>JAYESD010000001.1:265558756-266298698 GCA_036927565.1 Tuctoria greenei | reverse complement strand
ACTATCACACCGCTTGCATATTTATTTTTCATTCACCACCTTGCATATATATATATATATATATATATATATATATATATATATATATATATATATATATATATATATATATATAATTAAAAATAAGTAGAGTAGGTTTGCGTTCAAATAAAATAAAAGATGTGCGGTAAGAATGATTTGAAATTCACATAGATAAAATGATGAATAGTTTATCTATTTTAATTTTCCTAAGTCCCTAGTTTACAACTTACTGCTCTCCAAAATATTGCTTTCATAGGCTAGAATTACTTTTTGTCTTGACTTAGAAATTATGGGTAGCAAAAGCCTTATTCAATTCTAAGCTGTTGTGAGATATGATATAGTGATAGGGCTGCTATTCCTAGTTTGAAAGTGAAACTTAGATTTTTGAAGAAATTCTAAAAAGATTTAAGTTCTTCTCATTTGATTGGAAATACCTACCAAAGCCATATGATACATTACATTGATAGACCTTATGCATATGCTATTTGTATTCACATTGAGCTTTGTCAAACTAGTATAGACCTAAGTGAGATTTCATTCATTACTTTTTAAATTCACGACTTCACTTGCACATGCTATACTTCTACACTACAAGTAAGCAAAATTCCATCATACCACCATTCCACAATAAAAAGATAAACTTCATACCCTTCATGCTTAGTACACTCTCCAAGTTTATTGCATAAAAGGGAGTAAAAGACATGGCTACAAAAAAAAGAAAAAAAGGAAAATGCATGCTTACATCATAAGCTTGAGAACAAAAAAGAAAGAAAGAAAAAAAAAGAAATGGAAAAAGGAAAAAGAAGAAAAATAGTCATGTTTCATCCCTGCAAAATAAGAGAGTCCACTAAAAAAGGAGTCATCTCAATATCCACATCCACCCCATTCCATCACACATGCACAAGTCTTGAATCAAATAGTTTTAAATCGATTTCTCCTAAGGCTCGCTTATTTGACTTAGCAATATTATGTGTTGCAAATATGCCTACTATATTCCCTACCAAGCTCCACATACAGGCCATATTTAGTGGTAGGATAAGTATAGGAAAATGCCTTGGTGAGGAAATATTTCCACTACACACAAAAGAGTGATTGAGAAAATCAATTTGAGGTACTTAAAATCAAATTGAACTCTTCGAAATTTGAGTGGAACTTGATTTATAGGCTATGTGTGCTCCATTTGTTGTTCTATCTTTCAACCACCCATGAATAGGAGATGGCATAAGTCTCATAATGACTTAATATGGGTGAAGTACCATACCAATTTTTGCAATACTAGGTAGAGTATTTTGTTGTGCATATGGTACTTTTGAAAAATAGAACACTATAGCAACTCTTGATCATCAACCTAAAGTCTTGACATTGCTCGGGACGAGCAAAGGATAAGCTTGGGGGAGTTTCTTGACAGCTGTTATATACCAATTTCACCTGTCAATATAACTCAATTATGTGAAGAAAATATCATTTCTTGCACACATCACCTTTCTATTTAACCTATTTCCACTTTCACTTGGAGAAATTGGTGCATGCAAGTATTTTATACAGAATTGAAGTGAAACAAGGGGATAGATCCTATAAAATATCATCCCACCCAATCAAGCGTGGACATGTGGCACCACATGGATCAAATGGCCCACAAACAGAAGTATTTGAGGCCATCCAACAGTGTACACCATATATCTGTCAATGGGACCTACCTGGAAGCCACCTGGAGAAAGAACAAGTCGTTTGGATCCAGGACTAGGTCGGCTGACCTGGTGGTTCGGTCGACCTCTTCCTGGCGCCAGACCCGGTAAACTTCCACGTGTTGGCTCCCCCCGGCTTGAAGAAGTCAATGGTGACTGATTCACGTGCTTTTGGTGGTGGGAACCGACCCTTCTCCAAGCTATAAATAGGAACCCTCACCCCTCACTTCAACACACACCACTTGAGCATCATTCTATTGTATACACTAGTTCTCTTAGTCCTTAGTGGAGTTAGGCTATAGATAGGAGAGCCTCTTGTCCCAAGTCCAAGTTGGGAAAGGTATAACTCATGTATCTTTTCTTATATTTGTGACTTTATGCATAATAAAGATATTATCTTTAGTCTTCTTTTATTCATATACTTGGATGAAACGTTTCTTGTTTGATTGTGGATTCCATGTATGTGGTAGGAATAGTATTTATGATCATGCCTTAATGTCATTATACTATCATCATAAACACTATAAACCCCCACTATAGTCTAAGTAGTTATGATATGATCATGTTAATATTAATAACTTGTGCTATGTCTCAACATTGGTTCAACGATGATTTAGTTCATCGCCTTAGGATGGCTTGTGCCTTGGCTCCTAAGGTATTTACTTAACATGTTATCATGGTGCTAGGGTAGTTAAGTAGCGTTGAATGTCTCGTAGACCCACGGATTGAAGAGGTAGGCAGTAGGTGGTGACAACCCTATCTGTCCTTTGTAATCCTTCACGTTCGTCTATGCCACAGGCTCTTGGCGGGAGTCGTCCTAGTATTGCTATGGGTAAACCCGTGCCCGATATGTTGAACAACTTAGCATAAGATTCGTCATTGACATGCTCATTAGTATCTAACCTAGGCTATGTATATGTATATTAGAAGCATTGTAGGAGCAACTCCCTAACTTTTAGTTTAATCTTCATTAGGACTCATCTACCCTTTAGAATAGGTTGCTTAGGTGTGTGTCACACTACCCATATATTATCAACTTACTCCTGTCTTGATAATTGATTAGTATCCCATAGCTTGATCATAAGTGTAGTGTTTACTTTACTCCATTGCCTTCCTTTGGATAAATGTAGGATCGAAGAGAACGTGAAGAACTACCAGACGGGGGGTGAATGGTAGATTAAAACTTTTTCAGTGGAAGAAACGGAAACCCCACAACAGAAAATTGATCTGTTAAGAAAACGTGTGTGCAACAATTCTAAATGTGATCAAGACAAAACAAGTATCAATTGTTAAGAGTCAAGTCACGAAGACACGAAAACAGGAATCAAGGAAAACCATCGAGAAAAACTGATGTTACGATCGAAAGATCGAACAAAGGTCAATCTGTTCTACCCGAGAAAAATCAGATTTGCAACACTGCAAAGAAACTCGCATAGATCAGAAACCACAAATTCAATGACTGTGAAATTTTCACAGATTATAGATAATCGAGATGTAAAGACAACCCAAAAAGAATCACGTCAATTGGATCTATAAAACTCGAGTTATGATAAAACCATCGAAGCAAGGTGGTGTTGTGCAAAAACTCGACGAGGAAAACTTGTCTGAAACAAATCGGACGAACAAGGCACAAAAGTTCCTTTAAACTACGATATTTATTCAATATAACATAAGAGGAACAACCCAAAATCCGTCTACCACGAGCTCTGGCCTCTATTGCTTATATACCATGTAACACCCTCATTTTCATGCATCATGCCTTGCATACATTCATATACATGTTTAACATTAACCCACAACAATAGGAACAAGTTTAAAATTAATTTGGAACAAACCACACTTAAAAACGCAGGAAAGTGCGGACTAGTCCGATTTTGCTGAGGACTAGTCCGATTTCTCCCTGACTAAAAACGGACTTGTCCGTTTTTGCCGCGGATTAGTCTGATTTTTGGCACTGGAAACTTTCGGACTTGTCCGATTTTGTGCGGACTAGTTCGGTATTTCAAGAATCCTTGAAAATTTGCTAAGTCCCTGGACTTTTCCGGACTAGTCTGGTGTTCCAGCGGACTTGTTCGTTTTCCTCTCTGTTCAAATTCGGACTTGTCCGATGTTGGCCAGACTTGTCTGATTTTCTCTCTCGATGACTTCGGACTAGTCCGGTCCTATCCGGACTTGTCCGATATTTCGTGACTCCGAATTGATCTTTTGTTTTACGACTTGTTTCTTGGGTTTCACATTAAGTGGGCCTAGGGACGTTGTTCCTAACTCTTTTAGAGCCCGTGTGGGACTCTAAACTGGCCTCTACTCATCCCAAAACTCGAAATCCATCTAACCCTAGCCTCCACCTCTATATAAACAGCCCCACCCCTTGGGTTGACATCTATTTGCCACTTTTCCACCCACCCAAACCCTAGTTCATGGGGAGCTGCCATCAAGGAGGGAGGAGAAGATCCCAAGCAAGAAGAAGAAGAGGAGGAAACGAAGGAGGATCAAGATCTCCACCGAGTTTTGTCCTTCACCATCAATTCATCCCCAAGTTCATCACCAACCCTAGATCATCAAGATCCAAGTGTTACCTCCATGTTTCTTGATTCATTGGAGTTCTAAACACCTGGTATACCTTCTATTCTCTTTTCCTTACGAGAATTAAACCCCTAATCTCCGAATTTACGTCGATCTAGAAAACCCTAATCTGCTGATCTCGTCAAGTGCGGACTTGTCCGGTCCCTAGCGGACTAGTCCGATCTTCCTGGTTAAATTGTGTTGAATTAATTCTAAAATATTGATCTAATCACATCAAAACATGTATAAACTTGTTAAAATCTATTAGAACTAGTTAGTGATCATTAAAAGCAATCTATTAACAAGTTCTACCTTGCATTTGCATTAATCATGCATGTCATGTCATATTGAGTAATATTTGTGCAATCTTTGATTGTGTTTCTTGTCTTGTATGTTTATTGTGTGGATTAGACGGATTTGCGCTAGAGAGTGCCGCGGAGGATCTACAGCACCAAGAGTTTGAAGGCTTTGATCCTAATCAACAGCAAGAGCAAGGCAAGTGTCCTTGAAGCATATTGATCCTGTTTTTAAAATAAATGTTTTGTTTGCAAACTGCATGCTTGTGTCAATTTGATGGGAATCCTATGATAGGAAGTTTACTAGTTTTGTTGACCACCCTTGTCACCTGGAATATATGGTAGAGTCGGGAAGGGCTTTTTACCTTTTGCTCCGCTTAATCAACTGGGATGGGAAACCAACTATATCAATCAATTTAATTATGCATGGATGAGATTATGGTTAACATGAACTGGTTAAATATGATATGGTAATGGGTGATCTAAGCAAGCCTGGTATGTGGATGGGTTGGATGTTATGGTGGTTTGCTTGCTTTAGATCTAAGGACCGGTTCATGCGAGAATAAGCCAGGACTACAGTGCCACCATGAGGCCAAGTATGGGTGCAGCGTAGATGATTAATTAGGGCTTTGCCAGTTCTATTTGGACCATTGTGGATGCTCGGGGAAGGGGTAGTCGGATTGGGTTTGTTGAGGATTGGTGGGACTACCCTGGGATCCGAATGGCTCAAGAGGGGGCCCTTGGTTGAAGATGTGCTCAGTTGGAGGCATCGCCACCGGTGAAACCTCAGTGGGGTCTAAATAGGCTAGTAATCCCTTTGTAAAGGCTATTTTTTGATCTCTTGGCCATACACCAAAGGAAGTGTAATTGACATGAGGGAGGTTCTTTAGTCGCCGACGGGTGATGAAATCACAAACACGTGGGTAAAGAGGTACAAACTCTGCGGAGTTAAATAAAACTATCATGATAGTCGTGCTCCCGGTTATGAGCGCCTGGATGACCTACATGATTAGAGGGAAATTGGTATTGGGATGGAATTTGTGATGGTTATGGTTTGGTAATGGTTATGGATGGTTATGGATTAATTTCTGGTATTGAATATGGTTATTGGCGAATGGTGAAATCTGGAATTATGGATGAGGATGGTGAATTATGGACTGGTATTATGATATTACTTATGATTATTATGGGTTTACTTCATATACATATGATATATTGCTTTTCAAATGTTTTAATGTACTTTTCAGCATTTTGCCATTATTATTGTCGTCATTTGAATCAGCCACATGTCATACTTTCCACACTTGCTGAGTACGACATGTACTCACTCTTGCAATCTCCCCCAATAGTTGCAGGTCAGGATTAGGAGTTTAATGGTGATAATGCGGAGTTCTAGGCCATGTCTACCGTCAGCTTTGTCTGTGGTGTTGATTGGAGTTGCGCATATACATACCCTATCACTTATGCTGCTTAGTTGCTTAGTTTGCTTAATTAGTTTATTTCCGCTGCATTAGTTGAACTTGTCATTAATATTCATTAGAGCTTGTATTTGAGGATAATCTGGTTTGTGTAATAAAATTTGGTTAATTAATCTTGTTCTGTGGTAATTTTTTGTATACTCTTTTGTGATTGCACTCGTGTATGTGTGATGAACATCCTGGGCACACATATGCGTTAGATTGGTTCATTTTTCGGAACCGGGGGTCACATACCAGCCATGAGGCCAACCCAAACCAAACTAGGACTCGTATCCTACTCATTTTCCATCGAAACTTTCCATAGTTGCTCAAGACTCTTCTATACGCATATAGAAGCAATCTTAAGACTTCCAAACACCTTAGGAACGTATACCACATTCCTAAAACAACTCAACTTCGTTACCCACACGAAATCCTAATATAACCAACTCAAATCTTTCTGTAGGATCGAAGAGCATGTGTAAAGCTACCAGAGGTGGGGGTGAATGGTAGATTAAAATTTTTCAGCGGAAGCAACAAAACACCCCTCGGTAGAAAACCAATCTGTTAAATAAACCGTGGGTGCGACTAATTTAAACGTGTTTAACTGTGACAAAACTAGTATAGATTGTAGGGAATCAAGTAACGAAGACGTCACAATAAGAATCACGAAAATCCATCGAGAAAAACTCAAATTACGATCGGAAGATCGAACAAAGGTCAATCTGTCCTACCCGAGAAAAATAGTTCTCGAACACTGCAAAGAAATTCGTGTAGATCAGAAACCACAAAATCCAATGACCGTGAAATTTTCACAGATGCTATAAAATCAAGTTATGAAGACAAACCCAAAAGAATCACATCAATCGGATCTGTAAAAACTCGAGTTATGATAAAACCACTGAAGAAAGGTAGTGTCGGTGCAGAAAACCCGACGAGAAAGACTTGACGAAAACAAGTCAGACAAACAAGGCACAAAAGTTTCTTTCAACTACGAGTTTTATTCAATAGAACACAAGAGGAACGATCCCAAGAGTCGTGCACCACGAGCTCTGGTCCCCCCTTGCTTATATAACCAGCCCGAAGGCAAACCCAAACCTAACTAGGACTCTAATCCTACTGAATTCACGAATCGAAACTTTCCATAGCTGACTCAAGACTCTTCTATACGCAGATAGAAGCAATCTTAAGACTTCCAAACACCTTAGGAACATATCCCATATTCCTAAAACAACTCAATTCGTGACCCACACGAAATCCTATCATAACCAACTCAAAACTTTCCATATTTGAGTCAAACACGACTCAACCACAGCTTGAGTCCATAACCTAGTCCATTGGACCTTTTCGACCAATTCTTTAAGTTCACATGTCTTCATCAACGCCTCAGAACCATGTAGCCACGTCCATGCACACCTTGCACTCGTGCAAACATCTTCCAACGACGTCCATGATACCTTCATATGCATTGTTCTTGATTCAAACATGTTGCACGACCTCTCGATCAACTCAACCACAATTCCTCCCAAACTTGGTTGTTGAACCCCATCTTCTCCCTAAGACTAGTTCAATGGATCCCGTCACCAGCCATGTCTTGAACTCAAGCAACACCTGCACACGGATAAACAACCAATACTTCCGAGCACAAGTCCTCGACTTAACCCTCGTTAGTTCCGAAACCACAACACCCTTACGTGAGAACCTCACATAAGCATGTTGCAAAACCATAGCAAAAACGATATCAACCATGATCAGCCAAAACACACCAAAAAACTTAGTAAATGAATACTAAGGAAACTTTCCATCAATGTAGAGCAAGTTCGAAACATTGTAAGTTAAAAGCAGAACCACTACAATCAAGCTCCGAACCTTGCCAAAGTTAATCGGACCTTGAACCGGAGCTTACCAAAGCTAGTAGGACCTAGTGCTGAAACTTACCAAAGCTAGTCGGACCTAGCGCTAGAGCTTACCAAAGCTAGTCGGACCTAGCGCCGGAGCTAACAAAAGCTAGTCGGACCTAGCGCCGGAGCTAACCAAAACAAGCCGGACCTATCGTCGGACCTTGCAGGAGCTCGGACCTAAAGTCGGACCTTGTTAAAAAGGTGTTTTGGTACTATTCAAAACTTTTATCGTCAAATCCAATGTATTCAACACACATAGGTCTCACAATCTCCCTCTTGATGAATGCATTGGCAACACCACTTAAAATCCGAACATTGGCATGAAAAGTTTTGAAAACAATTTCCCCCCTCTTTGAAAATCAAATGAGATTGAAATAAATTTCTCCCCCTTGCATAATTCTCCCCCTTTGACAATGTATTCAACAAGGTACAAAATAGAAACAAAGCTCATCCAAGTCATACTATCAAGTAACTTACACTATCACAACAATGAGATACATAAAGTAGTGTAAGCCATGCTAGAGATCAAATGTAATTTTCAATTTAAGCAAGTAATGATCTCACAAACTTAACTATTTCAAGACCTAAAAGCATGACACTTGTTGCTGCAAATTTATTTTCTTTTAATCACAAAATTTTAACATATGACATTTGCAAGAGATTATATGCTGCATCTGCCTTATTCTAACCAACCAAGCCAAGCCTATGTCATTTGACAATCAGAAGCTTAAGGACATGGTTTTAGTCATACACAACTTTTCCAAGTTCATATCTAAGTGCAATGATAAGCCATCTCAAAAGAAGAAGTGTGATGCATGCATATTCTCTTGATCTTTTCTCATTTCTCCATTTGAACATAAAAACTCAACATGTGAGTTTCTTACTTGATTAATTCTTTTAAAAGCACTTGTGAGCATGCAATAGATTTAAAATAGCAAGAAAGTTCGATCATGACCAAATTTAGTGTAAGTAATTATTCCAGTTACCAGTTATGGAAAAAACTACAAAATGTATAACACAAGTAATGTAGTAAGAACTTTCAACATGTAAAAAGAATCACAAGGTCATATATGTATGAAATATTATGCTCATATTATTTTTAAGATCAGATCCCAAATTTGAAAGCTCCCCCTCGATTTAAGCCATGAGGATGCATAACCCCTATCTCACTACGAATGTAACAAAAACGAGTGAAATCCAAAAGTTTTGTAAAAATGTCAGCCAATTGTTGTTCGATATCTACATGGTGAAGCACAATGTTTCCTTTTTCAACATTATCATGAAGAAAGTGATACCTAATGTCAATGTGCTTAGTTCTAGAATGTTGCATGGGGTTTTTAGCAATGCAAATGGCACTAGTGTTATCACAAAATAATGGAACACTATCTAGATCAACCCCATAATCCTTAAGTGTTTGAACAACCCAAAGAATTTGTGAGCAAGCACTAGCAGCAGCTACATATTCAGATTTGGTTGTGGATTGTGCAACTGAGTTTTGTTTTCTAGAGGACCAAGCAACAAGAGAATTACCAAGAAAATGATAAGAACCAGAAGTACTTTTCTTATCAATCCTACAACCCCCAAAATCAACATCCAAAAAAGCTTTTGAAGTATCGATTGAGGAAGAAGGAAGAAAAATGCCAAATTCTTGAGTTCCATGTAAGTACATGAGAATCCTTTTGACAGCTTGACGATGTGAAGCACGTGGGAAGCTTGAAACCGTGCACAAAGACATACGCTAAATTATATGTCCGATCTTGATTCCGTGAGGTACAAAAGTGATACGATCATGCTTCTATATTCTTTTTGATCCACGGGTTCACCATCTTCATCAAGTTCAAGTGTTGATGTTGTTCCATTGGTGTACAAAGAGGCTTGCTTTTGTCCATGTTGAAGCGCTTGAGAAGGTCCCTTGTATACTTTGTTTGATGCACAAAGGTACCTTACTTGGTTTGCTTGATTTGCAGCCCCAAAAAGTAAGTGAGTTCACCTATCATACTCATTTCAAATTCAAAACTCATTATTGCTGAAAACTTGGACACAAGATCATGAGAAGCACAACCAAAGATAATATCATCCACATACACTTGATTGAATAATGAGTCATTGCCATGCTTAAGAACAAAAATAGTTTTATCAACCTTGCTCATGGTAAACCCCTTTTCAAGTAAGAATGTTTTTAACCTATCATACCACGCTCTAGGAGCTTGTTTTAGACCATACAGGGCTTTAGTTAGTTTGAAACATGATTAGGACAATCTGGATTTTCAAAACGGGTGGTTGCTTAACATAAACCTCCTCATCTATGTAGCCATTAAGAAAAGCACTTTTACATCCATTTGATATAACTTGAAACCTTTAGATGCAGCAAAATCTAACAAAATTCTTATGGCTTCTAATGTAGCAACAGGAGCAAAAGTTTCATCAAAATCTAGAACTTCAATTTGTGTGAAACCTTGAGCAACCAATCTAGCCTTATTCCTAATCACAAACCCATCATCACTTTGTTTATTTTTAAACACCCATTTATTTCCAATTAAAGTGTGATCTTGAGGTGGAGGTACAAGTTTCCAAACATTATTTCTTTCAAAAATTTCTAACTCTTCTTGCATGGCAATAATCCAAGATTCATTAGTGAGTGCGTGTGATATATCTTTGGGTTCAAAAGAAGCAACAAAAGCAGAATGGGCATGAGAATTGGGGTCAGAAAATCTGGATCTTGTAACTCGTTCATGCAAGCTTCCAATTATCTGTTGCGGGGGATGATTCTTGTAAATCCGTAGGGGAACAGATGTCTCACAAGCTTCTTCTTCATCAGGTTCATCGCAAATTGATGATCTTGTGGCTTGTGGATGATCAGGACCAGCAGAGATGGTAGTCGGAGCTTGTTCAAAGTTCAGAGCTGGACACGTGTCAGCTTCGGAACTATCAGACAAAATCACCGACTCTTCTTCTTATTCTTCAAAAATACCCTTCCCCTGAGGATATGGATTTGGACCTGCAATGTTTGAGCTAGTACCTGGGCTAGCTTCATCAAAAGACACCTCACAAGTCTCTACAATTTTGTTGGTGTTAAGTAAAAGCACACAATAGACTCGAGTATGAAATGGATAACCAAGAAACATGCCATCAATGGATCTAGGTTCAAATTTATCAAGATTACCATGTTTCTTAATAAAGAATTTGCCACCAAAGACCCGAAAGTGTGTAACACTAGGCCTATGTCCAAACCGGGGCTCATATGGTGTTTTACCTAGCTTAGCGCGCAAGAAAACACGATTTGAGACATAACAAGCGGTTGCAGTCGCATCAGCCCAAAATTTCCTAGGAGTTTGATATTCATCAAGCATAATCCTAGTCATCTCAACTAAGGTTCTGTTCTTTCTTTCTACAATACCGTTTTGTTGAGGTACATATGGTGAAGAAAATTGATGATCTTTTCCATTTTCAGTGCAAGTGATCAAAATATTGATTTTTAAATTCAGTTCCGTTATCACTTCTAATTGCTTTTAAAGATCTTGGGTGGTCAATTGATAATCTAAGAAATAAAGTTCTAAAGTGACTAAAAGCTTCATTCTTAGATGCCACAAAGTAAACCCAAGAGTATCTAAAATAATCATCAACAATCACAAGAACATACCATTTACCTCTGAAGGATTGAACACGTGAAGGTCCTACGGTATCAAGGTGCAAAAGTTGACCCGGTTAAGTTGTCATGATCATTGTGAGAGGAGTATGTGAACCTGCAACCATCTTAACATGTCTACAAGAAGAGCAAACAATTTCTTTGTCCCCTTTAAGCTTAGGCAGCCCACATATGCGATCAAGAGCACTAACATGCGTTAGATGATCAAAGCCTACGTGACCAAGTCTACGATGCCAAAAATATAGGTCCTTTGGATCATTAGTAACTAGACACCTATGCTTAGAGGAAGACATATCAAAATCATCTTTAAAAACTCTTCCAAACCGAGACATGTTAAAAATAAGCTCACTATTTGAATTTATAACTTTGCAGCAATTTTTAGTAAAAATAATTTCCAGATTTTCATCTAGCAGTTGTGAAACAGAAAGCAAGTTGTATTTCAAATTTTTAACAAGTGCCACATCCTTCAATGTGTAGTGATCATTTACTCTAACTGAACCCTTAACAATTATAGGAGTTGAGGAATTATCAGCCAAAGTAACATTCTCTACACGTGACACAAAAGAGAGGGAGGAGAACCATTCTTTGTTACCGGTCATGTGGCATGAGCAATCTGAATCCACAATCCAAATGTTCTCCTTCCTCAAGCGTGTAACCTACATAGAAGCACAATACGTCGATGACTCAATACTGGGGTCATTCAAAAGGCATTTAGGAATCCAGTACTGAGTCACACGACGTGCAGCAGGAAAAACACACAAAAGCTATGACAAAAAAGCAGGTTTATGAGTCAAAGATTGAGGTTTTCTGTTCTTAACTACTGATTTAAAAGTTGTTTCACATTTTGGATGAAAACCAGTAGCTCCGGAGGTAAAAGCAGCAGTTCCAAAGGGAAAAGTTGAAGCTCTGGATGTAAAAACTGATGTTCCGAAGGGAACAACAGAAGGTCCGGGAGCTCTCGGAGCTATCAGAACTACCGGAGCTGCCTTTGCAGATCTCTTACCAGGTCTAGAAGCTACTTTTTAAAATTTCGGAGTCATTAAAGCAGGTTGCATGTTTCTAGTTTTAGGTTTAGCATGAAAGTTATGAGATCTAGCAGACATTTTATCCTTTTTAATTTATTTAGCTAGTCTATAACAGAAATCTACAACATGACCATCTTTATTACATTAAGTACAATGAAATTTAATTTTGTAATCATGTCTAGATGAGCATCCAGTATTAGAAACGGAATTAGAAAGCACTCCTGTAGATTTGAAAATCACATCCTTTTGTTTAGGGACAATCTTGATTAAATGTTTTCCAAATAATTTTACAACATGAGGTGAATGTGTTTTAGAATAAGTATGGGAATCAAAACCTAAACCATTTTTATCATTGCAAGGTTTAGAAGAATTTAACAGCAAGTTTAGATTCTTGTTCCCATTGTAAAACCGCTCTAGTATCTTATTTTCATTGTCAAGTTCTTTAGATAGAACTAGGCAGTCTTTACATGAAGCTTTTCTTTTAAGTTTGCAGTTAGAACAATTTTTAACTTCATGTGTCCGTAAAGCATTGTTCAGAATGGAAATTTCATTCATTGCATCGTTTAGTTTCTTATCAAGATTACCACATGCAGAACAATGCAAATCATATGTAGAACAAGAAGCATCTTTTAAGTTTTTAACATTAAAGTCAGACAACTTTTTGTTCTTTTCAATTTCTTCATCAAGTCTATCTAGAGTGGAGGAGTGTGCACTTCTTAATGTGGACAATTGTTCATAGATTAAGTCACATGAGGGACATGCATCATCACTAGGAATCAAAGTTTTTAAATGATTGATTTCAGACTCTAGTGATTCAATTTTAGCAGCATTATCCCTAAGATTTTTGTCCTTTTTCTTGACAATAGTAGTTGCACGAGAAATTGCATAACATATTTTATTACAGATGGAACATACCTCATCATCATCACTGTTGTGTTCTGCATCCTCCTGACTTGATCTTGATCTTGTTTTGCCTGCCATGAAGCATAAGTTGGTTAGATCGTCATCATCTTCATCACTTCCAATGTCTACATCACTTGAACTGAGCTCTTGAAGTGCGGTGATGAAGTTGTTTATCATCTTGTGTCCTATGGAACCCTTCTTTTTCTTGTTGGAGTTTCCAGAGGTGGTCTTGACCTTGTTCTGCTTCTCTTCACGGGTAGCAGGACCTGAAAGGTTAGGGCATTTTATACAAAAGTGTCCTGTCTTACCACATTCAAAGCATTGTTGAGGTCTGGAGCTTCCTCTCCTTCTAGTTCTCACATTTTGCAATGCTTTTGAGAACCTAGTAGAGATGAGTGCTAGCTCCTCTTCTGGAAATTCTTCAACCTGTTCTAGGGTTAGTGAAGACAGCAAAGCAAGAGTATTGCAAGATGATGATTGGCCGGAGCTAGGCATATCACGTTGTGAAACGAATGCAATAGACTTATTTGGATTCTTTCCTGATAAAATGTCAATTTCATGAGTTTTTAGTTTAGAGTAAAGCACATCTAAAGTAAGAGTACTCATGACAGTTGATTCACGAATGGATGTTACTTTCATCTCCCATATTGTCATGTCTAATGCACTAAGGAGTTGCCTAGCATTCTCAGCATCAGAAAAGTTTACGTTGACACTACGTAGATTACTGAGAATTTTGTTAAATCGGGCAAAAAATTGATTGATGGACTCACCAGGTTGCATCTCGAAATGCATGTATTCCTTTTTGAACATATCTTGTTTTACCTCCTTGATTGTGTTGGAGCCTTCGTGATAATCACAAAGAGCTCTCCAAACATCGTATGCTGATCGGAGGTGCGCGACACGATCAAAGTCGCTTTGAGTGAGTCCCTGAATGATCAAGTTGCGGACTTTGTTGTTGTTGTCAACGTCCCGTAGATTTGTAGTCGTAACTTGATCATTTGGTGGCACTTCATAAGGTTTGTAAACCTTTTCCCATATCGCGAAACCTTGCGCCTGGATGAAAGACTCCATGCGCGCCTTCCAAACCTGAAAATCAATACCACTAAACACACAAAGTTTGGCGGGATATTTCTCCATGATGATTAGTCAAAATACGTGCAAATCAAAGAGATTAGAGCACCGTGGCTCTCACACCAATTGTAGGATCGAAGAGCACGTGAAAAGCTACCAGATGGGGGGTGAATGGTAGACTAAAACTTTTCAGCGGAAGCAACAAAACACCCCTCAGCAGAAAATCGATCTGTTAAAGAAACCGGGTGTGTGACTAATCTAAACGTGTTCAACTGTGACAAAACTAGTATAGATTGTAGAAAATCATGTAACGAAGACGTCACAACAAGAATCATGAAAATCCATCGAGAAAACTCAAGTTACGATCGAAAGATCGAACAATGGTCAATCTGTCCTACTCGAGAAAAACAGTTATGGAACACTGTAAAGAAACTAGTGTAGATCATAAACCACAAATCCAATGAGCGTGAAATTTTCAAAAATGATATAAAATCAAGTTATAAAGACAACCCCAAAAGAATCACATCAATCGGATCTGTAAAACTCGAGTTATGAAAAAACCACCAAAGAAAGGTAGTGTTGTGCAGAAACTCGACGAGAAAGACTTGACGAAAACAAGTCAGACGAACAAGGCACAAAAGTTCCTTTCAACTACGAATTTTATTCAATAGAACACAAGAGAAACAGCTCAAAAGTCGTGCACCACGAGCTCTGGCCTCCCTTGCTTATATAACCATCCCGAAGGCCAACCCAAACCTAACTAGGACTCTAATCCTACTCAATTCACGAATCGAAACTTTCCGTAGCTGCTCAAGACTCTTCTATACACAGATAGAAGCAATATTAAGACTTCCAAACACCTTAGGAACGTATCCCACATTCCTAAAACAACTCAAATTCGTGACCCACACGAAATCCTATCATCACCAACTCAAAACTTTCCATATTTGAGTCAAACACGACTCAGTCGCAGCCTGAGTCCATAACCTAGTCGATTGGACCTTTCCGACCAATTCTTTACGTCCACATCTCTTCATCACGCCTCGGAACCATGTAGCCACATCCATGCACTCCTTGCACACGTGCAAACATCTTCCAACAAGGTCCACAATACCTTCATATGCATTGTTCTTGATTCAAACATGTTGCACGACCTCTCAATCAACTCAACCACAATTCCTCCCGAACTTGGTTGTTGAACCTCATCTTATCCCTAAGACTAGTTCAATGGATCCTTTCGGAGTTTGGTTCCGGCAATTCTCCTGGTACTACCATTGGTAGACCGCAGAGTTTGTAGTTCGGTTGTGGGCGCGCAGAGATTCAGAATATGATGGCAAGTTAACATGAGGATTTACGTGGTTTGGGCCGCCTGAGCGTAATACCCTACTCCACGGGGTGTGTGGTTGTTGTATTGAGCGTCTGAGAGCTTGTGGGCTTGTGTCAGAGCAGAGTCTAGAAGCCTGGAAGAAGTCTCCCTGTGTATCGCTCGGCCAGTCCTTTTATAGTACAAGGACTGGTCATTACATCGTTAGCCTGGCCCGACATATGGCCCTGGCGGTTACTGATGCTTAATACACAATTAATGAGCTTAATTACCCTTAATAGCGTGGTAACACGCCTTGACAGTGGCGTTACTGGTATTAAGGGCCCTCTGATCGTGTGTAATTAATATAGCATTAATTACACTTAATCGGGTCTTGAGGTCTTTAATATTCCTTCAAGCTCCGAACCGTTGGATGTCCACCATCCTGCCTGTTGAACTTGAAGGTTTGACAGTTGGACGCGTGGCAGCTCCGGAGCTTACCGTCTGGACGGATAGGTCCAGTGTTGTTGTACACGTGTTAGTACCGGAGCTTCCCTCTGTCGGGGGTTAGGTCCGGGGGTGCCGCGCAGATATTTAGCCCGGAGCTTTCCCATGTGTGGGGTCTAGCTCCGGTTGTAGATACACGTGGCAGCACGGGGACTAACCATAGAAGGGAGGCAGGTCTGGTTCCGTATAACACGTGGGGCCTTCGGAGGTCTTCAACTCAGACAGGTGAAGTTCCTTTGCTATTTTTACAGTCCCAAGGGGTATTCGGTACACAGGTTACCGACAGTGGCCCCCTAGGCCAACATCTGGGAGAGAACTTTTGGATGAAGTCGTTTTGCCGGAGGTGGGTCCATCCTTCGGTTTTTGAGTCGTGTATTCAAGGGTGTTTGGATGTGCCGTTGGCGGTAGTTCGCAGTTAAACCATCGCCGCATGGCATATCTAGGATACGGCAGGTGAGATCTGAGCATGCGGATCTCACACAATTGAAGGTCACCGGTTCCCGATACGAAAACCGTATCGGTTCCGCGCGCCTTGTCAGGCCGCCGCCCTCGGGCTTCCTTCTTCTCATGATGAAAACTGTTCGCCCGGGGTAAGGACCTCGACTTGATCGTCGGGGTGGCCCCGAGCCCCCTTGTCATTGACAGGGTGAAGTTTTTGAACTGTATCATCGGCTCCTCTATGGTTTCCATCCAAGCGTTGTGGGGGCTTACTTAAGTAGGAAAGCGCGCACCCTTTGGGGATTATTTACGCCTTCGTTTGAACTTGCACTCGAATCCTCTAAACTTTTGCTTGCTTTTCATCTTTCACCCCACCGTGCTGCGATGAAGTTGGGACTCCCCAAGAGCCGCATTGGGAGCAAGAAAGAGTTGTCTAGGGTCCGGGCCTACATGGGTTCGTCCAGTGACTCCTTCAACAACGACATTCGTTGTGGCAAGCTTCCCTTCGAGAAGGAGCGAGCCGGAGATATGGTGTACTTCCTTGGGTACGCCATGGCGGGTTTGATCCTGCCTTTCTCCACTTTCTTTCTGATGCTCCTTGACTTCTATGGTATGTAGCTCCACCATCTCGGCCCCCACTCAATCTTGCTGGTGGTGAATTTCATCCACTTTTGCGAGATGTGGGTGGGAGTGCCCCCTTGCGTGGAGTTGTTCCAGACTTTCTTCACTATCCACCCCACTAGGAAGAGTGATGAGTTCATCGGCTTCTACTACTTCGTGAAGCGGAAAAACTCCCCCCTCAAGTACTTGAGGTCCTTTCCTTCCGGTAAGTGGGACGACTGGAAGAAAGACTGGGTGGTCATCGCTGTCGAGGGACACGAGAGGCTGGAACTGCCTGAAGGCCTCCCCCGCGTCGACACCAACATTTGGAGTGACGTGCCGGAGCTATCGAGGGAGTACATGCCCATTCTGGACAGAATTTAGTAGTGTGTCGAAGGTGGGGTGACCCCTCAGATGGTCTTCGGCAACTTTTTGACGAACAGGTGGGCCCCGCTAAGTGCTAGGGGGCGACCTGCCTAGGCCTTCAACAGTGAGATGGATACCAACCGCATTGAGGTTGGTTCGGGCACCAACTTGACCGGTGAAGCCTTGAAGACCCATCTCAAGAAGTTCCAGCCTGGGAACATTGGCCCTGGCGACATGTCTCCACCGGCGACCTTCCTTCCTCTGAATATGATACCAGAGGAGTGCAGAGAGCTCCGGAGGAAGATGCCGTTGTTAGACGACTTGGGCCTGATGGAGAGGCGATCAACCACCAGAGTGGCAATCCCCGGAGCTTCTGAAGGTGGCTCTGCTCCCGCCCCAAAGCCAAGAGCTGAAGTCACAGGCATGGGCAAGGAGTTGGCCGAGCCCTCGACGCGCAAGAGGAAGTTGAAGCATTCTGATGGGAGGTCCATCAGACATGCTCCTTCCTCGACAGCTCCTTCTCCTCGGTAGAGGAGGTCTTCGACGGCGGCAACCACTCCAGCATCGGTATCTCCCCGGGACGCTAGCTCCATCCATGTGGCTTCGGTACCAGGGCCAACTGAGGGCTCTAGATCCGAGGGTCCTTCTCAGTCGTGGGGGGCCTCAACCAAGGAGACGCCGACGGCAGCAGCAAGCTCCGGGGAGCCTTCCGGAGCTACTACGCCAATAGCGACAGGGTTCGGCCCTGAGCATCCGGTGAAGAGGTTCCGTGCTAGCTGGAGCAGAAGCCTTCCAAGGTAAATTTGATTTTTTACCTCAGTTGATTGTTTTTTTGTTGTAACCATGTTTTAAGTTTCTTTGTCCTTCATCCACAGGGTGCCCAAGAAAGGGGTTGAAGCTCCGGTTCTTGTAGCAACAACTGATGCTGCGCAGACGGAGGCTCCGGCTCCAGTTCCAGCGCCGCCCCAAGAGGTGGCTGAGGCTGCGGCAGCTCCGGCGCCAGCTGTCGTGGTCCTTGACCTAGAGTCATCCCCTGAAGCTCCCGTGGTAGCGCCGGACCACGGGAATGAAGATGTACTAGTGGCACCAGCCCTGGAGGTTGAAGCTCTGGGTTTGGATGCTGAGATGATGGACGCTCCAGCCTCAGAGCCGAAGGTAGCTGCAGTTCCGGCCCTAGAGCCAGATGTTGTTGAAGCCCTGGTGGCGGAGCCGGGTGTTGATGAAGCCCCGGCGGTGGAGCCGGGTGTTGATGAAGTTCCGGCGGCGGAGCCCGATCTTGATGAAGTTTCGGCACCTCAGTCGGTTGTCACAGAAGTGCCGACGCCCGAGCCGATGGAGGTCGAAGCACCAGCGCCTGAACAGGAAGCGGAGGAGGCACCAGTACCGGAGCCGGAACTGGCCTCAGCTCTGGCCGAATCTTCAACGCCTGCCCCAGAGGTGGTGGTCCCAGAGGTGCCTACAGCTGAGCCAGAGTGCCAAAACAAAGTTGTCAGTCCTTTGCCTGAGGGACCAGCTGCTGATGACCTGGCGGCGGGACCTTCGAAGCTGACTCTAGAGGTAGAAACTTCTATTGCAGGACCTTCCTCGATGGCGACCGAGGCTATCTCGGAGGGCGGCCCTAGTGCCGTAGAAGCTCAGGGTACCTCTCTTGTAGAGTGGGACCCGATTTTTGTTATGGAGAACCCGCTAGAGCCAGCGGAGAGGACCCTGGCAGGTCTAGAGCCAATCCCTTTGTATTTATCCATCGATAATGCCTGCTCCAGCCTTCGTCAAGTTCAGCTGGCCTTTTACCACGACAACAAGGCCCTCGAGGAGGAGCGCCAAACCCTTAGGATGTGGCGCAACCGGCTCCAATTCGAGACCAAGCTGGCGCAGACGAGGGTGACCGACGACAAGGAGTGGGTGAAAAGGGAGAAGGTCCGATTGGAGTACTGGGGTCAGCTGCTGGATGAGAGGGAAAGCATGACGCGATCCCTCGACGACCAGTCCTGAGCCATCCACGAACAGGTCGTGGCTGCTAAGAAGCAGCAAATGACCGCCAAGAGAAGCTCAGCGCCATCCACGACAGCCTCGTCTAGCACCGGGAGGCTCTTGAGGAGCGGGAGAAAAAGCTCGAAGATGAAGAGCAAAAACTCCTGGAGCTGCGGGATGACCTCGTGAAGAGGGAGGAGGAGCTTACTCAGAGGCTGACTCTGGGTGACAAGAGTCTCGCGGAGCGCATCGAGAAGTTGGAGGAGCGCTGTGAGAAAGAGGAGAAGAAGGCCCGATAGCGGGGACAAGACCTCATCACGAGGGAGAATGAAATTGCTACCAGGGAGAAGAAAGTGCGGGGCCGGGAGAAAGACCTGTTCGACCACTGGAACAAGATCCACCTCCAGGAAGAGGAGCTTGGTAAACTCGAAAGGCAAGTTGCTGAAAAGATTCAGCAAAACACCAAAGAAGTCGAGCGCCTTGCCTGGGAGAATTCGGAGCTTGCGGCGACCAAGAGATCCTTGGAAGAGGTGCGAGACTCAAGGGCTGCGGAGTCCCAACAAGTTTGGGACTTCTTGGGCAAAGCCAATGACGCGTTGATGCCACTGGGCTTCAGTCCGGTGCGCTCGGATGATCTGGAGCCGGAGCTAGACCTGGCGTTGAAGGTGTTGAGCTCGGTGGGCAGCAAACTCAACAAGATGGGCAATGTCATCGCGGACCAGTTGGAAACCGAAGGACAATCCCTGGCGAAGAACGTCGCAGAGTACATGCTGACATGCTACACAAGCCGGGATCCTCACTTCCCACTGCACCCGGTGCTTGAAGGTCCCATCGACGGAGAGGGAGATGCCGCCAAGGCCAGCGTGTCGGAGGTTGCCCAGAAGGTCGCCTCATTCTTCCATAGGGTTTAGGACTTTCTCTTTGTAGTTCCCGCTTGTATCTTCTCTTCTTTTCTCTAATTTTGTAATCTTTTGTCTCCAGATCAATGAAATCCAAGAATTTTATGAATTTCATTTTTTGTCTTCAACACCTTTGTCCCACTTGGCCCCCTGGTAGATGTACACAACTTGATTGTGAACATGTACCAAGAGGATTTAGCATTTTGTTGCAGACTTTTGTTCTTTGAACTTGTAGTTTGTAGGTCCAAAGTCGTCGATAGTAGGGGGCCCCTGAGGTTGCCGGAGCTTAGTAGCTCCGGGAGTGACCCTTGTCAACACGTAGAGCGTCGACAGTTAGTCCTCTGGGGTTGTCGGAGCTTTGTAGCTCCGGCAGCGAACATTGTCAACACGCGGTGCATCGACAGCAGACCCCACTGGGGAGCCTTCCCACCATCTTTTCTTCATGTTGACGGTTGGCCCCCTGGATTTGCCAGAACTTTGTAGCTCCGGTGATGTCTACTATCAATGTTTGAAACATCGACATCAGACCACCTTAGGTGATGTCAGAGCTTTAATAGCTCCGGCTTCATCCACCATCATCATGAGATGTTTATTTTTCCTGCACATCGAAGTCAAGAAAAACAGTAAAATCCATTTCTTATCTATAACTCGTTTGTGGCTTACTATTCTCGAAAGAAATATTTAGGTTGAACGCAATTCTATATACAATCAAGTGCATTTGCTTATGTTCTTCAGGTCCAATCGTATCCTGGATTCACCTTACTTCGGCCTGCTGAGGGTAGGTAGAGTGGCATACTTAGGGTGCGGGACCAGGCTAAGTCGATAGCACACTCCGGACCTAGATTGGCTTGGAGGCATTCAGGCGAGTAGACCATTCAACAATGTTAAGACCCGAAAGAATTAACAAAGCGACTTGGATTTTATATGAATTGGTCGAGCTAAAGATTCTTGAGAATTGCACAACTTTGTTATACACAAGAAAGAGAAAAATAAAAAAATATTGAGTCTGTACAAAATAAATGCACGTGGAGTCTATTTTCACACAATGATGTCTTTCATTATAGGTCCGAGGTACAGGGGAAACAAGTACACTCTTAGGATACGGAACCAGGCTAAGTGTGTTGCGTTTCTCGTTTGACCCAAGGTAGCTAGCTACACTTTTAGTTCTGAGACTGTGACAAGTGTTGCTTGAACTTTGAGGACCTTTCGGGGAAGGTCCGGCTGTTCTCCCGAAGGAGCTACCCGACTTTGTACAATGACTCATCACATGTAACTACAGACTCACCTCTGTGATATTAAGCGTAGAACTTACGGAGGTGCTCAATGTTCCAAGTATTAGGGAGAGGTGTCCCATCCTCAGTTGCCAAGCGAACGCATCCACGACGGGATACTTTGATCACTCGGAAGGGTCCTTCCCAGTTGGGGGAGAGTTTGTTTAACCCTTCTCGAGTTTGTATCCTCTATAGCACCAGATCGCCTTCCTCGAGTTGTCGGCTGTGAACATGCCTTTGGTGATAGCGCCGAAGAGCTTGGTAGTATCGGGCATTCCGAACAACTGCTCGACACCTTCCCTCTTCAATGAGGTCAAGGTCTTCACACCGGAGCTGGTCCTGCGTGGAATCATCGAAGGTCTGGACCCAGAGTGACCCCAAGGTGATTTCCGGAGGAAGGACTACTTCAGCTCCGTACACCAAGAAGAAGGTTGTCTCTCCAGTTGACCAGTTTGGGGTTGTCCTGTTGGCCCACAGGGTGGCCGGAAGCTCTTCAATCCAGTTGGCTCCATGTTTTTTCAGGCGCTCATATGTGTGAGTCTTGAGTCCTTTTAGGATTTTTGCATTTGCTCTCTCAGCTTGGCCATTGCTTGCCAGGTGAGCTACAAAAGCATAGCTGAACTGAATGCTGAGGTCTTCGCAATATCCTTGGAATGCAGAGCTTGTGAATTGGGTCCTGTTGTCAGTTATGATCTTGTTTGGGACTCCAAATTTGCATACTATGGACTGCAAGAAGTTGATAGCTAATTGCTTGTTTATTATCATAACTGGAGTTGCTTCCTCCCATTTGGTGAACTTGTTGATGGCAACGTACACGAACTTGTAACCTCTGATGGCTCTTGGGAAAGGCCCCAAGATATCCATCCCCCACACAGCGAATGGCCATGTAGGAGGTATCATTTGTAGAGGTTGAGCTGGTGTGTGAATTTGCTTTGCATGGAACTAGCATGCTTCGTTTTTCTTCACTAGCTCGGTTGCATCCTGAAGTGCTGTAGGCCAGTAAAAACCATGTCAGAAGGCTTTACCGACCAGCGTGCAGGAAGACGTGTGGTTCCCACACTCGCCTCCATGGATTTATGCGAGGAGCTCGCAGCCTTCTTCCCTTGTAATGCACCGCATTAGGACGCCGTTGGCACCACGCCGATAGAGATCCCCTTCTACCAGTGTGTATCTTTTAGCCAATCTGACTATCCAGTCAGTAGATACATTATCTTCAGGAAGGAAATTGTCTTTCAAGTAGCTCCGGATCTCCGAGATCCATGCATCGGAGCTAACTTGAGCATTTGAGTCTTGCGTGTCGGGTTGCTCGGAGCTTCCTGCAGCACCTACAACCCTTGATGGACGCCATGGTAACAGGGCCATCGGGACCACTAGCTTCGAGGTGCTGGTCTCACCCCCTTCGCTCAGTTTGGCAGGCTGAGCTGTTGGTCTTGACAATCTCCGGACGAAGGTTCCATCGGGAGCCGGAGCTCCGGTTGAAGCTTTCGTCGAGAGTTCGTCAGCTTCAACGTTGTTGAGATGCTGGACATGGCAAAGATCCAGGACGTCAAAGTCCTTTTGAAGCTTCTGGACTTCAAGTAGGTATGCATCTAGTTGAGGGTTGTTGCAACAACATTCACGTTTGACTTGTTTTATGACGAGCTGCAAATCACCCTTTACCAACAGCTGCTTGACACCATATGATAGTGCCACCTTGAGCCCATAGATTAGTGCTTCATACTCCGCCATGTTGTTGGTCACCTTGAAGTCAAGGTGAACCACGTATTTGACCTTCTCCCCAGTCGGAGCGAGGAGAAGGACTCCAGCTCCGTCTCCTTGCTTCTGCACGGAGCCGTCAAAGTAGAGAGTCCAGTGAGGCTCAGTGAAAACTGAAACCTTGGGTTCCAGCTTCTGCTCGCTGGGGCCCCCAGGATTTGATAGAGAGGGGGTCCATTCCGCCACAAAGTCCGCCAATGGTTGACTCTTGATCGCTTGGCTTGGGACGAATTCAAGGTCGAAATCGGCCAATTCCGCTGCCCACTTTGCAATGTTCCCAGTGGAGTTGGGGTTATGCAAGATTGCACGCAGTGGATAAGAAGTTACCACTAAAATCTTGTGAGCTTGGAAGTAGTGTCGGAGCTTCCTAGAAGCAATAAGAACTGCGTAGAGCAGCTTATGCACCTCTAGGTACCGAGTCTTGGCATCATGGAGTACTTCGCTGATGAAGTACACTGGGCGTTGGACTGTCCGGACCCTCCCAAAGGGGCCCGGAGCTTCCTCCTCATCGACCCGGACCCTCCCGGAGCGGTCCGGACCTTCGTTGGGGACCTCCAGGTTTTTGCTTGAAGAACTCGGAGCTTCTTCTGCAGTGACCCGGACCTTCCCGGAGGGGTACGGATCTTGTTGCTCAGCAACAGCAACTTCTTCATTTGAAGGAAGTTGATCCTCTGGCATCTCGCCTTGAGGATCCGGGTCTGGGAGCTAGGACCCAGACTCATCTTCAGGTAGCTCCGGACCCTCCCGGAGGGGTCTGGACTCCTGAGCTGGAGATGGTTCTGGTCTTTCCGCAACCAGGACCATGTTGACAACTTCGTTAGTTGCCGAAATGTAAAACAGAAGTGGCTCACCAGGATTCAGAGGTACCAAAGTTGGTAGAGTGGTGAGGAGCTGCTTTAGCTCTTGGAAAGACTTTTCTGCTTCTTCAGACCATTGGAATGGTCCGGACTTCCTCAATAATTTGAAGAAGGGTAGCGCATGTTCTGCCAGTCTTGAGATGAACCGGCTGAGGGCAGCTAGACATCTAGTCAGCTTCTGGACGTCCTTGATGCAGGCTGGTGGCCGCATGTCTTCAATAGCTTTAATCTTCGCAGGATTTGCTTCTATTCCTCGGTGGTTCACCAAGAAGCCAAGAAGTTTTCCGGAGCTAACTCCGAAGACACACTTGTTCGGGTTCAGCTTCGTGCATGTGATTCGCAACTTGTCGAAGACAGATTGCAAGGTGTCAAGGAATGACTCCTTGTTCTTGATCTTGACGACGATGTCATCGACATACACTTCCACTACATCTCTGATGAGCTCTCCAAAAGTTTTGTACATAGCTCGTACAAATGTTGAAGCAGTATTTTTCAGACCGAATGGCATGGCAGTGTAACAATATAATCCATCTAATGTGATGAAGGAAGTATGCTCTTCATCTTCCCTAGACATTCTGATTTGATGATACCCAGAATATGCGTCTAGGAATCACAGTAATTCACACCCAGAGGTGGAATCCACTATCTGATCTATTCTAGGTAGTGGGAATGGATCTTTTGTACATGCCTTATTCAGTGTAGTGTAGTCGATACACATCCGAAGCTTCCCGCCGGCCTTGGGTACAACGACTGGGTTTGCCAGCCATTTTGGGTGGAAGACTTCTCGGATAAATCCAGCTTCAAGAAACTTCTTCACTTCTTGACGTATGAAGTTTTGTCGCTCTACTGATTGCTTCCGAGGCTTCTGATGTACATGCCGAGCGTTGGGATAGATCTTCAGATTGTGCTCTATCACTTCCCTAGGGATCCCAGGCATTTGTGAAGGTTGCCAGGCAAACACATCGACATTAGCCCAGAGGAAAGTGACAAGTGTGAGTTCCTATTTGTCATTTAGACCTCCCGATATACGGGTGGTCTGAGCGGCATCGGAACCAATTTGGACGACCTTGACGGCAATGTCGGTGTCACCGCTTGGTTGCACACGAGGTGCAGTGGTTGAGCCTCGATGACGAATGCTCGGGGGTTTTGGAGCTTGCTCCTTTCTGGATTCTTGCTCCTGCGCTGTAGCAAGCGCATGGTGTTCTTCCAGAGCAGTAACTCCGGTGGTGCGATCCCCGCGGATCCGAAGAACACCCGCTGGTGTTGGCATCTTCAACACCAAGTATCCATAATGAGCAGCAGCCATGAACTTGTACAAGCCTGGCCTGCCCAAGATAGCATTGAATGGTAAGTTGATCTGCGCCACATCAAAGATCAACTTCTCGGTCCTGTAATTCTCCCGAGTCCCGAAGGTCACCGGGAGAGTAATGGCACCTAGTGGAGTTATGGCCCCCGGACCTACTCTGGAGAAAGGACGGGAGGGGCGAAGATCTGAAGGTCGGAGCTGAAGCATGACGAAGGCTTCAAAGCTTATGAGGTTCAGCCCCGAACCTCCATCCACCATTACATGGTGGAGCTGGATGTTGTTGATGGTCGGAGATACCATCAATGGAAGTTGGCCAGCTCCGATCATGTTCCGACGGTAGTCCGAAGCATCGAAAGTGATGGCAGTGTCCATCCACTTCCGATGAGGCTCCGCCCTGGCGGTTGGAGCTACTGAGGCCATGTCCCGCCGCATTGTCTTGAGAACACGGCGGGAGCCCGCAGATCCCGACGTTTCGGCTCAACCATCGAAGCGACCAAAGAAAGTGATTGTCAAGCGACCCGCTAGTGGTCAGCTTGCAAATGTCAGTGGTCAGGGGGGCAGCTCGAGCTCCCAAGGGCAGAAGGAGATCGGACCGTTGGTCGTGCACTCTCCAGTTGGTGACACTCGACGCACGGCCGATAGGGTAAACTACCGGAGGAACATCCACGACACCATGCACATGAGAGATGTGCGGTGTTATGACAAGCCAAGGGAGATCAAGGATCCCCGTTTCTGGTGCTTCTTCCACATGGATTACTACCGGTCAGTCCTCACGACCAAGAAGAACCCAGCCACGGAGATGCAATGGGTTGATTGGAAGGCTGCATTGAAGAAGAAGGACTGCTACCTTCTCTTCAAGGGGGTGCTCGAAGCTTGCGAGCACCACGGAGTCAGCGAGATCATGGGTCTCCAATACCCATGGAACAAGGAAGTCATCCTCCAATTTTATGCAACTGTGTTCTATTGGGTTGACAAGCTCGGCTTCACCTGGATGACCAATGGGGTGAAGTACGACGTCAGCTCGGATGAGGAGCCACCGGAGTTTCCGGAGCTCACCGAGGCGGAGATGGTGTTCTTCACCGGCACCAGCGCCTTTTCCTCAGCACCTCCTGCAGCTCACGACGACTCCAGCGAGGAGAGCAACTATGAGCAGGAGAGCGACGACGACGATGACAGCGACGACGACGAGGACGACAACGAGTAGACTAGGTCTTAGTGTCCACTTTTCTCCTTTTTGGTGCCTTGATGCCAAAGGAGGAGAAGTATTACACTCTAGTGCTTATTCTTGGACATGGACATGTATCTAGTCATATTTTCTATCGTGGTGTGTCTTGTACTTATTTGTTACTCGTTTATGACTGTTAATGCTTAATGATGTTTATTGATGCCTTATGATGATCATTATGATGCTTCATTGATCTCGTGTGCATTTCTTCATTTGTATCACGTTATTGCACACACACGAGCATATAGGCACCCCACGACGATTGAGTGTATATGAGTTGTTTTTATTGTTATTCCAAAAGCTCATATACACTTGAGACTCAAAACTTCTATCAAATCTTATTTTTGTCGAAGACTTTAGTTGGTTGTCATCAATCACCAAAAAGGGGGAGATTGTAAGTGCATCTAGGTCCCTTGTGGGTTTTGGTGGATTGATGATGAACCATTAAAGTGCTAATGAACTTGATTGAGCATGAGCGCAGATCCGAAGTACGGAATGGAGCTTTGAAGAAAGACGGCAAAAGGAGAAAAGTTGTGGCGAAGAAGAATAGAAATAGGGTTTTCTATTTTCTCCTTGAGTCGTAGGAAAAAGCGTACTATTAAGAGGGACACGACGCGTAGACACTTAGTGAGTCATTCGGGTTCTCAACCCCTTAGTAGAAGATTTTAGTAGGGCCTTTGTGGCTTGGGCGGACTTGTCTGACTTGTGGTATCAGACATGTCCGAATACTCTCTGCGGGAAGTCAGACATGTCCGAAACTGTGAGTCAGACATGTCCGAATTAGTACTGGAAGGGTTCCAGTGAAGTTTCGGACTTGTCCGAACCTGGGGGTCGGACATGTCCGAGATGGATCTGTTCCTAGGGACTAAGAAAAATTTTCTAAGTCCTAGAGAGTCAGACTTGTCCGAGTTCTCTCTGCAGAACTTCAGACATGTCCGAGATTGTATGTCAGACATGTCTGAAGTGGTTTTGGTCAGACAAGTCTGAAGTGAAAGGCCTAACCTTTGAGGTCAGACATGTCCGACTTTGTGTCAGACATGTCCGAGGTGGCTTTTGGTGCACTATTTAAATTCCAACGGGTAGTCGTATGCTTTATGACATCAGCAATTCAGACAAGTCCGACTTTGTGTCAGACATGTCCGACGTGGGCTGTGTCAAACGGCTCTAATGACCTTTTGGAGTATAAATAGTGGGTGGCTTCGACCCACCAACCATGCCTAACACCCCTGAACAGTTCTGAACGCCCATTTGAACTCAAGAACCTCTCTCCACTTGTTCTTCACCTCTAGAGCCCAAATTCGAGTTTTTTTGGGAGAGTGAAGAGTGCTTTGTGAGAATCGGGAGAAACGGTTTGTTGAGGGGTTGAGCAACGTGTGATTCGCTAAGTTTCTTCGTGATTGCGTGTTTATTGCTCTTGGAGTTCTCTCCTAGACGGTTAGGCATCGCCCCGCGATTTCTTTGTGATCTCTTGTAATCGGGGAGTTTGTAACAATCTTTGTGATAGTGGAAGATTTGGGAGTTGGCCCTTGTGGCAACTCGTGATGGAAAGGCTAGAGAAGGCCTGGTCCCTTGTGGACTCCTCAACGGGGACGTAGTATCCTTTGTGGTTCCGAACCTCGGGATAAAATCGTTTGTCTCTTGTTGTTCTTCCGTTCTCGCAAGTTTTGATTCTAGTGTTTTTCCGCGTGCTATCTCTCCCTCAGCTTTCTTTCTACTCCATACTTCGTGTAGAACTACTAGGGATCGATATCTCTCACTAGATCGCTTAAAAATTGGATTTTTGGTCTGATCGTGCAGGTAATCTCGGACTTATCTGACCCAGGTCAGACTTGTTCGACTTAGGTCAGATAAGTCCGACTAGAAGTCAGACAAGTCCGACTTCTCTGTTTTCATAACTCTGAATTAAGTTTAAATTATCGATTATCGCCTATTCACCCCCCCTCTAGACCGCTTTCAATTGGTATCAGAGCAGGTTTCTCCGGAAGAGACTAACATCTCAGAGAATCGATGGCGGAAGAAAGGAACAAGGATGATACCTCATATGTCGAGGGTGAAGGCTCAAATGACAAGAACTACGACGTTCTTCTTTATGATTTGAAGGACGATGAAGAGACTCGCCAACTCAAGGCGAAGCTTCGGGAGAAGCTAGGGAAACAACCCAAGATCAACAAAGAGAAGGAGAAGAGTAACGATGACTATACTCAAACTCACTTTGATTATGATCGTCTTCATGCTAACAATCACTATTTGTCTATTCCACTTGGAAAACCTCCTCAATTCGTTGGAAATGACTATTCAATGTGGAAACACAATATGAAGATGCATTTAATCTCTTTGAATCCTAGTTTGTGGCAGATTGTGCAAACTGGAGTTCATATGCCAAGGAATGAGGAAGACGTCACTCCACAACAAGCTATCCTACTTCATCGCAATGCTCAAGCCGTGGGAGTCATAACCTCATCTTTGACTCGGGATGAATTCAACCAAGTCGAAGGTTTGGAAGTGGCCAAAGATATTTGGAATACATTCAAGACGGCGCACGAGGGCAACCGAGTCATCCGGGAGGCGAAGATTGAGATGATCGAAGGAGAGCTTGGGAGATTTACCATCATGGATGGTGAGTCGCCCCAAGACATGTACAACCGCCTCAAGGTGCTCGTGAACAAGATTTGTGTCTATGGAAGCACTCGATGGACGGACCATGAAGTGGTGAAGACGATGCTTTGGGCATTCATGCCTCGAAACATCGCTCTTTGCTCCTTGATCCGTGAAAACCCCGACTACACCAAGATGACTCCGGAAGAAGTGCTTGGGAGGATAATCAACAATGAGATGATGGAGAAGGAAGCTATGTTCTACAACGATCTCCAAAAGCTTGACTCATCAAAGAAGAAAGACATAGCCCTCAAAGCAACTTCCACATGCTACAATGAAGATGCAAGTGATGATGAGAGCATGGACTCCAATGAGGAAGAAGCTTTCTTCATCAACAAGTTTAGAAGGATGATGAGAAGGAAGAAGGGAGGCTATCACCAAGAAGGCAAGAGCAAGGATAAGCTAAAGAAGAAGACTTGCTACAAGTGTGGTGAACATGGGCACTTCATTGCGGATTTCCCATACAATGAAAGCAAGAAGAAGGAGGGCAAGACCCAAAATAAGAAGCTCTTCAAGAAGAAGAAGCCATCGAGGCATGCTCACCTTGGAAGAGAATGGGACTCAAATGAAGACTCATCTTCCGACGATGAAGAGAAGGTGGCAACCATTGCCATCGGAAAGAGCTCAAGTGCAAGCAAGCTCTTCCCAAACCTTGATGATTTCAAGTCCACATGCTTCATGGCAAAGGAGGGAAGGAGAAAGGTCAAATCTAAACCCACTCCCTCTATAACTTCTTGTGATGAACTTGATAGTGGTAGTGAACTTGAATCCATGCTTAAAGACATAAGTAAGAGTGCCATGAGAATGATGAACTTTCTTATGGATGAAATCTCCGAGAAGGAGGATCTCCTTGAGCGTCAAGAGGACATGCTCATCCAAAAATTGGAGAGATGTCAAGAGCTTGAGGAGCTCCTCGAGCGCGAGAGAGAAAGAAGCAATGCATTGGAGCTTGACCTTGCCATGAGCAAGGAAGCATGTTCAAATCTTAAAGACAAGACCGTTGAGCTCAAGGATGAACTTGTTAACTTGACAAAGGTTAACAAGATTCTAGAGACAAAGGTTGAGTCACTTAAGATCAATGCACCTTCTTCCTCAAAGAGCTCATCTTCTCAAAAGATTTCATCCGAGGAAGTTCACACTTGCATGTGCTCAAGCTTGATCCTAAAACTTAAGGATGAACTTAACTTGGCACAAAACAAACAAGCGCCGAAAGGTGGCATCTTTGACAAGGAGAAGGTGGCCTATGCACGTAGTGCATACACCAATGTGAGACCTCCCCATGTCAAGGATGGTCTTGGTTATTCTCGGGAGCGGGGGCAAAATGCCAAAGCCCCCAAGAATAACAAAGACTTGATTGTTTTTGTCAATGAAGGTTCATCCACCCAAGATAAAGGAAAGAACATTGTCTCAACATCTTATATGCCTAAAAATGAACCTCATCCTTTGTTCCATGACTTTGATGCTTCTTATGTTTTATTGAGGAACAAATTTGGCAAGACTTATGCTAGATATGTTGGGCCACTCCGCAAGAGCCCAAAGCCTTGCGTGTGGGTGCCCAAATGTCTTGTGACTAACATCAAAGGACCCAACTCCGCTTTGGTACCTAAAAGACACGGTTCAGCCACTACCGTGCTCCAGCTCCTGGAAACCGCCGCCTTGGTCGTCCAGTCGAGCGTCAGGTCCGTGCTCGGCTATCCAAGGAGGATTGGTCTGACCTGGAGAAGGAAGATGAGAGGCTTGCTCAGGCAGAGGCTCAGGGTGAGGATCTTCAGCATATATGGTCCGAGAGTGACACGGACGACAGTGTTGAGGAGTACTTCCCACCTCCTCCCTCACCCAGGCAGCACGACGTGGAGGCTGGAGGCACAGGTCTCTTAGCCATCCGAGCTCACTTCACTTCTACAACAGATGGTTGAGCAGCAGCACCTGGACTGGCTTGCAGCTGAGCAGGCCCGAGCTGAGCAGGCAGCACGTCTTCTGGAGCTCCAGCAGCAGCAGCAGGAGATGTAGTGCCAGATCACCCGTGAGAGGTGAGAGGACACAGATAGGCTGACTGGGCTGATCGACCAGATGCACCAGCGCTCCCTCGACCAGCAGCAGCAGACATAGCAGGTGATGATGGGCATCCTGGGGTTGATCACCAACCTCTACACCCAGACCGGGATTGCCCTGCCGTCGCAGCTGCCAGGCGTTGCTCCACCCCCGCCTTTCCTTGCTCCAGCTGTAGCTCCAGTGCCGACCACGCCGATCCTGACGATCAGCATGTCTCCACTGCTGGCTTCAGGCACACCGATCCACTCTCCGCTGCCGGCTACGACGTTGTTCCAGCAGACGCCGGCATCCATTGTCAGTGCTCCGCAGCCAGCAGCTCCGACACAGCAGGCACCGACAGCGGCTCCTTCGGCTCCCTCCACTTCCACTCCAGCTTCACTCGTAGCAGTAGGCAGCAGCTCCGACGACAGCACCCCCGACGGTGACCAGTTCGTCATCGCTCCGAGCACTCAGGGTTCTTCGGCACTCGGATCCCTTTTTGGTGTCTTGATGTCAAAGGGGGAGAAGAGTTAGAGTAGAGCCAGGGGGAGGATAGCCTAGCCTCAGGGGGAGTGTCTTAGTCTCACGGGGAGTCTTTATCTATATCTTTTGTAATTTTGTGGTTTTGGCTACTCATTTTCTATTCATTGAGAATTCATGTGCACTTATTCTCTTGAGTTATTGATGGATTGAGCTTTCGTGTTATTAATCTCTTTTGAGTCTTCAAGTTTAAAATGTCATATCTTGTATTCATTGCATATCTTCTTGAGTATCGTACTATCAAATTCATTATTATGCTTCACTTGTTGTGTTGTCATCAATCACCAAAAAGGGGGAGATTGAAAGCATCTAGGCCCCCATGAGGTACGGTTTCGGTGATTAATCACAACCATTGGATTTTACTAATGAATTTGTGGATGCAAGGTCTCTCATATCACTCAATCAAATGAAATCTATATGAATATGAACATCAACTAATGATCATTGGAGACCCCTAAACAATCATTTTATGAGATCAATCAATGTTATGAAGATTAGAAGTAAAAGCTCATATGTCAAAGTCATTCAACCGTAATTGACAACACACAATGATTGACATTCATCAGAAGAATATTTACAACAAGTATCTAAGAGGTCAATCGAGAAAAATCCAAAAGAATCACTTAGATCAACTCGAAGCAAACAAAATCAACTCACCAGATCAACCGATGTTTCCCGAGAACAACACATCGGTCGAGTTGATTCAGCAGAAGAAGAAGACCTCAGAACAAAGTACTCACCGGATCATCCGATGTTAAGGGTAGTGTTACATCGGTCCATCAGTACAGTATGCAATATCCTTGGACCAAGTGTAGCACCGGATCAACCGATGTACAGCATATATACACATCGGTCAATCACTCCAGTAAGCATCAAGTTTGAACCAATTCTGGAGGAAGTGCCACCGGATCATCCGATGAGAAGACAAGTGCAACATCGGTCTAACAACGGTCATATCTTACACAATGACATCAACTAAAGTAAACTTGACCGATGATAACTGAAGGGGAGACATCGGATCATCCGGTGTTTGCAGAGCAGTGATGCCAGCCTACTTTTCCAATGGCTATTTCGTGGAGGTTGGCTATTTATACCCCTTCAACCTGTCAAATCTACAAGTCTTGATCACCAGACATACTCTACACATCCTCAAGCATTCAAGACATTGAGCCATCACTTCTACATCCTTTAGACCACTTACACGCCAAGAGATAGGCTAGAACTAGCTAGAGAGAGAGCTTGTGTGCCTCCATTCTTGGTGAGTGGAATCTCTAGTGTAGTGAGAGCTGTAAGGGAGTGTCCCTTGGTGTTTGTAATTGAGAGAGACTTCCGGAGCTTGCCAAGACGATTGTGGAAGCCCGGAGGATTCAAGGTGTACAAAGCTTGAGCTCCACCTTGCCGAGGTTGGCAAACGGAGAATAATAGTGAAGATCCCTAGTCTCGGTGACTTGGGTGTGGCTATACCCTTTGGTGGGTGCCACAACGTGGATGTAGGAAGATCTTGACGATCTTGCCGAACCACGGGATAAATCCTTGTGTCTCCTCGAGAGTTTGCATTCTCATCCTCTCACCCTACATTTATGCATTTTATATACCGCAAAGTTGCTATTTACTTGAATGCATAGATTGTTTGCGTAGGGAATTGGGATTTGAGTAATTAAGTTTTATAGCTTTGTTTTTTGAAAAGAAGCCCAATTCACCCCCCCTCTTGGGCATTCGATCCTTACAGCCACCACGAGGCCAAGTATGGGTGCGGCGTAGCTGATTAATTAGGGCTTTGCCAGCCCTATTTGGACCATTAAGGATGCTCGAGGAAGGGGTAGTCGGATTGGGTTTGTTGATGATTGGTGGGACTACCATGGGATCCGAATGGCTCAAGAGGGGGCCCTTGGTTGAAGATGTGCTCTGTAGGAGACATCGCCACCGGTGAAACCTCAGTGGGGTCTAAAGAGGCTAGTAATCCCTTTGTAAAGGCTATTTTGTGATCTCTTGGCCACACACCGACGGAAGTGTGAGATGGCATAATAGAGGTTCTAGTCATCGAAGGGTGATGAAATCACAAACACGTGGGTAAAGTGGTACAAACTCTGCTGAGTCTAATAAAACTATAATGATAGCCATGCTCCCGATTATGAGCACCTGGACAACTTCCATGATTAGAGGGAACTCGGTATTTGGGATGGTTATGGTTGGTATTATGGTTATGGATTAATTTCTGGTATTGAATATGGGTATTGGAAAATGGTGAAATCTGGAATTATTGATGAGGATGGTGAATTGTATACTGGTATTATGATATTACTTATGATTATGATGGGTTTATTTTACATACATATAATATATTGCTTTTCAAATGTTTTAATGTACTTTTCAGCATTTAGCCTTTATTACATTTGTCATTTGAATCAACCACATGTTATACTTTCCACACTTGCTGAGTACGACATGTACTCACTCTTGCGATCTCCCCCCCAACAGTTGCAGGTCAGGATTGGGAGTTTAACGGTGAGAATGCGGAGTTCTAGGCCGTGTCTACCATCAGCTTTGCCTGTGGTGTTATTGGAGTTGCGCTATCCCTTATGCTTAGTCGCTTAATTAGTTTATTTCCGCTGCATTAGTTGAACTTGTCATAAATAAATATTCATTAGAGGTTGTATTTGAGGATAATATATTTTGTGTAATAAAATTTGATAATTAATCTTGTGTTGTGGTAATTTTCTGTATACTCTTTTGTGAATGCACTCGTGTATGTGTGATGAACATCCTGGGCACACATATGCGTTAGCTTGGTTCATTTTTCGGAACCGGGCGTCACAGATTTGTATCAGAGCCACAGGTTGACCGTAGGACGCAGCCTAGATAGAATGGACACTTTAGAGCACATAGGAGCACTCAGGAACCGATGTGTTTTTGTTTGGTGTGCTGTTTGCTATATATATATATATATATATATATATATATATATATATATATATATATATATATATATATATATATATATATATATTGTTTGCTTGTGTGCTTATAAAGGATTTTGGGATGTCTTAGCATTGCCATGTCCACCTAGGCTAGTGTAGCTAGCTGTTTAGTTTCATATCCCTTGATGCATATAGTTGGGGACGTTTTCTAATTCTTACCTATTGCATTTCTCCAGATGGTGAGCACTCGCAACCAGAGGGATGGCAATGATGAGGAGGAGAACAATGGAGTGCCTCAGAACAACATTGGACAAGGATCTACTCAGGGAGCTATCAACATTGAGCAGCTATTGGCTATGCAAACCAGCTCATGCAGACCATGATACAAACTATGGGGCAGCTGCAGGCTGTCAATATCAACAATCAGCCCCACATGCCTCCACCGCCACCCCCACCCCCTCATAACCGGTTGAGAGAGTTTATGAGGACTAGGCCACCAACCTTTGCTCAAGCTGTTGACCCTATGGATGCGGATGATTGGCTCAAGTCCATGGAGAAGAAGTTAGCTATTGTCCAATCCAATGATCGGGAGAAGGTGCTATTTGCTTCTCATCAACTCGTTGGAGCAGCTGCGGATTGGTGGGATGCTTATTGCAACGCTCACGAGAATCAAGAGAGGATTACTTGGGTGGAATTCAAGGAAAGTTTTCGTTCTCATTATGTGCCCGAGGGAGTTATGATTTTAAAAAGGCAAGAATTTGAGAACTTGAGACAAGGAAGATCAAGCGTGAGTGAATATCTCAACAAGTTCACTCAACTCTCAAGGTATGCGCCTGAGGATGTGAGTCGGGACAGTCGGAAGCAATATTTGTTCATGAGAGTCCTCAACAATGAAATTCAAGTGCAATTGCTCAATTATGACTATGCAAATTTTTAGAAGCTTGTGGACAAAGCAATCATGGTTGAGAACAAAATTCGTGAGATGGAGCAAGACAATAAGAGAAAGGCGCCATATCAAGGACAGCAACAAGGAAGTAATGTGCGCCCTCGCCTTGCACCACCTAATGTACCATATTACAGCTCTTCTATTCCTACTCAACGCTCTGGATTTGCACCGCGCCCAACTCAGTTTGTGCAGCAGCGCCCTATTATGCAAGCACATAGGCCTCCAATGCCTTATGTGCCTCGTGCTAATTTTCCTGTTGCAAGTGTTCAAAACCAATTCGTCCCAATAATTCTGGTGGAGTTAAGAAGTGTTATACTTGTGGAGAAGCTGGACACTTTGCGCATCAATTTCCTAAGTCAGGCTTTGGTCAAGGAAGCAATGCGCCAAGGCAAAACCCAAGACCCAATGGAGGACAGCCACAAGGGAACCATGGACAGCAGAATTTTGCTCGTGCCAATGTGAACCATGTCTCTACGGAGGATGCTCAACAAGCGGATGACGTTGTCATTGGTATGTTTCTCGCGAACTCCAACCCCGCGACTATGTTATTTGATTCTGGAGCATCGTATTCATTCATTGCATCGAAATATGTTGCCAAGTATAGTTTGTCTATCTCTCATATGAAGTTTACTCTATTGGTTAAGTCTGCTGGAGGAGAGATGAGGACAAATATAGTATGTCCAAAAGTAAGCCTTAGAATAAGGGGGTAGACTTCTCCGCCAACCTCATTGTTTTAGATTCTCAAGGATTGGACATTATACTTGGCATGGACTGGTTGAGGACGCACAATGGAGTTATTGAGTGTGCCACAAAGATGGTGAAGTTGACCAATGAGGAAGGTATCACCGTAGAATTTGAAGCATCTCAAACCGCACCGAAGCAATTGAAGTTGAATCATATGGACGGTGCTACAATTGAGGAGATTCCGGTGGTGAGAGAATTTTTGGATGTTTTTCCGGACGAGTTGCCAGGTATGCCACCTGATCGGGACATTGAGTTTGTTATTGATTTAATACCTGGAACTGCACCTATAGCTAAGAGGCCATATAGGATGCCTCCTATGAAATTAGCGGAGCTCAAGAAACAAATTCAAGAGCAACTAGAGAAAGGTTTTATTCGCCCAAGCTCTTCGCCTTGGGGAGCGCCCGTGCTGTTTGTGGACAAGAAGGATGGAACCCAAAGGATGTGCGTAGATTACCGAGCTCTCAACGAGGTAACAATCAAGAACAAGTACACCTTGCCACGCATAGAAGACTTGTTTGATCAGATGAAGGGTGCTTGTGTCTTCTCTAAGATTGATTTGAGGTCGGGATATTTTCAAATGAAGATTAGACCATCGGACATACCCAAGACAGCTTTTAGGACACGGTATGGGTCTTATGAGTACACCGTGATGTTTTTTGGATTGACAAATGTGCCTGCCTACTTTATATACCTCATGAATAAGGTCTTCATGGAGTACTTGGATAAGTTCGTCGTGGTGTTTGTTGATGACATTATGATCTACTCGAAGGATGAGAAGGAACATGAGGAACACTTGAGGCTCACATTGCAGAAATTGAGGGAGCATCAATTATATGCCAAGTTCAACAAGTGTCAGTTTTGGTTGAGAGAGGTGTCGTTTTTGGGTCATATAATCTCAGGAGGAGGAGTATCGGCTGACCCCGGAAAAGTGAGAGACGTGTTGAAATGGGAACCACCGCAAAATGTCAAGGAAATAAGGAGTTTTCTTGGGATGGCTGGATATTACCGTAGATTCATCAAGGACTTTTCCAAGATAGCCAATCCTATGACGGAGTTGCTAATGAAGGGAAAGGCTTTCCAATGGACTCAAGCTTGTCAAAATAGTTTCAAGGAGTTGAAAAAGAGGTTAACAACAGCTCCAGTTTTGGTACTGCCGGATGTGAGCAAGAGTTTTGATATTTATTGTGATGCATCAAGACAAGGACTTGAATGTGTATTGATGCAAGAAGGTCAAGTGGTCGCCTATGCATCGAGACAACTGAAGAAACATGAGCAGAATTATCCAACGCATGACTTGGAACGCGCAGTCGTGGTACATGCATTGAAGATTTAGAGACACTATATTCTTGGACATAGGTGTAAAATTTATACAGATCATAAGAGTTTGAAGTATATTTTCACACAAACGGATCTGAACTTGAGACAACAGAGATGGTTGGAGCTCATCAAAGATTATGATTTGGGGATCAACTATCATCCGGGAAAAGCCAATGTAGTGGTCGATGCTTTGAGTAGAAAGGGAGCAAGTCATCAACTTACAGTTCGAGAGTTACCATACGAGTTATGTAAGGAGTTTGAAAGGTTGAACCTCAGATTTGTAAATAAGATGGAGATGATGGAGTTAAACCCAACCTTGGAGCAAGAAATTCGAGAGGCACAAACCGTAGATGAAGAGATCAAGGAAATCAAGGACATGACCGAAGAAGGGAGACAATTCAGATTTGATGAAGACGAACGTGGTACATTATGGCTTGGAAAGAGAATCGTTGTGCCTAATGAGAAACATATTCGGGAGACGATATTAAAAGAGGCACATGACTCACCTTACTCAATTCACCCCGGTTGTACGAAGATGTACAAAGACTTGAAGACTAGCTATTGGTGGGATAGCATGAAAAAGGACATAGCTGAATATGTTGCATTGTGTGATGTGTGTCAACGAGTCAAGGCAGAACATCAAAGGCCAGCTGGGTTATTGCAACCATTAAAGATTCCGGAATGGAAGTGGGAAGAAATCGGTATGGACTTCATAGTTTGGTTACCACGTACTCAGTCCGGGTATGACTCAATTTGGGTAATTGTGGATCGTTTAACTAAGTCAGCTCATTTTGTCCCTGTGAAGACCAAATATACAGCTGGACAATTGGCCGAAATATACATGGAGCATATTGTGTGTCGATACAGAGTACCGAAGAAGATAGTCTCGGATAGAGGTTCTCAATTTACCTCCAGATTTTGGCAAAAATTGCATGAAACTTTGGGAACGAGGCTGAATTTTAGTTCAGCATATCACCCACAGACGGATGGACAAACCGAGAGGACCAATCAAATTTTGAAGGACATGTTAAGAGCTTGTGCTTTAAAGCATGGGAAAAGTTGGGACAAAAGCTTGCCATACGCAGAATTTTCATACAACAATAGTTACCAAGCAAGTTTGAAAATGCCACCGTATGAAGCGCTTTATGAGAGGAAGTGTAGGACACCTTTATTCTGGAATGAGGTAGCAGAAACTCAAGTATTTGGTCCGGATGTGTTGCAAGAATCCGAAAAGCAAGTCCAAATAATTTGTGAAAACTTGAGGGCTGCCCAATCAAGACAAAAATGCTATGCGGACAATAGGAGAAGGAAATTAGCCTTTGAAATAGGAGATTTTGTTTACCTCAAGGTGTCACCAATGAGAGGTCATAAGAGGTTTAAAGTAAGGGGCAAGCTCGCACCTCGTTATATTGGACCATTCAAGATTTTGGACAAAAGAGGAGAAGTAGCGTATAAGTTGGAGATGTCAGCTCATCTTTTGGATGTCCATGATGTCTTTCATGTTTCCCAGCTCAAGAACTGTTTAAGAGTACCGGAAGAACAAGTGCCAATGGAAGAATTGGAACTAGAGAAAGATTTGACTTATACCGAACAACCGGTCAAAATCTTGGAAACTAAGGAGAGGGTCACAAGGAACAAGGTTATTATATGGTGTAAAGTTCAATGGAAGCACCACACAGAAAAAGAAGCGACGTGGGAATTGGAGGATGATCTCAAGAAGGAATTTCCCTATCTCTTCTCTTCCGCGTCGAAGCTCGAGGGCGAGATTCATTTTAAGGGGGTTAGGTTTGTAACACCCTCATTTTCATGCATCATACCCTACATACATTCATATAGATGTTTAACATTAACCCACATAAAGAGGAACGAGTTTAAAATTTGATTTGGAACAAAACCGCACTTAAAATGCAGGAAAGTGCGGACTAGCCCGATTTTACTAAGGACTAGTCCAATTTCTCTCTGACTAAAAATAGACTTGTCCGTTTTTGCTGCGGACTAGTCCGATTTTGCCTCTGGAAACTTTTGGACTTGTCCGATTTTGTGCGGACTAGTCCGATATTCCAAGAATCCTTGAAAAATTGCTAAGTCCCTGGACTTTTTCGGACTAGTCCGGTGTTCCAGCGGACTTGTCCGTTTTCCTCTCTGACTAAAGTCAGACTTGTTCGATTTTTGGCCAGACTTGTCCGATTTTCTCTCTGGACAACTTCGGACTAGTCCGGTCCTTTCCGGACTTGTCCGATATTTCGCGACTCCGAGTTGATCTTTTGTTTTACAACTTGTTTCTTGGGTTTCACGTTAAGTGGTCCTAGGGACGTCGTGCCTAACTCTTTTAGAGCCCATGAGGGACTCTAAACCAGCCTCTACTCATCCCAAACTCAAAATCCATCTAACCCTAGCCTCCACCTCTATATAAACAACCCCACCCCTTGGCTTGACATCTATTTGCCACTTTTCCACTTCACCCAAACCCTAGTTCGTGGAGAGACACCACCAAGGAGGGAGGAGAAGATCCCAATCAAGAAGAGGAGGAGGAAACGAAGGAGGATCGAGATCTCCACCAAGCTTTTGTTCCTCATCACCAATTCATCTCCAAGTTCATCACCAACCCTAGATCACCAAGATCCAAGTATTACCACATAGTTTCTTGATTCATTGGAGTCCAAAACACCTGGTATACCTTCTATTATCTTTTCCTTACGTGAATTTGACCTCTAATCTCCAAATTTACGTCGATCTAGAAAACCCTAATCTACTGATCTTGCAAAGTGCGGACTTGTCCGGTCCCTAGCAGACTAGTTCGGTCTGGCTAAATTGTGTTGAATTGATTCTAAATTTTGATTTAATCACATCCAAACCTGTATAAACTTGTTAAAATCTATTAGAACTAGTTAGTGATCATTAAAAGCAATCTATTGACAAGTTCTACCTTGCATTTGAATTAATCATGCATGTCATGTCATATTGAGTAATATTTGTGCACTCTTTGATTGTGTTTCTTGTCTTGTATGTTTATTGTGTGGATTAGACGGATTTGCGCTAGAGAGTGCCGCGGAGGATATACAGCACCAAGAGTTTGAAGGCTTTGATCCTAATCAACCGCAAGAGCAAGGCAAATGTCCTTGAAGCATATTGATCCTATTTTAAAATAAATGTTTTGTTTGCAAAACTACACGTTGTGTCAATTTGATGGGAATCCTATGATAGGAAGTTTACTAGCTTTGTTTGACCACCCTTGTCACCTGGAATATATGGTAGAGAGTCGGGAAGGGCTTTTTACCTTTTTGCTTCGCTTAATTAATTGAAATGGGAAAACAACACTACACATTTAATTATGCATTAATGATATTTGGTTAATGTGAACTGGTTAATATGATATGGTAATGGGCGATCTAAGCAAGCCTGGTATGTGAATGGGTTGGACGTATGGTGGTTTGCTTGCTTTAGATCTAAGGACCGGTTCATGCGAGAATAAGCCAGGACTACAGTGCCACCACGAGGCTAAGTATGGGTGCAGCATAGATGATTAATTAAGGCTTTGCCAGTGCTATTTGGACCATTAAGGATGCTCGAGGAAGGGGTAGTTGGATTGGGTTTGTTGATGATTGGTGGGACTACCCTGAAATCCGAATGGCTCAAGAGGGGGCCCTTGGTTGAAGATGTGCTCTGTAGGAGACATCACCACCGGTGAAACCTCAGTGGGGTCTAAATAGGCTAGTAATCCCTTTGTAAAGGCTATTTTGTGATCTCTTGACCACACACCGACGGAAGTGTGAGACGGTATAATAGAGGTTCTAGTCATCGAAGGGTGATGAAATCACAAACACGTGGGTAAAGTGGTACAAATCCTGCAGAATCTAATAAAACTATCATGATAGCCGTGCTCCCGGTTGTGAGCACCTGGACAAATTCCATGATTAGAGGGAACTCGGTATTGGGATGGTATTTGGGATGGTTATGGTTGGTATTATGGTTATGGATTAATTTCTCGTATTGAATATGGGTATTGGCAAATGGTGAAATCTGGAATTATTGATGAGGATGGTGAATTTTATACTGGTATTATGATATTACTTATGATTATGATGGGTTTATTTCACATACATATAATATATTGCTTTTCAAATGTTTTAATGTACTTTTCAGCATTTAGCCTTTATTACATTCGTCATTTGAATCAACCACATGTCATACTTTCCACACTTGCTGAGTACGACATGTACTCACTCTTGCAATCCCCCCCAACAGTTGCAGGTCAGGATTGGGAGTTTAACAGTGAGAATGCGAAGTTCTAGGCCGTGTCTACCGTCAACTTTGCCTGTGGTGTTATTGGAGCTGCGCTATCCCTTATGCTTAGTTTGCTTAGTCGCTTAATTGGTTTATTTCCGCTGCATTAGTTGAACTTGTCATAAATATTCATTAGAGGTTGTATTTGAGGATAATATGTTTTGTGTAATAAAATTTGGTAATTAATCTTGTGCTGTGGTAATTTTCTGTATACTCTTTTGTGAATGCACTCGTGTATGTGTGATGAACATCCTGGGCACACATATGTGTTAGCTTGGTTCATTTTTCGGAACCGGGCGTCACAGTTTCAATCTGGTCATCATCCATCACGCTGTTGAGAGCCCATGCGAGCTTCTCCCACTTCCTTAGCGAGCGCATTTGTTGACCAGGAAATTGCAGAAGACAATCTGGGGGGTCACTCTGCCCTCCACGCATTCTCGGATCCTTGTCATAACAGGTTTAAAGGCATCCGACAGCTCAGAAACTACACTCTAGGCGTCGGTATCAACGTTGGGGAGTCCTTGGAGCAGCTCCAACCTCTCATGCTCCTCCACCGCAATGATGACCCAGTCTTTCTTCCAGTCATCCCATTTGTCGAAAGGGAATGACTTCAAGTACTTGAAGGGGCAATTCTTGCACTTCACGAAATAGTAGAAGCCAAGAAGCGCAGTCCCCTTGTTGTTGGTGTGGATCGTGAAGAAGGTAAAGAACAGCTCGATGCAGGGGGGAACACCCACCCACATCTCGCAGAAGTGGATGAAGGTTGCCACTAGCAGAAGAGAATGGGGGCCAAGATGATATAGCTGAAGACCGTAGAAGTCCAGCAGCATCAAGAGAAAGCTTGAAAAAGGTGGGATCAATCCCACCATGGCGTATGCTGAAAAGTACACCATGTCGCCATTACTCTCCTTCTTGAACGAGAGCTTGCCGGCGCGGATCAGGTGGCTGAAGGAGTCACTGGACCACCCTATCTAGGTTCGGACCTTCATTAGATCATCCTTGCTCTTGAGGCGTCTCCTGGGAAGACCCAACTCCATTGCGACAAAGTGGAGCGAAGGAAGGGAAAGCTAGGCAAAGTTTGGAAGGTTCTGAGTGCATGTTTGATTGAAAGCGTAAAGAGTCCTCAAACCACGCATACTTTCCTTCTTAAGTAAGCCTCTGTGATGCTTGGATGGAAACTGCAACGAGAGCATGGTCACATTTCAAAAATCTACCTCATCCATGACGAATGGGCCCAGGGCCACCCCGACGAAGAGATCGAGGTTATTACCCCAGGTGAACCGTTGTCATGATGGGCGGCGGGAAACCCAAAGGCGGCGCCCTGACAAGGCGCTCGGAACCGATACGATTTTTGTATTGGAAACTGGCGACCTTCAATTGCGTGAGATCCGCACTCAAAGATCTCATCTGCCGCATTCATAACAAGCCACGTGGCGATGGTTTAATCCTGGGCCATCGCCCCAACAGCACATCATAAGACTTTTGAAGTCAGAGCACGGGAATCGAGGATGGACCCACCTCTGGTAGAATAACTCAACCCAAAAGGTTTCTCCCAGAGGTGGGCTCGGGGGCCACTGTCGGTACCCTGCATACCAGGTATCCCACGATACCGCAAGAAGTGCAAAAGAGTTCTACCTGTCAAAGTTGAAGGTCTTCTTAGGCCCCACATGTCACACTACACCGGACCCGCACTCTTCATATGGGAAGCTCCGGGGTTGACACGTGCAATGTAAGTCCGGAAATAAACTCCCAACATAGGGAAGTTCTGTTGTTAACACGTGTACAATAAACTCGGACCTAACCCCCCAGCAGAGGGGAGCTCCGGTGCCGGCACGTGTATAGCGGTTCCGGAGCTACCTCCCCGCAAAGGGAAGCTCCAAAGTTGCCATGTGTGGAGCCTTCGGGCCTTCATCACCAACAAATACATTGGTGGATCTCCTCCAGCATGGACATTCAAGGGACGGTTTAAGCAGCAGTTACAAGACTTGATTACGTGTCATTAATGTTGTATTAATGACACACGATTAGAGCACTGTTAATAGAGGTAACAAAACCATTAAGACACGTTATCACACTATTAACCATGCTTAATGCTCATAGACAGTGTATTAGGCTATTAAATACGCCAGGGCCACATGTCGGGCCAGGCAAATAATATAACAGTCAGACATTGGACTATAAAAGGACTAAGCCGCACGATACAAAGGGAGATCCAAGCTGAGCCAAACACTATGCATTCTCGTGATACTAAATACAACAACACACACCATGTGGAGTAGGGTATTACGCTCAGACGGCCCAAACCACGTAAATATTTGGTGTCACCATCTTGATCCTGATCTCTGCGTGCCCCAACTGAAACAAGAACCTCCGCGGGATACACTTTAGTAGTACCGGGGGAAGTGTCGTTGCTACACTTCGACAAAATCCTATGATATCAAGTTTACTAGCTTTGTTTAACCACCCTTGTTACCTGGAATTCATGGTAGAGAGTCGGGAAGGACTTTTTACCTTTTTGCTTCGCTTAATTAATTGGGATGGCAAAACAGCTATACCATTCAATTATGCATTATTGACATTATGATTAATATGAACTGGTCAATATGATATGGTAATGGGTGATCTAAGCAAGCATGGTATGAGGATGGGTTGGATGATATGGTGGTTGCTTGCTTTAGATCTAAGGATCGGTTAATGCGAGAATAAGCCAGGACAACAGTGCCACCACGAGGCCAAGTATGGGTGCGGCGTAGCTGATTAATTAGGGTATTGCTAGTATTGCTCGGATCATTTGGCGCACTGGAGAAGGGGAGTCGGATTGGGTTTGTATATGGTTAGCGGGACTCCCTGGGATTCGAATGGCACAAGAGGGGGCCCTTGGTTAAAGATGTGCTCAGTTGGAGGCATCACCACCGGTGAAACCTCAGTGGTCTGTACATACTAGTAATCCCTTTCTGAAGGTTATTTTGTGATATCTTGGCCATACACCTATGGTAGTGTTTTAGCATAATGGAGGTTTCATTTAGTCGCCGACGGGTGATGAAATCACAAACATGTGGGTAAAGTGGTACAAACTCTGCAGAGTATTGAAACTATCATGATAGTCGTGCTCCCGGTTATGAGCATCTGGACAGCTTCCATGATTAGAGGGAAAACTTGGTATTGGGATGATTATGGTTATGGTGCATAATATGGTTGGTACTGGTTATGGGATGGTATTATAGATTATGGCAATGGATATGGTTAATTGTAATGAGAAATCTGGATTATGGTTGATGGTGATGAAATATGGACTGGTATGATGATAACTACATGGATTATGATGGGATTATTTAACTTACATGTAATATATTGCTTTCCAAATGTTTTAATTTACTTTTCAGCACTTAGCCTTTATTATAATAGTCATTTGAATCAGCTACATGTCATACTTTCCACACTTGTTGAGTACGACATGTACTCACCCTTGCAATCCCCCCATCAACAGTTGCAGGTCAGGATTTGGAGTATAACGATGATAATGCGGAGTTCTAGGTTGTGTCTGCCGTCAACTTTGTCTGTGGTATTGATTGGAGTTGCACTATACCCTTATGCTTATTGTGCTTAGTTGCTTAATTGGTTTATTTCCGCTGCATTAGTTCAAACTTGTAATTAATATTCACTAGAGCTTGTATTCGAGGATATTATGAATTATGTAATAAAAGTGCTTAATTAATCTTGTTCTGTGGTAATTTTCTGTATATCATTTGTGATGCACTCGTGTATGTGTGTTGAACGTTCTGGGCACATATATGCCTTCACTTGGTTCATTTTCGGAACCGAGTGTCACACGAGCCATTGATTCCTACATATAGGAAACAAAAGATTTTAATAATAAAATTATCATGGTGGTGTTGTAATAAGTCCATTAATCATGATGAATAAGCACATTACAATTATTCATTTTTATCTAGCCAAATTTTGAAAAATGGCATAGCAAAATGAATAATTGAAGCTATAACTTATTCTCAATAATGCCAACTTGTAAAATGGCCAAATGAAAATAAATTATATCATTTTATGTAGAGATGATTCATACTTGTATTAAACCAAATATAAATAAATGGCTTAATTAAGATAAATCAAATCTCTTTTTATTTATGTGTAATCATATAGTCTCATCATAAGCTAAAATTTTAAAATTAGCTTAAATGATGGTATATGTAAATATTCAAAATATAGTTCACAAAATTCTATTACTTTTGGGCCAAAATTTTAAATAATGGCCTGAATAATAAGAATTTTGGACAAAGTGTTAATGATTGAATATTTTGAATTCATTCGGCCAAAATTTCAATTTTAGCCAAAATATTGCAATTCATTCATAATATTGCAAAATATATGCAATACAACACTTGTCATAATCATAACTATATATACATAATATTTACAAGATTACACAAATTTGCGGGAATTTAAACTAAATACTAATTTAAATTCAAACTAAACTTAAATTGCAATTAAATAAAACAATAATTAAGGAGGAGTATGGCCCAGGGGAGGGACGTCGGCCCATGCGCGCACGGCCCAGATCGGGATGGCCCAGCCGGTGGCCTAGCGCGGCGGTCCAACACAGCGGCCCGGCGCGGTGCCCCATCACAGCGGCCCAGAGCGGCGGCCCAGCTTAGCGGCCCAACGCGACGTGGAATAAAATGGGGAGGGATCCAGGTTGGGGCAGTTAGGGTAACCCTAGCCGCATCCCACCTCGGTAACTCCACCTATTCTATCTCCCGCCGCCGCCGCCGTTCCTCCTCTAGCTTCTTCCTCCTTCGGTGTCGTTCCTCCTTGTTCCTCTTTCTTTGCTGGCACCGCTCCCCCTCAACCCCCACCATTTAACGGCTTGAACCGGCGGCCGAGGCCAAAGATCCAGGCCTTCGGGCTGTTCCGATTGGGACTGCGAGGTGCGCGAAGCGGCGGAGTATCCGGTTTCCACTCAGTCTCGTAAGCGACGGTGTGGATCTGAGTTTTGGTGTCTCGTTTTTGTGTTACAGTGTTGCCGGCATCGGAACATGTGATGCTATTGTTGCAGGTGTTGCCGACGGGGGAGGGGTGCGAGCGGCCAAAGGTCCTCGGGGAAGACCTCGTGGTCCGACTCGAATCCTTGTCATGCGATGTATCGTCGCCGGCCTCGCAGATTCGATGTCCATTATGATGTTTTGGTTGGCGGTTTCATCTCCTTCTCCCTCCTCCCCCATTTCGCTTGATGACGAAGGACCCTGGACCAGTTCAACCTGGTTTGGGGTTTCCCCACCAAGGACGGTGCTCGGTCCGCCTTGATGACCCGACTAATGGGCATCGAGGTCCGAGGGTTGGCGGGGGTAAGGGGTCGGAAACTGATCCTCAACGTGACGTTGAGGTCTGTGTGGATCTGATGATGGTACCAACAAGGGAGCCATTGCTCGACGGAGACGGCGGTCTCCACGGCGGCAGTGGCGACAACAGCCACATCGTCGGCCTCCACAGCGTGCACGGTGGCAACGACGACAGTTGCAGTTTGATCTTGTAGGGTTGAAGTCGTGGCATCGTCTTCCATGGATAAAGCATCGGTGGCAACGAAGGCCAAAGCACCGACAGTGACGTTGGCCACCATGGTGGCGCAGATGGCCAGAGTCTTCAATGAAGAAAAAGAAGGCTAAAAAATTGGTAAGTCTATTGTTGGACATCTTACCGTGGATCTTTCTGTTGAATCGCTCGGTAGAGCGTGGTGATAATGTGTTGAAACCATAATTGAAAACTGAGAGGGAATTGAGAGAGACAATTGCTTAAGATTGCATCCATGTTTTCATTCATTCACTAATCCTCTTTTTATACAAATTGTATGGACGGACGCGTCGGCCGGCGATCGGGAGCGTGGAGTCGCGGCGCTTGGGAGGCGCGAGGCGAGCGGGCGCGGGGGAGGTTATTGTCAAGAGATCACGTGCAAATATTTTGTAACACTTATTACCCATTGTAGTGGACTGGAAGTCTGGAAATTGATTGATGCTCTGGTTGAGTTTTTTTTTCATTCAAGCAAAGAGAATATTACACATGGTTTATGTACAAGCAATGACTGAACAACATTACAAGAATTGAGCATTAGTTTATATTATATATAGTATGGAGTGGCCGGAGGGTGAGGTGAGGTGAGGTGTAGTGCCGGCGGCAGAAGGGTGAGGTGGAACGCCAGCGGCCGGAGTGGAGGGGGATCGGCGCTGCGGTATAGATGGCCAAATGGGCCGGCACGAAAGCCCGCAAAAAAAAAGTGTGGCCCGAATCCGGCACGACCTGAAAAAATCGGACCCCGGCTGGCCCAACGCTCGGTGTGGGCCGTGCCCGGGCGATTACCATCGGTCCGTCGGGCTTGCCAGCATATGGCCCATTTAGGCTTGGCACGGTCGGCCCGTCGGCCTTACACGACCCCTTTAAGTCCGAATGATGATTTTTTCACTTTTCTACAGTATTTTTTAACTTAAACGCACCATGAGACGGGTTGGTCTGACCCGTTTATGGCCCCGCACACATAAAATGAACTTGGGGTGTGCCCGGGCCTTGACCTTCGACCCAAGAGCCGGCCCAACACGACCCGATCTTTTTCCAGGTCGTGCTGGGACGAGGCTTTCAAGGCCCGAGCCCGGTCGGGCTCGGGCTAGGTCGGCCTGTTGGCTACCTATACGCTGTGGAGTGGGCGAGGCGAGTTGTGGTCGAGGGTTAAGGTTAGCGCCTTAGCGGAGTGAGTGAGGCGAGTGGCGGTCGAGGGTTAGGGTTTGGGGAGGGGGTTGCGCATCGGGGTGCCTTATATAGATCGGTCGGGTTTACGTGGGTCGTCTCGAGCTGTGGTCCGGGCTGAACGTGCCCCCCCCCCCCCCCCCCCCGAGCCGGCCGTGTCGACGAATAAGCGGATCTTGCTGGGTCAGCCCGACGGGCTTCTGCCTGAGCCCAAGCACAACCCGTCACGTGCTTCGTGTCGGTCCTCTCGGGGTCGTGCCGTGTTTGGATCGGGCCAAAAACAGCGGGCTTCGTGTCGGTCCATTTAGCCTAACTCATTTGGACAGCTTTAGTATGGACATTAGCATGACTCATATATATAGCAAAATAATCATGGTTTTGCATCAATTTTTCAATGTTAACAAGCAACACGCATGCATGTTATATACTCCTCCATCCCCAAATATTTGATGTTGAAGGAACTAAATTTAGTTTTCCCAACCCCGAATATTTGGAGATAAAAAGAGCAACATGTTAATTGGTTCATGGACTCCAACAACACCATACAAACAACAAACACACATTACAAAAGCGTCATATTACAAAATCACCATTCACAGTGTACCAATTCTAGTCGTCCGCAACAAACTTTGCCACGTGACACATTAGTCGCACCACAAATTTTTTGGTTCTTTAGTTCAATGTCACATCTGCAGTTTACCACACTTTCTTAGCCTCCTACTCTACATGTCATAAATATAACTTATTGATAAATCTTATCACAAGTGCGGCACTATATTTTTTCTCCGAACTTTTTTTTGACGGACACTTCGACTACGGTTAGATTTCACGAAGTTTACACTAGCGACCAAACGTGTCGGAACTCTGCATGTGAGCGTTTCGAATGAGCTAGTTGTGTTCGAGTCTCTTTGAGGCTGCGCAGGTTCAAGAGTGCATATACATTGATAAGTTTGCAAGGCTCCCTCATACATCGATCAACAAACATTGATTTGTTTAATTGAAACGATGGGATTAACAGATGGCGCTCCACTGTAAATCAGGTAGCACGGATGCAATCTGCAGGTCAATCGAAATAACGCCGAAAAGGAAATAGAACTTTTTGTGACAACAGCAGACATAATTCACCTAAAAATCTAAGTGGTGCTATGAATAAGATCCAGAATACAATCAGTGTACAAATAACGAATATTACAAGAAATCTTCAAATCCCGGTAGATAGCGCAAAGACAACCCTGCCCATGAAGTGTAGGAACTCACAAGGCTTCCCCTATCCGTTTAAAGATCTTAACCCAATGGCTGATCCTTCAAGGTATAGGAAGAAACTTTGATTAACCTGACACGTCTGCATCCAACACAACTAAGACGGTTCAAACGAAAAGGGGCAAAGATGCAGATGCCTAGTTACTAAAACCTAATAGCACTATGATGCTAGAGTGGGCTCCCGTGTTTCTATACAGACCACACCATCTAAATGAGAGAATCAGTTGAGCAGGCAACCAAGGTATCAACAGAAAAGGAAAGCAACATATCTTAGACCGATTGCTCACTTGCACCTGCTTGTACATCCGGCACGTCAACCTTAGTATCCTTTATAGTGTTCTCAGAGGTAGAAGATTTCCCATCTTGTGCCCCAACCGTGGCATCCTCCATAGTTTTCTCAACTTCAAGGGTTTTCCCATCTGGCGTGTCAACTGTGACATCTTCTACAGTTTCCTCAGCTGTAGTAGCTTTCTCGACTAGCATTACAATGGAGTCATTCTCTATGGTTTCCTCATTTGTGGTAGTTTTATTGTGTAGTGCCTTAACATCCTCTACAGTTTCCTCGGCTGTTCTTGTGTTCTCAGCTGGTGCTTCAGCCGTACTTACACTCGTGGTATTCTCTCTAGCTAATGTTTCAATGATGGCTTTACTTTCTGTTTTAGATTCTGGTGCCTCGACTTCTGTTTCACCTTTTGTCTTCCCAGCTGATGCATCAGCAGCAATTTTATCATCAGTAATCTCATTGGGTGCCTCAGCTGCAGTTTTACCTTCTTGAGTCTCCCCAGCTAGTGCTTCAGCGGCAGCTTTATTTTCTATTTTCTCATCTATTGCCTCCGCTACAGTCTGCTCTTCCGTAGTCTCCTTAACTTGTGCTGGGACAGCTGCAATATTGTCTACAGTTTCCTCCACGGGTAATTCAAATCTTGACTCCGAAGTTTCCTCAACCATAACAGAGTGCTCCATAGCTGCATCAGCCATACTTTTATCTTCTGGAGTTTGTTGTTCGACCTCAATTTGTGCTCCTGATGCTTCAGTAAGAGATCCCATTTCAACAGATTGCTCAATACTGTACATCTGCTCACCTGATACTTCAACGACTGTTTGGGACTCCCCTTTGACTTGCTCGACTGAACCTAGACCAATCGGGTCTGCCCTTACAGTTTCGGCCTCCGACTTTGAATTACACGGAACTTCACCTGATACTTGTTTTGGAGCTTCAGATCCCACTTTTTGCTCAATTCCAGCATTATCTTCAAAAATATGACCTTGCTTGGGGGCTTCAGCAACATTATCAACTTGTCTATTATCTGAAACCATTTTAGTGGATTCGTCATTTGTAGCATCAGCATGTTGCTTGACTATATCTTCAGCTTGTGCCTCTGGTTCAACTCCCATTTGCATGGTATTAGCTGTGTCATCAAGCAATGCTTGATCTAGAGTTTCAGCTAGCTGCATTTCACTAATCAAGCTTCCAATTGATGCACCAGTTGCAGCTTCAGACTTCATAGTCTCTGATACACCTTCTACTGAGGCTTCCTTCTGGATGCAAGCTAGCTCAACAGAGCTAACTTGCTCAGACGACCCTTCAGCCACAGATTCAGTTTGTGCACCTGTTCCAAACCGAACAAGACCAGTTAGTGAAATGTAGAATTACTAATTAGACCAATTTTCTCAACCATGTCAAGTTGATTGATTAATGCCTTGCCTGCAGCTCCCATTTGTGATATCTGATTGGTATTCTCAACTTGTTCAAATGCCGGTTCTTCCACAACTTCTGTTTTGTCAGTTTTGTCAACCTCATCGATTTGTATAGCATCCAGGGGCACACTTGACTCACTTTGACCTATAGAAAAGACATTCACATGGAAGAAATAAGCAATTAGTTTATGGAAGGTGCAAAGTAACTTTGTTATACATGGATATGCATACCAAAAAAAAGGAATGTTTACCAGAAATCTCTGGGCCACGATCTTCAGGGTGTCTCTCAGGATTCTTCGCTTGTGATGTTCTTAGAGAAAATGGCAAATTCACAAGACGGTAACTGCGAAGCGAAGGTCCAAAGGTGCCATACTTGCCAGCAACACTGAAAGCCCTTTCAGCATCAGTACGTTTCTTGAAGACAACTTTAACAGTATTTGTGTCCTTGTCAACTTCAGTATCAGTTTCTCTTAGTGGTCCATAACGACTGAACATCTTCATGAGATCCATTTCTGAAGGAACAGGAGCTGACCTGCTAAAACTTAAAACAAGTGCAGTGGGCTTCAATTCATCCACCATCTTTTCATCGACATGGATAATTGATCTTTCTATCATTTGTATCTGTTTCTTGGGCGATGCTCCAAGTTCTGACAAAGGCATGTATGTCTGTCGTGATGATCTCCGCCTACGCCTTGGCCTCGCTGTGGAACTTTCGCTGTTGAGGTTATGAATGGGGTGATTATGTAAGCTCAATCCGGACCAGTAGGAGTCCTGCATATGATCAGTTGTCTCTACTTCAGGTGAAGGCAAAACCTTCCTCTTTCTTCCTCTCTTTGATGTGCCTTTTTCGACAATGCTTGCTTCAGTTGCAGTAGAAACAACATAGTTCCTGTAATCACTGAAGTAACTGATTATCATCGGCGAGAAACTGTGTCCATTCATTGGCCCTGTAGCAGCTACGCATAGCTGTGACAGTAATTCGTTGGGACCTGCACTGTAGTTCCTATACATGCGCCTCCTTTTTGCCCGTTTCAGCACAGTAAGTTCTTCATCATCATCACTAACAACATCAAACTCTCCATTCTCTGCTTCAGCAGTGGTCTTATGAACTGTTGGTTCATTATGGGCCTTCACAATGGACAAAGATCCTGCCAGGTGGCTTGCAGCTCGCCGAATGCACTCGCCAATCTTGAAAGAACTACCAACAGTTGGAGTTGATGACTTCTCTGAATCATCAAACAAGTCGAGGTTTCTTTTCTCCTTGCTATCTAAGTTGTCAAAATCATCAAATTCCATATCCATTTCTCTCCCCATTGTATCATGATAAGTGTTATCATTGAGATTATGCGTGTCATACTCAGGCTTTTGTTTCCGAGGTCTCCCTCTGCCTCTTTTAGGCTTATCTTGTGTAGGTTGTACTTCACTAATGACAGCTTCCTCAAACATAATATTCTGGACCAGTGGAGTGTCCATGCCATCCTCAACCCACCCATCACCAGATTGAAATGATGCAAGTTCAGAGCATCCCTTAGATCGATAGAAAGAAGTGAGCTGAGAGCATGCTATCACTAACTCTAGTAGGTCACCCCCTTGGCCAGGAAACAGTGCCAGCTCTTTGATATAATGAAGGAGGTTTTCTGGACTGAAACATTTTAAGATCTCAAACCGATTAACTGCAGAACAAGTAACTCCATCCTTGAGCCCGGCATTCTCGACTGTATAGGACATGCCACTATCAGAAAGCTCTTCCGGCAAACATAAACAACTCATACCCGACAGTATCCGCCGTGAGAGTTCTTCCAACGCATTATTAATTGAGCCAACAAAAGCATCTGAACTGCTCTGTTTCTCCATCTGTGAATAGTTTGACACGAAAGGCTTCAACTGAGACTCGCCACACCAAGCAAAAGTACTCTCACCAAAATAGGCTACCAAACAGCTGTCCTCTTTTTGGTGCTTCAAAGCTAAATCGGATGCATCTGATGGATCAAAAATTTCACCAGGCCACCAAGGATGATCTTTTACTTTACCCCAGACGAGATCCGAGACTCTAAAACCACCGTTATCGAGCAGAGGGAGGCAGTATCTAGCACACTGAGCAATATTTCCTGAATTAGCAGCCTCGCTGCTGCTTGGAATAGTTCCACTGTCAGGAACATCCTGCACTGTTTGCAGAAACATTTCAGATCTATCATTCAGCTCGCCAACCCCAGATGCTCCACTGTCTTCATGAATCTTTGAGCTCCTGACGACATCACCAGGCACATCGTTCTGTATATCCTTATCACAGTTTGTTACACCGAAACCCCTTTCTTCATTTTCTCTCACAGGTTCTGCAGTTACACAATTTTCATCATGTTCATTGGATTCTGAAATGGAACTATGTCTTACTCACCATGCTATGTGAGATTGTGAGCTGAAAAAAAATGTCATCAATAAACAACACATGGAACAGCCCAATGTTCTGGGTAGTCTCCTTACCGGCTACAGTAAGTTCAGGGGTAGCAGAACCCTCCACCACTTGACCTGTAACAGCAGGAGCAGCTGCATCTCCGAATGGGACCGGCTTCCTGTCCGCCTCACCCTGCAGGACTCCAACTCCCACTTGCAATTTCTCCTCGCAACCTCCTCCTCCGTTCACCCCCTCAGCGGGCTCGTCTCCGCGCCCTTCTTCAGTGACCATACCAGCCGACTCCGTCGCGTAAAGCAGATCGCTCACCGCTGCAGCCGCGTCCCCACCGTCGTGCTCAATATCCATCGCCGCAGCCACCTCCCCAGCCTTCCCCTCCAGCTTCACCCCGGCGACGGGCGCGGCCACCGCATCCTCCGCGGCCTCCGTCATTTCCACGTCAGCGCCCGGCACCAGATTCCGCTCGCCACCCCCCGGATCCAAGGCCGCCACGGCCCCGGAGCTCATCGGAGCGAAGTCTCGACGTCCAACGCCGCTCCAAGACGAGGGAACCTGGAGCAGGATAGAACAGCGACGGCAGGTCAGCGAGAGAAGGGAGCTCGGAATTCTCCTCGATCCGGCGGGGGCCGAAACCCTAGGCGCGGATCGGCGCGTGGGAGCTCGGAAATTTACCTGCCCGGGCGGGCTGCGGGGTCGAGGGCGACGACGAGCTGGAGTGCCGCGCCCGCGCGGTGAGGTGGGAGCAGCTCCGGTGATGGCAGGGTGGGCGGGGAGTAGATGCGGGGGGAGCGAGCGGAGAAGGGTGGAGGTGGGAGGAGCGTGCTCGACCTCCGTGTCGCGTATCGGCAGTTGGGCTGGGTTGGGCTCCGGAGCCACATCCGAGTTCTTCTGGGCTGTGGATTGAGCTCCGGATCAAGGATCTGGTCTGAAATGGACGCTTGAAGAATTTTTTTTCATTTTAGCATCAATTTATAACGAATTTATATCTGAACTTTTTTTTCCATTCTAACCTCTTTACCATCTACAGTGTGGAAGACTTGACACGTGGCAGGGGAGACGTCCACACCATGGACGATTTGCCACGTGGCAGCCATTCACGTTCCAAATTTTTTGAGTAATATTCAATTTTTGACGGCTATTTAAAAACCTAGAGACATATTTTGGAAATGTTGATTGGAGAAAATGTAGTACGAAATGTGCATATATTTTTTTTAATAACAAAATTTTCAAAATATGTCTCTAGGTATTTCAAAGTATCCGTACAAAAGTGAATAAAACTCAAGAAATTTGAGTTGCAGAGGCAACTTTGCCGAGTTTAGTCACTTTTGGACGGCTATTTTAGGACACCTAGAAATATATGTTATTTAAGTAAATATAGAAAACAATGTGTACAATATTTACTTCAATAACAATATTTCTAAAGTATGTCTCTAAGTATTTTAAAATAGCCGTTCAAAAGTGACTAAACTTAGCAAATTTGTCTCTGCAACCCAAATTTTCTGAGTTTTATTCACTTTCGGACGGTGTTGGTACCCTGCGTACCGTATACCCCTTGAGACTATAAAAAGACCAAAGGAACTTCACCTGTTTGACTTGAAGACCTGCGAAGGTCTCACACGTCATACGGGACTGGACATGCCTCCCATCTATGGTAAGCTCCGGTACTGCCACGTGTATCCTATAACCGGAGCTAAATCCCACACATGGAAAAGCTCCGGGTCAGATACCTGTGTGACACTTTCGGACCTAACCCCTGAAAGAGGGAAGCTTCGGTCCTGTCACGTGTCCAACCACCAGACCTTCAACTTCAACAAGCCGACTGGAGGACCCTCAACGGCTCGGGCCTTCAAGGGGTAATCAAAAGACTTCAAGACCCGGTTAAGTGTCATTAATACTGTCTTAATGACACACGATCGAGGGCCCTTAATATCAGTATCGGCATTGTCTAGGCCCGTTACCACTCTATTAAGGGTAATTAAGCTCATTAATTGTGTATTAAACATTAGTAATCGCCAGAGCCACATGTCGGGCCAGGCTAACTGTGTAACGACCAGTCCTTGAACTATAAAAGGATTGGTCGACGATACACAGGGGGACTCTCACACCCTGACACCCTTACACACCCCGTGGAGTAGGGTATTACGCTCAGGCGGCCTGAACCACGTAAATCCTTGTGTCATATTCCATATTCTTCGAAATCTCTGTGCACCCAATATCGAACTATTAACTCCGCGAGCTATCAACAGTAGTATCAGGAGAATTGCCGGAAAAACACTCCGAGAGACGTCTATTTTAAAATATCTCGAGACATATTCAGGAAATGTTATTAATGAAGAAATTGTAGTACACTTCATGTACTACATTTTTATAACAATATTTCTAAAATATATCTCTAGATATTGTAAAATAGCCGTTGAATAATGAATATTACTCGGAAAATTTAGAACATCATATATGGCTGCCATGTGACAAATCGTCCATGGAGTGGATGACTCCCCATCACGTGCCAAGTCGTCTACAACGTGGATGGTAAGGAGGTCGGAATGGTAAAAAAATCAGTAGCTAATAATGTAAATTCGTTATAAATTGATGTTAAAATGAAAAAAAAATCGACGCTTGAGTTTTGTTCTAAATTTCGAAAGGTTCGTTTGCTGCTCGTAGCCAACATGCAATCGGCCCGGCCCTAATACGTGCTATGTGCAGTCGCACTATCAGGCCTGCTTGTGTCCTGGACAGAATGATAGAATGGAGCAATGATTTGATTTTATACGATAACGATTTGGTTTCACAGGTTAGAACTGAAAAAGAATTGGAAGCGGTAGCTGTCATCAGTGTATTCCAAGGACCGCGCGCCATGAACGTCCCAATTCATCTGACAATCAAGGTACCGGCAGCAAATGCGAAATCACGTCTCTCTTCTTTAGTTAACTGATTCATCTCGCCAACTGATAAATGCAAGAAGAAATTTAACTGATCATTTTCACCGACTGATAAATGCATGAAGGAAATTAACTGATTCAGCAAAGCAGCCAGCACACGGCGAGACGTCCACTGCCGAAACAACCATGCAGAAGCAGAAGAAGAATGGTCAATGGCAGGAACGACGCCTCCGTGCCGGCTCGCCTAGAAATCGAATACGTGCGTGGTCCGCACGTTCCCGCGATCTCCTTTGTTTTGAAGCTCTCCTCCGTGCGCTCCGCCCGCCAAACTTAGCCTCCCCCTCCACCCGTCTCCCCGCTCCATCGGTCTCCTCCCCCGATCTCCCCTCTCCGGGAAGGCCCTTGGATCCCTCGATCTCCAAGGCCTTCCTTCCTTCCTTCCTTCCTTGCTCCTCCACCACCCTGTCAGAATTTTCATCGCCACCGTCTCCCCGTCGTCCGTTCGCCTGAGTGAACCGCTGCCGCCAGTTACCTTCCTCGGCGCCGGTCGGCGTCCGCTTCATACATACGCAGGGCGAGAGGTGGGGCGGCCTAGCCATGGCGTTCCACGAAGTCGACACGGCGTGAGGCCGCGGCATGGTCGGCGCGCCGTGACGACGGGTGGCGGCTCGGTGCGTGCGTGTGACCTGTGTTCTTGGCCATATATCGAGTCGACGTCGTCGTCGCCGCCCCCCGGGTGGCCGGCGCGTAGAGGGTTCCAGCCACGGGGAAGCGCCGAGGGAACGGTAAGATGAGCTGCTTTCCGTGCTTCGGGAAGAAGAAAAATGAGCGGGCCGACCAGGGTGGCTTCGAACCGGGCCCGCCGGCGTCCAACATGACGCCGCCCCAGCCGGTGTATGCGCCCGTGGCGTACGCCCCGGCAGCCGCGCCCGTGACGACGCCCGGGCAGGCGAACGACGCGAAACGGCCCGGTGGTGGTGGCGGTGAGGGAGCCTTTGCCTTGGTTTCCTTGATTGATTTCGAGAGAGATCGAAATGTTTGCAACCCTGATGGATTTGTCTTTGCAATGCAGCAGACCCGACTCCCGCCGATGACGCGTCGCTGCGGGGCGCCATCTCGGCGCAGGCGTTCGCGTTCCGCGAGCTCGCGGCTGCAACTGACCACTTCACGCCGTACAACCTCGTCGGGGAGGGCGGCTTCTTCCGCGTGTACAGGGGCCAGCTCGAGAAGAACAGCCGGGTGCGTAAACCAACCGCCACGTCGTCTCACGTTCGTGCGACTTGCGCAAATGCGTTGGCGTTCTCACTCACGGATCTCACATGCGCGGCTCTGCATTATTGCACCAGCAGACTGTGGCCATCAAGCAGCTGGACAAGCACGGGTTCCAAGGCAATAAGGAGTTCCTGGCCGGGGTCGCCAAGCTCAGCCAGCTCCACCACGAGAACCTCATCGACCTCGTCGGCTATTGCGCCGACGGCGACCAACGGTTGCTGGTGTACGAGTCCGTTCCCGCCGGCGGCACCTTGGAAGATCACCTGTTCGGTACCCAATTTTTTCGCACGATATACTGTCAACTGCATGCTCTGTGGTGAACCCATCATCTACGATGCTGACTGACTGATCGCCGGCCGTTGCGCGGCAGATTTGCCGGCGGACAAGAAGCCGATGGACTGGTGCACGAGGATGAAGGTGGCCTACGGCGCGGCGCAGGGGCTGGAGTACCTGCACGAGAAGGCGAACCCGCCGGTCGTGTACGGGGAGTTCAAGGCGTCCCACATCCTCCTAGACACCGACTTCACGCCCAAGCTCACCGACTTCGGGCTCGCGCAGCTTCGTCAGGCGGGCGGCAACACGCCGGTGGCGTCGCCCATGATGGGCTCCTTCGGCTGCTGCGCGCCGGAGTACGACCGCAGCGGTCAGGCCACCATGAAGTCCGACGTGTACAGCTTCGGGGTGGTGCTGGTGCAGCTCATCTCCGGGCGGAGAGCCGTCGACACCAGCAAGCCTGTGGACGAGCAGAACGTCGTCACCTGGGTAAGTTTGTTTAGCCGTGCACCTCTGTTGGCATGCGTGATGCAACATTTGCCTTCTACGTTTCCAAACATTAAACGTGTTTTGAATTACGTACATAGCCATCTGAATTTCGCGATCGCAGGCCCTGCCAATGTTCAAAGACCAGAAGAGATATCATGAGCTGGTCGATCCACTCATCAAAAAGGAGTACCCAGCCAAGGCACTGAACCAGGTGGTTGCCATGGCCGCGATGTGCTTGCAGGAAGAGGATTCAGTAAGACCACTAATGGCTGATGTTGTCATGACGCTGGGCTTCCTCACGTCGATGCCGCCGGATCCACCGGCCAGTCCTGCTCCACCACCTGCGGCCCCGGGCCCGGAGCCTACTAAGAACGAAAAAGGATCAGATCATTCAGACTCGTCGTCATCATCGTCTTCATCAGACGATGAAGGTAACGAAGAGGAGGACGGGGAGGAAGATGACGAGGAAATCGAGGACCGATAATAAGACAGGTGTAGCATTATCAGGAGGGGGAGAGGAAGTATTTTGATGTTCCTGAGGCATTAATGCGAAAAGGTCACCAATATGAAACGGATTAATCGATGTGCTTGATGTGCAAGGAGCTAAATGTATATGGACTCATTCTTGGGTTAATGAAGGGTTGTGAGCTTGCGGCAATGTAAATTGGGGCGGTCAGAATTGAGTAATGTTTTTGTTCTGGTGATGAGACTTCTACATACGAGCAAGCGATAAACTGATACTCTACACACTTTGCAACCGGACTCGTTTTCTTCCAGTTCGTTCGTTATGAGATACAATATGTAAATTCTCCGATGAGGTTGATGATTTAACATTCCACTTTATTACTACGTGCATGTATGTTATTAAAGGGAAAAACACGACATAGGACTTAGATTTCGCCAAAAGCAATAGATACAATATTAAACAAGCTAAGGTTGGGACATCATTTTTCATTATCTAAAAAATATGAAACGAGCTTCTTATTTTGAATTTTTAAAATAAGAAACTAATTTAATGTTTTATCTTAGGAGCCCGAATTATAAAGATACTAGGAGGCAACTGTAGTTTCAGAGTGTGTTGAACAGCTAGTTCCAGCTGACTTCAAACTAAGGGACCGTTTGGATTATTACTTATGAACGTCTTATCAAAATTTAGTAGTTGATATAAAAATAGTGTGTGTTTGGATTAAAACCAAATTTTGGTAAGCTAATACAGTCATGTGTTGCACTAGTTCATTTTTCTTACCAATATTGATCAAATTTTGGGTAGCCAAATCCTTTACAAAATTTTGCAACGCCGTATTTTAGAAAGGTCTGCATGGATAAGGAACCGGTGTCAAATTTGTCCTGCCACGCTTCAGATCATTATCGCTGTCACGCTAATGCACTCGTTTATTAACTGACGTCCCCTCTCCGAATAAAATCGACTGTACTATTGAGACCCCGGGTCGCCATCCAGTTCGCCGGCTTTCTTCTCCGGAATTTTTTTCATTAATATACCTTTTAAAAAATAATTTACAATAAATAACCTTCGAATTTGAAAATTTTGAAAACTAACCCAGGTTCGTATGTGTCTCATACGAAATGACACGTGGGCCACAAATTTCGTATGAGGCACATACGAAATTGACGTGGCATGCCACGGTGTGCTGGGGTTCCCGATGCGGCTGGCCTGTTCCCGAGGTCGAGCGAATCTCATATGTAGCTCATACGACATTCGGCCCCGGTGAGAATTTCGTATGAGCCACATACGAAATTCGCTGAGCCGTGGGGCCCCACGGAACCGTCGTATGTGTCATGGACGACTTTCGTCGTCGTTAAAACTCGAGCGCGCCCCCTTTCTCGTCACTCCGCTCATGCCCGCCGCTCCATCCCGCCATGCCAGCACTGCCGCTCGGCACCGCTCGGCCGCCTCCACCTCTCGCTCAGCCCGCTGCTCCATCCCGCCTCCCGATATTTTCTGTTCCCTTTTTCTCTTTTGTGATTAAATATTGCTAGTTAGTTGTATTTTCTATTCCTCTTTGGTAGTATGTGATTTGGTAAATGATTTGTTAGTTTTGGACTTGTTAATAGTGCTATGTGGTAATTATTTTAGGTAATATTACTTATTTCTAGTTTATAGTATGTGATAATGTTATTTTGTATATTGTTAGTTTTGGACTTGTTAGGACTTGTTAATAATGCTGTGGACTATTGAGTTTTGGACTTGTTAGGACTCGTATATAGTCCTCTTTTAGGACTTGTTAATAGTGCTATGCGGTAAACTAGGTAATGTTAGTTTTGGACTTGTTTATAGATTTTTATTAGTATATTATTTGTAGTTAATGTTATTTATTTTAGAAGTAATAGTATGTGATACATTTTGAGTTTTAGAAGTAATGTAAATTCTTATGTTAAGTTTTTAGTATGTAGAAGTTTTTAGCATGTTAGTTTTAGAAGTAAAACTAAATTTCTAGTTTTAAAAGTAATAGACTTGTAAATTCGTATGTTAGTTTTAGAAATTTTTAGTTTTGTAAATTCTTAACATGTGATTACTTTTATTTTAGAAGTAATAATATATGATTTATTTGTTTGTATAAATTACAATAGGAATGTTAGAGAAGTTAGTATTTCGGATATTTTATGGAGAAAGCATAATAGTTTATAGCTCTAATGGGATTGATTTGTCTTGTTTCACGTCGTGTGATGGAGGGATAACAAGAGCAAATGAGAGGACATTTAGTGGTGTCGTAAACTAGTTGATGAAAAAATTTAACCTTGATCCACAACAACATCAGTTGACATTGAAAGGGATGATTAATCGGACAAGAAATGGAATTTATTGGGATTTGATTGTTATTAAGGTGTAAGGATCGAAACGCCCAAGAGGGGGGGGTGAATTGGGCTTTTTTTAACTTTTAAAGCAATTAAGATTAACGACCTCAAGCCCAATTCCCTATGCGATTAAACTATGCAATCAATGTAAATTAAAGTTGCGGAATGAAGATTGCATAAGTGTAAAAAGGGAGAGGGATGCAAACGCTCAAGGGACACGGAGTTTATCCTGTGGTTCGGTAAGATCACAAGGATCTACATACATCCACGTTGTGGCACCCACTGAAGGTTTTTGCCACTCCCAAGTCACCGAGACAAGGGGGTTCTTCACTATTCTTCTCCGTTCGCCAACCTCGGCAAGGTGGAGCTCAAGCATTGTACACTTTGGAATCCTTCGGGCTTCCACAATCTTCTTGGCAAGCTCCGAAAGTCGCACACACCAAGGGACACTCCCTTATGGCTCTCACTACACTAGAGACTCCAATCACCAAGAGTGGAGGCACCCAAGCACTATCTCTAGCTAGTTCTAGCCTATCTCTTGGTGTACAAATGATGAGCAAATGATGTGAAAGTGGTAGCTCTATTGCTTGAATGCTCTAGGATGTGTAGAGTATGTCTGGGCTTCAAGTCTTGTCGATTTGACAGGTTGAAGGGGTATAAATAGCCAGCCTCCACGAGATAGCCGTTGGAAAAGTAGGCTGACATCATTTCTCTGCGAACACCGGATGATCCGATGTGTCCCCTTCAGTTAACATCGGTCAAAGCCAAATTAGCTGATGTCACTGTGTCAGATATGACCGTTGTTAGACCGATGTTGACCTGTCTTCTCATCGAATGATCCGGTGGCTCTTCTTCCAGAATTTTGCTTGATCTTGAAGCTTACTGGAGTGATCGACCGATGTGTGAAGTTCTGCACATCGGATGATCCGGTGCTTCACTTGGTCCAATTGTGTTGCAAACTGTGATGATGAGCCGATGTCACTGAGCCACTCACATCGGATGATCCGGTGAGTTCTTTGCTCTGAGGTCTTCTTCTTCTGTTGACACAACTCGACCGATGCAGTCAACTCAGAGAACATCGGATGATTCGGTGTGTTCAACTTGTTGACTTCGAGTTGTTTTGAGTTGTTCTTTTGGAATTTGAACTTGTGACCTCTTTGACACTTGTTTGAAATGTTGTTTTGATTGTCTTCAAGCATTGAGTGATATCAAGTTAGAGCTTTCACTTCTTGTCTTCATATGATTTAATTTGATCTCATTCGTTGATTTTATATGGGTCTCCAATGTAATTTTGATTTCATTTGATTGAGTGTTATTGAGACCTTGCATTCACAAATTCATTAGTAATATCGAATGGTTGTCATTAATCACCGAAACCGTACCTCATGGGGCCTAGATGCTTTCAATCTCCCCCTTTTTGGTGATTGATGACAACACAATAATTTAAAGCGCAATAATAATGAATTTGATGATAATACTCAAGTATATATGCAATGAATACAACATAGGACACATTAAGCTTGTAAAACGCAAAAGAAATTTGTGGTGCGAAAAGCTCAATTGATTAAAATCATAAGCAAATGAGACAAGCGAAAGAGTGCTTAATTAAAATTACAAAAGAGTACTCAAGCACGAATACAAAGGATAAACACACACTCCCCCTTCACTCCCCCTGAGACTACTACTACCACTCCCCCCTGACTCTTCTACATCTTCTCCCCCTTTGGCATCAAGACACCAAAAAGGGATCAGAAAGCCTACAGACCCTGAGAGCTGGGCGCGAGGACGAACTGGGCACCGTCGCAGTCGTCAGAGCTAGAGTCGCCGGTCGTAGGAGCTGCCGGAGCGGCCGGAGCTGGAGGGTCCGCTGCCGGTGCTGGAGGAGAGGAAGCAGATACTGGAGGTGCCGGTGGAGCTGGAGGAAGTGGAGCGCTCACCACGGACGCCAGCGTCTGCTGGAACAAGATCGTCGCCGGTAGTGGTGAGTGAATCGGTGCGCTGGATGCCAGAAGTGGTGACATACTGATTGAAGGGATAGGAGTAGTAGGCACCTGAGCAACACCTGGAGCCAGTCCCAGTCCAGGCTGCTGTGGAGGAAGGGCGATCCCGGTCTGAGTGTAAAGGTTGGTGATCAACCCTAGGATCCCCATCATGGCCTGTTGGGTCTGCTGCTGCTGGTCGAGGGTACGGCGGTGCATCTGATCTACCAGGTTGGTGAACCGGTCCGTATCCTCTCGCCTCTGATGAGCGATCTCCAGCTGGAGCTCCTGCTGCTGCCGCTGCAGCTGTGCCAGGTGAGCAGCCTGCTCTGCCCTGGCCTGCTCAGCAGCGAGCCTGTCCTGGCGTTGCTGCTCGATCATCTGCTGGAGAAGTGTCGACAGCTCTGACGGCTGTGACACCTGCGCCTCGGACACAGGAGGTGGTGTCGGTGGCTGAGCAGCTGATCCTCCTGCCTAGGCGTCGTGCTGCCTCGGTGAAGGTGGAGGAGGAGGGAAGTACTCCTCGACACTCTCGTCTGTGTTGCTCTCGGACCAGACGTGCTGCAAGTCTCCACCTTGAGCTTCTGCCTCAGCCAGACGCTCATCTTGCCTCTCGAGGTCAGACCAATCCTCCTCAGTCAAGCGAGCCCTGACCTAGTGCTCAACTGGACGGCCAAGGCGGCGGTCTCCAGGGGCAGGGGCACGGTAATGTACGAACCGTGTCACACTCTCGTCACAGAGACGATCGTGCACGGCAGACTCCTTTGGAACCATCATCGTGAGCAAGTAGCTGATCCAGTGCCCATATACTAGCTGCCTCATCATGCCCACTCCATCTGTGATGACATCCTCCATCTCGCAGATAATGACATCCACTATATCAAAGTCCATCCCGTTCATGATGTAAAACAGGATCGTCTGCTGGAGGCTAGTGAAACCCTCAAGATAGCCGAACCTCGGCAGGAGGGAGCGACGCAGGGCAAGGTGCACCGTGCGCGCTGCAGGAGTCAACAGGGCCGGAACTCTCGGCTGGTCTGGAGAGAAAGTAGGTCCAAAGAGTGATCTGATCTCCTCCAGAGCGGGAGCCACTCCTCCAGTGAGCGGCCTCCTCGGCGGGTCTGCCTGACCGTAGACTCTCTCATGTATGCAGATGTCGTGCAGGTCTACTCCAAGCAGCTGTCCCAGTGTCTGCCTCGTCAGATGGTAGTGCTGACCCATGAACATGAAGTCAATGGATCGTCTGCCCTCAGAGACGTAGAGGGTGGCGTAGAACACGCGGACCCAATCCTCTACGTATGCACTCCGCTCATAGGATAGCAGCTGCACCAGACCCCTGTACCTCTCAAAGAACGGCCTGATCTCTGTCCCTGCGGCCACTTCAAGCTGAACCCAATCCATGTAGTTGTGTTGGAACAGCTTGTGGCCATGGCGTCTGTAGGTCTCGTAGAGAGACGCCTGCGTGACCGTCCAGAACCGACTGTCCACCAAAGCTTCCCGGGGCTGCGGGTACCACTCCTCAAGCAATACACTCCATCTGAGCTTTCGGAGTTGCTTGGCCTTCATCTTCCGGTAGTCCGTAAGACGGACTCCCTCACCGACCCGGACGGCCGTGTCCATCTCATAGATGGCCCTCTCGGTCTCCCTGTCCTCACGACGGTCAGCAGCCGTCGGTCTCGGACGAGGAGCTGCCTCGGTGTGACCCCCACGCGTCCGGGCAGAGCACCGGCGGACGAGAGGCTCAACCGGCTCCTCTTCGGCGTCGGAGTCGTCGATCACGGGAGGCTACCTGGAACGAGCCTCGCGGATCCTCAGGGACCCTCCTCGGCCATGCTCACGCTCCTCGGCGGCGCGAGCGGCCATCAAGGCCTTCTTCTCATCCTTCGAAAGTTTGCGCTTCTTCGCGGCGGGCTCCGCGGTCGCCTTTCCCTTTCCTTTGCGGTCGCGACCCATCTAGACGACGGAGAGCTAGGGTTAGCGACGAAGAAAGAAAGGACGATGAAAATAACGATGGACGTCGCACGGCACGAAACAAACCGAGGCGACGGAGAGCAAACGGGCCGGGTGCGAAGTTGAAGCGGCGGCGAGGAGAGGCGGCGGCGAGGTTGGTGGAGACGTCGGAGGTGAAGGCGGCGCGTGAACGGCGGAGGCCAGAGGGCGACGGCGGCGTCCGGCGGCGGTGGCGCGTGGGGTGGTGGTGGAGCGGCGATGGGGGCGGTGAGTGGTGAGGAGAGGCGGCGGCGGCGCTAGGCGGCGGCGGCGCTGCGAGCAGGGGGACGACGCCGGCGGCCGACGGCGGCGGCGGCCGACGGCGGCGGCACTGCAGTGGGCGGCGCTTGGGTGCGGCGGCGGAGGTGGCGGCGATTAGGGCGAGAGGCGTCGGGGAGAGAGAAAGGGCGGCGGCGTGTGGGTTAAATAGTGGACCCCAAACCCTAGCCGATATTTTAACACCGGATGGACCGATGTTAAGAGAAGTGAGCATCGGTCGAATGCCACAGAAAGGATATTCAAGAATTGCTGTTGACACCAGATGGACCGACATCTAGGGTTTTGATCATTAGTCGAATATCACAGTAAGGGTGTTCAAAAGAGTGATGTAAACATCGGATGGTCCGACGTTGAAGGGAGTAAACATCGGTTGAATGACCACAGCTCCAGAAGAGTGAACATCGGATGGACCGATGTTTTCCAGAATGAACGCGTCGGAGCATTTGAGGTTCTGACTAAACTGGGCCTTGAAAATTGAACACCTATTGATCCGATGAGGGATGGGCTAGGGCATCGAATAATCCGATGATAAAAGAACAAAAACATCCCATATATGTCCTTTGACCAAACAAACAATTAACTAGAAACACATGTCTTAGGACTTTTTGGGCAACCCCTTACCCCTCAAGAAGCTAATATGCCAATAGCTTGGCTAGACCTTAATGCAAATGGAACACCGATAAAAATGGAGGAAAATATCCAAATAAAATGTAAGGCCCATGCTTTGTGAGGTAGAGTATGAAGACTTCTATCTCTTTGAAGCATGATCCTCTAGGCATTAACGTACCTAACATTTTGTTCTTTCCACCTTATATGAGTTGAGATATTGCATTTCAAACAAGTCTCCTTCTCATGAGGTGGGTTCCCCTTTGTGACAATCTACCGTATGCAATGCCAAACAAATTATAGTGCAAGAGATTAAATGAGTGCAAGTTTATATGGCAGGGATCATGCAAGGCATAAAATAAATCTATCTTGCCAAGTTTGAACCTTCCAAAGGCTTCCTCAGGGAAAACTACTTCTAGCTTGCCCCTATCCTTTGGGAGTTAGACAAGACCTATATGATATGCATCCTTACATGAACATGGCAACTTACATGACGTTAGATGCATCTAGCACATTTAATTCACTTCTAAGTCTAGAAAAGGTTTTCTCATCAAGTGGTTTTGTGAAGATATCCGCCAATTGTTCTTCGGATCTAACACCTTGCAAAGAGATGTCTCCTTTAGCCTCATGATCCCGCAAGAAGTGATGGTGAATATCAATGTGCTTAGTGCGGGAGTGTTGAACGGGGTTTCTAGCTATCTTAACCGCACTTTCATTGTCACAAAGGAGAGGCACACAACCAATTTTAATTCCAAAGTCCAAGAGGGTTTGCTTTATATATAGAATTTGGGCACAACATGCACCGGCCGCTATATACTCCGCCTCCGCGGTGGACAAAGCCACGGAATTTTGCTTTTTGCTCGACCAAGATACTAGGGAACGCCCAAGTAAGTGGCACCCACCGGAGGTACTCTTGCGATCCACACGGCATCCGGCAAAGTCCGAATCCGAGTATCCCAAGAGATGGAAACTAGCGTTCTTGGGGTACCACAAACCTACACTTGAGGTATGCTTGAGATACCGAAGTATCCTAAAGACCGCCTTCTTATGCGATTCTTTAGGTGTCGCTTGAAAGCGAGCACACAAGCACACACTAAACATAATATCGGGCCTAGATGCGGTAAGGTACAACAATGAACCAATCATGGAGCGGTAGTGAGATTGATCAATAGGTTTACCGTCCAAGTCCGCGTCGAGATGACAATTTGTCGCCATTGGAGTACTTCTTGTGCTACAATCTCCCATTTCAAATTTCTTCAAGAGGTCCTTGGTGTACTTCTCTTGGTAGATGAAGGTGCCCTCTTGAAGTTGCTTGATTTGAAATCCAAGGAAGAAGTTGAGCTCTCCAATCATTGACATCTCGAATTCCCTAGACATCATGGTGCCAAACTCATGGCTAAGAGATTTGTTAGTTGAGCTAAAAATGATATCATCGACATAAATTTGACAAATGAATAAATCCCCGTCGATGTCCTTGGTGAAGAGTGTAGTGTCCACCCTCCCGATCTTGAATCCTTGCATGACCAAGAAATCCCTTAGACGTTCATACCACGCCCTAGGTGCTTGCTTGAGCCCGTAGAGCGCCTTGTGTAACCTATACACATGGTTAGGATTCCTCGGATCTTCAAACCTGGGAGGTTGCTCAACATAAACAAGCTCGTTAATATAGCCATTGAGAAAAGCACTTTTAACATCCATTTGATAAAGCATTATATTGTGATGTGAAGCAAAAGCAAGGAGTATGCGAATAGCTTCTAACCGAGCGACCGGAGCGAATGTTTCTCCAAAGTCTAGTCCTTCAACTTGTGAAAAACCCTTGGCCACAAGTCTTGCCTTGTTGCGGACCACGACGCCATTCTCGTCTTGCTTGTTGCGGTATACCCACTTCGTACCGATGACGTTCTTGTCCTTGGGTCGCTCCTCCAACACCCAAACTTCATTGCGGGTGAAGTTGTTGAGTTCTTCTTGCATGGCCATCACCCAATTTGGATCTTGGAGTGCTTCCTCTATATGAGTGGGTTCTACACACGAAACAAAAGAGTAGTGCTCACAAAATGAAGCGACATGGCGAGAACGAGTACTTACTCCCCGTGACGGGCTTCCGATGATTTGATCAATCGGATGCGCCTTGGAGATGCGTCCATGCCTCATAAGTGATTGTGGTACACTTGGCGGTGGTGAAGCATCTTGCGCGTCTTGTGGTTGGACTTGATATTGGACTTCTTCTTGTTGTTGGTGTAGTGTGGCTTGTGAATCTTGCATTGGCAATGGATCATCTTTCTCTTCTTCTTCTTCATCAACTTGAGGCGCCATGGAGGTGTTGATGTTGGAACTTGATGCTCCCCCTTGATCACGGCTCTCCTCAACTTCGGGCTTGATGTCTCCAATGGTCATGTTTTTCATGGCTTCTCGTAGAGGTTCATCATCTATATCATCATGACCAAAACTCTCCTCTTGGGAGCCATTAGTCTCATCAAACTCAACATCACAACTTTCTTCAACTAACCCGGAGGTTTGGTTGAATACTCGATATGCTTTTGAGTTTGACGCATAACCAAGAAAGATACCAACATCACACCTTCTTTCAAACTTACCGAGCCTTTTCTTGCGGTAGATATAGCATTTACACCCGAAGACTCGGAAGTAGGAGATGTTGGGCTTTCTCCCAATGAGGAGCTCATATGGGGTCTTTTGAAGTAGTCGATGAAGATAGACCCTATTTGCGGCATGGCACGCCGTGTTGATTGCTTCAGCCCAAAATTTCTCCGACGTGCCATAGTCATCAAGCATTGCTCTAGCAAGGGTGATAAGGGTCTTGTTCTTCCTTTCAACGACACCGTTTTGTTGGGGGGTGTATGTGGCCGAAAACTCATGCTTCACGCCTTCACGATCACACCACTCCCCAATGTTGTAGTTCTTGAACTCGGTGCCGTTGTCACTCCGGACCTTGATGATGGGAAGTTGAAATTCCCTTTGAGCACGTTTGGCAAAGGTCTTGAAAACTTCCGGAGTTTCACCCTTGTCACCTAAAAACAAAGTCCAAGCATATCGAGAATAATCGTCAACGATAACAAGACAATAGAAGTTACCACCAAGACTTTGATATGTGGACGGTCCGATGAGGTCCATGTGGAGTAGTTCAAGCGGCTTGGAGGTTGACACCATTGTCTTCATTGGGTGGTGTGAAGCAACTTGCTTCCCGGCTTGACAAGCGCTACATAGCTTGTTCTTCTCAAATGTGACATCCTTTACACCGGTCACCATCCCAAGCTTGAACGACTTCTTGAGTTTGCTCATGCCGATGTGAGCAATGCGTTGATGCCATAGCCAACCCAAACTTGTCTTGGTGAAAAGACAAGTGGTCAAGCTAGCATCCTTGTTGGTGAAGTCCACCAAGTAAAGATGTCCATGCCGGAAGCCTTTGAAGATTAGTTCTTTGCTTGATTCACTAGTTACTACAACACCATTCTTGTCAAAGGTGCACGTTAGTCCAAGATCACATAGTTGTGCAATTGAAAGTAGATTGAAACTAAGTGACTTAACATATAGTACATTAGAAATAGACAAATCATGCGAAATAGCAATTTTACCTAAACCAATTACCTTCCCCTTTGAGTTGTCACCAAAGGTGACTTGTTCATGGTTGTCGGGGTTCTCTATGGTAGTGAACATACCATCATTGCCGGTCATATGTTGAGTGCACCCGCTATCGAGTACCCAATGCTTTCCTCCGGCTTTGTAGTTCACCTACACACATGAAGTTAGTTTTTGCGTTTAGGCACCCAAGCCAACTTAGGTCCTTGTATGTGTGATACAAGTGATTTTGGGACCCAAAGTTGCTTGGGGAGCTTCCCCTTCATGCCCTTAATGTCTTTGCCGATGAACCTTGCCTTCACCTTGCCACCTACTTTGCTTAAGAGATAGTGATAATCATGGAAAGTAGATTTGTAGTTAGGAGGCAATTTGGGAGAAGGACGGTTGGGAAGAGGACACTCCCTCGTGTGATGTCCGGTGACCTCACAATGTTGGCAATAGGATCCAACTTCTTTGATGAAGCTCGTCCTAAGCTCCGGTGAGGGCACCTTCCCTTTGTTGAGCACCGGGAAGGATCCAAGTCCTCTCTTGTTGAAGCCTTTGGCTTGTTGGTAGAGGATTTCCTTGTGCTTGTCCTCCCCCTTGGAAAGTCTCACCACACTAGTGCGGAGACTTTCAATTTCGTCCATCAATTCCTTCTCCCTAAGGCTTGCTTTCAAAGGCAGAGACTTATCCAAAGTATTAGTGGCATGTGAAATAGTTGATACTTTGCCATCAAGGGTTTCCTTTTTCATGTTTTTCATTTTTAGTTCAATTGCTTCATAAGCAAGGTTAAGCACTTTATGTTCTTGAAACAAGTCATTGTGCTTTCCCAAGAGTGTTTGGTTTGCTAAGTCAAGCTCATGATGATCATGCTTGATTTGAGCATTCTCCTTTTCGATTTGCTTGACGTGTGATTTGAGCGTGTCATGCTCTTTAAGTATGGTTACATACTTGTCATGCAAATCGAGCTTTGCACTCTCAAGCGTGGCACAAGCTTGTTCAAGTGCCTTAACCTTGCTCTTCTCCCTTTTTATGATGACATGGTATTCATTAATCATAGATGCTAGTTCATCGGGGGAGAGCTCATCATCATCATCGCTAGAATCGTCACATACCTTAGTGTTACCTTTAGCCATGAGGCACATAGGAGGTGGACGAAGAGGTGAGTTGTACTTGTCGACGATGGCAAGGCCCGCCAAGTTTTCTTCATCTTTACTCTCTTCGTCGCTTGACTCTTCATCCGTGATCCACTCATTTGCCTCGCACATGAAGACTTTTTGAGGCCCTCTTCTCTTCTTTGGAAAGAGCTTGGTCTTCTTGCCCTTGTCAAATTTCTTCTTTCCAAAGGAGCGCTTGGGTTTGACCTCTTCTTCATCTTCATCACTTTCTTCTAGCTTTCTATGCTTTCCTTTGTGGTTGTCCTTCCTCTTGTCGGGTCTTGGACAATCATATGATATGTGGCCTTGATCACCACAATTGTAGCATGTCTTGTTTTCATCTTTTCTTGGGAGGAAGGCTTTCTTCTTTGGATCAAAAGAGTATCCCTTCTTTGCGATTTTGGAGTTTAGACGTGAGAATTTTCTCATCATTAACGCAAGCTCATCATCGTCATCTTCGCTTGTTGCTTGCTCTTCTTCGCTTGAGCTAGGCTCAACCACTTTCTTTTTCTTGGGAGTTGTCTTCTTGGTTGAAGCCTTGAGAGCAATGGTTTTTGACAATGACTCCTCCATCATTCCAAGTACGCTCATCTAATGAGCATGAATTTCTCCAATGAGCTCCGAGACTTCAATGTTGTCAAGTGATTCCTTTTGGAGCATTGAGTTGATAATGTTGTACTTGGGCTTGGGTAGAAGCATGAGGATCTTGCGGTTGATAAGTCCCTTACCAAGAGAAGCAATGTCAAGTGCGTTAATCTCCTCAATGAGCACATTTAAGCGAGAAAACATTTGGTTAACATTCTCATGAGGAAGCATTTTGAATTTATCATACTTGGATTTTAGCAAGTGATATTTGAGTTCTTTAACACGAGATGAGCCCTCATGAATTTCAATTAAACATGCCCAAATTTCACAAGCTTTCTCTTTACTAGCAATTCTAGCAAAAACGTCTTGACTTATGCATTCATAGATGACATTTCTAGCCTTAGCATCCCATTTTAGTTGATCACCAATATAATTGAGATCTCCAAATCCCGCATGGGTCGCTTCCCAAACTTCGGGAGCAATAGCCTCTAGGTAGGCACGCATGCGTGCTTTCCAATAGGCAAAGTTCTTGCCCTCGAAGGTGGGAACCGAACCCCCATTCTTGGCCATTTAAGCTCTCTAGCGGTGAAGCTAGAATGATCCTATGAGCAACCAGGCTCTGATACCAATTGTAAGGATCGAAACGCCCAAGAGGGGGGTGAATTGGGCTTTTTTTAACTTTTAAAGCAATTAAGATTAACGACCTCAAGCCCAATTCCCTATGCGATTAAACTATGCAATCAATGTAAATTAAAGTTGCGGAATGAAGATTGCATAAGTGTAAAAAGGGAGAGGGATGCAAATGCTCAAGGGACAGAGAGTTTATCCCGTGGTTCGGTAAGATCACAAGGATCTACCTACATCCACGTTGTGGCACCCACCGAAGGGTTTTGCCACTCCCAAGTCACCGAGACAAGGGGGTTCTTCACTATTCTTCTCCGTTCGCCAACCTCAGCAAGGTGGAGCTCAAGCCTTGTACACTTTGGAATCCTCCGGGCTTCCACAATCTTCTTGGCAAGCTCCGGAAGTCGCACACACCAAGGGACACTCCCTTATGGCTCTCACTACACTAGAGACTCCAATCACCAAGAGTGGAGGCACCCAAGCACTATCTCTAGCTAGTTCTAGCCTATCTCTTGGTGTACAAATGATGAGCAAATGATGTGAAAGTGGTAGCTCTATTGCTTGAATGCTCTAGGATGTGTAGAGTATGTCTGGGCTTCAAGTCTTGTCGATTTGACAGGTTGAAGGGGTATAAATAGCCAGTCTCCACGAGATAGCCGTTGGAAAAGTAGGCTGACATCACTTCTTTGCGAACACCGGATGATCCGATGTGTCCCCTTCAGTTAACATTGGTCAAAGCCAAATTAGCTGATGTCACTGTGTCAGATATGACCGTTGTTAGACCGATGTTGACCTGTCTTCTCATTGGATGATCCGGTGGCTCTTCCTCCAGAATTTTGCTTGATCTTGAAGCTTACTGGAGTGATCGACCGATGTGTGAAGTTCTGCACATCGGATGATCCGTTGCTTCACTTGGTCCAATTGTGTTGCAAACTGTGATGATGAGCCGATGTCACTGAGCCACTCACATCGGATGATCCGGTGAGTCCTTTGCTCTGAGGTCTTCTTCTTTGACACAACTCGACCGATGCAGTCAACTCAGAGAACATCGGATGATCCGGTGTGTTCAACTTGTTGACTTCGAGTTGTTTTGAGTTGTTCTTTTGGAATTTGAACTTGTGACCTCTTTGACACTTGTTTGAAATGTTGTTTTGATTGTCTTCAAGCATTGAGTGATATCAAGTTAGAGCTTTCACTTCTTGTCTTCATATGATTTAATTTGATCTCATTCGTTGATTTTATATGGGTCTCCAATGTAATTTTGATTTCATTTGATTGAGTGTTATTGAGACCTTGCATTCACAAATTCATTAGTAATATCGAATGGTTGTCATTAATCACCGAAACCGTACCTCATGGGGCCTAGATGCTTTCATAAGGGAACACGAAATTGGAGGAAATTTGTAGATTTAGTTGTGGAGCGGGGTTGACCTCTAGTGCTTCTTGCGCAAGCGTAAATGAAAGAAGTAGAGATTGTAACGGAAGCTGATGAAGCAAATAGTGTGAAAAATGATGTAGGAATGGAAGAAGCTGGAGAGAACTCGATACATGTAGAAGCACGTGGTGTGGCAGATGAAGGAGAGCACATTGAGAACATAGTTGAACAAATAAGGATCAAAGACATGGAACACGAAAATGTTCTAGAAGTTGACTCTTCTCATGATGAGAAGGAGAATGATACTATTGTTTCTGCAGAGTGGAACAATCCAATCTCGAGTAATTTATCAGCTATAGAAAAGTATTGTGGCTTATCGGGATACCATGAGAATCAGTTAACACAAGGAGATATTTTTAAAGACAAAGATAGTTTGAAGGATGCAGTGAAATATTAGCCTTTGTCTGTGCAAAGATCATTTATAATTTACAAGTCAAGTAAAAAATATTATGATGTGAAATATGTGTTCTCAAGTTGTCCTTTTCGGGTCCATGGATTTGAAGAAAAATGGAAGAAACTATGGAGAGTATCAAAAATGATTGAACACACATGCGAGTTGCATGAATTGGAGAAGTACAATAGTGCTCTTACATCGCAGTTTATTGCGAATCACATGTACGCCCGAATTGTGGATAACATTCGGATTGAACCGAAATCAATAATAAACACTATTGATGAGGAGTTTAAGTACACTATAAGTTACTCCAAAGCGTGAAAGGCGAAACAGAAGGTGATTGAGCGAAGATTTGGTTCATTTGAAGCTTCTTATGAAAATCTTTTGAAGTTATTGCAGACCATCCAGGAGAGGAATATTGATAATTATTATGACATTATGAATGTGCTGAACAAAGATATGTTTGGGAAGTTGTTTCTCCATCGTGCATTCTTTGCATTATGTCAATGTATTGCTACACTCAGACATTGTAGGCCTATCCTCTGCATTGATGGTACCTTTTAACTAGAAAGTACAAAAGTCAAATTCTAACAGCTATTGCAGATGATGGGAGCCAACAGGTGTTGCCTGTAGCTTTTACTTTTGTCGAAAGCGAGAACACTGCGAGCTGGTATTGGTTTCTTAGTCGGGTAAAGATGATTGTAGTGTAAGAACAGTCTGATGTTTGTCTGATACACGATCGTCATGTTGGCCTGCTTAAAGCAATATCTGATTTGAAACATGGTTCCTTCGAGTGTGGGCAACAACCTTATTGGAAAAACATTCAATCAAGATATTGCATGAGACATTTAGGCTCCAACTTTTTCAGTCACTTCAAGAACAAACAACTTATGAATTTGTTCAAGATGTTGTGTAGTCAAAATCAAGAGAGGAAGTTTATTGCTCTATGGCAACATCTAGACGAATTGACTACGACACAAGCAGAGGCGTCCACAAGCAGAGACAATCCTAATGAAGTATCTGTTCCAACTGTAGGTTCATCTAGCCGAAACTTCTCTAGTTGGATTCGGCGCGAATCGAAATAGAAGTGGTCTTTGTTATACGACACTAATGGTGCTAGATATGACATCATGACAACTAATTTAGCTGAGGTGAGGTCCTTCTGTTACATTACTTCTATTAATTTTTATTTAGTCTTCTATATTTTACACATGTTAATGCAGCGGTACTCAATATAGATATATAGCTAGGTGATACATGGTTTAAGAGGGTTACCTTTGGTTGTTATTGTCGAGAGCATTTTATATGGGACATGCGAGTACTTTCGTGAGCTCTACGCCACTGCAATTTCAGTAAGGAATGATGTCAATTTGGCTTATTCACCCTACATGTGCAAGTTCATAGAAAAAAGATCCAAAAGGCCGCATTTCATCGTGTGCGACCTATGGAAACTGCAGAGCACAAGTTTGAAATTTTGTGTACAAACATGAATCGTCGTGGTGCTAACCGTGAGAGAGTTGTTCAGCAGTGCATTATTCGTCATGATGATTGCACGTGCACATGTATGAAGCCACAACTCTTTCATAGACCTTGTTCTCATGTTATTGCAGCTTGCTCATATACCAAGTTAACACCAAGTAATTACATATCCTACTACTTTCAGAAAGAGGTTCTTGTGAGTACTTGGAATGCAGAGATATATGAGTTTGCTACCAAAGGCACGTTTACCACTCATCCAAGACCAGACTCTTTGCGATGACCTGACACCATGCGGTTGAAATAGAAAAGAGGTCATCGCAAGACTCGTCGTATCAGAAACGATATGGATGAGTCCAAAATTGGCATATTTCAAGGAACACGCAACAAGTGCAACTAAACTGGACATACTTACAAAAATTCCATTTCAAACAATGAGGCAAATGTGGCCGAAGTTGGACCTTCTGGGAATCCTAAGGATGGTCGGCGTCCTCGTGCACGCCGCACAACTATATTTAGGGATGGCAATGCTATTTGATGTGCGTAGTTATATTTAGATGTGTTACATTATGTAATATCTTATTATTATGAACTATGAATTTGTACGTGTACGTTAAGTGAAGTGTGTTGTATCGAACATTGACATATGTGCTGTTATAATATGTTGTTCATGTCTCTTATTTGAATATGTTGTCCACGTCGTTCATTTGAATATGTTTTTCATGTTTTTCGTCCTACTAATATTATCCTTGTCATATATAGGTATGGCTGCAAAACAAGGACAATGTCCTGAGTTACTTCAGTTTCAGATTGATATAACTGATCGAGCTTTCCGACTTTGGCGTGGTGAGGATCTGCCCGTTCTTTGTCCTCAGCTGCCTTCCAAGTTTTGGAAGATAGACGATAGAGGGATTCCCAGGTACGTTCTTCTGTTAATGTGAAAGTAAATTTATTTTTATCATTCTGTAGATTTTAATTTATTGCTTAGTATGGAACAGATTGAGTGCAGCTGGGCTGCTTTCAATATGTAGGCTGCTTGAGGAGAGGTAGTATGATCGGGATGATCGAAAGTACCATTTCAGCCTCGACAGAGCCCTGCTGCCAGCTTTGACAGATCGTTGGAGGCCAGGGACCCACACGTTTCACTTGTTGTGTGGAGAGATCACCGTTACGCTGGAGAACGTGTCTTTCTTGTTGGGTCTTCCTATCGCATGTGCCCTATTTGTCATCCCAGCAGAGCAAGTACGTAATTATTAGTAAACTTGACATATTTGCACGAAACTAATATTTTTGTTCATATATCTTCTGCAGGGACCTCTACACAGGTACCTACTTCGGTTGCAGGCCCGTCCACGCAGGTACCTGCTTGGGTCCCAGACCCATCTACACAGGTGCCTGCTTGGGCTCCAGGGCCGTCCACACAGGTACCTGCATCTTGGGCTCCAGGCCCATCCACACAGGTACCTGCTGCTTGGGCTCCAAAGTCGTCCACACAGGTACCTGGTTGGAATTTTCCAGATCCGTCGGCACGGAAACCTTCTTGGGTTCCTTCTTCGGATCTGGCTGGCCCGTCCACGCATGTGCCACATACGGGCACAGGTATAACGTGCAACAATTATGCTACTTAAATACATAATAGACACAATAAACTTGCTAATTATATATTTTATGCCAATGCAGGAGAGGGCGTAACAGACTACGATACTACGATTTTCGGCTCGCTGACGCACCACGACAGTCATCCAGTTTCACCTTTCCAGATCGACTACTACTTGGTGGACGTGCCGCAGCAGGACACAGTTCCCGCATCGCAATTGGATGGTGCTCTCATTCCGACTCAGCCTTCACAGCAGTTTGAGACACCCGCGCCTGTGCAACAGCGACGGAGGAGGGCAGCTCCTTCGCGTGTGTCTTATGATCGGGCTCATGTGAATGCAGCGCGTAGGTTCAACAACAAGTGTGGTAGACGTTAGTAACGTGTACCCATGTATGTGTATGTTATATTATAGAATAACTATGTTATATTTTCTTTATGCACTATATCTTTCATCGTGACAATGCACTTTATCGTCTTAGGCGAATTTTATCCATGACATCAACAGATACATGGCAGGTGAATCTCGTACATGAAAAGAACGACATTGCAGGCGAATCTCGTACAAGAGAAGAACGACCTTACACTCATCAACCTATATAAATACGACTCCTCATGCATCCTTGTGTTCATCACACCAACAATGATGAGTAGAGGTCGAGGTAGGCATGAAGGTGAAACAATGGCGAGTACAAGTTGTGCTACGCGAGGAGGTAGAAACTTTAGAGCAGTGCCTGAAAATTACTTGATGGGAGGTCCAACTTGGTATGAACCACCATTAGATGAGTTCTCGCTTTTCAGTAAGAGTGATTTTAGCCCATTTAATCCACTACGACCATACGATGGCAGCAAACAAGAGTGGCCTAAGTGTCGTTGTGACCTGGATTGTATTGTCCAAATGATGGACGACGGAGACGACAACGATCGTCGTTTCTTTCATTGTCCTGTTGGTGGAGTAAGTACTAAATATCATTTGCAAAACATATTTCATATATGCAGTTTTCATGATAATACTTTTGGTTTTAGGCTTACTATGATGATGAAAGCTGTGGATATACACTCTGGATTGATCTACCATATATTAAGGCTACTCGAGAGTACATTAAACATGTACAACGTCACAATCAAAATTTGGTAGGTGAACTAGCTGAAATGGAGCTTTAACAAATGAAACTTTATCCTATTACAAGTCAGACGAATGATAACGATGAAAACGGCGTTTGCAATAACATGTCTTGCAACTGTCCGCATCACAAGTAGTAGTGAATTAACGAATTATGTTTCACATGTATTAAAATTATGTTTCATATGTATCAGACGTATGGTTCCCATGTATAACAAGTATGTTTCGAATGAGAAGTTTGTTAAAATTATTTTTGTCGTCTTCGTACTTCGCGACTCGCCATACTACTTTCTACCTTGTCAGACGAATCTTGTAAGACGAATCTTATCTACATACAATACGACAAAAACTCACATGAAACTTATCCACGACATGGCAGTCGAATCTCATACAAGAGAAATACGAAATTGCACTGCTCCATGTCAGGCGAATCTCGTACTCCATGTCAGGCGAATCTCGTACAAGAGAAAAATGAAATTGCACTGCTCCATGTTATACTTGTTGAAATGTCAGTTCACACTTATACATCTCAGGGATAAAATTTCTCGTACACTAGATCCATACACCGTCACCCGTTCGTCTATATAGCTCTCACCTCAGTAATAGCTTCAGCACACACTTGCTACAATCATTCTATATACTTTACTACCATGGACGAAAACTCACCACCCACAAATAGAGAAAAGGTTCCAATCTTCGAGGGATTACAACCTCCAATGTGTTTATGTGGCACTGATTGTAGGTTTGTAAGAGATCTTCAACCTAGTTACTCGTATGGTTGCCGGCTTTGGATGTGCGACAACTACGAGTACGATCCTCCTCACATGACGTGTCCATTTCTTCCAGGTGGTAGAAAACAGGTAATATGCAACATTATTTATGTTTTATGAATGCTATACAATCTAAGCTTTCGTACAAAAACTTGTGCAGTCGCCACCACCTCTTTGCGACTTCAGGAACTACATCGACGAGAACAAACGACAGAAGACGCCGAGGAGGTTGAGAGAATAACTCGACATGCATACTAGAAGTTCAAATAAGAAATAGAATGGGATGAAAGAATAAAGCAAGAGAGGAGGAATAGAGGTGCACAAGAGGAGCGTCGTCGCAAGAGGCAAGAAGAAATTCGACAATAGAGAGCAGAGTGTGATCGCAAAGCTGCAGAGGAGGAACGCGTTACAGCACAAGCATGAGAGGCTGAGCGAGAACGCATGCGCGAGAGAGCTCGTCGCGCAAAAGAAGCCGGTCCGCATGCTTTGCGTAAGGGAAAATACCCCCGTTGCACTCAGTAGCAACTTGGGTAAACTATGCTCGACGTTTAATTCAACTAAGACGTGTTAGGATTAGATCGAGGCATCTTAAGTGCGTCGTACACACGCATTTTGTATTACCTATTTTATATTTTCTTCTAGAAATATGTGTACATATATTTTGCCTCATGTACCGTAGTAGTAGAGTGACAAACAACATACACATATTTTCGAAACTATATAATTTTATTTGATGTAATCGTCGCCGAGCTTTTAAATTTTAATACAATTAATTACCGTCAATTAATATGCATTTGTATAAATTAATACATTAATTGTATAATTTTCCAAACTATGCATTTGTTATCGCTATATGATTTTAAAAAAATTTGAAACTCCCATTAAACTCCTATAAATTATATTCGTAACTTATTTTTTATACTCAACAATATTTACATTACAATAACTTTTATGAATGTTTCTGCCGATTCTAACTCCAAATGTTTCTAAACAAATATTCAAAACTGAATATATTTTACAAATGTGCACAAACGTGATCGTATTGCCTAATAACACATACAATTACTCTTGTTTCTACATACTGAACATAGAAGAAGTTCATTGATTTCAAAACTTCACAATGTATTCTCTAGTTTATACTTTGAAAATTTTTAGCAAATCAATCCACAAATGTTTAAAAAGCTTTGCGTAAAATCCATTATAGCAGGGTCAAAACTGACTCCAAGAATGTCGTACGTGGCTCATACGAAGGTACTGTTCACTTAGTATGAGCCACGTACGAAATTTGTTCGTGTCTAATTCTTCCAGCATGACCAGCGTTTTCTCCACCGTGACAGACACCAGCTTACTAGCATAGACGAAACGAGCATTTCGTATGTGTCTCATACGAAATTTGAATTTCGTATGAGACACATATGACAGTGTGGGTCATTTTGGTCAATTTCATATTCCGTGAATTATTTATTATAAATGATTTTTTAAAAGGTATATTAATAAAAAAATTCTTCTTCTCCGCCCGTCTCGCCTGAGAAGCCCCCGCCGCCTGCTCAACCCGTTTTGGCCGCAAATCGACGCTGCCTCGCACAACCTCGCCGTTCCCGCCCGCCGTCTGCTGTCCGGTCAGGTTGTTTCTTGCTCTCTCCGCCGCCTCCGCACCACTCCGACCCAAGCAGGGGAGCCGCCTTCCCCGACTGTTCCTTCTTCCGGGCATCAATCATGGCCCTCCAGTTACATGGAACTATCCAGTGGATAAACCTAGCAAAGATACAGTTTACTATGACCCTCTAAGGGATATATCAGTTGCAGGAGGTGATCAAAGTGTGGGAAGCAATGCTCCTCATGCTTCTCAGTCAACCATGGGGATGGAAAATACAGCTCATTCTCATGTGCCTTACTCAAGTACAGTTCCACATGGCTACAACCCAGTGGATTACACCAACTATTATTATAGCTATCCACAAGCTACAAATGATTCTTCTGTCCAGCAAGGAGCAAACCAACATACAGGTGCAGCTTATCAGCCTCTTACTTCATTTCAAAATTCAGAGTCTTACATTGGTCCGACAAGTAACACATATTACAATGCTGGGGGTCATCAGACTGTGCCAGGATATGGAAGCAACGACTACTATTATCAGAATACCACATGGAATGGTGGAAGTGCAGGGAATAATTATGCTCAGTCATACCAGAATTATATGCCATCTGATGCAAATTCACTCCAGAGATCCACTTCGATGCCTGCCAATTCTTTGCCATATCAGCAGCATTATATCAGTGGCCATACTATTACAATCAATCTGTGCCGAGTGCTTCTAGCAATCCAGTTGCTGGGAACAATTCCATAGATACCATTGCTGTTAACACTCCTTCAGGCTACTCCTATTCTAGTAACCAGCCACCTCCACCAGGCACTACATCATGGAAAAATAATTCAATTGCTTCTATTGTGCCTCCTGTGCAGGTATTGCACCCCCTTTCCTTTGCTTTGAGTTGTTGCTTCTTATATTTTTTTTCTTTGTAATAATCTGCCATGTACTTTTCATTAGTTTTGTTTTTTGGGCTATCTGTCTTTGTTTGCTATTTCAATTATTTTTTTTCAATAACGTGTAGGAGAACTAAATATAGTTATATCAATAACAATGTGAAAAAAGGCTTTTGTTTACTATTTCAGTTTAGTCAAGTGATATTTTTTATCACATATTATGTATACTTGTTCCGTTGCATTTGCTTATATAAATCTATTATCCAGCATGTCACATTTTCAAATTAGTACTTGGCCATCATATTTTTCATGAATAAGTGTCTGCTCTCTTTAGATGAACTTCATGAACTACACTGCCAACTTTTTTGCCAATATATACCAAACACTCCTTCAGTTCCTTGATATTATTAGTACACATACCAATTACTCTTTAATTCATGTCCTGGCTGCATGACCAAGGGGTTTTACAGACAGTGGGCAATGAGAGTGCTCTCTGGTGTTTGATTAGAGCAGTTTTTCTCCATGAACTGCACCTCAGCTTGCTACCATTAGCTGCTTATTCTATAAAGTGAGTGTATTGGTCGTCAAAGATTGTCTACACGCGTCTGTTGTAGTTTTTATAGCTTGGGAGTGTTTGTTTGGGTGTGTTGGGTGAGATTTTAACCTCACTTTGTACACTCTCCCCTTAATGAAATGACACACAACACAACTCTCCTATACGTTTGAAGGGAAGAAAATCCTCTACTGCATTAAATTTTTCTTCCGCCAAACCATGGACTCCTGATATGTTACTCGGAAATAAGGAAATCCTGGAGCTGTTCTATTGAAACTTTACAATGCTTTTAGTGTGTTTTACTGTTTTCTGGAGCTTTTCCATTTCTTTTAAGTTGATCTGAGAGAATATCTTTTGTGCTTTGTAGCATGTTTTCTGCTTTAAATCATGAAAATATCTAATCGTCTAGACTCTAAATTTCATCACTCTACAGGCTCCAGGTGTTCCAGGACCTCAACATCGATACACCAACCAGGTGGAAAACCAGTATAGCCAGGCACCAGTTGGCCGATGGTCTCAAAACCGTTATGCCAACCAGGCGCTAGCTTACCATCAGGACACAGCAAATCTGAATCATGCACCATTAAGCAACCCTGAAACTCAACAGAAAACTGTAGATTCTAAATGTCCAAGCTTAAATATTTTGTCCACCAACCATGTTTCTGAAAACTTTCAACTCAAATGTGCAGGGTTCCATGACAACACATACTTCTAGTGAAAGAAGGATGCATATTCCAACCAATCCTCAAACTGCTCCAGATTTCTCTATGTTGGTACCCAAGAGTGAGAAGAAAATTTTAGGAGCTGATATATCAAAGAAACCAGCCTATGTTAGCGTTTCCATGCCAGCCAATAATGCTAAAACAGCTCAAGTTGGTCCTGATGCTGTAATGTTCTGCTCTCTTCCTTAACAAAGGAAATAAAGTACATAAAGGACCCAGCAAAAAAATGAAATGCATCTTCATCGGATAATATTCCAATTGCCAGGATTAATTTATACGGTTTATGTGAGATTAAATTGCTTAATCTGTTTGGAAATAAGGATAACAAAAAATGCTATATCCTTTATGATCATGCCTCTGAACTAATCTAGATAATTGATATCTTTTAGTACTTGTGTATTAAGTATTAACCATGCATTTTTCCATTTCTCCTTTTTTTTAGAGAGCAATCCCCCTCTCACTCTGTAATTATACTATAAGGAACCTCAGTTGTTGCAAGGATGATGCACAAAGGGCAGCTTGCAAAAGTATACTGCAAGGGGTAAATATTAATCTTATTCTTTCTGTCTTGCCTTTATTTGTTATCAGCATTTTTTTGCCAAATAAAGCACTAGCATTTTCGTGGTTTGGTCATATGGAATCATGGATGGTCCTGGGCCATAAACCATGATACTCTTGAGGTCCCTCTAGCATATATCGGTGAAATATGGTTAGCAAAACTCTATCTGATTTAGTGCTATGGATGCTGCCGTTTCAGGGCAGATACCTGATTTGTTGGAGTTTCGGTGAGGAGGATCGCCAGAACAGCTCAGTGGTGCACTGCAGATGCGATCCGCTATGTGCAGATCAGACAAGGGATAATTTTATTCCAAGTCCTGCTGGACTTATATAGGCGGATTACATGCAATTCAACTCTATCTAGGACTCCCCTTTCCTAAATTAAACTGCAACCATCTATTTTATCTAAAACTAGGACTCTTATCCACGGAGTCCTACACCAATACGACTCCCAGGCATGCCCCTGGCCGAACAGCATGCGGCAAGCCGAGCCCGCTTGCCGTGCCCATGTCACAAAACACAGGATCATTCATGCAAGCCGAGCCCGCTTGCCGTGCCCATGTCACAAAACACAGGATCACCCAACGTTTTCCTCCTGATCTTGATGCGTATGCTAGACATCAATGAGTTCAATGCAGCCGCACAAGAATTTTGTAACCTGTGCCGCACACACGTCCCGCTCCTCCATCCCGAGCATCAAGCCAAAGTGCTCCATATAGTCGGTCGTGCGCATCCACATGCCCATGGCCTACCCATTGGTGCTCCTCCCGGGACCATGATGAGACTTGAACCCAACATTGCCTGAGACCCTGGTGGACTCAAATCAATTAACTCCCCTGATCCACGAGTCAATGGTGAGATGCTCCGGCCAAATCCGCCTGTCGTCGAGCTCCTAGATGGATCTGGCAACCGACGCTTTTCTTAGCCAGACCCACTAACCAATGCTTCTCTCGGTCAGATCCACTAGCCAACGGTCCCCCCAACTAGATCCACCAGCCAACGCTCCTCACGCCAGATCCACCGAGCTTCTCCTGGCTAGATACTTTAGTCGTCCGCGATCGTCGGCGCGGTGTCCACGGCCTCCAGCACCTTGCGCCTTCTCAGGTTTAGCGCCGTTGATGCCACAGACATTGGATTCGCTCGTAGTGGCCCGTTGTATGCTCTTGTGAACTGACAAATCAAAGCAGTCTGACTTCATTCTCCACTAAACCCCACGTAACTGTCTCGGGCTATAAGCTCGGACTCCTTGTCCATGTGCACGAGGCACGACACCTCCTCCATCTAGGTTGCAGCCTGACGCCACCGCGCTCTCATCGTCGTGGGATAACAGGTTCTACCACACCACACCAAATCCAGAAGATGCTAACTGTCGCCCTGCCTTCTAGCAGCCACCACCGCACGCTCGCCATCGAGCGTCCACGTGCACCTCCTCCGACATGACCCCGCTCGATGCCAGCCACCATGTGGCTGCCTTGAGCTTGGACCTGCCACCATGCCTGCACTGGATCCACTACAGTAGTCGCGTAACGTCAACCACCAGATCTGGCATTGTCTGGCGTTCTGCGCCACCCGTGGGGCCCTGCCTGCGGTGCTGCCGCACATTTGCACCCGAGCCCCACACACCGCCTTGCTTGTGCCCATATATGCTATCCACAGCAGATGTCGGGCTGGATTGGCTAGATCGCGAACAACCTAAGCTCTGATGCATATTGTTGGAATTTCGGCAAGGGGATGACTGGAACAGCTCGCTGGGCGCAATGCAGATACGATCTGCTATGTGCATATCGGGCAAGGGGTAATTTTATTCCTAGTTCTTCCGGCCATGTATAGACGGAATACATGCACTTTTACTCGATCTATGACCCGCCTTTCCCATTTTAAACTGGAACAATCTATTCTACCTAAAACTAGGACACTTATCAGCGAAGTCCTGTACCAATACGACTCCCAGAAGCGCCCCTGGCTGAACCAGCCTGCTGCGCTGTCATGGCCCCTTGGCCGCCGGCTCACCGGACCGACGACGTGAGGTTAGACGGGATTCACCGCAGGAGCGGTTGACGAGTTCGTACGAAGGAGGAAAACGATAGCTTCTGAATGAGTCTGTTGGATGGCTCTCTCGTGCGCTGTCGGGTTCAGTTACATACCCACAGGGACGCAGCCCCAGGCCCACAGTGGGATGCAGCCCGGCCCATATGTCACTCGACATTTCAAACACGACACACACTACGCGTTCGTCATCCAACAACCACCGATGCCACTGTCTTCCCTAGCATGCGTGACATGTGCATGCTTTGCCCCGAGGCCCTTGCCACAACACAGGATCACCCAACATGATTGCAAATTTTTAGTTGTATCACTTCAGTCATTACGCCACCAATACATGTCTGTTCTTTTGATTTTTGTTTGCTTAAGTCTTATTTTTTCCAACATGTCAAGTTTTGATTGGTATAATTCAGAAAATGGTTCGTCATCTCATTTTGTCATTATTTTCATATAATTTCAGATCGTTGGAAAAGCCATTGCAGATGGAACCATTCATACTAAGAATTGGGACACGGAACCACTGCTTACTGTACCACAAAATGTTGTGGCCTTGACTGAGACATGGTGTGTGCTTTTTTTTTTTCAAAATTTCTTCCCTGACAAAAACAAGAGCATATGAACTGTGACTATGCAGTGCTATCGAGACACTTAAATGCAGAGTGTATTAACTTTTAGCGGGGCATTTTGAACTTTGGTACCACACTTTGCCAAATAAATGCTAAAATAATGTCAGACAAACTTAGGACGAATTAGTTTAATGCTTATATCAAGAAGAAATGGATACCCACATTCGCTTTGGAGAGGACTAGAACTTAGGTGATGTAGGCATGCATCCACACCATTATCTGAATATTGGGAATCCTGCCCCCAGTTTGTAAATACCAACACTAGGATAAATTAATGAATTTTCAGTCATACTCATACCTTCTCAATAGCATTCATTTACATTAGGAAGGCAGCTAGGGAGGTGCTTGGGTGGATAAAAGTTAAGAAACTTGTAGATAAAGACACTTGGTGGTGGAATGAAGATGTACAAAAAGCTATTAAAGAGAAGGAGTTTTATAAGAGCTGATATCATGAGTGAAGCGCAAGTAACATGGCGAAGTATAAAGAGACTAAGAAAAATGTAAGGCGTGTTGTGAGTAAAGCAAGGGGGCAGATCTATGATGCACTATATGCGAGGCTAGGGACAAAAGAAGGCGAAAATGATATATACAAGATGGCAAAACTTCGCAAGAGGAAGGTGAGGGATCTCAACCAAGTCAAATGCATTAAGGATGAATCAGATCGAATTCTATTGAAGGCAGGGTTTTGAATCCTCGTCTGGACGCCTAGGCGAGTATCAGGCGAGGGAGCTGAGGGGGCCAGAGGAAAGGCAACAGAGGTCAGTGGAGAGGGGCTCTGGCAGGGGAGGGCAGAAACAAGCGCTCGAGCATGGGAGGGAAGAACAGCAGAGGTGAGGGGAGGTGCACCGGGTAGGAGCTGCGGCTGTGGAGTAGGCGGCACATGGAGCTGAAGACGGAGGCGATCTGGTAGAGGCAGGAGGCGGCAGGGGTGAAGGCCCAGCAGGCCCAATACGATTATAACCCTAGGGTTTCATCACATCAGCTCCATCCAAACGTTCATTTTCTATCAACCAGATCCAACCATCTGGTACTGCTTCATCTTCCCAGACCGTGCTCGTCTTTCCAGACCGCTCACGTCTCCATCTGGCAGCTGGCGCCTCCATCTTCCTCATTGCATCGATCCAGCCGGCCGGCGGGCCTCTTGTTGCCTTCATCTTCCACCTCCCGTCGCGGTGCAGCGCCCTCCCGTCCCCCCCACCCCGGCGTGCCTCTACCTCGCCGCTGCCCTGGGCGTCCGCCTGCGTCGGCCTAGACAGGATGCCAAGGCACCCAGGCGACGACTAGCCATCCCAGGCGGATGCCTAGGTCACTCCAGGCGAGGCGAGCTAGTCTGACGTCCATGCTCCAGCGACTGGACGCCTAGGCGACGCCTCAAAAACGCTGATTGAAGGATGAATAGATTAGGAACAGATGGCACGACTGCTTCAATAGACTATTCAATGACGGGAATGAGAGCATTAGATTCGAGTTGGATGACTCATTTGATGACACCAACAGATGATTCGTGCAGAGGATACAAGAGTCTGAGATTAGAGAGGCCTTAAAAAGGATGAAAGGAGGAAAGGCCCTCGGTCCCGATGATGTCCCCATTGAGGTGTGGAGATGTCTGAGAGATGTAGCAATAGTATGGCTCACTAAACTATTTAACCGTATTTTTCAGTCAAACAAAATGTCTGAATAGTGGCGGAAAAGTATTTTAGTACCCACTTCAAAAATAAAGAAGATGTTCAAAGTTGTACTCATTACCAAGGACTTAAGCTTATGAGTCATACTATGAAGATCTGGGAGAGAGTGATTGAACACCGCTAAAGGAAAGTGACCAATGTCACTAAAAACCAGTTTGGTTTTATGCCTGAGAGGTCCACTATAAAGGCGATTTTCTTACTCTGTCAGCTTATGGAGAGGTATAGGGAGTAAAAGAAGGATCTACATATGGTGTTCATTGACTTGAAGAAGGCATACGATAAGGTATCAAGGCCGGTCATGTGGTGGGCGTTAGAGAAACACAAAGTACCAACAGAGTACATTAACCTTATCAAGGATATGTACGATAATGTGGTGACAAGTGTGCGCGTAACAGATAGTGAGACTGATACTTTTCCTATCACAATAGGGCTACACCAATGATCAGCCTTAAGTCCATACATCTTTTCCTTAGTGATGGATGAGGTGTCAAAAGATATACAAAGGGATATCTCTTGGTGTATGCTCTTTGCTGATGATGTAGTGTTGATAGATGAAACTAGAGATGGTGTTGATAGAAAATTGGAGCTATGGAGGTGGACCTTAGAGTCTAAGGGGTTTAGACTTAGTAGAACCAAGACCGAGTATATGAGATGCAACTTTAGTGATGTCGGGTGCGAGGATGAAAATGTTAGTTTACAAGGACAAGTAGTACCTAGGAGAGACACATTTCGATATTTACGATCAATGTTACAAAGCAATGATGATATTGACAAAGATGTTTTCTATAGGATCAAGATCGGGTGGATGAAGTGGCGACAAACATCCGGAATCTTATGTGATAAGAAAGTTCCAAAAAAATCGAAAGGAAAATTCTATAGGAAGGTGATCAGACCTGCGATGTTGTATAGAGCAGAATGCTGTCCAACTAGAAGGTAACATGTCCAACAAATGAGTGTTGCGGAGATATGCACACTATGGTGGATGTGCGGTCACACAAGAAGAGACAAAATTAGGAACAGGGTGATACGTGATAGGGTAGGGGTGGCACCGATTGAGGAGAAGCTAGTCCAACATCGCATACGGTGGTTTAGGCATATCCAGCGGAGACCTCCAGAAGCACCGGTTAACAGTGGGATTATAAAGAGTAGAGAAAATTTTAGGAGGGGTAGAGGTTGACCAAGGTTGACATGGAAGGAGGCGGTGAAACGAGACTTAAAAGGAGTGAGACATACCTAGAGATTTGGCTCATGATAGGACTGCATGAAAATTAGCAATTCATGTGCCAAAATCTTAGTTTATTCGAATTTTGTTACTCTTATCTTCTTTCTTATTAATCTATTTCTAAAATAAATAAAATTTAGAATCTTATTTTATTTGTATTTTTTATTTATCTTATTTTCTATTACCTTTTTTTCAAAAATTGTTGGGTTTCATTTCTAGCTGACCCCAACTTGTTTGGGACAAAGGTTTAATTGTTGTTGTACCTTCTCAACAGCATTCCTTTACGGTTCTAGTTATATGCCCTCAAAAGCAACCAACATAAAAATTATGGAAATATTTATATTTATTCTTACCTTCAAAAAGTTCTGCTTGTACTCAATAAATGGTTCTCTAATATAGCGCTTAAGTTATATCTGTCAGTTGCACCAAATTCTAGAATCCCTTGCATTTCATATGGTTTCCAGAGTTGGATAATCTTGACACTCAATTTTGTTTCTTGTTTTTTTTGCAGTAGTGCAAAAAGTTCCAGTCCTTTCTTGCCAACATCTACTCCAAGGAAACATTTGAAAAGTAGGTGGGAACCTGCTGTGGATGAAAAGGTTACTTAGAAGTTGGAGCATATAGAAAAAGGATGGGCCATTAGTAACATCCACAGCAATCTGGACCCTAAAAATTAAACGGTAAGTACTAAGCTGTTGCAGCCTTAAATAACTTGTCTTTCAAACTCTTTAACACTGGAGGAATGTACGTCCTATACTCCTGTATCGTTATTTCAAGCTTTAATTTCAAAACAGCCATTATCGTTAATCATTATATGTGGTTTTCTTTTTTTTGGAGGGGAGGGGGGTTATTTTTTTTCATAATATTAGTTGAATCTACTTAGTGATGGATGAGATGTCGAAAGATATACAAGAGAATATCTCTTGGTGTATACTCTTTGCTTCTTTGCTGATGATGTAGTGTTGGTAGATAAAATTAATGATGACGTTGATAAAAAATTGGAGCTATAGAGGCAAATCTTAGAGTCCAAGAGGTTTAGAGGTAGAACCAAGACCGAGTATATGAGGTGCGACTTTAGTGATGTTGGATGCGACGAGGGAAATGCTAGTCTACAAATACAAGTAGTACTTAAGAGGGACACATTTCGATATTTAGGGTCAATGTTACAAAGCAATGGTGACATTGACGAAGATGTTTGCCACAAGATCAAGATCGGGTGGATGAAGTGGCGGCAAGCATCTGAAATCTTATGTGATAAGAAGGTCCCAGAAAAATTGAAATAACACGGTGATCAGACATGCGATGTTGTATGGAGCAGAATGTTGGTCAACTAAAATGCAATATGTTCAACAAATGAGTGTTACAGAGATGCGCATGCTACGGTCGACGGTCATGCAAGAAGAGACAAAATTAGGAACGAGATGATACATGATAGGGTAGGGGTAACACCAATTGAGCATAAACTAGTCCAACATCGTCTATGGTGGTTTGAACATATCCAGCGGAGATCTCCAGAAGCATCGGTTAACAGTGTGATTATACAGACTACAAAATATTTTAGGAGAGGTAAAGGTCGACCAAGGTTGACATGGCAGAAGGCGGTGAAGGGAGACTTAAAGGAGTGGGACATACTTAGAGATTTGACTCATAATAGGACTGTATGGAAATCAGCAATTCACGTGTTAGAATCTTAGTTTGTTCATATTTTGTTACTCTTATATTCTTTCTTATTATTTTATTTCCAAAATAAATAAAATTCTGAATTTTATTTTATTTTCTCTCTCATCTTATTTTCTATTACTTTTTTTTTAAAAATTGTTGGATTTCATTTCTAGCCGACCCCAACTTGCTTGGGATAAAAACTTGATTGTTGTATAATATTAGTTGAATCCTATCATCATGTGCAGGGTAGCAGTTGGAATCAGGGGTTGTTTATCCAGTCTCAGCAAGTACCTTTAAAGAAATTTAATCAGAGGCCTGCGAAGAAGCAAAAGCATTCAAGTCAAATACAAAATGGAAATGCTTCAAGCGACAGTGATAAGGAACAGGATCTAACTAAATATTATGGCAGTGCTACCACACTGGCAACGCCTGAGGAAAATAAACGTAGGGAGGATAGATTGAAGCGTTTTGAAAAGAGTCAGGATTCATCATTGAAATCAAAAAATTCTTCTGAAAATAAGGATTTAGTGGCTAATACGCGTACAAGAAGAGCTATTTCATCTTTTCTTACTAGAAATTCTGAAGAAGGCACTAGCTTGGCTGTGGAGGATATAGACTGGGATGCATTAACCATCAAGGGAACGTGTCAGGAAATTGAGAAACAATATCTACGCCTGACATCAGCACCTGATCCATCTACGATAATATCACTCATTAATTCCCTGACTGAACTCTATATTTAAAAGTGTCACTGTTTGCCTTATTTGAGTATATCCGTTTCAGGTAAGGCCCGAAGAGGTCCTTGAGAAGGCTCTTGCAATGGTTGAAACATGTCAAAGGAACTATCTCTACAAGTGTGATCAACTAAAATCAATTCGCCAGGATCTTACAGTTCAAAGAATTCAGAATGAATTTACAGTGAAGGTAGTTTTCAGCTTTGTGATGCATCCTTCATCCCTGATGTCTACTGCTCCATGTTTATTAAATAGAGTGGTCAACACTGTCTATTTTACTTATAACTATCAGTAACTTAAGACATGGCACTGGATATGCTATTTATAACAATGATACAATTGATTATAAGAAAACATTAGTTTATCTTGTGAACTAGGCATCAGTTCAGTCTTCAGTGATGTGCAATGCTCGTTTAACATTGAGGCTACTTATTCCAGGTCTACGAAACTCATGCCCGTTTAGCAATGCAAGCTGGTGATTTACCTGAGTTTAACCATGTCTGTCTTTCTGTTTCATTGTATTTTGAAATATCACTTAGGAATAAGTCTACATAACTCACTCATCTATTGATGTTCGTCTACTTCACCCCCTCAATTATAAAACAAGGTATTATGCACATAACCGTATGGATCTTCTTTATACTAGTAGTTTTGTTACTTCATATGGTGTTAAACAAACAGATATAGAGTATATACACTTATACAGGTCCAGGTTGGGCTTTTCTTTCCTACTGGCTGATGATAGATTGGTTTACTGACAATTCCAGTGATTGTACTTGCACTATCTAGATCTTACTACCCAAACTCCGTTTGACCCTGCAAACGAAATTGTGGCTCAATTTCCTACCGTAATACGTTTCAAACTCAGTCAATTTACCCCCTGTTGAGATTTGTCTTTTTTTCCTTCTTGTATAAGTTGTATTTTAATTTCAGATTTTTTAAGATCCTAGAAGAAATCAAAGCCTACATTGCAAAAAATAAAAAAGGCTAGAATGTTTCATGATTATTCTTGTCGCTTGGAAGCAGTGATACTATATCTTGTAGTCTTACAAAATCTGAATTAAATTACAACTTGAACAAAGAAACAAAAAAGGGGGGATTGACCAAGTTTGAAATTTTCAGGGTACAAAATTGAACTGCAGTTTTGTTTGTGTTAAATGGACAAAGTGAACTGTTAGGGGTAGTAAAATGGACTTGTTTCCATAATCTCCATTTGCTATACAAACCCATAGATCTGCTTTACTGCCCCATGAATGTTATAGTTATTACTGTTTCTGCATCTATGACTCTTTACAGTGCCAGTCACAACTGAAGAGGCTATATGCAGATGGAATCATGGGTTGTTATTTTGAATTTTCTGCTTACAATTTGCTATGTGTCATGCTCCACTGTAATAATAAACGAGACTTTCTGTCATCAATGTCAAGGTATTGTGTTGCAAATACTGGCATTTTGAAACTCACTGTTAGTCCATGGGCAATATTTGATATTTTCATTGTTTCAGCTTATCAAAAGAAGCCAAACAAGATGTAGCTGTTAAGCATGCCCTTGCAGTCCATGCTGCTGTTTTGTCTGGAAATTATGTCCTATTCTTCAAACTATACAAGCAGGCGCCCGATTTGAACTCATGCCTCATGGGTAGAGGACGATCTACTCTCTTGTCAGTTTAAAATGTACTCCTTTTCTTGGAACACGTGTTTGATACCGTTAACTATTCTCTTAAATAGATTTATATGTGGAGCGGATGCGGTTTGAAGCTATGAAGTGCATGTCTAAATCATATCGCCCAACGGTGCGTGTGGGTTATGTAGCACATATTTTGGGATTCCTGAGAACAGGTAGTGAAGGTTCTGTAATAAGTGGGGATGATGGATTACAAGAATGTTAAATATGGTTAAAAGCACACGGGGCTGTGCTTTCGGTAGATAATAGTGGAGAATTGCAGATAGACATGAAGGTAGGTACTCCCACCACAGAATCATTCTATATTCTGAAGCAAAATCGTTGCTCCTCTTTTGTATTCTAACGCACAAGTTTCCTGCATTTACATTGTTACACAGGCTTCTTCTGCTGCACTCTACATGCCAGAGCCAGGGAATGCTGTTGCGCATGGTGACGCGTCACTTGCTGTGAATGACTTTATGGCACGAACATTGTAAAAGGGGTTTGCATATGCGATAGTATTACAGATGTGCAGATGACTGGATGTGTTGCGTTCCTCCAGTAGAAAATATGCAACGGTGCCAGTGCCATCAAATGGAGCAGCTCAAGGGTAGAACGCTTGCCGGGCTAGGAAGTCCACAACAGGGATACGGATCTGGTTCTGCCAGCTGATGGATCCGGTGATCCAGAGGTGCACTCTGATGAGCGTCTTCCAAAAGGCTAACCTCCGGAGCAGCACTAGTCTACGCAAGCTACCAGGACAGAGCTACCCTTCGTGTGGCGTGGTGCCGCTGTACCACAGATTTACCTTATAGACCTCAAGTGTAGAAGATGTTAGAGAGGCACCTGAAGCCGCGTGTAATTGGTTGCGACACCTTTTTTCCAGCTGCCCCGTTATCTGCGGACTCTAGTCTCAGCGTGTAAACTATTTTCTCTTGCACATAACATTGTCCTATAGAAATACCAAAATTTACAAGTGGAAGAATACTCATTCGATTTCGCATGCTATGTTTTTGCTTCTCTGCTACCCCGGGACGGCAGCAGCCGATGACCCGTGAGACCACTGCTTTCAAGCATTGCATTGCTTGGGCAAGGAAGAGCTGCTGCATTCTGGCTTCTTCCGCCTTCTCATTTCCCGTTTGAGATGGAAGGATCTTCTACGCCGCTAGCACGGGACCACCCCACCCACCCCCCGACGCTCGCACGCACAATTCAACGCCGCTCGCGATGGTACGTCACCATCTGCGTGCTGTTTGCCTCGCAGGGTTGAGTGCTCTTCAAGCTTGAGCAAAAATAGTACTGCTAATAACCAGTAGGCAGGCAGTGCAGCCCCACTCCGTGAGCTCGATTGGAATCCGGCACACAAACCGGTAAAACGGTACGACAAAAAGGCAAGAATAATCAGGTGTGGCCGTGTGGATCGGGAAGGGCAGCCTCACGACAACAGTAAGGCTTTGTTTCGAACCCCTAAAATTAATAGTTAGCTTTAGAGGTTCCAAACCCCTTAGCTAATAGAGCAGCTAATTATTAGTCAACCCCTCAACTAACTATTATCTCATTAGCTGCTTCATCCCACCTAATCCCAACTAATTCTTGCCTAAAGTCTATTTTATTCCTGCTTATATGTCTTTGTCTCCTTCCGTACAGAAACCAAACCCTTTCCCCCAGACCGCATCCGCCGCCTTCCTCCCCTGCCAAGGCCGCGGACCACCGGTAGCTGCAGGTCGTCGCCTGTGAGTTCAAGCTCTCCCAGACCGCCTACCTCCTCTGTGCGGTCTCCGACGGCGCCGTCCCGAGGTGCCCTCACCGTCTAGTCTGCATCCACCTCCGATTCGCCCTTCCTCTTCATCCAGGGATTGAATTTGTGCCGACAAGTGTGCGGGGGTCGCTCCGAAGTCGAAGTCCTGGAGGAAGCGCTCGACATCGGGGCGCTTGACGCGGCCGTAGTGCCACAGCGATAGTACAAGTCAGTTTTTTCGTCTCAAGAAAATACTTTTGAGGTGATAATACAAATAAGTTCTATTACATTCAAGTTCAACATAATACCAGACTTTAATTCAGTGCACAAATGCGGTTTCACATGAGCTAACATGCTTTGCTAGCCATTGTTTGTTGCCAGGAGACTTTTGAGGGCAAAATAGTCAATTAGTGTTTAGAGACAAAATTAACTCTAGTAGTTCCAAACAACTTCCAACTAATAGTTAGCTAGCTAATAATTAGCTGACCCAATTCAGCTAATAGATTATTAGCTAGCTAACAATTAGCTCTAGAGGTTCCAAACAGAGCCTAAGACCACCGAAGAATTGAAATCATTCCAGAAATTGGTGTCGGTTGGCAACCACTCGCCTAAACCTACCGGCACCAAACCTAGGTGGCTACTAGCCCCTAAGCCCCAGCTGTCACTCTCGTCGCCGACAAGCGACGACGATCTCGTTGTCATCGAAAGAGATATACTCCTGGAGAGGTAGACCTGACTGGATGCACCATTCGCCGACGACCAATCTAGTAACCATTCCCTTACGCGCCTGGTGATGCTTCAGGTAAATACCTCCTTGGCCCTTCAAATTTCTGTCTTATTACGTGACCTTTCTGGTTGTCTGGAGAAGTGGTTAATTAGGGGATTGAGACTGACCAAACCCAAACATCTGTCGTGCATGCGCAACCAGAAAAGCTTAAAAAGCGCTGGGCACTGATGCATTACCATACCAAGCAAAAGCACGTTACTACAGGCCTTATCGTGGTCAGTAAGATACTGTAGCCGACGGCTGTACCGTAAACCCGTCAGCCTACCGACGGCCATAACTGACGACTCCCTTAACTCATTAAAGACGTCGAGACTGACGACTTTAGACTATTAAAGACGTCGGACCGGCAAACCCGACACCTTTACTCCGTAGGCACTCTATGACCGTCGAGGGCCGCAGACCGACAGTCATATTGCTTTAAGGCCGTCGGCCTGTCTGACCCGACATCTTTAATTGCCTTTAAAGCTGTCGGCCCCGACGACCATATGTGCGACACGTAGGCGCTCCAGGGGACTTATAGCCGTCGGTTTGGTTGCCAGACCGACGGCTTTATGGTCCTTATGACCGTCGGTCATTAGAAACCGACAGTTATACTGGCATTTTTTTAAATACCCGGCTACTTTCCCTCCCTCCCCGGGTGGGAAGCCTTCGGTTCATACAGCACACATAAAGATCAGATTTTGCACATATATAATCCACAATTGTCATACAACACATATAATCCACAATTCCATACAGCACATTAGTTGCGTATATCACAATTTCCGCACAATGCAACAGACATATCATATTCTTCACATAGTCATACAACAACTAACTTAATGTATCAACAAATTCAATCCAAATTAGTTCAAGATAAAATGCATCGCAAACACCATTGTGAAGATTACTCCGCTTCCGCTTCCATGTCGTTGTGCGAACCTCCACCACTTGCACCTCCGATGTTCAAATTGAGAAAATCATCGCAACCATGAGCGGAACCCTACGAGAAACAAATAAAAGTTAACTTTGCATTAATAGTTACAATTCATATGTCTCAATCTTTCTAAAATTCACAAATGCCCAACTTCATGTGTAATTAACTTAAAGGTATTACCAACTATGTCATTGAATAAGTCGCTAAGTATTGTTCAAAGTAAGCTACGCTATCATTAGAGCTAATGATTTAGTAATCATACCGTTGCGGCGCCCGAAAGTGTTGATGGTTGACTATGCCCCGAAGCGAAGAGCAACGATGAGAGAACATTTGGATAAGGCTGAAATCCAGGGGCCAACATTGACATGAATCCATGATGTGGAGGGTAGGCTTGACCACTCTGGGAATCCTGAGACAAATATGATTAGTATTTCATACAATCAGTCAAATTAATAAGAAATGTGTTTATACCTGTGAAGAAGAGCCAACTTGTTGTCCGGGCTGCATTGGACGAGGCATACCGAACTGCGATCCAAAGCCACCTTGAGGGAAGAACTGCATAATGTAAGAATATTCAGTTACTGACTTTAACACAAATATGGTAACAAGTATACTAACTTAAGTAAAGCAGTAATTTACCTGCGACATCATCTCGAACTGAGGTTGTCGTGGCATATTAAACTGAGTTCCAGTGTTGCCTTGACCCAAGAACTACCGAAAGAAAATTATTTGTGAAATCTTAAGTAGAAACAGTATGGAAACGAATAAACTATTCAATTTTTAAGATTACAAGTTACTTGCGCCATATACAGATATTGCATCTGCTGCTGCATCTGCTACTGCTGCTGCATCTGTATTTGTTGTATTTGCTGTTATTGATGTTCCACTTTCTCCTCATACCGTCTTAATTTTTCTTGCAATACCTCATCTAGAACACGGGATCGACTCGAACTGGAAGTAGAAGACCGTCGTCCCACATAAGTGTCACACTCCACATAACCGTCGCCTAATCCAAGTCTACAAAAATTACAAATGTGATGAATCGATGGTAATTAACCTTTAAACAATCATTAACTTTACACGTACCTCCCATGCGGTACGCCTCCGCTGGCTTCGTACGTCGCACCCACATCCAACGGCGCTCTTAAATAATCTACATCATCTCCATGCTTTTTCTTGAGACACTCAACATATTTTGTCTGCAACATTAAATTAAGTTCACGAGTAAGAGTCATCAAAGATAGATTTAGTTCATAGATAGAGAGCAGTCAACACCTTATCACTTTTTGTGTTGCCGCCTCGTCACACAACTGCTCCGGGCGTGCCGGATCTGTGCCTCTATGCCCCCTGAGGTAAACCTCAATAAAAGAAGGAGTGACACCGGTTTCAGCTTCCTGCAACATCAGAATACAACATCAGTTCAATCAATGCAATTTTTTGAAGCAATTTACAAGTGATTGTGATAGTTCATACCATTCGTTGTGCCATCTGCACATGTCCATCTGCCCCATAACGTTGTATTCTAGGCTTGCTCTTTCGGTTGCTTCAGTTTCTCCTTTACATATGTTTGAACTCCTTCGATGCCCAATATTAGCATAGCCATTCCCAAGCCGCCGGATCTACACAGATCTAATCCACACTACTCTCCATGTACTCATGCTTCTGCAGATAAATTGTAGCTGCTCGCTTGTTTGTCATGGGCTGACACAACCTGGTCTTGTAATACACTGTCACAGCCTTGATCCGTGCATCAGAGAAGGAGTCATGCGTGAGCTTTCTCGCTGAGGTCTCGAAAACAGACCTCGCATATGCTGGAACCACACCTTCCTCCAATATAAATATACTATGCATAAAACCAACAATTAGTATCAACCAAAGTAAGATGCAACATATTTCAAACAATGAAAACAAACTCACCCAAAAAATCCCCCAAAGTCTATCCTGACAAGTACCCGCAGTGCCATATGGTTTTAGGGCATAGTGATCCCAATTATGCGCGGCAATTAGTTGACCGCCCGCAAGAACCATCCCCGGAAAGCAAAATCAGATGGCATTTCCCAACTCTATGTTAACACAGCATTGATGCCTTCTGTCATCCCAACCAATCTCGAGCCAGCACCTAGTACCCTTTGGCCTTATAACCGCACGCGTATCGAGACTTTTACTTGGAGTACATAAAAGGTGTCTCTGCAGCCTGTACAAATAACATTAGTTAGTTGACAAGAAAACCAAATGTATAAGATAACTTATAAAATAATTCAAAAAATACCTATAAAGGCATCTATCACTCTGTCCCTCTGTTGCCTCTTGTAACTCTGCTAATCTTGCCAACCTTGCATCTCGTTCCGCGTCATCTTCCTCTTCGCCACTCTCTTCACCCTTAGTATCACCTTGTCCACCCTCAATACCATCCTGTCCACCCTCAGAAGACAACGTCCCAAAGACCTGCACCAGAATCTCCTCCGCTCTTAAGCCTCCTTCCTGCTCCTGAACCTCCTCCATTGTGCCTGCTTCTAAGCCTCCTCCCCGTTCCTGAGCCTCCTCTGAGTAAACACCTAAGCCTCCTCCTGAACTTGGTGCTAGCTAGCTCGATGCCTGCTCTGTCACACACCCCAAAAGTTGTCTCTGTCTATCTGCACTCACGGTCATGCCCTACAAATGCAAATAAACATATAGCAAATAGTAAATAGCTGATTATGATATTGAAGTGTTTAAAAAACAAAGTATCTGAAACAAGGACGTGTGAACTGAACCACTGCTGTGGTGAGACGCGGAGTAAGAAGTATCATCACTTCACTTCTTTCCTTTTTTGAAATGCTTCCACATCTGCACAAATTTCAAAATAATGATTAGTATACGAGATTATTAAACAATAAATAATAAATGATAAAGACTAAAAGATGTACACAATAAAAATTTAAATCTCAATGAATGCGAATAATAAGAACTAAAAATCACCAGTATTAGAATGTGCTAAAAATCATCAGCATCCAATTCTGCTTCTATCACACGTGCATGAATATTTTCATGACCCTCTTCTTCTACCATCTCTTCCTCAAACTCTTCTCCTTCACTATCTTCTTCAATAATTCTATTTTGCTTTTCAATAATCTTTTGATATTTCCGAAGACGTTTTCTTGAAGGGTCGGCTTGTTCTTCAGATATTAACTCTAGAGTAGTACTAGCAATTTCTGCAAGCACTGTCCCAGAAGATATCCTAATATCTTGTACTTCCTCGACTTCATCTTGATAAACACCACCATCATCGTCTTCCTGATTTTCTATGTACTCATCATAACGATGAGGGTGCACTTCACGGTTAACTTTATATACAACCCACCAATTTTTCAAACTTGGATGAGGATAACTTAAATAGTACACTTGTTCCACTTGATGTGCAAGTACGACATTGTTGTTAGCGGCTGTATAGCGTGAGTTGTGGTTGACCTCCACCATTCCAAAATCATCCACTCGCGTGCCCGATGTTGGATCAAACCAGTGACAGTCAAAGAACACCAACTTCAATTATTTCGTACCGCCAAATGTGTACTCAATTATTTTTTGAAGAACACCATAATATTCCTTCACTTCTCCACTACCCTTTGCAACCGTTATACACACTCCACTGTTTGATGTGGTTGCAAGTGTACGAATTGCTTCTAAACTTGCCATTCGAAAACGATATCCATTGATATCATATCGGCTAAATTCTCTAGCTTTCAACTGACCATTCACGATCTGTCGCAAATCATCTGAGATGTTGACATCTTTCATGGACTACATGTACAATAATATACAAAGTTAACGTCTTATAATAAGTATATGAACTATGATTGAAGAACAAAGGATATCGGAGAAGTTAGCACATTACATGTTCACGGAACCAGTTCATAAAGTTTTTGCGACCTTTTATGTCGTGCTGACGTAAATTATCCAATTGACTTTGCGTCGGCCTTCGAGAATATGTCCAATACAGAATGTCAAACATTTCAAAAAATGGTAACACTTCTTCCTTGATGAAAAACATGTAAAACATAGTGCAGTTTCTCTCTTGCTCCAAAATATAATGAGAATTGGCAACCCCGACACCTTTACCCTTCCAATGAAAAATTTTAAGTTCCGTCATAGGCTGCTCTTCAACATCATGATATCGTGTCATAGATGCATTCAAATTGTTGGCACGTGTAAAAATATTTGCTAGAGAAGTTTGTAATCTCTTTAGCTGCAAATGCTTTTGCAATACACCCCTCAACTCTTGCCTTGTTGCACATTGTAGTTCTAAGTTTTTTCAGTTCTCTTTCTTGACTATACATCCACCTAAACTGTGCAGGTCCTGCTACTAACGCTTCATAAGGAAAATACACCTGCAAATGTTGCATAATATTCATAAATCCAGGCGGAAAGACTTTTTTCATCTTACATACAAGCACGATGATTTATTTCTTTCTCCCACTGCCGTATTATCTTCTTCGACACTTCTTTAGCACATATCTGCCTATAAAAATAGCTAAGTTCAACAAATATCTTCCAAAAATCAGGTTTGAAGTATCCACAAAACATTACTGGTAACAATCTTTCCATCATAATATGGTAATCATGACTCTTCAGCCCATTCAGTTTACCAGTGCTGAGATTAACACATCGTTTTTTGTTAGCTGCATAGTGGTCTGGAAACTTCAATGTTTTCAACCAACTAAGTATTTGCTTTCTTTATTCTGGCTTGACACAGTAAGGAGCTCGTGGCCGAATTTCATTTTCACTTGCATTTGTTCTAATCTGAAACCCAGGACGATCACAAAGATCAGCTAAATCTTTTCTTGCATTCAAATTATCTTTGGTTTATCCGGTAAAATCAAAACACATGCTTATTACGCTTTCAGTGACATTACGCTCCTGATGCATTAAATCAATATTGTGTGGTAGAAGCAACACATATGGTAGCTACCAAAGAAAAGAAATATGAGTCCAGTTGTGTTCTGTACCATACTCTTCGAAACCATCTTCTTCGTATTGTTTTAACTTTGCATGCCATATCATTTTTTGCTTGCTTGTCACTCTTATGCCTTTCCGGAATGATTGTGTATCTCTCCTGAAAGGGTGATTTGAAGGAAGGAATCGTCGATGACAATAAAAAAAGCTGACTTTTTTCCTGTACTTCAGCCTTATGGCATCAGTATCACTGATACATATGGACAACACAATTGTCCGTGGACACACCAACCAGACCAAATGCCATATGCCAACAAATCATGAATTGACCTTAGATACGCGACACGTAAGTCAAATTTACATTTCATATGACTGTCATATGCTTTTACACCCTACCACAACTCTTTCAACTCTTCAATCAACAGTTGCATAAACACATTGATTTTCTTGTCTGGGTGTTTAGGACTAGGAATGACCGCCGCTAGGAATATGTATCTTTCTTTCATGTACATATTGGGAGGGAGATTGTAGGGCATGATAAAAACAAGCAAACAAGAGTATGGATTGTTACTAGTGCTGAATGGAGTGAAACCATCTGTTGACAACCCAAGACGAACATTTCTCGGATCTCTTGCAAACTCCGGATCGAAACGGTCTAAAGCTTGTCAAACGGCGGCATCCGAAGGATGCGCCATAACGTCTTTGTCATCGTTCTCACGTATCCCTTTAGAATGCCATCTCATGTGCTTCGCTGTTTCTTGAGACAGAAACAATCGTTTAAAACTTGACGTGATTGACATGTACCGAAGTTGTTTGATCGGTAATTTTGTAGTTATTCGTTCTCCATCATCATTCATGACGTCCACATATCTAGATTTCTTACAATGCATACAATGAGTATCGTCCATGTGTTCCTTCTAAAATAACATGCAATTATTCTCGCACACATCAATCTTCTCATAATTCATGCCCAGATCAGCCAAAATTTTCTTAGATTGATATAGATCTGGCGGCATCTGATGACCTGACGGAAGGAGATCACTGATCATATTAATGATACCATTGTAGCAATTGTTCGCGAAATTGAACTTGGACTTCATCGCCATAAGTCGTGTGACCGCCTGCAAAACGGTCATATTGGCGCCCTCATACACTTTTCGATCTGCCGTGTCAAGACGCTCGTAAAACTCCTTCACCTCATTCGATTGTGACTGATCTTCGTACTCTTTACCAATGTCTGCTATCATCTCATCCATCCGATCTTCATCCTCATTACCGTCCGACTCATCATCATGCTCTATCTCCCCATGCTCACGCCACACCAGATAGTCGGGCATAAATCCGTGCTTGCAAAGATGCAACTCCTCTTCAGACTTATCCAGACGTCGACGATTCCGACACTTGATACACGGACACTTTGCAACACGAGCATAACTAGCAAATGCATGAATCAGAAAAGCATTTGCGATATGACCCCATTCATTAGTGTGTGCACCAGTTGAACTCCATCCATCATACATCGTCTTACGATCGTCACCCATTTTAAAACTGCATCAAATAAATATATGTTAATGAACATATATGGTTACTTCATAGTTTTTTTAATATCACAACCCTACATCTATTGTCTAGGATAGGTCCTAAAATTTTGACAGCATAACGCCTCATATTTAACACTACACCCCCTAACCGGTGCAATTTTTAAAGTAAAAAGGGGCAGGCAGCGCCGGCAACCACTAAACAACGGCGGTCACGTAACTGCACATAACGTAGGGCCGGAGCCACTAAACGCCCGCTTTAACTTCGTACTAAACGGGTCTAACCGTTACTTCATAGTTTGTTTAATGTCACGACCCTACATCTATTGTCCAAGATAGGTTCTAAAATTTCGACAGCATAATGCTACCTATTTAACACTACACCCTCCTATCTGTTGCAATTCTTAAAGTAAAAAGGGGCAGGCAGCGCTTGCGGCCTAAACAACGGCGGCCACGCGACTGCACATGACGCAGGGCCGGAGCCATTGAACGTCTACTTTAACTTCGTAATAAACAAGTCTTGTCGTCACTTAATAATTTGTTTAATGTCACGACCCTACATCTATTGTCAGGATAGGTCCTCAAATTTCGACAGCATGACGCCGCTTATTTAACACTACACCCCCTATCCGGTGCAGTTTTTAAAGTAAAAAGGGGTAGGCAGCGCCGACGGCCTAAACAATGGCGACCACGTGACTGCACATGACGTCAGGGCCGGAGCGCCTAGACGCCTAAGCGGCAACTAGGCGACGCCTTACGAAGCCTACTTTAACTTCGTACTAAATGGGTCTTGTCGTGCCGCCCGCTGCCGCCTGGCGCCATGTCGTTCCTTTCCAGGTGTGCTGTCGCTGCTCCTCCACCGTGCGCCACCGTCCTTCTCATGTCCGCCTCCCTGCGTCGTTCTCTCCTGTCCCCTCCGCCTCCTCCTTCCTCAACGATGGGATTGTGCCGGTCTTCCCTATCCCCTCCGCCTTATCCTTTCTCAACGTCGGGATGATGGTACTCCCGGTTTTGTTTCCTTAGTGTCGACTAACAACACTTTTCTCTAAAATACGTTGGACGACTACGAGGTAGACTAGAGTTCGACTACGGTCGACTAATCGCCCTAATCGACGACTAATCGCCTAGTTGAACATATTCACCTATATTTAATAACATTGTATATACATATAGTACATAAACAATAAAAAATTCAAAAATAACAAAATTGAACCTAAATAACTAACATCTATGATAATCAAGTTAACATACACATATATGGATAAAACGCAATATAAAATTGCACAAGTAATGATATAGCAATCATACACTACTCAATTCAAAAACTTAATGCCACACTTATCGGAATTCAAAAACTTAATTTATGGACACGTTCAAAGTTTAACCTTATCCGAGGAGCGGAAAGAGCGAAGGCGGAGACGCGCGGACCGGGAGCGGCGGCCGATGGGGCGCTGGGCGGCGAGGCGGCCGCACTGGGGCACCGGGGCGCGGCGGTCGGGGGCGGGGCGCGGCGCGGTGACCGGGAAGCTGGGATGTGGGGCGCTGGGCGGCCGGGCGCGACGAGGCGCGGGCGGCGGCGGGGCGGCGACGTGGGGCGCGAGGCAGTGGTGGGGCGGCGACGCGGGCGGCGGGGCTGCGACGCGGGCGGAGGCGCGAGCGGTGGGGCGGGGCAGCGACGCGGGCGACGGCTCAGCGGCGTAGCGGAGCTAGACGAGAGCGACGAGTGAAGTGTTAGGTTTTCCCGCTGCGCACACGATGTGAAGGGGCTTAAAGTCGTCGGTTACGTGGAGCTGACGGTCTTAGTTGAGGGCTGCAGCGCCGACTGTATGGCCGTCGGCCGGAGCGCTGCAACCGACAATCATATCTTAGGCGGGCGGGGCCCACTTTAAAGCCGTCGGATCTGGAGTTTGGGCCGACGGTCTTATATATGGGCGGAAACATTGTTTTTCCGCCGTGCGGGGCCTACCGTATGGCCGTCGGCCCAGAAGCTCTAAACCGACGACCATATTTAAAGTTGTCGGCCTGGGAGCTGTAACCGATGGCCATACTTAAGGTCGTCGGCCCCCCTCGCCCAGCCGACGGCCATAAGTCTATAAATGTCGGCTTCTCGAGGCCGACAACTTTAGCGAGATTTAAAACGTCGGGAGCGACAATTATACGCTGGCCGACACTTCTTTGCCCGATTCTTGTAGTGCGTCGTCCGTCCTATTCATTCCCCACGCTCGACTGAAAATCAGCAGTGCTCTGTCTGGTTTTAATTTCCTCAGTCATGCCAGTGTGTGACCATAGTCCCTTAAGGCAATGATAGTAATTGACCAAGGCTGAAAAATCACGAACATGAGTGATACTGTATCTTTATCCAAAAAATGAGTGATAATGTATGCAGATTTGCAAAATAGCAAAGCGTTGCATGTATTTAAAAGATGTAGAAGAAGACAGGCAGGAAAACGAATGATGAGACTTCAAATGCAACGAGTAGTAAATGAGCTCACATTGGTTACCAACAGTGCAACAGAAGAAAGAGAAGTCAAATGTGCCGAAGTGACAAGGCTACTTACCACAAAGAAGATCATCAGAATTCAAATAATACTGAAACGGAAGGGCAGTGGTTGCTCATTTAGTTTCCACTAGACTGAAATTTAAGCAACAAAAACTCCTTGAACGTAGTATAAGTTAAGTAATCTGCGATTCATCAGTAAAAAACTACAAAATCTACAAGAGGAACAAAATAATCTTGCATCCCTGCAGTACATACACCCCTATGTGCTATATCCTGGCATTTGTAAAGTATGATACAGATAGCAGGGAGGAAAGATCTAACAAACGTGGCACATACACCGAACCGGAGGCATCGTTCAACCATTGTGGTGAACCATTGCACCTTGTCACAGCTCGAACTCCTCTTCTCGGAGCATCATCTCTGCAGCCTCCTCCTCATCATCATCGAGAGAAAAGTACTTGCTCTTCTCAGCCGGCCTGAATGTGTAGAACATGAACAGGTAGAATGCCATGGTGGCCAGCTCCTCAGCCAGGATGCTCACCCACCTGTACTTGTAACTGGCAATGTTCTTCAGTGCATAGACGACGATCCTAGTGAAGTATAAGTAGCCAATCACCACGACGTAGAACTGCCGGAACAGAGTGAGCTTGGAAAGGTTCCGTGCCGCCTTGCCGTCAGTCTTGGACGTCTCCCGGAGCGACCGGATAGACCACACAACAGGGAAGAGCACAGCGCAGCAGCACACGACATCCACGAACAGCAGGATCTGGTTCCATGTCACCCAGTCGGGCAAGAACGGACCTGTCTCCCCAATCACGGCGGAGGCGATGTTCGCAGTGACCTGAAGAGGGATCACCACCATGAGCACCTTCTTCTCCCGGTCCTGCAAGACGGGCTTCAAGAACGACCACCCGGTGCCGACCAGCACGATCACCGCGAACAAGATGACGCCTTTCACGAGCTGGAAGAGGTAGAATGCCACGTCCCAGCCGTGCGGCGTCCCGGTGACGCGGATGTAATGCTGGTCCTCGGCAGCAGAGAGGCAATAGAGCAGGCGCGCGACGAGCAGGCCGGACATGAGGTGGTGGATCTGGTTCGCGGAGACGCGGTCGCGGGAAAGCACGGTGAGGTACCCCCACGAGGCCAGGAATGCGGCGTAGCAGAAGGCGAAGAAGAAATAGATGGCCGGCACCGGCGCCTGGCCGACGGGAAGGTAGTCCCTGGAGCCGTCGGCGTTGAGATTGTACATCTCGGTGCGGACAGTCATTGTGACGAGCGCCTCCGGCTCACAGTTGGCGAAGAAGAGGGTGTACTCGTCGGGGTGGGTGACCGGGAAGGACTTGTTGTAGTGGCCGTTCCTCATGTCGTGGAAGGTGAAGAGCTTCTTGACGTAGGGGCTGGAGAGCACACACCCGTAGTTGTTCTCGGGGCCCTCGCTGCCGGTCGCCGCCGCGCGCTTCTCCGCCGTGGGTCCCTCCCGCGCCTCGAAGATGGCGTGGATGAGGGACTCGTCGGAGAGGAGGAAGAACCCGATGTGCTTGGGGTCCGCGCGCGCGACGGGGGAGGAGACAGCGGCGCCCGAGACGATGATCCGGACCGCGCCGGACTCGGAGAAGCCGAACTTCTCGAACATGATGGACGAGCGCCGGTCCTCCCGGAACGACTCCGTCTTGATCTGCGCTGCGGCGGGGACGGAGAGGGCCACCGCGACGGCGACGAGGAGAAGGAGGGCCATGACGGCGGCTGCCGCGAGATCTGTGGGTGCGGCGGTGGAGGGAGGACTGGAGGGGGAGGGGCGAAACGAAGGGGAGTGTGTCGGTGTGCGCGCGTCGTGGGAAGAGAGAGATGTGAAGCGGCGGGGAATCTCTCTGTTTTTGCGATGAGCGTGATCGAGCGGGGGGTCGGATGCGATTGGTGAGTGTCGGGTGGGTGTTGACTTCAGGTAGCAGAGCCATGAAGAGCGTGATGACACAGGGGTTTGACTCGATCAGACGCTTGTAAATCGATCATGTTGAGAATTTTTTACTATAAATAGGAAAATTAAAGAATTCAACTCGTGCATTGTGTTTGATGCAGGTTAAAATCATAGCCACAGCTGTCCTACCTACCGTTGGTGATGAAACCCACTATACATCTTTGTTTGTAGCTCATGCTTCTCCTTCTCGGCACCCAACTGCCACGGTTTGTTTCGTTACCCTTGGACGCTTTTTAAACGCAAGGTGTAACAAGTGTGTTAAGGGCTATGGATACATTCTATGGTATAATAGCGGATGTATACAGTACAATTAATATATCATATGGTAAAATAAAAAACCACTCCCACATTCATATTTTTTCAATCGATCTTGAATACATATACGAATAGTGTAAAAAAATACTAATTGGATATAAATTATTGTACCATATTATATTTTATGAGCTAATATGAATTATTTGTATCCAATTTTTGTTAGAAAATAATCACGGGGAGGAGTTGGCTATGGAAATAACCAACTCCCAACTGACTCAGAAAAAACTCGTTGGAGAGGCCCCCTGGAGTGCTTCCTCTCTATAAATAGATGAGATTCAGATTTAAATTAGGAGCTAATCTAAGTCTACTACAAGAATCCCTACAAACCCTAATATTTCCGACCGCTACGGGGGAAGAGGCCCTGGGAAGGTTCTCCCAGTCACCACTGTTGCCCTGCTGCCGATTGCTCCACGTTCTACACTATGGCTACATCTTCTACATCTCAAGGTACCACCTCAGGTGCGGATTCTCCCCTCTGTTCTTGGTTCCACCGTGATTGTGCATGTTCATGCCTCTGTCAACATCCTAAGTCTGAACCCTAATAATCAATTAGGCACTAAGTACCTACCTCAGATTTAACAATAGTATCAGAGCCACTCTAATTGGCTTAGGGTCTTCGTCTAACTTATATAATCTCTCTGACTTGACCTAATTGATCAAGGAAGTACTCGGTCCAAGCCCAAAAGAAGTTTAGAAGGAGGTGAATCAAAATTAAGATATTAGGGTTTCGGATTGAAACCAAAATCAAATAAAAATTAGGGGATTAGGCTCTCTAATTCAAATTAGGATCCTAACTCAAATTCACATTCAATTCGGATAAAATCAATTCAAATAAGGATTCAAGTCGTTTTTTAACATGAATTGAATCAAATCAGAAACAAAATCTGAGGGCAAACCTTGGATTTGAACCAACAACTCAGAAATCAGTAAAGGGATTAAATAATCTTACCTTAGCCCGGTTGATTCCCCATCTCAAATATTCACGCTCGGTGGAAATCACCGCTGTCGTGTCTCTTGGGGTGTCTCCTCGCCGGAGCACCCAAGACTCGGCTCCTCCTTAGTCGGTCCTTGACACACATTCGGGCTGCTCGACGGCGGCGCGCTCGCCCAACAGCGAGCGACGTGCGCTGACGAGAGGGCTGACAATGTCACTCACTAGATCCTAGCCTCGCCGTAAGGGATCGCCAAAACCCTAGGGTTGTCGGCCGAAACCCTATGCGCGCGAGGGCCCCTCCCTTAGTGCCTCCGTGCCCGCGAGAACCAACGATGAAGAGCTAGGCTCGTGCGTTGACATGGTAGTCGTGGCAGAGCGGGCGAGCTCTCCGCCACCTCGGCGGCGCCGTCACTCCATTTCTCTCTCTCTCGGTGACAAACAGGAATAGAAGGAGGAAATGATTAGGGTTTCGCTGGAAACCGACTAAGTACATTGGTCCACCGTTTTCCTTACCGTCTGATGAAAATCCGACGGCTCAAATTAGCCCTGGTCGCGCCACAATTCTCACTGTGGCCATCAGATGTCAATCGGACGATGGGACTTAGGCGGTGCGAACCTTGGGCCGACAACCCATGCGGGGGGGGGGGGGGGGGGGGAACGGGCCAGCTGGGCTGCCCTTTCCATTTTCCCACATTTTTGTGCGGATTTTTAGCAGGTCGTGGACCTAAATTAGGGGAAGACCAGACCTTAGGGTCGGATTCTTTCTTTTCTTTTTCATGGGATTTCCCAGGAATTTAAGTATGGGCCATAGGCCACTTTAGCAAGGAGAACCGACCCTTGGGCTGTTTTTTCCTTTTTTCCATTTTCCATGGATTTTCAGAAATACTTAGTGGGCTTTTGGGCCTATTCCTCTTAGTGGGCTGGTTCCAAGTTGTTGGGCCAATCCGAAATATTTAGTTTTTCCTCAGTTTTCCCTAAATAGGCTAGGTCTATTTAGAGCCTTTTAGGCTAATTAGCAGTTGGTAATTTTAGTTTATTTTTCTGTTTTTCAGAAAATAAAATAAGTAATTTTGTACTATTATCAACAGTAAATTAAAAATTAGTATTTTCTGTTTTGCAGAAAATAAAATAAATTCTTCTGTGTTATGAAAAATAGAAAATAGCATGTTTTCCGTCCTCAGAAAATAAATTAGCATTTTATTTAGTTTTATTTTCAAATATTTTAGTCATTAACTAAAATAAAATTAATTTAGAATAATGGGTATTTTATTTCTCAATGATTTTAGTACGGGCTAAAATAAAGATAAATCTAAGTTTAATATATTAAGAACAATTAAGCAATATGTAAAGCATTTATTTTCTACTATAAGTTTTATATTGTATCTTTCATTAATCTATTTATTTATGATGAATTTAAGTTGATACTCAGTTTATTATTTCATTGTGAAATTCTATTATGTTTCACATATTAAGTATGTACACTTAGAAAATAAGCTTCCGCTATGTTATTTAGTTATGCATAGTGATTTTTGTTAAGTAGCCAACGTGAACAACAAATTTAAGTTATGCTCTCAGTTTATTCAGGTTCATAGTAATTTTGTTAAGTAGCCAACGTGAACGATAAAATTACTATGTTCTAAGTTGTATGGAAATTTTACTTGAGTAACCAACATGAAAAATAAAATTTTGCTATGCTCTAAGTTTTGAATGTTCTATTTGTTCGAGTAGCCAATGTGAAAGACAGAGATAACATTTCCAGTAAGTACATAGAAAACTTTATTCGTGTAGCCAACGTGAAAGATAGATTTTACTATGTTTCATAAGTTAATTAGTGAATGTCGTATTTTGTTGAAAGACAAAATATGATAATTCTCCTTGTCTAAGTTGAACAAATTAGTTCATAGAAACTTTTGTTCGAGTAGCCAACATGAAAGACAAAGTTTGCTCCGTTTTTAATCAGTGAATCTCGTATTTTGTTAAAAGACAAAATATGACGATTCTTCTTCCTAAGTTGTTTATATTAGTATAATAGAAAATTTTGTTCGAGTAGCCAACGTGAAAGACAAAATTTCCTATGATTTCAGTTTATTACTAAGTTTTATTAAGCATTCACTCATGTTACTCAGTTTTTCATTCAGATGACTCCTCCATCATCAGTTCATTACTCAGTTATCTCTCTACCATTAAGCCTCTTAACGAAGTTACTTATGACTCATGGAGAGAGAAGTTGAGGATTGTTTTGGCAATCTCCAAATTAGATGTGGCACTTATTAGTCCTTGCCCTACTAACTCTCAGGTTCATATGCCTATGACTGGAGAGACTGATGAGTCTTTTGAGTTCAGCAAGGGACAATTCCTTAGTCTCATGCACATGTAACAAAAATGAGCTAGCTATGTGGGACCACTCAAATAAGTTCATTTTAATAATAATTAAGGGTTATATCACTAAGGCTATTCGAGAAGCAATTCCCGAATGCGACACCGCTACTCAATGCCTCAATGAGATTGATAGACTGTTTGCTACCACCACTAAGTCCTTTAGTGTTGTTGACCCTGTCAACCGCACTAATGGAAATCATAAGGACAAGAGTAAGGTTTCATGAACACATTCTTCCCAACATAATGTGAAAATGGAAAAAATTAAGTGCTACTTTTGTAAGCAAGAACGACACTACCAGAAGGATTGTGTAGGCTTCCTCAAATAGTGTCATAAGAAGGGTAATACTTAGTTCATAATTCTCTGTTTTTCAGTATATTTTCAATCTACTTGTTAGATTGACTCAGTTGCAATTGTGCAAAATTTGTGCAATGATTAAGTATGAGGAGGATTATAAGAGGAGGAATAAGGGTCGTTAAAGTCGCTAATGACCATGAAGCTGAAGTAAAAGTCAATTTAGAACTTCCATTAGTATTTATACATGGCTATGAACTTTTATTTCACTATGATGTTTTATGTACCCTCATTTAGAGAGATTTGTATTAGTTTCATGCATGGACTATTCAGACTTGTAAGTCTTTTGGCTAAATAAGTTAATAATAAGTTGTGAGTCTTGCCATCCGACAATACAACTTTCTTTGTCCTCGCATGATGATTATATAAGTGTTTCGTCAAGCGCATAAGAATCGATTGTTAAACAATTCTGAAATAATAGCACTACGTTAGACCATATTTTGAGGGGGATAATTAATTTAGCGTTTCTTAATCGATTCCTCTCCACTAAGATTAATAAAACCTCAGCGAATGCATAAATAAATTCCGCATATTTTCACTAAGATTAAGACCTGATCATGAGGGGGGGGTACTTTGATCGGAATACTCATACCGGATTAGAAATAAGTGATGTCATTCAACTTAGTCGATTAGCTCATGAGTCGAGGCTTAAAACCTCAATTCAAATGCTACATCAAAAATTAAATAGTTGGTGCCTAAAAACACCATATTAAATAATAACAATACATAAACCCCCATTAAATATCTTATATGAGGCTGTCATTAAGTTGATTAGTCCAAACATTAGTAAGTAGCCATCTTATTGGCAATTCAGTAAGTTGACATTGTTTCCACTGTCTTTATTGACACTAAACTTAATAGAAGCAATACATGCTAGAATCAGGGAGAGTAAGGTAATATAAGATGACGATAATGAGGAGAAACGGGTGCATGAACTCACTTTCATAATTCAATAATCATTGATAACAATATCTGTTGTTGTTTAGACAACATCGTTGTTTCAACACATTTTGTTAGCTCTTCATTGACATATTTATTAAGACTTTTGTCTCACAAAAGCAATCTCGGTTTTCTGATTATTAGTTTCCACTAAAGATGAAGAGCAACAATTGCCTCAATTAGTGAATAATGTATTCATAAGTGGATCTTGTTGAGATTCATATTCAAATGAAGGGTGATCCCGCCTCATTTGAAATTAGCTAATAAAGTTTGTACTTAGTCGACATTCCTAAACGAGCCAAAACTGTAGACCGTAATGAGTCCACATGATTAAGCGTGACTCTGAAGAGAAAAATCGTTTTTGTTAAGGAGACATTGATTACATTAATTTGTTCTCATAATGTCTCAACTATCGTTTCGTTCAGAACCGATTAGATATTAGTAACACATTATGACTTAGTATTACATCGTATGTATGTAATAATGACATTTCTTAAATGATATTTATATAAGAGCGTCTATATGACACAACCGAAAGGTGTTGTCATTAAGCATAAGGAACATATAAATACAAGTTAAGACAATTCATTTTATTCATAGACTTAAAGCCTTGTTGGCAATTAGTATCTCAAGTTCAATAAGTCAATCAGCAAGTTTAGGTCATCACAAATAAGGAGGATAATTAGCTTTTCACTAAGTTTCGTACCTTGTAAATGACATATTACTCTCTTGTAATGATGTTGATTTACTATTCAGTTTTTGTCCTCTGGTTTTGACGTTAAGGGGCATTAAGCTCATAAGGTATCCTTGAGTTGTACTTGAAAAGTATGACGTGTATGCAAATAAATAGTCTGCTCAGAAAAGTCAAGGTTAATTAATATTGGAACCAATTAGAGAATGTTCGAACAAAATACAGTTCTAAGGACTTCTACTATCAGAAGTTTTTAAGCTGCTCAAGCAATTAGTCACATTTACATAGACTAAGTAACTGGATTATTTTGGGAAAAGTTAGTCCAATTCAAGTTGTTGGAATGAAGATAAGAGTTAATTTGCAGTTATGCAATTTAACTAAGGCCTCATGATAAGATTAGTAATACTATAAGCTGTAGATTACTAAGACTAAGTTTCTGTGAGATGTGTCGTAAAATCCTCATTAGTAGAATAACACCCACAGTAGGAGCTTTGTTGAGGAACTAGCTCTAAACCTAAAGTCACTGCATCGTGAATGATGTGTACTAAATTAGTGATGAGGCCACTGAGGAGACACCATATGAAAACTGGGCTAAGTGTGGTTGACAACATAGGACCACCTCAGTTTATGTACTTCTCAGGCAACAAGCCAAATGTGCCGCCAAACACGTTAACATTAGTTGTGTGTTGCAAAAGAAGTAAATCCAGGAATATACTAAGCATTGATAATCGAGAAAACAGATTCATGCAAATCCTCGCGGTACTGCATACAATGGGAATTCCACCCAACGTGTTCTGTGAACACATAACGCGCATAGGTTTAAGGAAGAACCTACGATCTCTTGGATACTTAGGGTTTGTCGGTACCCTCCGTACCAGATACCCCTTAGGATCACAAAGATCACAAGGAAACTCCATCTACCAGATTTGAAGACCTCCGAAGGCCCCACATGTCAGGCATAGTCGGACCTGCTTCCCCGACATGGTTAGTCCCAGGGCCACCACGTGTATCACATGATCGGAGCTATCACCCACACATGGGAAGCTCCGGCCGATATACCAATATGGCACCCCCGGACCTAACCACAGACCGAGGGAAGCTCCAGTACTGACACATGTCCAGTAGCACCGGACCTACTCGTCCACGACGGGTAAGCTCCGGTGCTGCCACGTGGCGACCGCCGAACCTTCAACTTCAACAATCAGACTGGTGGACCCCCCAAAGGCTCCAGACCTTCAAGGAGTAACCAAAGATTTCAAGACCCGATTAAGTGTCATTAATACCATATTAATGACACACGATCGGATGACCCTTAATACTGGTAACGACACTGTTAAGGCCCGTTACCATGCTATTAAGGGTAATTGACCCAATTTATTGTGTATAAAGCATGTGTAACCACCGGGGCCACCTGTCGGGCCAGGCTAACGTTGTAACGACCAGTCCTTGTACTATAAAAGGACTGGTCGACGATATACAAAGAACGGTTCTTGACCACGACTAAACACCCTGAGCTAGACGAGCTTCTTCTTCCGGAGCTTCTTCTAGACTCACAAGCTTAATACATCACCAACACACCCCGTGGAGTAGGGTATTACGCTCAGGCGGCCCGAACCACGTAAATCCTTGTGTACACGTGTCTTTCACCTTCTTGAATCTCTGCGTGCCCATTACCAAACTACAACTCCTCGATCTACCAAAGGTAGTGTCGGGAGATCTACTGGATCCAAACACCGACAGTTGGCGCGCCAGGTAGGGGGGTGCCTGAGATTTCGAGTATGGTGAACTCATCTGCTGGATCATCCAATGGCAACCCTGCCGTTCAACCCGCTGGAGGCAATCCCTCCAACATGCAGCAACCAGCAGGTGTCGTGGCTCCAGCAGGAGTCATGCCTCCACCACCACCGCCTGCACCAGCACGTTAAGCTGAGCAGCGTGACGGTGCATCGGTGTCGGTCACTGCATCGGCGAACAACAATAACCCTGAACACGCACTTCATGCAGCGCGTGCTCTCCTCTGACGTCCACCACCTCCAGGTCCATCCCAGGGTGCAATGGAGCAGTGGAGGGCTGATGTGGAACACTTGGTTGTAGCAGCAGCCGACCGCATCAGCAACCAAGGTCCTCCTCCTTCGGGGCGGGCCCCATCGCAGCGTCGGACCGTGTCTAGTAGACTTGGTCCGCATGCTTCCCAGAATAGGAGGCGTGTTGTGTCACAGCAAGTTACGTCGCTTCCCTCCGGAGCGCGACGTACTCATACGGTAACCAAGATGTCAACTCATGACCTCCGGGCGGAGCTGGATAGCCGTTACCGTCAACAGGATGACCGCGTCCACATCGAGCGTGCTCGCAAAAGGCGAGAGGCTCGAGACAGCCCTGCTCCCGAGGGAGTAGGAGGAGGCTGTTCTGCATTGGCCATGCACCTACGCATGGTCAGATGGCCACAAAAGTCCGGCCACACCTGCCGAAGAAATTTGACGGGACTATTAACCCGCCGAGTTTCTCCAAATTTATACCACCGCAATCCTTGCGGCCGGAGGTAAAGAGGTTGTAATGGCCAACTACTTCCCAGTAGCTCTGATTGGGACCGCCAGGTCCTGGTTCATGAACCTTCCTCACAAATCTATCAATAGTTGGGAGGAATTGTGCCAACAGTTCACCGCCAATTTCGGGAGTTCATACACCCGACCATGCACCGAACTGGACCTTTTTGCAGTTGTGCAAAAGGGGGGAGAATCCTTGCGCTCGTTCATCCAGAGGTTCTCCCAGGTACGAAACATCATTCCTTCTATCTCTAGCACTTCTGTCATCATGACATTTAGACAGGGCGTATGGGATAAGAAGATGCTGGAGAAGCTGGCGGTCAAGGAGATCACCAGCGTCACGGAGCTCTTCAGCTTGGCAGACAAGCGTGCCAAAGCTGCGGAGGGCCGTGAAATGCACTCCAAACCACCTTCGGAGGATGGTAAAAAATCCTCCAAAGGCGAAGCCACTACCTTCGGGAGTGGCAAATAGAAGAAAAAGGCTCATGGCAAAAAGAAGCTGTCAGCCGGCACATTCACTACTGCAACTGCAGCAGCTCCGGGTGGCCGGGGGCCACGCCCCTAGAAACGACCTCGGCCGTCCTCTGAAGACGGTGACAACTCCAAAATGTGGTGTCCAATCCACAAGTCAAACAACCACAACTTGGAGGACTGCCGGAAGGTCTGAAACCTTACCGAGCGCTACCACAAGCGCCAGGAAGAAGTTCCTTTCCGTTAAAGGGAAGGAAAGGAGAAAGTCGATGAATCCCCGGCTGAAGAGGAGTTGGGCTTCCAAGACCCTAAAAAGGTCCTAAAGGTTGTGTACATCTCCGTCGATGATGACTCTGACGTCTCCGATAATGAGCGTCGGAAGACCATGAACACCATCTTTGGTGGTTCGTGGGACATCACCTCCCGTCGTGTCCTCAAGACCATGCGGCGGGACATGGCCTCAGTAGCTCCTACAGCTAGGGCGGAGCCTCATCGAAAGTGGATGGACACTACCATCACTTTTGATGCTTCAAACTGCCCTTGGAACATGATAGGAGCTGGCCAGCTACCTCTGATGGTATCACCTACCATCAACAACATTCAACTCCACCATGTAATGGTGGACGGAGGTTCGGGGCTGAACCTCATAAGCTTCAAAGCTTTTGTCAAGCTTCAGCTCTGACCTTCAGACCTCCGCCCCTCCCGAACTTTCTCCAGAGTAGGTCCGGGGGCCATAACACCACTAGGTGCCATTACTCTCCCCGTGACCTTCGGGACTCGGGAGAATTATTGCACTGAGAAGTTGATCTTTGACGTCGCTTAGATCAACTTGCCTTTCAACGCCATTCTGGGCAGGCCTGCCTTGTACAAATTCATGGCTGCTGCTCATTATGGCTACCTGGTGTTGAAGGTGCCAACACCATGTGGCGTTCTCTGGATCTGCGGAGACCGTACTGCCGGAGTGACTGCTCTGGAGGAACTGCATGTGCTTGCTATGGCGCAGGAAGAAGAATCCAGGCAGGAGCAAGCTCCGAAACCCCCGAGCATTTGTCAACGAGGCTCAACTTCTGAACCTCGCGTGCAACCAAGCGGCGACACCGACATCCCCGTCAAATTCGTCCAAATCGGTTCCGATGCCGCTCAGACCACCCGTATATCGGGAGGTCTGAATGACAAATAGGAACTCGCGCTCATCACTTTTGTCGACTGTTGGAGTCGGCAGATCTCCTGACACAGCTAAAGTGTCAAAGGAGTTCGTAGTTCGGTGTGGGCGCGCGGAGACTCAAGAAGGTGAATTGCGGTTTAACACAGGAGACACTAGGATTTACGTGGTTCGGGCCGCCTGAGCGTAACACCCTACTCCACGGGGATGTTGATGTTGTATTGGCTTATCACGTATGATCTACCGTCTGTGTGTGTGTCCGTGTATCGTCGGCCTGTCTTTTTATAGTACAAAGACAGACCGTTACAAGCTACCTGGCCCGACATGTGGCCCTGGCGGTTACTAGTATTGATACACGATTAATTGTTGTTAATGAGCCTGTAACGGGCTTTGACAGTGCCGTTACAGGCGTTAAGATCGTCCGTTTAAGTGTCATTAATATCGCATTAATGACATTTAAACAGGTATTGAAACTCTTGGCTCTCCTTCGAAGATCCGGAGCAGTTACAAGGTCTCCCGGAGGTTTGAGGCGGATTGCTCCGATGTTTAGACATGTGGCAGCTCCGGAGCTTGCTGCGGGAAGCAGGAAGCTCCGGGGCTGCTTGACACATGTCAGGTCCGGAGCTTCTCTCGGTCAGGGGTTAGGTCCGGAGGTGTCGTTTCGGTACTCAGTCCGGTGCTCCCCCCTTGTGGGCAGGAGCTCCGGTTCGGTAGTACACGTGGCGACCTAGGGATTAACCATGTTGGAAAAGATGGTCCGGTCATGTCTGACAAGTGGGCCTCCGAGGGTATTCAACTCGAGTAGTCGTCCTTCCCTTGAGATCTTTGTAATCTCAGGGGGTGTACGGTTTTTAGGGTACCGACAGTGGCCCCCTGGACCTACCTCCGAGGAAGGTCACCGGGGTGAAGTCGTTCCATCGGAGGTGGGTCCACCTTTGCGACTTTTGAACTGGGTCTTCACAGGTCTTCGGAGGTGCCGTTGACAGGATTTTACAGTTAAATCCCGACGCGTGGCACACCTCAGGCGGCAGATAAGATCTTTGGCGTGCGGATCTCACGCAATTGAAGGTCGCCGGTTTTCGATACGAAAACCGTATCGGTTCCGCGCGCCTTGTCAGGCCGCCGCCTTTGGGTTTCCCGCTTCGTGATGACAACCGTTCGCCTGGGTGAGAACCTCGACTTGATCGTCGGGGTGGTCCCGGGCCCCCTTGTCATCGGCAGAATTGAACTCTTGAGTAGTATTTTCGACTCCCCTGCGGTTTCCATCCAAGCGTTGCGAGGGCTTACTTAAGAAGGAAAGGGCGTACCGTCGGGAGTTCTTTACGCCTCCCATCTGATCTTGCTCTCAAACTCCCAACTCGTACTTTGATCTTCCTCTCTTGCCTAGCTGTGCGGTGATGGAGTTGGGTCTGCGCGAGAGTCGCCTGAAGACAGACAACGACTTGAAGAAGGTCCGGGCCCTTATGGGGTGGTCTTCGGACTTCTTCGGCCGCTCGGTTCGTGCCGGCGGAGAGCTCCCCTTTGAGAAGGAGCGCGCTGGCGAGATGGTGTACTTTTCTTCGTACGCCATGGTGGGACTGATCCCACCATTTTCTTCTTTCTTCTTGATGCTGCTAGACTTCTATGGTCTGCAGCTATACCACCTTGGTCCCCACTCCATTCTCCTTGTGTCCATCTTTGTCCACTTCTGCGAGATGTGGGTGGGCATCCCCCCCCTGCGTCGAGCTCTTCCGAACCTTCTTCACCGTTCACACCACCGGCCGGAGCAACGAGTATCTTGGCTTCTACTACTTCGTGAAGCGCAAGAAGTGCCCGTTCAAGTACCTCCGGTCGTTCCCTTTTGGGAAGTGGGATGACTGGAAGAAAGATTGGATTGTCGTCAGGGTGGAAGAGCATGAGCGGTTGGAACTGCCAGACAGTCTGCCCGGCATCGACACGTCGATATGGAGTGAAGTCCCGGTGCTGGCGGAAGTTTTCGACCCTGTCCTGACCAGGATCCGCCGATGTGTGGAGGGAGGATTGACTCCCCGGGCGGTGTTCTGCAACTTCCTGACCAACAGGTGGGCGCCGCTGAAGAGGAGGGAAAAGCTCGCCTGGGCCCTCAACAGCGTGATGGATGAGGACCGGGTTGAAACCGGGTTGAAGTCTGACATGGTGGGGAAGACCTTGGAGTTCCACCTCAAGAAATTCCAGCACGGCATCGACGTCGACGGAGATTACTTGACTCCGCCGCCAGCCTTTCTCCCTCTGAACGTGGAAGTGGAGTTCAGCAGAGAGCTCCGGCGGAAGATGCCTGCGCTGGACGACCTTGGCGTCGTCGAGAGGAGACCAACCACCTGGGTGGCGATCCCTGGGGTGCCCGAAGATGGCTCAGTCCCTGCTCCACAGCTGAGGGTTGAAGTCATCGGCAAGGGCAAGGAGCTGGCGGAGGAGCCGGAGAGTCGGAAGAGGAAGCTGCGGCATGTTGACAGAAGGTCTGTCATGCCCGCTGCTTCTACCTTGGCTCCTTCTCCACAAGGGGGAAGATCTTCTGGTGCCGTAGCAACTGTCCCCGTGGTGGGGTCCTCCCGAAACGAGACTGTTCCTGTAGTGGGATCCTCCCGAAGCGCTTCCGTCTCCGTGGTAGAGCCCTCCGGTGGTGCTAGCTCCGGGTGTACGACTCCGACCCCCGGGGCGGTTGGAGTCTCCAGGTCTAGGGGTTCCTCCCGATCGAGGAGAGCCTCAACTCGGGAATCTCCCGTGGCTGCAGCGAGTTCTGGGGGGCCTCCTAGAGCTCCTACGCCGACTCTGGCCAGCCCAGAACGTCCGGGAAAAAGGTTTCGCGCAAGCTGGTGCGGGAGCCTTTCAAGGTAATTTTTGATGTTTACTCCGGTTAACTTTTTAGTTGTAGTGATTGTTTGTTAATTCTCTTTATCCATCCTCTGCAGCGTCCCTAAGAAAGGGGGTGAAGCTCCACCCTCGGCCACAGTTTCTGAGGCCGTGGGAGCTTCCGCTCCTGTCCCGGCTCCGCCCCAAATGGTGGCTGAGGTTGCGACAGCTCCGGCGCCGGCTGTCGTGGTCATGAACCTTGACTCGTCCCCAGAACTTCCCGTGGTAGCGCCGGACCACAGGAGTGAAGACATGCCGACGACACTTGTCTCGGAGATTGAAGCTCCGGGTCCTTGTGCTGCAGTAATGGAAGCTCCGGTTGTAGAGCCGGAGGAAGTGATAGTCCCGGTCTTAGAGCCGGAACTCGTTGAAGCCCCGGCAATTGAACCGGAGGTGATTGAAGCTCCGGCGTGCGAGCCGGAAGTCGAGGTAGTTCCGACAGTTGAGTCGGTTACCTCTGATGCACCGGTCGCTGAGCCGGTTGTTGTTGGAGCGCCGGTCGCAGAGCCGGCGGTTGAAGAGGCGAGGGAGCTCGGGTCTCCCTCAGAAGAGGTGCCCCGATCGGAGCCAACAGTAGCTCCTGCTCCGAGGGCGACGACATCGATGGTACCTGTGGCAGAGCAAGAGTGCCTAGACGAAGTCGCCGGCCCCCTGCCTGAGGGGGCGAATGAAGACTTGGCGGCGGGGCCTTCTTCGATGGCGACTGAGGCCATCCTGGAGGAAGGCCCTAGCGCTTTGGAAGCCCAGGGTTCCGCTCTCGTAGAGTGGGACCCAATTTTTGTACGTGAAGACCCGCTGGAACCAGCGGAGGAGACCCCTGCAGGTCCGGAGCCCATCCCGCTGTCGATGTCTATCGACAACGCCTGCTCCAGTCTACGTCAGGTCCAACTGGCCTTCTTCCACGACTGCAAGGCTCTTGAAGAGGAGCGCCAAACCCTTAGGCGGTGGCGTAATCGGCTCCACTTCGAGACTAAGCTGGCGCAGTCGAGGCATGCGGAAGACAAGGAGTGGATCAAGCGGGAGAAGATCCGCCTGGAGTGTTGGGAGAAGCTGCTGGATGAGAGGGAGAACATGACCCATGCCCTCGATGCTCATTCTCAGGAGTTCCATGATCAGGCCAAGGCTGCCAATGACGCGGCTAATGCTCGGTTCGAGCAGCTTGAAGCCATCAACGCAGCACTCATCAAGCGCCGAGAGGCACTCGAAGGGAGGGAGAGACGGCTCAAAGACGAAGAGCAAAAACTCCTGGAGCTGCGGGATGACATCCTGAGAAGGGAAGAGGAGCTCGCCGAGAAAACAGCTCTGGCGGACAAGGGTCTCGAGGAGCGCACCAAGAAGTTGGAAGAGCGCTGCATCGAGGAAGAGGAGAAGACCTGGGTGCGAGGGCAGGAACTCTACGAATACGAGTGTGCCCTTGTTGCCCGGGAGAAGAAAGTGGAGGCTAGGGGGAAAGACCTGGTCGACCGTCGGAACAAGATCCACCTCCGGGAGGAGGAGCTCGGAAGACTTGAGAGGCGGGTTGCTGCAAAGATTCAGCAAAACGCCAAAGAAGTTGAGCGCCTCGCCCGTGAGAATTCCGAACTGACGGCGGCCAAGAGATCCTTGGAAGAAGTGAAGAGCCTGAGGACAGTGGACTCCCTGCAGATTTGGGAGTTCCTGGGTAAGGCCAACGATGCGCTGACGCCGATGGGTTTCAGCCCCGTGCGCCCGGATGATCCGGAGTCGGAGCCGGACCTCGCGCTGCAAGCGTTGAGCACAGCAGGCAGCAAGCTCTCCAAGGTGGGCGACGTCATCGCGGACCAACTGGAGGTCGAGGGGCAATCCCTGGCGAGGAACGTCACAGAATACGTGTTGACGTGCTATACCAGCTGGAACCCTCAATTTCCTCTGGACCCGGTGCTTGAAGGCCTCGTCGAAGGAGAAGGCAAAGCTACCCGAGCCAACGTATCGGAGGTCGCCCAGAAGGTCGCCGAGTTCTTCCATAGGGTCTAGGATCATTTCTTTAGCTTCCGCTTGTATTTTCTCTTTTTCCTCAATTTTGTACTCCCTTGTCTCCAGATGTAATCTCCTGTCTCCAGATAAATGAAATCCCCAAATTTTTGCGAATTTCATTTTTTGTCTTCAACATCTTTATCTTCTCTTGGCCCCCTGGTAGATGTACACAATTTGATTGTGAACATGTACCAAAAGGATACTGAGTTTTGTTGAAGACGAATTTGCTTCGAACTTGTAGAATTTGGTTCCGAAGTCTTTGATAGTGAAGGTCCCCTGAAGTTGTCAGAGCTTAGAAGCTCCGGTACTGTCCATCGCTGGAGGTTAGTAGCTCCGGCAATAGCTTCTATCAACACGTAGAGCGTCGATAGTTAGTACTCCAAGGTGTTGGAGCTTAGTAGCTTCGGCAATGACCTTTAGCAACACTTGGTAAGTTGGCAACGGACTCCATGTACGGGGTCTTCTCACCATCTTTTACTCAGCGCCGATGGTAGACCCCCTTGAGGGAGTCGGAGCTTGGTTAGCTCCGGATTTTCTCCATCAACGTATATTTTGTTTTTCCTGCACACTTAAGCCAAGAAAAACGATAAAATTTGTTCCTTGTCTATAATTTCATCGCGGCTTACGATTCTCAAGTAGATTTTAAGTTGAACGCAATTTTAAATACAACTGGAAGCGTTGTCTTTTCTCTTAGATCCAACTGTCCATGGACCCGCCTTACTTTGGCCTGCTGGGGTGTAGGTAGAGTGGCGTACTTAGGGTGCTTGACCAGGCTAAGTCGATAGCACACTCCGGCCCTAGATTGGCTTGGCGGCTTTCAGGCGAGTTGGCCATAAACGATATTTAAATCCAAGAGTTCTGACAATTCAACTCGAGTCGTATATAAATCGGTCGAACAAAAATTTCTTAAGAATTGCACGTTCCTGTTATAGACAAGAAAGAGAAAAATAAAAATATCGAGCCTGCACAAAATGAATACACGTGGAGTCTATTTCACATGAAGATGTCTTTCATTATAGGTCCGGGGTACAGGGGAAACAAGTACATTCTTAGAGTACGGGACCAGGCCAAGTGTGCTTGGTTTCTCGTTTGACCCAGGGTAGTTAGCCACGCTTTTAGTCCGGGGACTGTAACAAGCGCTGCTTGAGCTTTACAGACCTTTCGGAAAAGGTCTGGCTGCTCTCCCGGAGGAACTACCCAACTCTGTACAATGACTCTATAACATACATCTCAAGTTACTCAAGACTCACCTCCATGGAATTAAGTGTAGAACTTACGGAGGTGCTCGATGTTCCAAGGATTTGGGAGAGGTCTCCCATCCTCAGTAGCCAAGCGAACGCTTCCGGGACGGGATACTTTGATCACTCGGAAGGGCCCCTCCCATCCGGAGGAAAGTTTGTTTAGCCCTTCTCTGGATAGTATTCTCCGTAGCACCAGATCGCCTTCCTCGAGCTGTCGGTTGTGTACATGCCGCTGGTGATAACGCCGTAGAGCCTGGCGATATCTGGCATTCCGAACAGCTGCATGGTACCTTCCCTCCTCGAGGAGGTCTAGGTCTTCACGCCGGAGCTGGTCCTGCGCGGCTTCGTCGAAAGTCCGGACTCGGAGCGAACCCATGGTGATTTCCGGAGGAAGGATTGCTTCAGCTCCGTACACCAGAAAGAAGGGTGTTTCTCCGGTTGACCGGTTTGGAGAAGTCCTGTTGGCCCATAGAGTGGGCGGAAGCTCTTCGATCCAATTGGCTCCGTGCTTTTTCAAACGCTCATAGGTGCGCGTTTTGAGTCCTTTAAGGATTTCTGCATTTGCTCTCTCAGCTTGGCCATTGCTGGCGGGATGAGCTACGGAAGCATAGCAAACCTGTATGCTGAGGTCTTCGCAATACCCTTGGAATGCGGAGCTTGTGAATTGAGTCCCATTATCAGTGATGATCTTGTTTGGGACTCCGAATCTGCTTACAATGGATTGCAGAAAGTTGATAGCAGATTGCTTATTGATCGTCACAACTGGAGTTGCTTCCGGCCACTTGGTGAACTTGTCAATGGCGACGTACAGGAACTTGTAACCTCCGACGGCTCTTGGGAAGGGTCCCAAGATGTCCATCCCCCACACAGCGAAGGGCCATGTAGGAGGTATCATTTGTAAGGGCTGAGCGGGTGTATGAATTTGCCTTGCATGAAATTGGCATGCTTCACATTTATTTACCAGCTCAGTGGCATCCTGGAGTGTTGTAGGCCAGTAGAAGCCATGCCGGAAGGATTTTCCGACCAGCGTGCGGGAAGATGCGTGGTTCCCACACTCGCCTCCATGGATTTCTGCGAGAAGCTCGCAGCCTTCTTCCCTTGTGATGCACCGCATTAGGATGCCGTTGGCACCGCGCCAGTAGAGATCCCCTTCTACCAGTGTGTATTCTTTAGCCAATCTGACTACCCGGTCAGCGGATACATCATCGCCAGGAAGGATGTTGTCTTTCAAGTAGTTCCGGATCTCCGAGATCCATGCATCGGAACTGACTTGAGTATTTGAGTCTTGCGTGCTGGGTTGCTCGGAGCTTCCGGCAGCACCTACGACCCTTTATGGCTGCCATGGTAACAGGGCCATCGGGACCGTCAGCTTCGGGATGCTGATCTCGCCCCCTTCGTTCAGTTCGGCAGGCTGAACTGTGGGTTTTGACAACCTCCGGACAAAGACTCCGTCAGGAGCTGGAGCTCCGGTTGACGCTTTGGTCGAGAGTTCGTCAGCTTCAGTGTTGTGGGCACGCTGAACATGGTTGAGGTCTAGGACTTCAAAGTCCTTCTGAAGCCTCTGGACTTCAAGGAGGTAAGCAGCTAGCTGGAGATTATTGCAGGAGCATTCACCCTTCACCTGCTTGATGATGAGCTGTGAATCTCCTTTGACCAGCAGTTGCTTGACACCGTATGATAGTGCCACCTTTAGCCCGCAGATGAGTGCTTCATACTCCGCCATGTTGTTGGTTGCCTTGAAGTCAAGGTGTACCATGTATTTTACCTTCTCCCCAGTCGGTGCAAGGAGAAGGATTCCAGCACCGGCCCCCTGCTTCTGCATGGAGCCATCGAAGTAAAGAGTCCAATGAGGCTCGGTGAAGGTTGGAACTTGATGTTCTGTCTTCTGCTTGCTGGGGCCCCCAGAGTTTGATGGAGAGGGAGTCCATTCCGCCACGAAGTCTGTCAACGCTTGACTCTTGATTGCTTATCTTGAAATAAATTCGAGATCAAATTCAGCCAATTCCGCTGCCCACTTTGCAATATTCCCAGTTGAATTGGGATTATGCAGGATCGCTCGAAGTGGATAAGAGGTCACCACCGAGACTTTGTGAGCTTGGAAGTAGTGTCGGAGCTTCCTAGAGGCAATAAGAACTGCATAAAGCAGCTTATGCACCTCTAGATATCGAGTTTTGGCATCATGTAATACTTCACTAATGAAGTATACCGGATGTTAATGGTCCGGACCCTCCCGGAGGGGTCCGGAGCTTCCTCTCTATTGATTCGGATCCTGTCGGAGGAGTCCAGATTCTCTTCAGGGACTTCCGGGTTCTGGCTGGAGGAACCTGGAGCTTCTTCAGAAATGACTTGGACCCTCTCGGAGGGGTCTGAGTCTTCTGAAGTGACTTCTTGTGGATTTGAGTCTGGGAGCTAGGACCCAGACTCACTTTCAGGGACCTCCGGACCCTCCCGAAGGGGTCTGGATTCCTGATTATGGGATAGTTCTGGTCTCTCCGCAACCAGAACCATACTGACAACCTCGTCAGTAGCTGAAATGTAAAGTAGCAAGGGCTCACCAGGGTTTGGAGCTACCAGAATTGGTAGGGTAGTGAGGAACTGTTTCAGCTCCTGGAATGCCTTCTCTGCTTCTTCGGACCATTGGAATGGTCCAGACTTCCTCAATAACTTGAAGAAGGGGAGCGCCCGTTCCGCCAGTCTTGATATGAACCGACTGAGGGCAGCTAGACACCCAGTTAACTTTTGGACGTCTTTGATGCGGGTTGGTGGCCGCATCTCTTCAATGGCTTTTATCTTCACCGGATTAGCTTCTATGCCCCGGTGACTTACCAGGAACCCCAGAAGTTTTCCGGAGCTAACCCCGAAGACACACTTGTCTGGGTTTAGCTTCGTGCGGGTGGCCCGCAGCTTGTCGAAGACAGTCTGCAAGGTGTCCAATAGGGACTCCTTATTATTGACCTTGACCACGATGTCATCGACGTACACTTCCACTATATCTCTGATGAGTTCTTCAAAAGTTTTGTACATAGCTCGTACAAAAGTTGAAGCTGCATTCTTGAGACCAAATGGCATGGCTGTGTAACAATACAATCCATCTACTGTGATGAAGGAAGTATGCTCTTCATCCTCCCTAGACATCCTGATTTGATGATACCCAGAATATGCGTCTAGGAAACACAGAAAATCACACCCAGAGGTGGAATCCACTATCTGATCTATTCTAGGTAGTGGAAAGGGATCTTTTGGACATGCCTTATTCAGTGTGGTGTAGTCGATGCACATCCGAAGCTTCCCGCCGGCCTTGGGCACAACGACTGGGTTTGCCAGCCATTTTGGATGGAAGACTTCTCGGATGAATCCGGCTTCGAGCAACTTCTTCACTTCTTGTCGGATGAAGTTCTGTCGCTCTACGGATTGCTTCCGAGGCTTCTGATGCACAGGCCGAGCATCGGGGTAAATCTTCAGATTGTGCTCAATCACTTCCCTAGGGATCCCAGGCATTTATGACGGTTGTCAGGCAAACACGTCAACATTAGCCCGGAGGAAAGTGATGAACGCGAGTTCCTATTTGTCGTTCAACCCTCCCGATATGCGGGTGGTTTGAGCAGCATCGCAACCAATTTGGACGACCTTGACGGGAATGTCGGTGTCGCCGCTTGGCTGCACACGTGGTGCAGAGGTTGAGCCCCGTTGACGAATGCTCGGGGGTTCAGGCTGAAAGCGGGGCGGGCTGCGGTCAGCCCACTACCACCTGCTTTGTCCACTTCATTTATTTGTGGGCTTAGTGGGTCTTGTTGGTCAATTTAGTATATATACTAAATTGTTAGTGGGCTTAGTGGGCATTGTTTTGCAGCCCACTACCACCTGCTAAGGCGCTTGAGCTGTTTTTATTTGTTTTTTTCGTTAGTTGTCAAAGGTGGTATAGCAATAATTTATGAACCATCACAGTTACCTCAAAACGAATATTTGAAAAATTATTGCAGCCACAATCTTTATAATTTTAATTCAGGAATATAGCAATTGACAATCGGACATCATCATATAAAAATTGGTAGTAACAGAATGAATAACTATTCATGGGTGACTAGCTCAAATACTTCAACCAAGCCAAATATTTTTGCCAGGTTCAATCTGAGGCGGAGTAACCAAACAAAAAGAACCTTATAAAAGGCCAGAGCTAGAAGCAATAGGCCAAATATTCTGATCAGGTGCAAATTATCAAATTAAAACCAACATATAATGAAGCCATGTCACAAATAGGAGCAGCAAAGTATTGGACTCGGTTTCCTCCTGTTGGGACGATCCTGATCACTTCATCAACATGCAGAAGCACAAGCTACTTATCACCCTGCACCTGCACCGAGTATTATGCAAACTGAATCAGCAATTGCGAATGTACTTTTCTGAATAAGCCAATTATTTTAGTTAAAGACTGCGTAAAAATTGGAGGCAACATGTGGTTCTAACATGTTTAGAAAACAGCTAAACTTCATCTGATCAATCACCATATAACTGACCAACCAAAAAAGCCTTCAAGGCTTGGCAGATGTGATAAGAAAAAGGCTCCAGTTAATAACTTAGCTAAAAGCTTACTTTCACTTATCCCACTACAATGACTACACATGCTAACAAGTTCTAGATACAAAGTGACTAATGTGTGAAACTATAGATACAACCACTTTAAACTTGTAGTTAAATAGGATGCCCAGGCAGCCCTTTCCTCAGTTACTTTGAAACAATGAGGGTGAGCCTTTGCTCTGAGCAACTTCAATGATACTTTTCCTTGCTATACCAGGGAGTATTGTTCCTTTAATTGCAGGAGTCGAAATAACATCACCCTAGTGAAAAATTGCAAGATGATAAATCTACCAAGTCATAAAAGACACAAGCAATACCGCAAAAGTCATCAGTTGCTTGAACCATATTGCAGTTGTAAGAATGTTTCATCTATCAATAAACATGAGAAAATAGGACTAGTATACAAAAAATATTCTGAGCACTATTACAATTGTATTGCAGTTGTAAGAATAGTAAGATCATACTTTTGAAGCCTCTACGCACATGCATGCCATGTTGAATTATGTACATCAACGAGATCCAAATGTAATGTTGAATTACATAATAGCATCTTGACATGAATCAATTAACTTTGTTACCTTTGAATCAGAGATCAATATCTTCATCATTGGTGTCCAAATTCTCACTTGACAAGATATGAGAATAAGATGATCCTGGAAAATTAAGAAGTTAGAATCTGAAGTTCTACTGCAAGTCTACGAAATTAATAATATGAGTATACCTGCAGCCCGAAATCAGTCTTGGAGACACACTAAAGCCTCAACCGTGCTGGTGGACAAGCTGCTCCTATAGTCACTAATAATCCTTGAACCAGTACTAAATGCAGACTCTGATGCCACTGTAGAAGCTGGAACTACCAAGACATCACGAGCCATGCGAGCCAAAGTTGGATACTTAGGTGAATGCATCTTCCACCAATGTAGTATATCAAAGCTCTCATCATCACAGGGGAACAATTCATCTTGCATATATCTATCCATCTCATTTATCCGTTGCTTGCTTTGAATACTCAAATGATATGACCAATCTGACCATGGACAATCTTGTCTTGGAGACATGGTGTCATCTTGCTGATTAGTGAAACCAGCTCTGTCTTGAGTTTGAGAAGAGTATGCATTGAACAAATTTGTAATTGCATTATCCACTCTATTGAGGTGATCATCTGCACAATCTCCAAAAGCTTGCCTCAGATGGAAGTCTACAAAACCAAACTTGAATCTAGGATCAAGAACCACTGGTATGCAATTTGCCAAGTAAGAAAGCTTCCAATACTTGTCAAACTTCTTTTGCATTTCTCTAACCATGGATGTAACAATTGTGTTGGCACTTAATGCCTCCTCTTTCAAAACTTGTCTGACTTCCCAATTTTGATGAAAATAAAGATTGGAAGTTGGATATTTTGAACCAGAGACAACTTTGGTGCCTTTCTTGAAGACTTTTAACAAACTACATACCACCTCAACCCTTTCCCACTCTATAGTCAAAGTACAGTACCTATAGTTAATATCTTGTACTTCAAACTCATGGAAAGCTGCCCTTAGTGGTAGAGCTGACTTTAGCATGAGATAAGTTGAACTCCAACGTGTTGGCACATCAAGTGAAGGTCGTTTCTTGCAAGATATTCCTAGCTCAGCAATAATTTCCTCAAAAATTTCCTTTCTGGACTGAGAAGACTTTATATACTTCACACTTTCTCTAACATTATGGATGACACTATCTATTGCTTGTAAACCATCCTTAACGATGAGATTAAGAACATGGGCAGCACACCGAACATGAAACAGTTCACTACAGAACAATAACTGTCTTGTGAAAAGATGTTCAGACAATGAGTCCATCATTGATGTGTTAACTTGTGTATTATCCAATGTTACACTAAAGAGCTTATCCTCAACATGATAATAGCGGATAGTCTTCAACACCACATTATAGATATTCTGAGAATCATGCGGTGTTTTGATGTAACAAAACCTTAGAATTTTTTTCTGAACCTTCCAACTATCATCTATATAGTGACAAGTAATGCACAAATAACCTATATTTCCCTTGGATGTCCAAGCATCAACAGTCAGTGAAACTCTAGAATTAAAACTAGTAAATGTATCTCTCAACACTGATCGATGATTCTGAAAAACTTTCATGCAATCCAATTTTATAGTTGTTCTACCGACTAACTTAAATATTGGGTTTAAACTTGCTGAGTATTTGATGAACCCATCATATTCAACAATTGAAAATGGAAGTTCATGAAGCACGATCATTCTTACCAGCTCCCCCCTAGTTTTTTGAGGATCAAACTTCCAATCTGCTAGAGCAGCTGCTTCGTTTGGCAATATTGAAGATTGCAATTTCTCTACCATGTCATGAATTTTGGCCCTTTCTTCACATATACATAAATGCTTCTTAATGTGACTTGTCCCTGAATTCCGTGACGCAGGAAATAATTCATTGCAATATTTGCAGCGACCTTGTATCAGTTTTCCATGATAGTAAATTGGTTGTACTTCCTTCCATACTGCTAATCTAAGTTTACGTGGTTTGCTGCCATGTGAAGTACCAGAAATGTCATCTACAAGCAAAAATATACAGATTAATGAGCAAATCAGCAAAGCAGAAGTAAGTTCATTAAAGTAACTTACTTTTGGAAAACACTTACTATATATATTTGAATGGGTTCTTGCTTCCGGAAATGGAGATAATGGCAGCGTAGGAGTAGGAGACCTTGACAGAGACCTCTGCCTAGGCCCTGACGAGGGAGCTTCTCTATGGTGTGATGATTGTGCTTGAGATATTGTTCCCACCACCCTAGGAGATACCAACAACCTCATCATGGGTGATCTTGTGATAATTGGTGACCTCACTTGCACCCGGATGTTGGAAGATCCCCTTTTCTTTGCTTTCGGATTTCTTGCTGCAGGAGGCTTCACACGCTTTGCAACCGGGTGATTTTCTAAATCAGTCGTTGTTGGTAATTTTCGCTTTGAAGATGGAGAGCTAATCTGTGGAGAGCCTCCAAGTTCTTGAAGTTGCTGTGTTGGCATCATTGAGCCTCCAATCTCTTTGTTCAGAGATATTGTCGACATCTTCTGCATTAAATAAATGACAATAATTTTAGGTATAAACTGACTGAAGTTGCTGCTGTTATACAATTACATATTTCTAATCAAAACTGCTTCATGAAGTACTAGGAGATAATATCATTAATAGTAGCAACTGGAGGTTGGATGCTAGAAGGTGTCCTGTGGAAGATGATTAAAAGGACAACCATAAGCTTACGACAGAAGATGGAAGAGAACTCACGGTTCAAAAGTAGCAACAGGTGCTTGTGAAGGTGCTGTTCTTGCAACTGAAGCAACAGGACCTGCTGGAGTGGCAGGTTGAGCCTAGTGCAAAGGTAAGAGGCGTTCATATAGTCAGAACTCAGTAATCAATCGAAACAAATATATACAAGAGTAAAATTCATATATAATACAGTAAATTTGACTGCAGGTCATGTGACATTGCAAACTTGCAGGTGCATGTATGTTTCATGACTGTTACAAATGATGTGTACTTAGAAAGAATCAATACTTGTGAAACAAATATATACAAGAGTAAAATGCTTGTGAAGATATGTACTTAGAAAGAATCAATAATACAGACACATACTTCCTAAAAGATGTGTGCAGATCCTTACAATTCCACTGCAGCGTTGGAGAGCGGCAGAACACAGCACCTTCGAGCAGCCAGCCGGGGGGAGCAACCAGCCTAGGGGCGAACACAGCCGGGGGGAGCAGCCAGCCTAGGGCTGAAAACAGCCATGGGGAGCAGCCAGCCCAGGGGCAACGCGCACGTGTGGTGGAGCGGCGGCCGGCAGAGCCCAACACCGGCGCACGTGGTGGAGCCGCCGTCGCGAGCGTCTGTCTGTGAGACGGGGAGAGATAAGTAGAAGGCCTGCGGTACAGAGGCTAGGGGTGACGTGCGCTGCGGAGCGGCGGTGGGCGGAGCCCAGCGCCGGCGCGCGCGGTTGAGCCGCCGCCGCGAGCGTGTGCAACTGTGAGAGAAGTGGTGCTAGGGTTTGCAGGTGTACCTGGGCTTCGTGGGCCAAGCGGAGAAGCCCGCTTCGTCCACTAGAAAATAAGTGGGCCGTCGCTATACCCACTAACATATTTTTAGTGGAGTGGGCTTAGTGGATTAGTGGGCAGGCCCGCACCACTAACAGATTGATCGGGGGTTTTGGAGCTTGCTCCTGTCTGGAGTCCTCCTCTTGCGCCGTGGTTAATGCATGGAGCTCCTCCAGAGCAGTTACCCCGACGGTGCGATCTCCGCGGATCCGGAGAACGCCTACTGGTGTTGGCATCTTCAACACCAAGTATCCATAATGAGCAGCTGCCATAAATTTGTATAAGGCAGGTATACCCAAGATGGCATTGAACGGTAAGTTGATCTGAGCGACGTCGAAGACCAACTTCTCGGTGCGATACTTCTCCCGTGTCCCGAAGGTAATGGGGAGAGTTATAGCTCCGAGTGGAGTAATGGCCCCCGGACCTACTCCGGAGAAAGGTCGAGAGGGCTGGAGGTCCGAAGGTCGGAGCTGAAGCTTGGTAAAAGCTTCAAAGCTTATGAGGTTCAGCCCCGAACCTCCGTCCACCATAACATGATGGAGCTGGATGTTATTAATGGTAGGAGATACCATCAAAGGTAACTGTCCAGCTCCGACCATGCTTCGAGGACAGTCCGAAGCATCAAAAGTGATGGATATGTCCATCCACTTTCGATGTGGCTCCGGTCTAGCTGTAGGAGCTACAGCGGCCATATCCCGCCGCATAGTCTTAATGACACGACGGGAGGTGATGTCCCATGACCCACCAAAAATGGTGTTCATGGTTTTCCGACGCTCGTTGCCAGAGACGTCAGAGTCGTTGTCGACGGAGGTATAGACGGCCTTCACGACCTTTTTGGGATCCTGAAACCCTAACTCCTCTTCAGCCGGAGCTTCATCGACCTTCTGTTTTCCTTCCCTCTGTCGGAAAGGAGATCCTTCCCGGCACTTGCTGTAGCGCTCGACAAGGTTTTGGACCTCCCAGCAGTCTTCCAAACTGTGGCTGCCCGTTTTGTGAATGGGACACCACACTTTGGGTTTGCCACCATCTTCGGGAGACGGTCGAGGTCGCTTCTCGGGGCGTGGCCCCCGGCCACCAGGAGTTGCAGTAGCTGCAACGTTGGATGTGCCGGCCGACGGCTTCTTCTTGCCGTGGGTCTTCTTTTTCTTCTTACCACCCTCGGGGGTAGTAACTTCTTCTTTAGAGGATTTCTTGTGATCCTCCGAGGCTGGTTTGGAGTGCATTTCACGGCCCTCCGCAGCTCTGGCACATTTGTCTGCCAGGCTGAAGAGTTCCGTGACGCTGGTGATCTCTTTGATCGCCAGCTTCTCCAACATCTTCTTGTCCCGTACGCCCTGTCTGAATGCCACGATGACAGAAGCGCTTGAGATAGAAGGGATTGTGTTGCGTACCTGAGAGAACCTCTGGATGAAGGACCGCAAAGATTCTCCCCCTTTATGCACGACCGCAAAAAGATCCAGTTCAGTGCCTGGTCGAGTGTATGAACTCCTGAAGTTGCCAGTGAACTGACGGCACAACTCTTCCCAACTGTTGATAGAGTTGGGTGGAAGGCTCATAAACCAGGACCTGGCAGTCCCGGTTAAGGCCACTGGAAAGTAGTTGGCCATTACAGCCTCGTTTCCTCCAGCTGCCAAGATTGCAGTGGAGTATATCTGAAGGAATTCAGCGGGATTGACAGTCCCGTCAAATTTTTCCGGCAGGTGTGGCCGGAACTTCTGTGGCCATCTAACCATGCGCAAGTGCATGGCTAGGGCTGAACAGCCTCCTCCTACTCCTTCCAGAGTAGAAAGGTCCTGAGCTTCCCGTCTTTCACGAGCACGCTCGATGTGGACACGGCCATCCTGTTGGCGGTATCGGCGATCCAACTTCGCCCGGAGGTCATGAGTTGAAAGCCTAGATACCGTATGGGTACGTCGTGCCCCGGAGGGCAACGATGTCACCTGTTGTGACGCAGAACATCTCCTATTGTTGGAGACGTGCGGACCAAGTCTCCCAGACAAAGTCCGCCGCTGCGACGGGGCTCGTCCGGAAGGAGGAGGTCCTTGGTTGTTGAGGCGTTCGGCCGCTGCTGCGACCAAATGCTCCACATCGGCCCTCCACTGCTCCATTGCATCTCGAGATGCGTCCGGAGGTGGTGGTCGTTGGAGAAGAGCACGCGCTGCATGGAGCGCATGTTCCGGGTTGTTATGACTTGCTGACACAGTCAGTGACGCCGGAGCACCATCGCGTTGTCCAGCACGATTCGCCGGAGAAGACGGTGGTGGTGGGAGAGTGGCTCCTGCGGGTGGTTGCCTGTTGGAGGGATTGCCCTCAACAGCTTGAACAGCAGGTTGGCCATTAGATGATCCAGCCGCGGAGTTCACCATTCTCAAAAATCTGAGGCGCCCCTACCTGGCGCGCCAACTGTCGACTGTTGGAGTCGGCAAATCTCCTGACACAGCTAAAGTGTCGAAGGAGTTCGTAGTTCCGTGTGGGCGCGCGGAGACTCAAGAAGGTGAATTGCGGTTTAACACAGGAGACACTAGGATTTACGTGGTTCGGGCCGCCTGAGCGTAACACCCTACTCCACGGGGATGTTGATGTTGTATTGGCTTATCACGTATGATCTATTGTCTGTGTGTGTGTCCGTGTATCGTCGGCCTGTCTTTTTATAGTACAAAGACAGACCGTTACAAGCTACCTGGCCCGACATGTGGCCCTGGTGGTTACTAGTATTGATACACGATTAATTGTTGTTAATGAGCTTGTAACGGGCTTTGACAGTGCCGTTACAGGCGTTAAGATCGTCCGTTTAAGTGTCATTAATATGGCATTAATGACATTTAAACAGGTCTTGAAACTCTTGGCTCTCCTTCGAAGATCCGGAGCAGTTACAAGGTCTCCCGGAGGTTTGAGGTGGATTGCTCCGATGTTTAGACATGTGGCAGCTCCGGAGCTTGCTGTGGGAAGCAGGAAGCTCCGGGGCTGCTTGACACGTGTCAGGTCCGGAGCTTCTCTCGGTCAGGGGTTAGGTCCGGAGGTGTCGTTTCGGTACTCAGTCCGGTGCTCCCCCCTTGTGGGCGGTAGCTCCGGTTCGGTAGTACACATGGCGACCTAGGGATTAACCATGTTGGAAAAGCTGGTCCGGTCATGTCTGACAAGTGGGCCTCCGAGGGTATTCAACTCGAGTAGTCGTCCTTCCCTTGAGATCTTTGTAATCTCAGGGGGTGTACAGTTTTTAGGGTACCGACAACATTCCTCCGGGATAACATCGACATGTTTGCCTGGCAACCGTCACAAATGCCTGGGATCCCTAGGGAAGTGATCGAGCATACTCTGAAGATCTACCCCGACGCTCGGCCCGTACATCAGAAGCCTCGGAAGCAATCCTTAGAGAGACACAACTTCATACGACAAGAAGTGAAGAAGTTGCTCGAAGCTGGATTCATCCGAGAAGTTTTCCATCCAAAATGGCTGACGACTCTATGCAAAAGCAGGGGGCCGGAGCTGGAGTCCTTCTCCTCGCTCCAACTGGGGAGAAGGTAAAATACATGGTCCACCTTGACTTCAAGGCAACCAACAACATGGCGGAGTATGAAGCACTCATTCATGGACTAAAGGTGGCACTATCATACGGTGTTAAGCAGTTGTTGGTCAAGGGAGATTCGCAGCTCATCATTAAACAGGTGAAGGGTGAATGCTCCTATAACAATCCTCAACTAGCTGCTTATCTCCTTGAAGTCCAGAGGCTTCAGAAGGACTTCGAAGTCCTGGATCTCCACCATGTCCAGCATGTTCATAACACTGAAGCTGACTAACTCTCGATGAAAGTGTCAACCGGAGCTCTGGCTCCTGATGGAACCTTCGTCCGGAGGTTGTCAAAACCCACAGCTTAGCTTGCCGAACTGAGCGAAGGGGGCGAGACCAACATCCCGAAGTCGGCGGTCCCGATGGCCCTATTACCACGGCAGCCATCAAGGGTCGTAAGTGCTGCCGGAAGCTCCGAGCAACCCAGCACGCAAGACTCAAATGATCAAGCAAGCTCCGATGCATGGATCTCGGAGATCCGGAGCTACTTGAAAGACAACATCCTTCCTGACGATGATGTATTCGCTGACCGGATAGTCAGATTGGCTAAAAGATACACGTTGGTAGAAGGAGATCTCTACCGGCGCGATGCCAACGGTGTCCTAATGCGGTGCATCACAAGGGAAGAAGGTTGCGAGCTCCTCGCAGAAATCCATGGAGGCGAGTGTAGGAACCACGCGTCTTCCCACACGCTGGTTGATAAAGCCTTTCGGCATGGCTTCTACTGGCCTACAGCGCTCCAGGATGCAACTGGGCTGGAGAAGAAATGCAAAGCATACCAGTACCATGCAAAGCAAATTCACACACCAGCTCAGTCTCTATAAATGATACCTCCTACGTGACCTTTCGTTGTGTGGGGGATGGACATCTTGGAACCTTTCCCAAGAGCCGTCAGAGATTACTTGTTCCTGTATGTCGCTATTGATAAGTTCACCAAATGGCCGAAAGCAACTCCAGTTGTGACAATAAACAAGCAATCAGCTACCAATTTCTTGCAGTCCATAGTATGCAGATTTGGAGTCCCGAACAAAATCATAACAGATAATAGGACCCAATTCACAAGCTCTGCTTTCCAAGGATACTTCGAAGACCTCGACATCCAAATCAGCTACGCCTCCGTAGCTCATCTGGGAAGCAATGGCCAAGCCGAGAGGGCAAATGCAGAAATCCTGAAAGGACTCAAGACGCGCACATATGAGTGCCTGAAAAAACATGGAGTCAACTGGATTGAAGAGCTTCCGCCCACTCTATGGGCCAACAGGACAACTCCAAACCGATCAACTGGAGAGACACCCTTCTTCCTGGTGTACGGAGCTGAACAGTCCTTCCTCCGGAAATCACCTTGGGGTCGCTTCGGGTCCGGACCTCCGACGAAGCCACGCAGGACCAGCTCCAGCGTGAAGACCTTGACCTCCTTGAAGAGGGAAGGTGCCGAGCAGCTGTTCGGAATGCCCGATACCGCCAAGCTCTTTGGCGCTATCACCAACGGCATGTTCACAACCGACAGCTCGAGGAAGGCGATCTGGTGCTACGGAGAATACAATCCAGAGAAGGGTTAAACAAACTCTCCCCCAGCTGGGAGGGACCCTTCCGAGTGATCAAAGTATCTCGTCCCGGATGCGTTCGCTTGGCAACCGAGGATGGGACACCTCTCCCAAATCCTTGGAACATTGAGCACCTTCGTAAGTTCTACACTTAGTATCACGGAAGCGAGTTTGTAATTACATATGGTGTATGTTATAGAGTAATTGTACAGAGTCGGGTAGCTCCTCCGAGAGGGCAGCCGGACCTACCCTGTTAGGTCCGCAACGCCCATGCAACACTTGTCACAGTCTCAGAACTAAAAGTGTAGCTAGCTACCTTGGGTCAAACGAGAAATAAAACACACTTAGCCTGGTTCCGTACCCTAAGAGTGTACTTGTTTCCCCTGTACCCCAGACCTATAATGAAAGACATCATTATGTGAAAACAGACTCCACGTGCATTTACTTTGTACAGGCTCAATATTTTTTATTTTTCTCTTTCTTGTCTATAACAAAGTTGTGCAGTTCTTTAAGAAACTTAAGCTCGACCAGTTCATGTACAATTCGAGTTGCATTGTCTATCCTCCCGGGTTCAAGCATTGTTGATGGCCTACTCGTCTGAATGTCGCCAAAATATAGGGCCGGAGTGTGCTATCGACTTAGCCTGGTCCTGCACCCTAAGTACACCACTCTACCTACACCCAGGCAGGCCAAAGTAAGGCGTGTCCAGAAACGATCGGGCCTGGAGGAAGCAAGACGATGCTCTTGATTGTACTTAGGATTGTGTTCAACCTAAAACTTTTTTGGGAACAGTAAGCCGCAATGAAGTTATAGATAGGAAACGGATTTTACTGTTTTTCTTGACTTCAGTGTGCAGGAAAAATAAATAAGCTCTGACACCCTCTAGGTGGCTTGTGGTCAATGTTCAAACATTGACATTGAGCATCTCTGTAGCTACTCAGTTCCGGTAAAGCTAGGAGGCGAGTCGTCAACGTAAAGATGGTGGACAGACTCTAAAGTGGAGTCTAACGTTGACACAACATGTGTTGACGGAGGTCACTGCCGGAGCTGCCAAAGCTCCGACACCCCAGAGGACTAACCATCGATGCTCCGGAGCTACTAAGCTCCGGCGATGGTCAATGCTGGAGCCACTAAGCTCCGACAGCCTCAGGGGGCCTACACTATCAAAGACTTTGGACCTACATTCTACAAGTTCGAAGCACGCAAGTCTTCAACACCTGTTACATCCTCTTGATATATGTTCACAATCAAATTGTGTACATCTACCAGGGGGCCAAGCGAGACAAAGGTGTTGAAGACAAAAAATGAAATTCGAATTCACAAAAATTTGGATTTCATTCATCCGGAGACAAGAGATTACAAAATTGGAGAAGAACAAAAGAGAGTACAAGCGGGAGCTACAGGGAGACGATCCTAGACCCTATGGAAGAACTGGGCAACCTTCTGGGCCACCTCCGACACGTTGGCTCGGGCGGCTTAACCCTCTCCATCGATGGGACCTTCAAGCACAGGGTCCAAAGGGAATTGAGGGTCCCGGCTGGTGTAGCACGTCAGTACATACTCTGCGATGTTTTTCGCCAAGGACTGACACTCCGTTTCCAATTGGTCCGCGATGACATCGCCCACCTTGGAGAGTTTGTTGCCTGCTGAACCCAACACCTCCAATGTCTGGTCCAGCTCCGGCTCCGGATCATTCGAACGCACGGGACTGAAGCCCATTGGCGTTAGCGCGTCGTTGGCCTTGCCCAAGAAGTCCCAAACTTATTGGGACTCCGCAACCCTTGCACCACGCATCTCCGCCAAGGATCTTTTAGCCGCCGCCAGCTCCGAGCTCTCCCGAGCAAGACGCTCCACCTCTTTGGCATTCTGCTGAATCATTTCAGCAACCTGCCTTTCGAGCTTGCTGAGCTCTTCCTCCCGAAGGTGGATCTCGTTCCAGCGGTTGACCAGATCTCTCTCCTGGCCCCACACTTTCTTCTCCCGGACGGCGATGGCATTCTCCTACTTGTAGAGTTCCTGCCCACACTCCCAGGCCTTCTTCTCCTCCTCCTTGCAATGCTCATCCAATTTCTTGGTGTGTTCTTCAAGGCTCTTGTCAGCCAGAGCTGTCTTTTGGACAAGCTCCTCCTCCCTCTTCACGAGGTCGTCTCGCAGCTCCAGGAATTTCTGCTCTTCATCTTCGAGCCGTCTTTCCCGCACTTCAAGAGCCTCCCGGCGCTTGATGAGACTATCGTGGATGGCGGTGAGCCTTTCCTAGTGATCATCTGCTGTGCTATTCGTAGCCTTGGCATGCTCATAGATGGCCCTAGACTGGTTGTCGAGGGTCTGCGTCATGCTTTCCCTCTCATCCAACAACTTTCCCCAGTACTCCAGACAGATCTTCTCCCTTTGCACCCACTCCTTGTCATTAGCCAGCCTCGACTATGCCAGCTTGGTCTCGAAATGGAGTCATTTGCGCCACCTCCTAAGGGTTTGGTGCTCCTCCTCGAGGGCCTTGCTGTCGTGGTAGAAGGCCAGTTGAACCTGGCGAAGGCTGGAGCAGGCGTTATCAATAGACAATGATAGAGGGATCGGGTCTAGACCTGCCAGGGTCATCTCCGCTGGCTCCAGTGGATCTTCAGAAACAAAAATTGGGTCCCACTCTACGAGAGAGGTCCCCGACCGCCGTCAAGGAAGTACCTACAGCCGAAGTTCCAACCTCCGGAATTGGTTCCGAAGGCCCAGCAGACGGGTCATCAACAATTGGCCCCTCCGACGGGGGGCCAACAGCTTCGTCACGACACCCTGGCTCAACAGAGGGCACCTCCGGGATCACCGCTTCCGGAGCGGGTGTTGAAGGTTCGGTTGGAGCAGAAACCACTTCTGGCTCCGGCGCAGGCGTTTCCTCCGCCTCTGGCTCAGGTGCTGGCGCTTCAGTCATCATGGGCTCCGGCGCTAGCGCTTCGACCGCCATAGGCTCAGGCACCGACGCCTCCGCAGCAACTGGCTCGGACGCCGGAACCTCTTCAACAACCGGCTCCACAGTCGGAACTTCTGCAGCAACCGTCTCTACTGTCGGAGCTTCCTCGACAACCGGCACAAGTGCCAGAGCTTCATCAACACCCGGCTCTACCGCTGGGACCTCCTCAACCACCAGCTCGACTGCTGGGGCTTCAACAACATCCGGCTCTAGGGCCAGAATCGCAGCTTCCTCTGGCTCTGCGGTCGGAGCATCCAACGTCACAGCATCCAAGCACGACGCTTCAACCTCCGAGGCTGGCGCTGTTGGTACATCTTCAGTCCTGTGGTCGGGCGCTACCACGGTAGCTTCTGGGGATGAGTCGTCCAAAACCACGACAGCTGGTGCTGGAGCTGCCACAACCTCAGCCTCAGCCACCCCTTGGGGCAGCGCTGGAATCGGAGCCAGAGCTTCCGCTTGCACAGCCTCTACAACTGCTGCAGGGACCGGAGCTTCAGCCCTTTTCTTGGGCACGCTGTGGATGAAGGACGAAGAGACTCAAAATACAGTTAACAATAAAACAACTGACTGAGGTAAAAAATAAAAAATTACCTCGTAAGGCTTCCGCACCAGTTCTTGCGGAACCTCTTCTCCGGACGCTCCGGACTGGCCCCAGCCGACACTGGCGTGGTAGTCTCGGAGGGCCCCCAGGAGCTTGCTGCTTCTGTCGGCATTGCTCTAGTCGTTGCCCCCCTCGACGTCAATGCCGTGCTGGAATTTCTTCAGATGGAACTCCAAAGTTTCACCCTCCATGTTGGACTTCAAACCGGTCACGATTCGGTCGTCGTCCAGCATACTATTGAGGGCCCAAGCCAACTTCTCCATTCTCTTCAACGAAACCCACCTGTTGGTCAGGAAATTGCAAAACATAGCCTGGGGAGTCACCCCTCCTTCCACACACAGGCGAATCTTGGTCAGAGCAGGATCGAAGGCATCCGATAGCACTGGAGCTTCACTCCAAACTGCAGTGTCGATGTTGCGGAGGCTTTCCGACAGCTCCAGCTTCTCGTGCTCCTCCACCCTGTTTACAATCCAATCCTTCTTCCAGTCATCCCATTTCCCAGAGGGGAACGACCGCAAGTACTTGTATGGGCACTTCTTGCGCTTCATAAAATAGTAGAAGCCAAGGTACTCATCGCTCCGACCTGTGGTTTGGATAGTGAAGAAGGTGCAGAAGAGCTCAATGCAGGGGGGAATGCCCACCCACATCTCGCAGAAGTGGACAAATATGGACACCAGCAAAATGGAGTGGGGGCCAAGGTAGTAAAGTTGCATACCATAAAAGTCTAGCAGCTTCAAGAAGAAGGAGGGGAAAGGTGGGACCAGTCCCACCATGGCGTACGCGGAGAAGTACAGCATATCGCCGGCATGCTCCTTCTCAATGGAAGCTTGTCGGCGCGGACCAGGTGGTTGAAGAAGGCAGGGAACCATCCCATGAGGGCCCGAACCTTCTTCAAATCGTCATCGGTCTTCAGTCGGCTTTGGTGGAGACCCAACTCCATCGCGGCACAGCGAGGCAAGAGAGGAAAGGCAAGCAAAAGTTTGGAAGGTTTGAGCGCAAGATCGATTGAAAGGCGTAAAGAACCCCAAACGGTGCGTGCTTTCCTTCTTAATTAAGCCCCCGCAATGCCTGGATGGAAACCGCAGAGGAGCCGACGATACCAGTCAAAATTTTCACCCCACCAATGACAAGGGGGCCCAGGGCCACCCCGACGATCAAGTCGAGGTTCTTACCCCAAGCGAACGGTTGACATCATGAAAGGCGAGAAACCCGAAGTTGGCGGCCTGACAGGGCAAGCGGAACCGATACGATTTTCGTATCGGGAACCGACGACCTTCAATTGCGTGAGATCTGCACGCTGAGATCTCACCAGCCGCCTTCAAGATACGCCACGCGGCGGGAATTTAACTATGAACTACCGGCAACGGCACAACCAAAGACCCTTGAAGACACGGTTCAGAAACTGAAGAATGGACCCACCTCCGGCGAAATGACCTCATACAAAAGGTCTCTCCCGGAGGTGAGTCCAGGGGGCCACTGTCGGTACCCTCCGTACCGGATACCCCTTGGGATCGCAAAGATCACAAGGAAACTCCATCTACCAGATTTGAAGACCTCCGAAGGCTCCACATGTCAGGCATAGTCGGACCTGCTTCCCCGACATGGTTAGTCCCAGGGCCGCCACGTGTATCACAAGACCGGAGCTATCACCCACACATGGGAAGCTCCGGCCGGTATACCAATATGGCACCCCCGGACCTAACCCCAGAACGAGGGAAGCTCCGATACTGACATGTGTCCAGTAGCACCGGACCTACTCGTCCACGACGGTAAGCTCCGGTGCTGCCATGTGGCGATCGGGGGACCTTCAACTTCAACAATTAGACTGGTGGACCCCCCAAAGGCTTCGGACCTTCAAGGAGTAATCAAAGACTTCAAGACTTGATTAAGTGTCATTAATACCATATTAATGACACACGATCGGATGACCCTTAATACTGGTAACGGCACTGTTAAGGCCCGTTACCAGGCTATTAAGGGTAATTAACCCCATTTATTGTGTATCAAGCATGTGTAACCGTCGGGGCCACCTGTCGGGCCAGGCTAACGTTGTAACGACCAGTCCTTGTACTATAAAAGGACTGGTCGACGATACACATAGGACGGTTCCAGACCACGACTAAACACCCTGAGCTAGACGAGCTTCTTCTTCTGGAGCTTCTTCTAGACTCACAAGCTTAATACATCACCAACACACCCCGTGGAGTAGGGTATTACGCTCAGGCGGCCCGAACCACGTAAATCCCTGTGTACACGTGTCTTTCACCTTCTTGAATCTCTGCGCGCCCATTACCTACTACAACTCCTCGATCTACCAAAGGTGGTGTCGGGAGATCTACTGGATCCAAACACCGACAGGGGCCAAACTAAGAATTAGTGTATATCTCTAAGTGTGAGGTGTAACATGATCGTCGAGTCAAGCAGTATGTAACTAACTGTCTTCAATGCGACGTGCCCTTTACATCAAGCATGAAGAGATATACATTAAGTTTAGTTTTAAAGTTTCTTAGTTTTGTGATCAAGAGGAGAATATTAGAAAATAATCATGGGGAGGAGTTGGTTATGGAAATAACCAACTCCCAACCGACTCAGAAAAAACTCCCTATTTTAGGAAGTCCTAATCGGGGACTCCAACCCCAACCGAATTGGTTGGGGAGGCCCACTGGGGTGCTTCCTCCCCTATAAATAGATGGGATTCGGATCTAAATTAGGAGCTAATCTAAGTCTACCACAAGAATCCTTACAAAACCTAAGAGCTCCTATTGCTACGGAGGAAGAAGCTCTGGGAAGGTCCTCCCCGTAACCAGTGTTGCCCTGCTGCCGGTTGCTCTACGTTCTACACCATGGCTGCATCTTCCACATCTCAAGGTACGACCTCAGGTGCAGATTCTCCCCTCTGTTCTTTGTTTCACCGTGATTGTGCATGTTCATGCCTCTGTCAACATCCTAAGTCCGAACCCTAATCACCAATTAGGCACTAAGGCCCCGTTTGGATGGTAGAAACATTTCTGATTCTAGCTAGAATCACTTAAAACTGCTCTAAACGGTAAAAAGGAGAAATGTTTTACGGGTAAAACACCCTGAAATGATTCACTTTTTTTTTAACTAAGGAGGTGAAACACCTGGAAAGGTGTTCCACACATTGGAACACTTTGATCAATCGTAAGTCGTGTCCAAGTTCTAGAAAATTATGAAATTTTGCCACCACCCGCATTTAGGTTAATTCATATTTGATTCTCTTTAATAAAATCCAGGTTTTTGAAATTCGTGTTATCAATATCAATATTTGTTTACAACCAACTGCATTGTCTGACAAGTACTAGTATTCATAAAATTTTGCTTACGGCCAGAAGGAAGTGATGACGGTTTTACTAGTGCATGTTTTGTACTGGCGAGTACACACATACTGACTATGGGAACATCCAACATGTATTTTATTTTTAATGTTTACCTGTCAATATCAGAGTACATGTCACATAAAAACCAAACATAGATGAAGAACAATCAGAAAACAATCATGGGTAAATGAGTCAATTCACTTTTTTTCTCCTCTCTATTGAAACTGAAACATAAACGTTAGCCAAACGGTTTCTAGTGATTCTGTTTCATAGTTTGAAACCGTTTTTGGATTGAAATGAAACCGTTTCTGATTCTGTGTGGATCTGGAACCCTACCAAACGGGGCCTAAGTACCCTACCTCAGATTTAACAGTTTTCACCCTTATGTGAGGTATTGTGCATCAATTCAGGAATTTGCCACAGTGGGAGATGAGTTCAACGGCAGAAGTGCTGATTGCCACGGGACTCCATTTTTTTACATTTATTTGATAGTCATAGAGCTTCTGATGAAGTTGCTATGCAGGTTTGGGCTGGCACCAGCCAGTGGCTCGCGGGGCAGCAACTCCACCCGCTGCGCTGGGACATGGCGCTCTCGTTTCAGCTCTGGTTAGAGGGCCTGGCTGAGCATGGTGAGGCGTTCAGGAGGAAGACCTTTCAATCCATTTTCATGGCTGTTATATGGACGATCCGGAGAGAGCGAAATGCAAGGGTCTCCTAAGGAAAATAAAGCTCGGTGGATGACATTATGTTTCAGCTTAAAGACGAGCTCAGTGTCTGGTGTGCTGCGGATTGTAGGCATTTATGGTCTGTTTGGATTGTTTTCTTTGTTTACTTTTCGAAAGTTTGGTGTTGTCAAATTTTAGTGAAAGATTTGACCACTCAAAGTTTGGTCAACGTTGGTAGAGAAAATGAACTAGCACAACACATCAGTCTATTAGCTTGCCAAATTTTGATTTCACTCATATTTTATGGTCAACTACCAAATTTTGATAAGATAACTATTGACAACAATCCAAACACACCCCCTTAGCCCATTTGCAGAGGCGCTCTGCTCTCGGCTGGGTATATCCCGCTGTACTCTGTTTTCACATCTGCTTATAATAGCTGCCGACAACGGTTTTTGAAAAGTAGTTAGTAGTTTTTATATTCCGCAAAGAACTCAGTGTAATTTCTTTACGTAAGTAATGAAATTCCAGGAGATGCCCCTGTTCTTGGAAAAAAAAAGTTGATAGGGCTTACACAAATTGTGCCTTCTGAAGATCTTTTTTTGGTGTGCATGCATTTTTTCCACACATTTGCTGCACACAATGCAAGCCTGCACATTGATGCAGAGTTGGCCAGTGCGATGAGGTCCGGCTGCGTTACGTACGTCCACCAGTCTTTCGGGCCGCAAGTGCCGCACGGCAGTACGGTGAGAGCCTGGGCAGCTCCTGCGCGCGCGAGCCGCGCGCTCACACCTGCAGCACCACCGGCGTCGAGTCCGTCCTCAACCCCGGCCCGAGCCGCTTCCGCAACGAGATCTGGCTGCCGTGTATAGCATGCATACCGCGCCGAGCAACCTGCCGCTCTACCGGCATCGGCTTACGCCGGGCGCCGTTAGAGGTGGCAATTGGGCCGGGCCAAATTCGGGCGGCCCAAAGCACGGGACAGCGGCCCGACACGAGGCCCGGCCCGGCACGGATGAACATCGGGCCGTGCCGGCCCGACACGCACCTTCGGGCCGTGCTGTGCTTGAATCTCGAGCACGACGGGCGGCCCGGCCCGACACGATAAATGGGCCGTGCCCAGGCCGGCACGGCACGAAACCGGCCCGACGACCCGATAACAGCCCGAGCAAGAAATAGATCCGACAGCTCGAAAAAATTGACCATTAATTCAGGCCGCAACTTAATTGGATAATAGAACCAACAGAGGCTTTCCAGGCCCATGCGCACAACAAGGCCCAACACGAACGGACTACTGGCAGGAAAATATTCAGATAATTTGAATTCCACTGTGACCTCCCGCTTTATAACCTGGTCGTGCGTCCACTGAATGGCGAGGTGGGACTAAATCCCCAGGCTGCACCTTTGGCAGCACATCTGGCCGCACATGGGCCGAATTTGCGGCGGCCCACGACTGTGCGCTGTGGTGCAGACAGCCCACAAGCGCTTCAGCTGGCTGGCAGACAGGGCCCACGCGCGGTTGTTCTTTGTTTGCACTGTTTTTTATTTTGATTCTAATTTAAATATTCAAACTTGTATAGATTCCCCAAATTAAGTCCAAATTAGATGATTCTTTTTTCTATATTCTTCAAAAAATACTCTCTTCAACTTGGAACAATTATTTTCAAACTTATAAAAGTAACTTTTGTATAATTTGGTAAGCATCAAATTAAATCATATGCACATGTTGCTCATTCTTTTATATCTCTTCAAAGTAGATGGATTTTCAACTAAAATTTGTTGTGTGTTTGCATATTATCTATGTCTACATGTATGAGTTCTGTACTTTTTTTTTGAAGTGCTCCAATATGTGAAAATTCAAATTAGTCCCCACTTCATTCATATGCTTATGAACATATGAGCCAATCTTTAAATTTTGAACATACATTGATGCAAACATGAATAAAAAAATTTCAAAAAAATCACAGAGGTTAATATTGTGATTTAACAATTGCACCAAAAAATTCATGCCGAAATTCGTTTTACCTGTTTAGATACAAAAAAGACAAAATTGCTTTTTCTTTGTTTTTTTAATTACCAAAAATATATTATGTTTTTCAATGAAATTTTTTGCAAGAACATGTATTTGAATATTTTTTATCTTCCCTAATTATTTCATATTTTTTGAAGTATTTTAGTCTATGTATTCTAACTAATTTTCTCTCAAAATCAATAATTAAGCTTGCTGGGCCATATCTGCTGGTGTTGGGCCCTGCTGGGCCGTTGAGGTATCTTTTGATTTATGTTCAAACATAAAACTTCAAATATTTATAGTTTCCATAAAAATGGGTCAAATTTGATGATTTTTTTTCTAAATTCTTAAAATAATATTATCTATCACCTTCGATTTTTTTATATTTTTTTATGTAATTTCTTGTCTATTTGTTTTATAAAATACTCGATTTTTTCGAATTTTGTTTATATTTGATTTTTTCTGTGGGCCAAACCATCCACGTAGGCCGTGCTTGGGCCGGCACGGCCCGAAGCCGGCCCGGCGTGCTTTGGGCCGTGCTTGGGCTTCATTTTTTTGCAGCTGGCCCGATCGGCCCGGCACGAAGCGGCCCGCCGTGCTTTCGGGCCGCGGGCCATTTCGGCCCGAAGCACGAACGGGCCGGCCCGGCACGGCCCGATTGCCACCTCTAGGCGCCGTGTAGTAGCATGCCACTGCCTCTTTTGGCTTGTAACCAAATAGTCGTCTTACGCTCAGCCACAAAGTCTTACGCCAGATCCGGCTTCTCGCTGGTCGCCGCTTCACACGTCTCTCGCGTGTTCATCACGCCGGGGGGGGGGGGGGGGGCAGCCCGCAGGGCCCTCGGCCACACGGGGCCACAACGACGACCACCTACCGCCTCGGTCGATAGCTTTCTGCTTTCTGGAAGGGGGAACAACGCCGGGTCGCGTAAGCACACCGCACGCTTGCTCCAAGCCGTCCGCCCTCCGGTTCCTCACGGCGCTAAGCAACCACGAGGACGCGGACGGGGTAGCGAGTCGCAGTCGTACGTGCCGGAAAAGGTAGAGGAATGCCGGTGGTGCTCGTACGGGATTTTTTTTTTCTGGATGGTCATTGTCCGTTACGACAATGACGACCACGAAACCACGAGGCATATTCCCTCGGGCTGTGCCGGACATGCCGTCGTCTTGTTGGACAAACAGGTGCTTCGCAGCTGAACAACCGTGCAGTCATGCAGGATCCGCACGCCACGTCCCGGCTTCGTCCTCGTCACCGCCGCGCTCGCCCACGACAACGCCGACGGCCAGTGCGCGCGACGAGTTGCCCCTGCGCGTCTGTCTTTTCTGGGTAGGGACACTCCGCTCCGAAAATTCCACCACAAGGGCGAACGCGAACCCGTCATTTGGAATGCTCGCTATAAATTTGAGTTGCTGGATGAGGATGAGGTGGGCCATGCGTGCTCGACACCAGGTCAGCAGCAAAGACAACAGCACGCAGCCACCCGGACCCAGCCTCATCACACGGCGGCCCAAATTTCTGCGGTCTTTCCAGCCTTCCCTTTTCCTCCCGTTAGAAAAAAAGTATAAGACCGAAAAGAAAAATTCGCGACACAGACCGAGACGAGACGACACCCAACTGCATTTAGCGGCGTTTCATTTGGCCCGCAGCTGTCCTCCACCACTCATTGAAGACGCCCTCCACCGACACGTGGGACACGACAGGAGCGTGTCCCCACACGTCGGCGTCTAGGCGGTTCGGGTTCGAGAGGCGCAGGGGGAACGCGACGAATGCCCCAACCATCCCCATGTGCGCTGCTCGTCGAGTCGTCCGCCGTGCGCGTGCGTGCGCGAACGGAGGGGGGTGGCAGACACCTATATAAATTGCCTCCTCCCTCCAACGGCGCGCCGCCCCCAATTCCTTTGGTCTCGCCATCGATCGACAAGAGCGGCGGCGTCGTGGCGGGCCGCGGCTTGAAGCTTCGCGAACGGCCGCGCCACAGAGGAGCTGCGGAAGGGACCGAGCTGAGTTCGAATCGCGCCGTTCCGGGGGTGAGTTCCAGCTCCCTGTCCGTTGGGATCCCGTTCGATTTGGCGTCCATCCCCATTTCCTGAGGGCAGAAATCGGGCTCATTTTTCTATTGCTTGCTAGATTTTGCTTGTTTTTCCCCGTATTAGGTTAACTGTATTTTAGATGTGAAACCGGGATGCTTGAGGAATTCTGTCCGCTTGGAAGCTGCAGCTACTGCTCCCGTTCGCGGTGTTACCCGAATCGACGGAATTATTTGGCTTATCCAGCAGTTAGGGTTTGGGAAATGGTCCTACTTCCTAGAGCGTTCGAGTTTCTTCGAGTAGTTTTTGTTCTTGTGCACTATAATGTTCTGCTATGACCGGTAGTTGCTTAGATTGTATCGCAAAAAATGCTGTAGGAAACACTGCGAAAGCAATTTCGCAATGATTGGTAGGTTCTTAAAATTGTTTTTCTTTGTACAGCTTTGAAATTTTATTGATAATCCTTTGTCTTTGTTTTCTATAATTACAGAGTTTATGAAGGAATTTGACGAATCAAGCAGCCAGGGTCTGGATCGAGGTCTCCTGCAGCTATGAACGTGGTCGGACGGGTTGGGTCCCTGATCTCGCAGGGAGTGTACTCCGTCGCGACGCCATTCCACCCCTTTGGTGGGGCCGTTGACATCATCGCGGTTGAGCAGCCAGATGGCTCCTACCGTAGCACGCCCTGGTATGTTCGTTTCGGCAAGTTCCAGGGAGTGCTCAAGGGCGCTGAGAAGGTTGTCACCATCACCGTAAATGGCGTGGAAGCCAGCTTTCACATGCTGCTTGACAACTCTGGCCAAGCCTACTTCATGCGTGAACTAATGCCTGGCAGTGAAGACTCAGAAGAAGGAGCTATCAATGAGCCTGAACCACCGGCGCGTAGTAAGAGTGATGGAGAACTTTACATTGGCACTAGTGACAGGATGGGTAGCCAAGAGTTAAATGTGGACAACGAGGAGAAGCAACCTAGCAATGACTTTGAAGCATATGGTTATGGCAGGTTGGAGGTGGCGGAAGATGTGCCAAAGAAAGATGATGAAGGAAACTCAGAGGTAGTTCTGGTTAGTGTGGATGGGCATGTGCTTACTGCTCCCATTTCTTCAACAGAGGTGAGTGTTGATGATGTGCAGTTAAGTGACCCACAGTTCCATTTGGGACCTGGCGAGAGTTCTAGTGGGGACTTCAGCCGCAGCGGTGAGGTGTGGGAGGCCGGCATCATAAGTGATATATACTTATCGCAGGAAAAGGTTAAATTTGATTCTGGACATCAGTCAGGGTTGTTGGAAGAACACTGGGAGGTAAGAATTGAGAAGGATGAGTCACATCACATCTCATTTCATGCAGACGAATCATTCCATGTTTCAGATAATGAAGTTGGAATGGTTCATGTGTCAGTTAATGAAAGTGAAGCTTATGCTGTGTCTGCAAATGAAGATGAGGCTCAGGATGTGTCAAGGTCAGGGAACAACGATGAGGGTGACCAAACTCAAACCTTGAGTAGTGGAGATGAGTTTTGTGGGGTCTCAAGGAATAATGATGTGGGTTATCAACCCTTGACCAGTGAAGATGAGTCTCGTGGAGTCTCAGGGAATACTGATCCTGGTTACCAACCTTTGACTAGTGAAGACGAGCCTGCGGTTATGTCAGGGGACAATGCAGATTATCAACCATTGACCAGTGTTCACAAGAACAATGATGAGGATCATCAACCTTTGTTGGTCAATGAAGATGAGTCTTGTGACGCCACAGTTCCTGATAAAGCAAACCGTTGCAGGCCCCCTGCTAACAAGGACGAGGTTTGTGAGCTTAGCAACGAGGATATTGAATTGGAGAATGTTGGTGCTAGTCTGGGTAAATATGATACGTTTAAGAGCTGCTTGGATCTAACTTCTCAAATGGATGAAGCGGATTCAGGAAACGAACTCTTTTCTCCTGAATCTGATCATCAGAGGGATTCTGAGCTTAGTTTTAGTAACCGTTCTGTTGTTGAAACTGATCTGGAGGAAGACGACAGTAAAACTGCTTTTTGTGATCAAGATGATTCATTGCAAGGTGTGGATGTGCCAACGTATTCTTCAGAAGATAATATGACTGGAACCAAAGGGAATTCTTCTCATGATGGCAAAGAATCCAACTTGTCACCTGAAGCTTATTGTGATAGGAGAAAGAACATTGCTTCAACTAAAGTTGAGGCTGGTAAAACTGATGATTTGCAGTCATCCATGGGTTGCAGTGACAAAGACAAGCTGGGGAGCATCCCTGAGCATTCGGAAGGCGAAGAGGAACCAGATAAAGAAGAGAATTCTCAATTCCAGAAGGGTTTGGGTAAGCACATGCCAGGTTGCACTTCATTTTTATTGCTTAAAGATAACGTCTTATTGTTTGATTTCATGTGAAATGGCAGGGGTTGAGATATCTATCTGTGGCCACATATTGCGGGCAGGAATGGGTCGAGAATCTGCTGAGGAGGTCTTTCAGCAGCATCTTGTCTGTGAAGAAGATTTCAAGTCATCTGGACTATCGATTATAAAAAATTCAAACCTTATTGTCAAAGTTGATAATAAGTATTTCCCATGGAGTAAAGTTTCTCATGTTATTCTTGGGAAGGCTTTATTTGGTCCAGACTTTTGCATGGAACCTGCCGATGCTATTCCAGTTGAACATCGGGAGACACCCAATTCAAGAGATGACTCTCTTGGAATGTCTCCCTCAAGCCGGAGATGGAGACTTTGGCCCATTCCCTTTCGGATATCAAGATCCCTTCAGCGCAGTAATAGTGATTCTTCTGAGGACATTTTCCTTGACACAGAAACTGTTTTGAGTCCAATGGATGAGCAATCCCCGGAACAGAGTAAAAATCAATCACCTAAGAAGCAATTTGTACGGACTTTAATTCCTACTAGTGAACAGGTGGCATCTTTAAACCTGAAAGATGGCCAGAATTTGGTGACCTTTAGCTTTTGCACCAGAGTACTTGGGAAGCAACAGGTTTATGCTTTTACCTCTTAACTATTCCATCTTTTGATTTCGGGATTGTGTATTAAATTTGGATGCTTTGTTAGGTTGATGCACATATTTACCTCTGGAAGTGGAATGCTAAAATTGTGATATCTGATGTCGACGGCACCATAACAAGGTACTGTTCATGGTTCCCCCATTTCTCCTTTATGATTCACCCGCACATTTTTTTAGTATGTTAGAACATCAGTTAGTGATGATTTTCTGATTGTCAATGTCATGTATTTTTCTTGTCAATGCCATGCCAGCTTTTTCTTGTCTACCAATGAGTTAATTCCATTGAGTCTCTCGTTAAGTTGTGTCCCATGGCCTGAAATTTGTTGGTTGATTCATTTCGAACAATTGCTTCATATGAAACTGTCTTGAGTTCAACATCTGTCGTATCTTAGAAATTGTTTGTGTTACGACAACATTTTCTTTTGCAGTGTACAGCTGGTGTACATGCTTGTCTGTCATTAATGCTCAAATTGTGGGTTTTGACTGTTACATTTTTCAGGTCTGATGTGTTAGGCCAGGTTATGCCTTTGGTTGGACGTGACTGGAGCCAGTCTGGTGTTGCTCGACTTTTTTCTGCAATAAAGGTATGTTGCATCAAGTGTTTGAGTTTTTTTATTTCCTTTGTCCTGAATAGGATTATATACAGTATTGTACTTTTGGCCTATGATATTTTTTATTTCCCAACCAGGAAAACGGTTATCAACTAATATTCCTTAGTGCAAGAGCAATTGTCCAGGCATATCTTACAAAGAACTTCCTCTTCAATCTAAAACAGGTAAAATAGTAGTTGAACTGTCGTTTGCCCTCCATCCTTTACTTATCTAAGCATATGCACGGTACTCGTACGTGATGTGTTAACTGCTAATTTATTTCTGTTTTGTATTGTTACTGTATATAGGCTTGGTTATCCAGTGACAAATGACAGGCCTTTCCGATTTTGCAGGACGGAAAAGTATTACCCAATGGACCTGTAGTAATTTCACCCGATGGCTTGTTTCCGTCACTATACCGAGAAGGTAACATAATTTTGTTAACAAATGTTGGACCTTGACAGAGTTTTCTTACTATGACATGTGCCATTTGATTTGGCCATATTTGATGCCTAAGCCTAACTTTACTAGAATTACCTTGTTAGTGCTAACTTATTTTTTATTATATAATATTCCTATTTTATAATACCGTTATACTTTTTTCTCAGTTATACGGAGAGCTCCACACGAGTTCAAGATTGCATGTCTTGAGGTATTTTCGCTGCTTTGAAATTTTGTTTTGGGGGTTTGATAACTCATGATAAATTTTCGTTGGAGACCAGCTTCAATATTCATTTGCCATTATGACAATATCGATGGACTATTATTGTAAAAACTGTAATAAGAAGGGTTCCTACAAGCCAGGCCATTTTAGGTCCTGTCAGAAATACGGGGGCGTTGGAGTCCATGTTGTGAAATCCAGCAAAAAAAAAACTGAAATCATTTCCCCATTCTAAGCAGGCCCCTGATGTTTAAATCATATCATCTACTAATAGATGATATATAAGTTTGGTTTTTTGACTGAGTCTCTCATTGTATGTTTCTATGGGGTCAGTTAGAATCGCATACATATCTCTGAAGGACCATTGAACCATGTAGAAATGTTCATCGTTCATTGCATGCCAGTTTGTCTGAGTCCACTTAAAATTGGCTGGTGCTTCCTCTCATGTAAATTTTGTCCTGTGGCAGGACATTAAAGCACTTTTTCCTTCAGACTACAATCCATTTTATGCTGGGTTCGGCAACAGAGACACAGATGAGCTTACTTATAAGAAGATGGGAATTCCTAAAGGCAAAATTTTTATCATCAACCCAAAGGTATTGTTAATTTCTCTGTTACACACATTGTAATCATTTCTAACATGTATACTTGCCTCTAAGTCATATCCTATCCTATTGGCTTGCAGGGAGAAGTGGCTGTTAACAGTTCTGTTGATGTGAAGTCCTATACCTCCTTACATACCCTCGTCAATGACATGTTTCCTCCAACAACTCTTGTTGAGCAGGTTGACTCTTATAACTGGCTGCTTATTTTTTTTTTCTCTTGACCCAGGCTTATACTGGAATGATATTTACTTGAAACTGAGAACATGTATAAATCATAAACACCTGAGAAAAATATCATATTTGGGGCTAAGATATAGAACTATTAGTTTTCACGAATTTCATTTTTTATGCCTAGTTTTATTTTGCACTCTTATGAATTTGACCGATGATAATTTTCATCACTACTTAATCCTTGTGGCTTGTATGCCAGCAGCCAGCTTTTTGTAAGATACATAGGGGAATAATGCACGTGTTATATCCTCATATGGTATAGCCGCACCCACAGTTGCTGGCTGATTTGCAGATTAGTCAATAGAGTGATAGCATAGTTGCATGTAGTAAATTTAGGATTTTCAGGTGATTTTTCCTCTACTGATTATCAAATGATAATGCTGTGCAGGAAGACTATAATTCCTGGAATTACTGGAAGATGCCGTTGCCAGATGTTGATTTGTAGTGTAGTTTTGACAAATACAGCCGTAGATAGAAGTAGATTCAGATTTCAGAGCATAGTAGCTGAGCTTCGTGTACACTAATTCTCGTCAAGACGGCTGGGTTAGGTCCAATCTGTAAAGCATCACAAGAGTTACAGATGTACGGTTTCGATAGCCAGTGCAAGGGATGTACCTTTCTTCGACCCAGCTCCATGATCATACATCTTTTAGGTTGTGATCTGACTGTCTATGTCGACCTTGTTGCTATGCTCAGATATCGAGTCCTGGCATGTCAGTTCATTAGGAAATTTCCCCTGAGTTGTTCAGTTATGCAAGCTACATCAGGATTGCAAAATACGCTGTATGACTGTCAAAACACGCTGTATGTTGTACATCATTAAATGGAAGATTAATGACATTGCATTCTGTGCCTCATTTTCACCTTTACTTCTGCTGTCAAAGTTTCGTGTGCTAAACATATCTTCCTGGGAGATGTGGGTCAGCACTTGAGCTGTTGCTGTAAACGGAAGATGTGAGATGAAAATATGAAATCGCTCAGTTTTGTGCCTTGAGGCGGTGCAGGTCTGCTGAATGGTGAAGAAATCGCCAGAGTTTTATTCTTATCAGTCTCGGTTGTACTTCTTGGTTTCTTTAAGAACTTGAGAACGAGAGAGAGAGTTGAAACAATATAACCATCTGCCACAAAAGCCGTGTACCCAACCAACGAGAGAACCTAAACGAACCGAGAGCATCAGCGCTCCAGTCAAATTTTGCAGCGAGCGTGCCTTTCCTGCCCGTTCGAAGCTCGGTGATCAGAGCCTGCCGGATGGAGGCAAAGCCACGCTTCCATCGCTGCGAGCCTGCGACCGCCTTAGGGATTAGGAGTGGATCCACTTCAATCAAAGTGGATTGAAAGTGAATTAAAATGAATTTCGAAAAAAATTAGTTTATTTTTCATTCCAATCCACTTAGATTGAATGCATTCAAACAAGCTCTTAGCCGGGCCCCAACCTCCGTCCTCCACGCGCCCCCTTCACTGCACTGCACTGCACGTCCACAGCGGCGGACGCACATGCGACAAACGCGCCGTTCTCGAGGATCAACACAACACCGTGGTGAAACTGGTGATGGGATGGCGCGCACCCACCCAGTCGTGCCTCCGGCGCACGAGTGTTGGTAGCACAGCGTCGACTCTGCAATCAGCGTAGCAGTTTCTCTCGTTGCTGAGGCGCCTAGACCCTAGAGTTGGTGACGCTGTTCTCAAGACAGAACTGTAGAAGGCAGGCGACGCTGTCCCTGAAGGTTTCATTTGTTTGCATTTCATTTCCCGGCCGCACAAGAGCAGCCGCTGGCCCCGCTGCGGCCGGCAAGTGGGTAGGCCTGCAATTCACCTCGAACCCGGAGTTCGGCAGAGTCGACCACAACGTAAAGCCTGTTCTCGCGGTTTTCAACTACTTAACCTGACTCAGCGACGAGTATTAGAAAATACTCGCTGAAGAAGAACAATTCCACAGATCAGAACGACTTCGATCGTAAGGACGATGCTAATCAGCCTTATACAGTGTTTCTTAAGTTGGACATGGCAATGGACCAGTACTATAGGGATAATAAAGGCATATAAAAAGTCAAACGCCTTGTAGTTTGCAACCTGTCTCGAAATGACAGCTTAAGAGAGTTCTTTATGCGTCTTCGTCGTACTTTGGATTACAGTAGCTAGCTGACTGACACGACAGTAGGACTGGGACTATACTAGGAGTACATTCTACGCAAAATTCACGGCTTGTCGACTTAATTTAAATTGCATGAGTAAATAAATACTCGTCTGAATTTTAGTTCATCCTATAATCTGCAGATTAACAGTCAAACAGAGCGTACTAATCAAATTCTTGAAGACATGTTGAGAGCATGTGCTTTAAAAAACAGCATAAGCTGGGATAAGAATCTACCTTATGCTGAGTTTTCCTATAACAACAGTTACCAAACCAGTTTGAAGATGCCTCCGTTTGAAGCATTATATGGACATAAGTGCATAACACCGTTGTTTTGGAATCAAACAGGAGAGAATCAAGTATTTAGTCCGGAAGTATTGAGAGAAGTTGAGAGACAAGTGCAAGAAATTCGGAAGAATTTAAAGACGGGCCAATCAAGGCAGAAGAGTTATGCACATACTCGACGACATGATCTATCATTTGAGATTGGTGATTTTGTATATCTCAAGGTATCACCCGTGAGAGGATTAAGACGATTCAAGATGAAAGGCAAATTATCTCCCGTTATATTGGTCATTTCAAGATGTTAGAGAAAAGAGGAGAAGTAGTCTATCAACTCGAGTTACCATCCCACTTATCAGATGTATATGATGTATTTCATGTGTCGCAATTGAAGAAATGCTTGAGAGTGTCTGAGGAACAGTTGCCATTGGAAGCAGTAGATGTGCGCAAGAGGACCTTATTTATGCAGAACAACCCGTTAATATTCTTGAGACGTTAGAACGAGTTATGAGGAATAAGGTTACTCTTATATGTAAGGTCCAATGGAAACATCATCACTCAGAAGAAGAGGCAACGTGGGAAAGAGAAGAAGACCTCAAGGCGGAGTTTTCCAATCTTTTCTCTTAGGTCGTCCAAATCTCGAGGGCGAGATTCCTTTTTAGGGGGGTACAGTTGTAACACCTACCTTTTAGAGGAAAAAAATGTAAAATGAATTTTATTAGAGCTTTGAAATAATTTCTTTTGGTATAAAAATCATATAAGACAAGTGCATCATGTGTATTGTATGTGTGAAATTTTTGAAATTCAAATTCATTAGAAATTTTGTTTTAAAATCCAAATCATGAAAATAGAAGAAAAAGAATAAGAGAAAAAAGAATAAGAAGAAGAAAAAGCTTACCTCGGCCCAATTTCCCTCTCCGACCCAACTCCCTTCTTCTCCCTGCGACAGCCCGCCCCGCGCCTCCCCTCTCCCTCTCTCTTACCGCTGGGCCCCGCTGTAAGCTCCTACTTTCACATCGAAGCGCCGCACCCCTGTAACGCTCGCGTCGCGCTGCCCCACTTGCTCCCTCTTCAATTTCGACTGTTTTTCCTCAATCAAGCACGAGATAGTGCCCAATGATGTCGTCATGCGTTACTCCTCCATTCCCCTACAAAACCCGAGCCAATTCCCTTCGAAACTCGTCTCCTTGACACCCAAAAGCCTAGACACCGTCGAGCTCGGTACTGGCACCTTCGTTCCCGTTGATTCATCCGATTTCTCGCCACGAAATCTTGTATAACATGTTCACCGTGTTCTTAGGAGCTCACCGGACATCATCTCTCGAGGGGAACGTCGTCGCGACCCTAACTCCGTCGAGCGCCGCCGAGTTCCGCCGCCACTCACCGTCGCCGCCTAGTCTCCGCTTCGTTTCCAACCTTGCGACACCTCTTGGTGAGTTTGCCTCACCCTCCTCTCTCTTCTCCGCCCTAGAAGTTTGCATATTTGCTTGGTAATCACGTGTTTTGGTCCCCGCCGGTGAGAACGCCGCAGTGAGCGCTCTGTGCCGCCGCGCGCCGCCGCCCTGGTCACCGGAGGTGACGTGGCTGCTCGGCAGCCGTTCATTTCAAACGTGTGGCTGAGATTAGATCATAAAATACCCCTTCGTTGTTTTAAATTTGGGCCATCCGTTTGAGATCCAACGACCCAAATTAAAATCCGCATAACAGTTGGCAAATTTTCAGATAACCCCTTGGACATTTCAGACTATTCACAGTTTGGCTCAAATTTTTATAAAACTAACCCTAGCCTTTCTGGAAATTATGCAGTGACTGTGAAATAAAGTAAAAATTGTTAGGAAGCCTCTGCAATATTAGGAAATAGCAAATTAAATACCAAAAAATTACAAAGTAACCCCCTGGGATTTATAAAAATAATTTTTAGCCTTTGGATTAATTCTATTTTTAAAGAAAAGCCCCTAAAAATATCAGAAATTAAATAAAAATTCATAGTTTCCATAAAATATTATAAAAACACCCGTATAAAATTTTTAATTAATATCTAGACTAAATTATTTTTAATAATATAATTAAATTGCTGATATGTATAAAATGCGTTGTAAGTATATTTAAACTTTAGAAATTAATTTGCACATAAGAAATAAATATTAAAAATGGTGTAAAAATTGTAAAATGCATATTTTATGTTGGGAATCTATTTTAAGCATATTCTTGAAGGAGAAAACTTTCTAGAAAATAATAATAGGTTTCAAATAAATATAAAATTTGTATAAAAATGCTAAAATTATGTTTTATTCAAATTATCTCATTTAACTCCAAATTCTCAATAATACATAATTTATAACTCCAAATTGTCAATAATACATAATTTATGCCTATGATCTAAATTAACCATAAAATCATAAATGTGTAGAATTTTATGTTTATTTAATTGTAATGTACGCATTTTGTGATTGTTCTTATTGTATGTTGTTATTTTATGTGCAACGTCGTATCTAGAGTCGGGGCCAGAACCGACTTTTAATCTGCAAGAGCACCAGTTTCCCGTCGACCACCACTCCTACTGTGGAGGCAAGTGTCTTTGACCATCCTGCACCTTTTTGTTATGTTTTAGTTAGATGCATGCTAAATTTAATGTTGAATCCTATGTTATGATTTCTCTAGTTTTTCCACAGTATTCCTTGTCACCAGGGTTTGGATGTATTATTATGAAACTAGTCCACACTTACCCATGCTTAATTGAAAATGAACAATTTGTCTACATGCTATGTTTGATCTACTATGATTCATGAGCTATTGGCATCAATGGAAGTAGTTGGTAGGAATATGATATGAGGTGTTGAATGGAATGGTGCATGCGTGCACGAGACATTGGTTTGTGGTTTGATACCTATCGGATTCTAAGGATCGGTTTATGGAGAAAGTTACTAAGCCATACAGTATCACCACAGGGTTGTATATGGGACAACTTGATTTAGTATTTTGGTCTCTCCCGATGTAGCGTTGGTAATCGAACGAGCGGAGAATTAGTTCAGAGTTCTGCCTTGGGATCCGCATGGCTCAAGAGGGGGATTCTCCTGGTGGAGGGAAAAAGACTCTAGGTGTCGGAGCGCGCTGAAACCTCAGAGCACCAATGCAAGTCAGGAAAACCATCGGAAAGACCTCGTAGTGATCTCCTGGCCACACACCTACGGAAGTGTGTAATGTGGTTAGCTACCACGGGCGAGGGGAGGTTTATTTAGTCCACCTGGCAACAGGGGATGAAATCAAGAACTAATGGTAAAGGATACACACCCTGCGGAGTTTTGTTAAACTATCTAGACAGCAGTGCTCATGGACACGAGCGGCTTGGGACCAAGTTCATAATTAGCACACATAGTTAAAGGTGTATGTGAAAGTGCATCTAGGCTAATCCCCATGGGTTTTGATGATTAATGGCAACACTTAAGGTACTAATGAGCTTTGCAAGTGTAAGCACAAGTGATTGAAAGATGGACAACATTGGATGCTCTCAAAAAGGAAAAAGAGAAGAAAATGTGAAGAACTCGAAGAATGGAACTTGAGTTTTTAAATTCTTTATGTCAAGTTTAGTCACTTAGCTTGAGTGTGTTCAATGAGTCAAAGTGCTAGAATCTCCTAAGAGCTCATAGTTTAAGTTAAACTAGATTGAAAGATGAGTTGAAGCAGCCCTAATGATAGGGCCAGACTTGTCCGGGCTGGAAGGCCATACTAGTCCGGCCACATAAGATTGCTCCGATGTCAAGCGGACCAAAGCGTTCCGTGTAAGTTCAGAATTGTCCGTTAGGGGACGGACTAGTCCATGGTGTGTGTGTCCATGTCCTTCTGGGACTAAGTCCTTAAGTACCGGACTAGTCTCCCCCGGGAGGCCAGACTAGTCCGCTTGGAAACACTAATCCATTCCAGTCCGAAAATGTAGTTCCTGACTGAGTTTAGACTAGTCCGTCCCTTGACAGACTAGTCCGCGGTGGACTTCAATATGGTTGTTGGGACTAAGTCCTGGACGGCTGGACTTGTCCGCCCTTAGGGGCCGGACTAATCCGGTTTGTCAGACTTGTCCGTTCTCTATCGGAACAAACTATTCCGTGTGAGATCGTACTAGTCCGTTGTTGGACGGACTAGTTCGTAGTTTGGTGACCGTTTGAATTCAAAAGGTGGTGGGGGGTTTGTGGTTGGTCAGGGATGACATTGCTGGTCCCCACAGGTCGGACTAGTCCGGGGTCAAAGACCGGACTAGTCCGCACTTTTTCTGGTGGCAACGTCTAAGTGTCGGGACCCCTATAAAAAGGGATCCCCCAACCTCCAAAGGCCCGCTCTCGAACCCTAGTGCCGCCATAGCCTTCCTAGAGCAATCCTAGCCCTCTCTCAACCATTCTTGGAGTCCTAAGAGCGATTCTTGAGGATTTGTGAGGATTGGAAGAGGATAGAGAAGGGTTTGTTCAATCTTGAGCTCTTGGGTTGATTCACTTAGTTTGACTAATTGATTTGAGTTCGTGTGGTTGTTGGTCTTTGATCTTTTTGAGTTGTAAACTTGTGGGAGCCTCAGGTTGTGAGTTGCCCCACGGATTTGGTGATTACCCTTGTAAATTAGTGGAAGAATAGTCGCCCTTCGTGGTGGCTTAGTGAGGAAAGGGTTGAGTGGAACCTTGCCTTTCGTGGGCATCCTCAACGTGGATGTAGGCTACTTTGTGGGTTTGAACCACGGGATAAATCCTGCATCTTGTGTATTTGATTTGACTTACTCGTTCTTCGCTAGATCAAGTTAGGGTTTTGCGCGTTCTTCACTTCAATCTCGTGATCTGCCTCTATCTTGTTGTTATTACTTCATGCATACCATCTACTAGATTGCTAGAGTCATATACTTTACATTTCATCAAGTTAAGTCCTTTAGATCGCTTAAAAATCTCACCTTTGATCAAATCTGTTATACTGACCGGACTAGTCCGCCCCAAGGCTGGACTAGTCCCTACTCTGTAATTTGATTAGCTTTTGTTGAGTTAAGTTTCAGGTTATCCGCCTATTCACCCTCCTCTAGGAAACTTTCAATTGGTATCAGAGCCTAACTCTCCCAAAAGCTTAACTGCTTGGAGAGCAGATGGTGGAAAACTATGAGAAGGAGATGTCGATCATCGACACCATCGGCACCGATGAGAACAACCACACTGGAGGATAAGGATACATTCCCTTGCATGACAATACTGGAAACACCTCCAAGGACAAGCCAAAGCCTCCACCCTTCGATGGTGAAACCGAAGATGAAGATGAAGAAGTGAAGCGTCTCGCGGATCTTCTTCAAAAAGCAAGAGATGAGGCCAAGAGAAGGAGAAGACTTGAGAAGGAGAAGAAGCTCAAGAAGCCCAAGGAGGATTACACGCGATATCCTTTTAACTATGAGCACCTCAATTCTCATTCAAACTATCTCTCTATTCCTATGGGCAAAGCTCCAACCTTTGATGGGACTAACTACACCATGTGGAACACAACATGAAGTTGCATCTTATTTCTCTCAATCCTACACTTTGTCATGTTGTTTGCACAGGTGTAGATATCCCCGTGGATGATGAAGAGTTGACTCCGGAACAAGAACAACTCATTCACTGCAATGCTCAAGCGGCGACCGTGCTTAACTCAGCCTTGAACCAAGAAGAATTCAACAAAGTGGATGGGTTTGAGCAAGCCAAGGAAATTTGGGACACTCTCAAAATTTTTCATGAAGGCAACCGATCCGTGAGAGAAGCCAAGATTGAGATGATCGAAGGGGAGCTTGGAAGATTCGACATGGAAGAAGGCGAGACCCCTCAAGAGATGTACAACCGACTCAAGACTCTCATCAATAGGAGTCGGGTGTACAGATGCAAGAAGTGGACCGAACATGAAGTAGTCAAGAGAATGATTAGAGCCTTCATGCCTCGCAATGTGACGCTTTTCACTCTCATCCGCGAGAGTCCCAACTTTCAAGAGATGACTCCGGATGAGGTGCTCGGCAAGATCATCAACCACGAGATGATGGAGATGGAAGCACGCCATGTCAATGACCTTGCCAAGATCACATCCTCCAAGCAGAAAGGCATTGCTCTCAAAGTCTCACCCAAGTCCAAAGGCGAGGAGGTGCAAGCTTCAAGCAATGATGAAGAAAGTGAAGAGGAGGAAAGCACCGACATGGATGAAGAGGAAATTGCATTCTTCATCAAAATATTCAAGAGAATGATAAGGAAGAGAAGAGGGTCAAACTATGAGAGCAAGGGCAAGGACAAGAGCAAGTCAAGACCAAGGAGAGCGTGCTACAATTGTGGTGAGTATGGACACTTCATTGTGAATTGCCCATACGAAAAGGAAGATGTCAGGAAGAAGAAGAACAAGGATGAGAAGCCTCAAGAGAGGAAGATGTTCAAGAAGAAGAAAGCTCATGGGCACACTCATGTTGGCAAGGAGTGGGACTCCAACAATGAGTCTTCCTCCAATGATGAAGCGGGAGTGGCAACCATCACTATCAAGAAGCCAACAATGAAGAAGACACTTCTGCCAAACAAGGGAGAGTGGAGAAGCTCAAGCCACACTTGTCTTATGGCCAAGGAAGGAAAAAAAGGTTAAATCCAAACTCTCCTTGCGTTCCATTAAAGATGAGAATTTTGATAGTGATAGTGAGAATGAATATATGTTTGAAGGCTTGAGTAAAAATGCTATCATTAAAATGAAAAAGCTCTCTGACGAAATTTTAGACAAGGAAGAGCTTCTCGAGGAACAAGATGAATTGCTTGTCAATGAGAAGCAAAAGAATCTTAACCTTGAGAGGCTCCTTGAGCTTGAGAAGGAAAAGAACAAGGCACTTGAACTTGAACATGCGAAATGCAAGGAGGCTTCCTAAAGCCTTAAGAGTTCGAATGTTGTGCTCTAAGATGAACATGTGAACTTGAACAAAGCTCACAAGAGTCTTGAGGCACAATTCGCAACTCTCAATTCAAATGTCCTTTCTTCTTCCTCAACAAGCTCAAACTTGCCTAAAATGGATTCAAACACTAAAACTTGCAAGTGTGCTAACCTTTTGCTTGATCTAAAGAATGAGCTTAATTTGGCAAAGAGTAAGAGCACACCTAAGGGTTGCATCTTTTATAAGGAGAATATCAAGTATGCACGTAGTGCATACTCGATCACGAGATCTCCCTTGATCAAAGATGGTCTTGGCTATACAAGAGAAGGAAAGAAAAATGCTAGAATTCTCAAGAATAACAAGATGCAAATTGAATTTGTAAAGAAGGTTCATTTAAAGTCAATAATGAATATCATGCATCTACATCTAATGAGATAGCAAAACTTGACAAAGATGCTAAAAATGCTAAAAATGTTAATTTAACAATGTTTCATGATTTTGATGCATCTAATGTGCTTTTGAGAAACAAATTTGGTTATACTTATGCTAAATATGTTGGGACACACTGCAAGAGCCCAAAACCTTGTGTGTGGGTGCCCAAATGCCTTGTGACTAACCTCAAAGGACTAAACCAAGCTTGGGTACCTAAAACCAAAGCCTAAACTTGTCTTGTAGGCTTACTCCTCCGGCGGTTCAAAGTAAGTGCTAGATAGTAGATGCACAAATCATATGACCGGAGCAAGAAGAATGTTTGTGGAGTATGAAGAAAATGAAGATCCAAGTCAAAGTATCTACTTTGGCGAATGTCGAGGTGTCTAAACCGACACCTCCCCCGGACCTACACGGGTGTAGTCTGCGAAGGTTTAATGAATATTCGAGGGGCTAGTCCTAACAAGATCAAGCTCAGAGGATGATGAACACGAGGAATTTACGTGGTTCGGGCCACCTGAGTGTAATATCCTACTCCACGGTGGTTCTTCTGTGTACTATTGCTTGGGTATGAGAGAGTCTGTCCTCGTCAGTGGCTGCTCAATCCTTTTATAGTTCAAGGTCGAACAGCTTACAAGTAGGACCCAGAGCCTGACAAGTGGCCCTGGGAGTACCAAATCCACACTAAGATCTGGGAGTAAATGCTATCCCTGACAACGGCTTCAATGTGCCGCCTGTCCATACCCTGCCGTAGGGCTACCAATAGCCCCTCATCATGGTTGGCCGTGTCTTGTCTGTCTTGTCGAGGCCTTCCATTGGTCCGCCGTACGTAGCAGTTTGGCTCTGACCAGTCATGACAAGACTGGCCACAGTCCGTTTGACTTATGAGTGCTAGCTCCCGCCTACCTAGGGAACATGCGCGTCCTTCCTTGCTTCGGCGTACCGAGCACGCCTCCCTTTACTGCTCCTTCCGCAGAAAGGCTCAGGCTTAGCGCTGCCTGACACGTGGAAGCTCCCGGACCTTCCCTAAGTGGGAGGTCCAGGTCCGAGAGGTTGGGTCCGGAGCTGCCGAGAACGTAGCAGCATCAAACCCTCTTCCCAAGAGAAGAGGTCCGGGGCCGCCGACCTAGCGTGCACGCCGGACCTTCCCTCGACAAGGTGGTGGCCCCGGAGCTGCAGTCCACGTGGCGGCACTGGACCATCTCTCAATGGGAGATGCTACCGCTCCGCTTGCTGCGTGGCACCCTGGGCCCATGGCAGGTCTCGACCCTGTGGGCGATGGGGCCCAGTGTGCATTTATCCCTGTACCTAGGGATACCCAGTTTGCCAGGCACCGACAGTGGCCCCCGGGCCTATCTCGGGGAGAAACTTCCTTGTAAAGGCGGTTATACCCGTGGTGGGGCCATTCTGAATCTTTGTGTCGCGGCTTTAAGGACTTCCCTTCAATGCGGCAGACAAAATCTTTGTCTACGGATACTGCACCATCAACTGGCACTGGTTCCCGAAATTCGTTTCGGCTCCACGCCCCCATTAAGTTTCTACGCTTAAATTTTGATTTATCATCTACGAAAACAGCTACCTTGAGGCAGCCACTCGGTATTTCTGTCGATTCAGGCTCTTGACCCACCAGTCATACGCGGGTTACCCCAGTATCCTGGCGCTTGGGGTTTCCTTCCAAACGCCGTAGATCCATACTTAAGGGAGGGAGTAGCACAAGTCACATACTCTTCATGCCTCCACTCGCACCCGCACTTGAGCCCTTGCAGCCTTCCCACATCCTTCGACTTTGAGCCCTAGTCCTCTGCTAATCCAACCTTTCCTTCCCCCATCCTGTTGCCATGAAGTTGGGTTTGCCTGCTAGCAAGATCAAGACCGAGAAAGGGTTGAAGAAGTTTCGGGCTTACATGGGTTGGTACCATGAGTCCTTCAACGACAGGATCCGCATCGGCGAACTTCCTTTCGAGAAGAAGAACACCGGCGACATGGTATTCTTTCAAGGGTACACCATGGCCAGCCTGCTTCCCCCTTCTCATCCTTCCTGATGACTTTGCTGGAGTTCTACGGAATCTAGCTACACCTCCTTGGGCCCCACTCCATTCTGCTGGTTGCTATCTTCACCCACTTCTGCGAGATGTGGGTTGGGGTGCGGCCCAGTGTGGAGCTTTTCCGGAATGTCTTCACCCTGCAGACGACCGGGAACGTGAACGAGTTGATTGGGATGTACTACTTCGTGAAGCAGAAGCGGTCCCCTTTCAAGTACATGGACACCTTTTCTTCCCGCAAATGGGACGAATTGAAGAAGGAGTGGGTGGTCATCACTGTGGGATGGCACGAGAGGCTGGAGCTGCCAGAGAGCCTTCCGAACGTGGACATGGACCTCTGGAATGAGATCCCGGAGCTGCCACAGGTGTACGGACCCGTTGTGGCAAGGATCGAAGGCTGCGTAGATGGTGGATTGACTCCCCAGATGGTCTTCGGGAACTTCCTGAGGAACAGGTGGGCGCCGCTGAAGTTCAGGGAACGGATGGCGTGGACATTCACTCCGCGGGATGCTGACACCCAAGTGAAAGACAAAGCATTGAAGGACCTGCTGAAGAAGTTCCAGAGCAAGCCCACCATCTCGCTTGGGTCTTTGGCGCCCCCAACGTCCTTCCCACCTTTGAACACAGTTCCTGAGTTCTGTCAGGATCTTCGGAAGCTGATGTCGAGGTTGGATGACATCAGGGTCGCGACGAGGGGGGTTCCTCCAGCAACCAGCACTCCGGGAACCTCCGGGGGGGTCAGCCCCAGTACTCCCTAGCCCGGGGGGTGGAGTCGTCAGCTCTGGCAAGGGCGAGGCTTCAGCGGCACCCTCCAGTCGCAAGAGGAAACTGGTGCGGGGTGACGGGAGTCACGTTGGTGCCTCCGGGGAGCCACCCCATCTGGCTCCGAGACCTCCGGCGGGCGTTGGTTTCGAGGGGCCACCTCCTGCCACAACACCAAGTACGGGACCGAGCTCTGTAGGTCCCCCTCAACCAAGGGTTGCTCTGGCTAGGGAGGCTCCAGTTCAGGCTCCTATTTAAGCTCCTGAGAGGCCTGAGGCTCCGACCACATCGGGTCCTTCAGGCTCTGGCTCCGGTCCTGCCCAGAAGCGGCTCCGCCTCTGCGGTACTTGGGGCTTCCCAAGGTAAGCAACCGAGCTTCTTGCTTCGATCCCACTTCTAGCCAAGGTCACCCTTTAAACATTTCCAACTTGATTTGTGTAGCACTTCCAAGCAAGGTGAGCCGACCACCACACGTCCGGCCTCTCGAGAGGCTGTGCAGGTAGGTGCTTCATCCTCTACGCCCGCACCAACCCAGACGATAGCGGAGGCTCCGGCCGACACAAGGGTGGCTCCCATCCCGAGTGCGACTGCGCCTGAATCAAGGGTCCCGGCTGTTGACGCGGAGGAGGCTGGGACTCCGGAGGCTGGGGCTCCGGTGCCAGAGCTAGTGGCCCCCGAGGCCTCGACGGAGGTGCCAAGTGTGAGCCCAGCTCAGGAGTCGGCGGGGGCTCCGCCCCTGGTGCCGGGGGCCACCGAGGCACTGGCCAACGAGGCACCGGCCCCGGCGCCCTTGCCGGATCAGGTGCCGGTGGATACTCCACCCCTGGTGTGGGGGGCCACCGAGGGACCAACTTCCGCGCCATCTTCCGAGGAGGCTCCGGCGCCCCAGCCGGACGTAGTCGAGGAGCTGGCCCCATGCCAGACATGGAAGCGGCTCCGGCCGGGGTGCCAGGAGTGGTCGAAGAGCCGGTCCCCACAGCAACTAATGCGGAGGTCGGGTTGGCCATCTCGGCGGTCGTTGAAGTACCCGCTCCCACTCCAGTGCCTCAGTGAGCGGCGTCCAGTGTCCCCGCGACTGTGCTTCAAGCCGAAGAGGCTCCGGGCACACGTCCCGCTTCTCAGGCGCCATGGACTAAGCTGGGAGCACCAGGGGCTTGACCGGAAGCGTCTGCGGTTGCACCGGGGGGTCTGGCAGAGACCCCAGGCGCCTCGATCCCACAAGTGCCACCGCCTTCAGGGGATAGCCCCTCCCGGGTGACAGCAGACATCTTGGTGGAGACGGGGGAAGGGGCACCCCTATACGGTCCAACACCCCTTCCTTTAGAGCTGGCCATCAACAACACTCGCTCTATTTTTTAGCAGGTCGCTGTGTTCTTCGGGCACAACCTTAAGGCTTTGGAGGAGGAGCGCAGGAGGCTCCGTCAACATGAAGAATGGGTCAAGGGCGAGCAAACCCGGCTGGCTGAGCAAGGTGAGCTCCTCAACGCGAGAGAGGCTACCCTCGAGACTACCAACAAGAAGGCTCAAAAGATCTATGAAGAAGTTGCGGAATGCCATCGAGCTGCGGACCAGCGCCAAGGTGGTTTAGCTGCCTGGCATGAGACCCTCCAGAAGCGCCAGCATGAGCTCGACTTTGGTGAGTCCAGGCTCGCCGAGAAGCTGTAGGACCTGACTCAGAGAGAGGAGGAGCTCTCCCATAAGGTGTCGGCGGGCGAGCAGAGCTTGGCAGACCGTCGCAAACAGTTTGAAGTGCGGTGCAAGCTTGAGGCAGACGGGCTCTCGAAGGGGGGGGGGGGGGCAAAGCCTCAACGAGCGGGAGACCAACGTCTCTGCCAGGGAAGCCACTGTCCGGGTCCAGGAGGAAGACTTGGCAAAGCACCGGAACTGCATCCTTGCCAGGGAGTCATAGCTCACTGATCGCGTGTGGCAACTTGCCAAGAGCATCCAACAGCACGACAAGGAGTCTGAACGCCTCGCAAAGGAGGGCGCAGAGCTGGCGGCCACCAGGAGGGCTCTGGAAGAGTTGCAGGGCTCAAGAGCATTAGTCCCAGCGAGTGTGGGACTTCCTGGGGTGGGCAGACAGAGCACTGGCACTGTTTGGTCTCAGCCCTATACGTCCGGCTCACCCGGCGCCGGAGCTGCATGACGCGTTGGCGACTCTTGGCTCCGTTGGCCGCATGCTCGATGTAGTGGTCGACGTCGTTGTCGACCAGATGGAGACAAAGGGGAGGTCCCTGACCAATACTGTCGTTGAGTACGTGCTAACGTGCTACCGGAGTTGGGACCCCCACTTCCCCCTGAGTCCAGCAGTCGAAGGGTCGATCGCGGCAGAGCTGGACACTGCACGGGAGGGCGTTCAGGAGGCCGCCGAAGATGTCGCCTTAGCTATCCGTAGGACTTAGGACTTTCTTCTCTCGCTCCCTCTTGTATACCTCCAATTTTGTAAGAAAATCTTTTAATGAGTGGAGTCCTCTTGATCTTTGGTTCTGATATTTTTGTGTCCTGCTCCCTGGCATATGCATGCAACTCCGACAACACCCATGATCTCGGTAGGACATCGACGCCATGTCTCCAGCAATTGGTGGGGCTCAGGAGCTTAGGGGCTGTACCGTAGGGACCTGCGCACATGACAGACAAAAGGTAATTCCGTTCTCGAGTCAATCTTTTACCTACGCTCTATTAGTGTCGTTTGTATCACGTTCTGTTGCCATTGTGGAGGCTTGAGCAGGTACCCAAAGTGGCCCGCCTGCAGACGGATAGCAACGCTCCCACTATTGCAAAGACGAAGGAAAAATTGACCACACCCACGCTAGGTGAAGAGCTAATGGCAACTGCGTGACATCATTCATAAGAACTAAAGATAATTTCAAATGAACAAGCCATTCCAGGGTAGGGCAAACAACTTTTTCATTATAACTCTCATAGGAGAGAACGGACTTTACATGAGGAACGACCCGGTCCGGGCGACGAGGAGCTGAGTGTACCTTCTCTGGGTACCGAACCGCACCGAGCAAGGCAAACACTCGGAGCTCATTTCCCCGACCTTAGTTAGCTCAAGTGTTGTCTCTAGACATTATGCCAGTTTTATAACAAAAAGAAAAATAGAATGCCCTGCCCCCAGTTATGGATAGAACTTACGGAGATGTTCGATGTTCCATGAGTTGGGTACCGGTTGACCATCCTCCATAGCTAGGCGGACACACCCTGGGCGACAAACCTCTGTGACCCGGAAGGGACCCTCCCACTTGGGGGAGAGTTTGTTTGTCCCTTCATGAGAAAGTAGACGTCGCAGAACCAGGTTGTTCACCTTGAGCTCCCTACTGTTCACAGTCCGCTGGTGGTTGTGTCGGAGCGCTCTCCTGTACCGTGTGTTCCGGAGGGCAGCTCGTACGCGTCCCTCGTCGACGAGGTTGATATCTTCACGCTGGAACCGGTCCTGCGTGGCTTCGTCGTACATCCGGACACGGGGGGAGCCCATGGTGATCTCTGGGGGAAGGACGACCTCCGCCCCATACACCAGGAAGTAGGGCATTTCTCCCATAGACCGGCTTGTTGATGTCTGGCTAGCCCACAGCGCGTATGGCAGCTCATCCACCCAGTTTGCACCATGCTTCTCGAGGCTTGAGTATGTACGAGTCCGGAGGCCATTGAGAATCTCGGCGTTCGCTCTCTCTACCTGCCCATTGCTCTCGAGATGGGCGACAGAGGCATAACAAACTTGGATCCCAAGGTCCTCGCAGTATTCTTGAAATGCCGCACTCGTGAATTGGTCCCCGTTATTAGTGATGATTCTGTTCGGGACTCTGAACCTGCAGACAATCGACTTGATGAACTTCACTGTGGATTGCTTGTTAATGGTGACCACTGGGGTGGCTTCTGGCCATTTGGTGAACTTGTCTACGACGACGTAGAGGTGTCGGAATTCTCCGACGGCTCTTGGGAAAGGTCCCAGGATGTCCAGTCCCTACACGGCGAATGGCCATGAGGGAGGGATCATCTACAGTGCTTGAGCTGGTGTGTGGATCTGCTTGGCATGGAACTGCCACACCTTGCATCTCTTAACCATGTCAGTGGCATCTTGGAGTGTTGTGGGCGACTAGAAGCCGTGCTGAAAGGCTTTGCCGACCAGCGTACGAGCCATTGCGTGGTTCTCGGACTCACCTCCATGGATTTCTGCGAGCAAGTTGCAGCCCTCCTCCCGGGTAATGCAACACAGTAGGATGGCGTTGGCGCCACACCGGTAGAGACCCCCCTCTACCAGCGTGTATCTTTTAGCCATCCACACGATCCGTTCTGCCAGGGCATGTTCTTCGGGAAGGTAGTTGTTTTTCAAGTAGTACCAGACCTCCGAGATCCATGCATCGGGACCTCCTTGAGCTTCTGGTTCTTGGATGCCCAGCTGCTCGGAGCTGCTGGAGGCATAGGAACCTTGCCAGGCACCATGGTTGTAGCGCCGCCGGGGTTGTTAGCTTCGAGGTGCTAACTTCAACCCCTTCACCTGGTTTGGTGACTCGGGCGGTTGGTCGCGATAACGTCCTTGCAAAGCCCCCTGCATGCACTGGTGCCTCTGTAGAAGCCTTTGTTGACAGGTCGTATGCGACTGAGTTGTCAGCTCGGGGTACATGGCATAGATCCAGGACCTCGAAATCTTTCTCCAGCTTCTTGACGTGTAGTAAGTATGCTGCCAGCTGGGGGTCATTGCAACTGCACTCCCCTTTGACCTGCTTGACAACTAGCTGGGAATCACCTTTGGCAAGGAGCTGGCGGACGTTGAGGGTCAGTGCTGTCTTCAGCCTGTAGATGAGGGCCTCGTACTCTGCCATGTTGATGGTGGCTTTGAAGCCAAGATGCATCATATATTTGAACTGCTCCTCTGTCGGGGCTATGAGAACCACTCCGGCCCCGACCCTCTGCTCCTGGGTAGAACCATCAAAGTAAAGTGTCCACGGGGTTTTAGTGAAAGCCGGTGCCCGAGTCAGCACCTGCGAACACTGCTTTCACTGCTCTATGGGGCTCCTGGTACCCCATGTCGTCGTCCTTCTCCTCCGTGGGGTCAACCTTCTGCTTACCCTCCCTCTGGCGGGAGGGCTCGCTCTCCTCACTCTGCTGCTTCTGCCGCTGCTCACGGAAACGCTCCGCGAGTTTCTTGACTTCCCAGCACTTGTTCGCACTGTGACCGTTGATCTGGTGCACCGGGCATCTGAAGTCAGCGTCATCCCTTTCGGGGGACGGGCGCAAATGCTTATCCTGACGCGAGCTTCGGGCTCTGCTAGGTGCCGTGGTTGCCACCATGGGAACTCCGGGCCTAGGCTTACTCCTGTCGCGGCCCCCATTCTTCCTCTTGCCCCCTCCTCTAGCAGCAGCTTCCACTTTAGACTGTACGGGCTCCCCGCTTTCCAAGGAGGTTCAGGCGTGCCAGTTACGCCCCTCTGCAGCCTTGGCACATCTGTACGCCAGGGCAAATAGCTCGGAGACATCGCGCACGTCATGCGTGGCAAGCTCCTCGAGCATCTTCTTGTCCCTCACACCCTTTCTAAACGCAACTATGACCAATGCATTCGAGATGTGGGGAATGGTATTCCGTACCTGGGAGAATCGCTGGATGAAGGCCCGCAACAATTCTCCTGATCGCTGTCTAAGAGCGTGAAGGTGGAGCTCCGTGCCGGAGCGTTCATATGAACTTCCAAAGTTCGCTACGAACTGTCGACACAGCTCCTCCCAGGAAGTGATGAATCCAGGGGCAGGTTCATGAGCCATGACCGGGATGGACCAGCCAGAACCACAGAGAAGTAGTTGGCCATGATGACCTCGTCAACCCCAGCGGCCAGAATGGAGGTGGAATAGATCTGTAGGAACTCACTCGGGTTGAAGCTCCTGTCATACTTCTCCAGCGTGTGTGGCCGGAACTTGTGGGGCCAAACCACCCTTCGCATGTGGGGTGCTAAGGTTGTGCATCCACCACCCATGCTCGCGGGTGGCGAGTTTGGCGTTGCATGGCCGTAATGAGCTGGCTGCGCTGTGTATGTCAGTTGCTGGGGTATTGCGGCCGACGCTTGGTGCAACGGAGGCACACCATACGCCAGCGGTGGAGGAGGTGCAACATACGCTCGGTGCCTGGGAGGCGTCATGTATGCCTGGTGCTGCTTGGGAGGCGCCGCGTATGACTAACACGGTGGGCGAGCATCGTGCACCTGGGCCCCAGCACCCGGCAGGCTGTAGTCAGCTTCGAGGTTGCGGCGTCGCTCCCGTTGTCACTCGATGACGACCCGGCAGTCCTCGTTGGCTCTGCGGCAACGCTACAACCTCGTCCGTAGGTCCGCCGATGAAAGCCTAGTTGAACGGCTATTGGCGGTCCGCCGGTCGACGGTAGGCGTGCGTGACAACGAAACAAATGTTGTTGCCGCTCGCCTTCTGCCTTGCGGAGTCGCCTGGAGTGCGGCGATGACCAGATGGTCGACGTCATTTACTTACTGTTGGGTTGCCCCCTGAGGGGCTCCTGCAGTTGGTGCGTTGTGGAGCAACTCACGCGCAGCAAGAAGTGCGCTCTCTGGGCTTGCCGCTGGTGGTGCCGTGGCGGCGATCGCTGCAGGAGTCCGCCGTGCCCCATCATGCTGACCTGCAGACGATGGGGTGGCTGCTTGGCGACGCGATGACCCAGATCTTCCCACTTTGGAGCGGACCCGTCTCTGGGGTGAGATGAAGCTTGGTCCTCACGCGCCACCTGCTGACGGGGATGTGGCCTGGATGAACTGGCATTGGAATGAGTGTTCACCATACTGCTGGTGAAGATTCTTGCAGGACAAAGCCCCCTACCTGGCGCACCAAATGTCGAGGTGTCTAAACCGACAGCTCCCCTGGACCTACACAGGTGTAGTCCACGGAGGTTCAATGGATATTCGAGGGGCTAGTCCTAACAAGATCAAGCTCAGAGAATGATGAACACGAGGGATTTACGTGGTTTGGGCCGCCTGAGCGTAATACCCTACTCCATGATGGTTCTTCTGTGTAGTATTGCTTGGGTCTGAGAGAGAATGTCCTCGTCAATGGCTGCTCGATCCTTTTATAGTTCAAGGTTTAGCAGCTTACAAGTAGGACCCAGAGCCTGACAGGTGGCCCTGGGAGTACCAAATCCACCCTAAGATTCAGGAGTAAATGCTATCCCTGACAATGACTTCAATGTGCCGCCTGTCCATACTCTGCCGCAGGGCTACCAATAGCCCCTCATCATGGTTGGCCGTGTCTTGTCGAGGCCTTCCAATGGTCCGGCGTACGTAGCAGTTCAGCTCTGACCAATCATGACAAGACCGGCCACAGTCTGCTTGACTTATGAGTGCTAGCTCCCGCCTATCTAGGGAACATGCGTGTCCTTCCTAGCTTCAGCGTACTGAGCACGCCTCCCTTTATTGCTCCTTCTGCGGAAAGGCTCAGGCTTAGCGCTGCCTGACATGTGGCAGCTCTCAGATCTTACCTCATTGGGAGGTCCAGGTCTGGGAGGTTGGGTCCGGAGCTGCCGGTAACGTAGCAGCATTGAACCCTCTCCCCAAGAGAAGAGGTCCGGGGCCGCCGACCTAGCGTGCACGCTGGACCTTCCCTCGGCAAGGTGGTGGCCCCGGAGCTACAGGCCACATGGCAGCGCACTGGACCATCTCTCAATGGGAGATGCTATGCTCCGCTTGCCGCGTGGCACCCTAGGCCCATGGCAGGTCTCGCCCCTGTGGGCGGTGGGGCCCAATGTGCATTTATCCCTGTACCCAGGGATACCCGGTTCGCCTGGCACCGACAGCGACAATAGTAAAGGTAAGGTACTAGGTATGGGTAAAATATCTATTTCTCCACAACACACCATCTCACAAGTCATGCATGTTGAATCATTAGACTATAATCTCTTATCCATTTCACAATTGTGTGGAAAGGGATATAAATGCTTGTTTTCTAATGAGGGCGTGGTTGTCACTAGAAGAATTGATAACTCGATTGCCTTCAAGGGTGTGCTCAAGGGAAAGCTTTATCTCGTAGACTTAATCGCGCATAAAGCTCAACTTCACACATGCTCGATTGCAAAAACTAACATGGGTTGGTTGTGGCATCGCAGGCTAGCCCATGTTGGTATGAGGAATATTCACAAACTTCTAAAAGGCAATCACGTCTGAGGTCTTAAGAATGTTGTTTTTGAGAAAGATAGGCCTTGTAGCACGTGTCAAGCCGGGAAACAAGTCAGAGCAACTCATCCCACCAAGAATGTGATGAGGACAACAAGACCATTGGAGATGCTTCACATAGATCTTTTTGGTCCCATTGCTTACATAAGCATTGGCGGTAACAAATATGGCTTAGTTATTGTTGATGACTTTTCCCGCTTCACTTGGGTGTTTTTCTTGCACGACAAAGGTGAAACACAAGGTGTGCTCAAGAGTTTCTTGAGGAGAGCTCAAAATGAGTTCTCCTTGAGAATCAAGAAGATAAGAAGCGACAATGGCACCGAATTAAAGAACACTCAAGTTGAAGAGTACTTGGACGAGGAGGGCATCAAGCATGAGTTTTTGGCACCCTACTCACCCGAACAAAATGGGGTGGCCGAAAGGAAGAACCGAACTCTAATAGAGATGTCAAGGACCATGCTTGATGAGTATAAGACTTCTGATAGGTTTTGGACGGAAGCGGTAAACACCACATGCCATGCTACAAACCGTCTCTACCTCCACCGCCTATTGAAGAAGACTCCATATGAACTTCTAACGGGTAACAAACCAAACATCTCCTACTTTAGAGTCTTTGGTAGAAAATGTTATACTCTCAACAAGAAGCCTATAATTTCGAAGTTCGCTCCGAAATCTGATGAAGGTTTCTTGCTTGGTTATGAATCAAACACCTACGCCTAACGTGTTTTCGACAAAACCTCCGATTGTGTTGAAATTGCACGTGACGTAGTGTTTGATGAAACTAATGACTTCCAAGTGGAGCAAGTTGATCAATGTGTGCTAGATGAAGAATAAGACCATGTGTTGCATTGAGAAGGATGGCGCTTGGCGATGTAAGACCTCAAGTGCAACAAGGCCCAAGTGACCCAACTCCATCACAAGAGGTGCCCCAAGCACAAGATCAAGTCCAAGATCCCCATGATCAACAACCTAATCAAGATCACCATGATCAAGGAATTGAAGATAAAGATGGTGGCAATGGTCAAGGGGGAGACTATGAATATGAAGGAGATGAAGAAGTTGAATCAAGTCCAAGTGTACCACACCCAGAGTTCATCAATATTGTTCAAAGGGATCATCCTATTGACAACATACTTGGAGACATCTCCAAGGGGGTAATGACTCGATCTCATATGGCTAACTTTTGTGCTCACTATTCTTTTGTGTCCTCCTTAGAGCCATTTAAGGTTGAAGATGCCCTACGAGATCCAGATTGGGTAATAGCATGCAAGAGGAGCTCAACAACTTCAAGAGGAACAAAGTATGAGAGCTTGTGAGAAGACCTAATGCCAATGTGGTAGGAACCAATTGGGTCTTCCGTAACAAGTAAAATGAGCATGGTGTGGTAACAAGAAACAAAGCTAGACTCGTAGCCAAAGGATACTCTCAAGTCGAATGTTTGGATTTCGGTAAAACTTTTGCTCCCGTAGCTAGGCTTGAATCTATTCGCATATTATTGGCCTATGCTACTCACAACGATTTCAAGTTGTTTAAATGGATATGAAAAGTGCCTTACTCAATGGACCAATCAAGGAGGAGGTGTATGTGGAGCAACCGCCCGGCTTCGAGGATGATAAGTATCATAACCATGTCTTTAAGCTTCACAAAGTTCTCTACGGCCTCAAACAAGCTCCTAGAGCTTGGTATGAGTGCCTTAGGGACTTTCTCATTGATAATGGTTTTAAGATAGGAAAGACTGATTATACACTCTTTACCAAGAACATGGATGATTATTTATTTGTATGCCAAATTTATGTTGACGATATAATATTTGGTTCTACTAATCAATCTTTTTGTGAAGAGTTTAGCAAAATCATAACGAACAGATTTGAGGTGTCAATGATGGGGGAGTTGAAGTTCTTTTTAGGTTTCCAAGTTAAACAACTCAAGGAAGGCACCTTCACACGTCAAACCAAGTATACTCAAGACATTCTCAAGAAGTTTGACATGGAGAAGGCTAAGCCCACCAAGACGCCAATGGCGACGAATGGACATCTCAATCTCAACCAAGACAGCCCTAGCATCGACCAAAAGGTATACCGCTCCATGATTGGATCACTTCTTTACCTTTGTGCAACTAGGCCCGATATTATGTAAAGTGTATGCATGTGTGCAAGGTTTCAAGCCGCTCCTAAGGAGTGTCACATGACAGCCGTAAAGAGAATCACTTGCGCTATTTAGTTCATACACCTAACCTAGGGTTGTGGTATCCCAAAGGGTCCAAGTTTAGCCTCATCGGATACTCTGATGCGGATTATGCCGGATGCAAAGTGGATAGAAAGAGTACCTCCGGGACTTGTAAATTCCTGGGTAGGTCCCTAGTGTCATGGTCATCCAAGAAACAAAAATCCATTGCCCTATCCACAGCTGAAGCAGAGTATGTCGCAGCCGGAAGTTGTTGTGCACAACTTCTTTGGATGCGACAAACTCTAAGGGACTATGGTCTCAATATGAACCATATTCCGCTCCTTTGCGACAATGAGAGTGCCATCAAGATTGTCCATAACCCCGTTGAACACTCTAGAACCAAACACATTGACATTCGACACCATTTCTCGAGAGACCATTCTATGAAGGGGGTCATTGTCATTTCACACGTGAGAACCAGAAAACAACTAACCGACATATTCATCAAGCCACTAGATGAAAAACGCTTTTGCGAACTTAGGAATGAACTAAATATCCTTGATTCTCGAAATGTAGCATGAGATGTTGCATATCTGATTGTTAGTTCTATTTATCTCTTCAAAACTATGCATGCTTTCGAAAACTTGCCTTCCTCAATTTTCTATCAAATTCTTTTGAATTATTGTCTCCTTGAATCATGGTCATTGTATGAATGTTTGTGTGTTTTACTGGCCATATTCATTGAAAATATTGTGAAAAACTTAGTCCATATGGATCGTTCTTGCAAATTTTTCAATATATATGAGAATTTGCTGTCAAGTATCGGACTAGTCCGGCCAATCACCGGTCTTGTCTGGAGCATTAGCTTAGTCTGGACCTGGTCCGGTGCCCGGACTTGTCCGGTACCGTAACCGGACTAGTACGGACCTCTGGGGACTTAACCCCCAGCGTCGGGACCGACCCCTCCACTTCGTTTCAAACTTCCAAACGTGCGCCTCTCTCCCAAAAACCGCTGCCATTGGCGATTTTTGGTTCCAACTCTCAAAATCTTTGAGGAATTTGCGTGGAAGCTTCTTCGGAGTGTTGGGAAGGCGGATCCCGGACTACTCTACCCTTCCATCCATGGATTTGTCCGTTTTTCACATCTCAAGGTGTGTTCTTGACCTAACTTGAACTTTTTCGATTCCTTCGATTTTAGATCATTTCTCCTGGAAACTAGAGTCTTACTAGCTTGTCTGTCACCTTGTGATTATCTACATGCAATATTGTGCCTTGGTATCGAAGTTTTGTAGAAAAATAGCATAGTTAGGGTTTAACACTAGATGGTCCGGACTAGTCCGGACCTAGGCGGACAAGTCCGTTCTTGACCGGACTAGTCCGACTAGGGACCAGACAAGTCCGGCCTGACCTAGGGTTAACTCCTAACTTAGTGAATTCTCTACTTCTCTACCACAATATTTCACTTGATATTGCCTCATACTCTTCTATTATCCTTATTTTAGCATGTCTCGACGCAACAACTCTCCTCTTTCTGATCCAGAAAGGGAGGCAACTCGACAAGAGTGCTATCGTCGAAGGGATGAGAAGGAAGCTGCTATTGCAGTGGAGCTTGAGCGCATGCGTGAAGATAGACTCAAGAAGAAACGTGATCAAGAGGCAACCCAAGCTCAAGTGGCTGAAGAGCAAGCAAGCAAAAGGAAAAGAATTGTCACTATGGGTGAGAAGCAAAAGGCCCATGCAACTGATAAGGGAAAAGCACCAATGAGTGAGAGTAGCCAAGCTAAGGGGAAAGGAAAGGAGCCTGCCAAGAAGTTGCCTCTTAAAAAGGCTCCTCCTAGAAAGAAAGCTCTGTCAGGGAGAGGTTTGGTCATTCGTGACCAAACCGCGGTGCCTCGTGGTCCTCCACAAGGCCACATTGGTCCTTTGGTCATGACTCCTCTCGTGCGTGATCCTAACCATCAACCTAAGCTGGGAAACAATGTGTTCAAAGGACAAGAATCTGATAAAGCAAGAAGGCTCAGGATGAAGGATCCCTACAAGTATGAGAAAGCAACAACAGATCCTCATTTCTGGTGCGATTTCCATTGCGATTATTATCCCCTAGTCTAACTGTCCAAGAAAACTCCAGTGACGGATGCTCAATGGGTAGATTGGGCTTTTATGGAAAAGAAGGATCATCAAGCCTTCAATGCAATAATCCGAGCTGTAGAGCACCATGGACTCAAGGAGTTGTTTGAGTTTAGATACAACTAGAACACAGAAGTGGTGGCCCAATTCTACCCCACTTGTTACTTCTCCACCATTGGAGATAGCAAGATTACTTGGTTGACTAATGGAGTCAAATATTCTGTGCTCTATGATGAGTTTACTAGAATTATTGGACTTGAGGAGTTCTTGAACTATGAGCTGACTATTCACAACCTCAAGGCTCTAGATTTGAGGGAGATGGAATTCATGTATGAGGTCGGCTTCTACAATTCCCCAACCACCAAGATTATTTGCCCCTTCTTTAGCGTTCTTAATAGGATCTTGAGAAAAATTATAGCACCTAAGGATGGGGATGCAGGCATGATCCAAGGAAACTCGAGGCACTTAATGAAGTTGATAGTTGAAGATGAGAAGTTTAATGTCTTTCGCTATATTTACAACGACATCTTCAATATATGTCACACTCCCAACCGCTCTTGTAGATATGACCCTCTCATCATGTGCTTAATTGAGAAAGTGTCTGGCTTGGAGTTTGTGAAGGATGTCAAGCATAGAGCTCTCCACCCTTAGATTCCACCTCCTACGCCAAATATTGGCAGAGCTTCGAGGAGAGGTACCTCCTTTGTGCCTTCTCCTCGTCCGACTTATGCCGCCTCCTCCTCCTCCGGCGACCATTCGAGCGCTACACTCAAGTTTCTCAAGTCAATCTTCACCTCGTGTCAGAAAGCGAAGGTGAAGGCTATCAAAACAGCAAAGAAGCACGACAAGTACCTTCACAAGCTTTGCGAAAAAGCGAACATTCCTATGTCCTCGTAGGCCTCCGAGGATGAAGACATCAAGCCATTTCCAGAACTCTCGGAGGCGGAGGCTGCCCTCTTTGGTGGTGGGGGTGGTACCTCTAGCGCTGCTCCTGCTGCTGAGGAGGTCGTCGATGATGATGATGAAGACGGCGACGCTCAAGATGATGAGGAGACGGAGAGTGACCAGGCCATGGAGATGCGAGCGAGAGTGACAATGAGTAGTCTTAGGTTCTCTCTCTCTCCCCCCTTACTATTTTTCCTTTTTGGTGTCTTGATGCCAAAGGGGGAGAGATTGAGGGGGAGTATTATAGATCCATGGACTATGATATTTTGAAAAATATGGGTTGTAATAATAACTTTTGCTAGTTGTTCTTATTTGGGTTGTAATGATATTATCACTATGCTATCACCCTATGTTATGTTTATGAGAATTTCATTGTCTATTTTGTCATTATTGATTCTATTTAAGATCATTTTAGTCAAATATGTGTGATGATGCTAAATTAAAATTTGAGATGCATACTTCACTCCACATTTCACATCTCAACACCTGCATCACACTAGGCACCCCACCATAACGCACAAATGTATGAGCCTCCCATAGACTTCAATCTTGTGCATCTAACTTATTGCAAATCATCTATGCACACATTTAGAGGGAGCTCCTTATACATGTGCGTGTTATGAAAATCAGCTCAACCTTATCTTTTATCAAAAATCTCAATGTGTTGTCATCAAATCACCAAAAAGGGAGAGATTGAATGTGGATCTAGGCTAATCCATGTGGGTTTTGATGATTAATGACAACACTTAAGGGACTAATGAGCTTTGCAAGTATAAGCACAAGTGATTGAAAGATGGACGACATTGGATGCACTCAAAATGGAAAAGAAAAGAAAATGTGAAGAACTTGAAGAATGAAACTTGAGTTTAAATTTTTTGTGTCGAGTTTAGTCACTTAGCTTGAGTGTGTTCAATGAGCCAAAATGTTAGAATCTCCTAAGAGCTCATAGTCCAGGTTAAACTAGATTGAGAGATGAGTTGAAGCAGCCCTAAGGACAGGGCCGGACTTGTTCGGGCTGGAAGGCCGGACAAGTCCGGCCACATCAGACTGATTCGATGTTGGGCGGATCAAAGCGTTCTGTGTAAGTCCGGACTTGTCCGTTAGGGGAGAACTAGTCCGTGGTGAGTGTGTCTGTGTCCTTCTAGGAGTAAGTCCTGAAGGACCGGAGTAGTCTGTCCTGGGAGGCCGAACTAGTCCGCTTGGGCAGACTAATCCGTTTCAGTTCAGAAAAGTAGTTGATGACAGAGTTCGAACTAGTCCGTCTCTTGACAGACTAGTCCGCGCTGGAATTCGAGATGGTTGCTGGGACTAAGAGGTGGACAAACTAGTCCGTCCAAGCTGTCCGTCCAAACTATCTTGACAGACTAGTCCGTCCAACCGCAGTGGACTTCGAGGGGTCGGAATAGTACGGTTCGTCAGACTTGTCCGTTCTCTACCGGAATAAACTATTATGTGTGAGATCGGACTAGTCCGTTGTTAGACGGACTAGTCCGTAGTTTGGTAACCTTTTGAATTCAAAATGTGGCGGGGGGCTTTGTGGATGGTCAAGGATGACATCACTGGTCCCCATAGGTCGGACTAGTCCGGGGTCAAAGGCCGAACTAGTCCGCACTTTTTCTGGTGGCAACGGCTAAGTGTCGGGACCCCTATAAAAAGGGATCCCCTGGCCTCCAAAGGCCCGCTCTCGAACCCTAGAGCCGCCATAGCCTTCCTAGAGCCATCCTAGCCCTCTCTCAACCATTCTTGGAGTCCTAAGAGCGATTCTTGAGGATTTGTGAGGATTGGAAGAGCATAGAGAAGGGTTTGTTCAATCTTGAGCTCTTAGGTTGATTCTCTCAGTTTGATGATTGATTTGAGTTTGTGTGGGTGTTGATCTTCGATTTTTTCGAGTTGTAAACTTGTGGGAGCCTCGAGTTGTGAGTTGCCCCATAAATTTGGTGATTACCCTTTGGATTTAATGGAAGAATAGTCGGCCTTCGTGGTGGCTAAGTGAGGAATGGGTTGAGATGAACCCTGCCTGTCGTGGGCATCCTCAACATGGATGTAGGCTCCTTTGTGGAGTTGAACCACGGGATAAATCCTAGGGCTTGTGTCTTTGATTTGACTTCCCCGTTCTTCGCTAGATCAAGTTAGTGTTTCGCGCATTCTTCGCTTCAATCTCGTGATCCGCCTCTATCTAGCTGTTATTACTTTGTTCATACCATCTGCTAGATTGCTATGGTCATATACTTTATATTTCATCAAGTTAAGTCCTTTAGATCGCTTAAAAATCTCACCTTTGATCAAATCTGTTATCCTGACCGACTAGTCCGCTCCCAGGCCGGACTAGTCCGAACTATGTAATTTGATTAGCTTTTATTGAGTTAAATTTCAGGTTATCTGCCTATTCACCCCCCTCTAGGCAACTTTCCTACTTGTTGAGTACCGTTAGTACTCAAACTTATTAGTTGCATAATTTTCCCCAATCTATGAAGACCAAGAGATGGAGAACCAGAACTTCTACGGAGATCCAGACGAGATGTTCTAGGCTGGCGTATCCCCCGTACAATGTTTGTGCTTGGAGCCATTTTATTTATTCTTCGCTGCTTATGTACCTTTCTTTTAGACATGAATGGTCATTTATGTAATAAATTAATATACTCGAATATGACACTATTTTTCTAGTAATTCACTTTCGTCACCATATACTCCCTCCGGTGTACAAAAAATTGTCGTTTTGGACATATTCTCGCATACCAAGGAAGCATTAAATAGATTTCTTTCTTTTACAATACAACTCTCCTTAGTGGTCTGAGTGGTCTTCTTCACGTTTTTCCAGCCAATCTGATGCAAGTTTAATTCCTAGGTACACGCTACCCCATTTTTTACACTATTTTCCATGGCATGCAGTGTAAAACGACAATTTTTTGTGCACTCTTGGCTCTAGTGTAGAACGACAATTTTTTGTACACCGGAGGGAGTATATGATTTAACTGATCCTGACATACATGTGAAAAATATCTAGTCGTCTTCTTAATATTAGGCGTGACAAAGGCAGTGCATAAACAAATGTAGAACGCGCCTAGGAAGCCAGCAGCACATCACTGGTCTCTCCATGTTTTTTGTTTTGGGGCACGAGCTGACCATGTCGAATTCGAAAATTTCTGAATGGCAGCCAAAGATTTGGGCAACTTTCAATCACGAAAGAAGATTCAGAAGACCCAAACGAATCCCAGCACAGATCCTGCATATCACATGTATCTGCCCGTAACTCGGTAACTCGCATCGCAGGCCGGAACTCGAGATGATCATTACCCCCTCGTGCAGTAACAATCCAATAATTTGTACTGCTAACCCCTAAACTTTACCAAACTGCCTGCGATGAACCGGAACGGCACGAGCGGAGGTGGCCATGGAAAGAAGGGAAGCACGCAGCAGAGGGAACGGGGAAAAAGCGAAAGAGCGCGTAGTCCTAATCAGTACTACTACTTACTCGGACACCAAAGCCGGGTTTCTCTGAGAAAAGAAACACGAAAGCCCGAGACAGAGCAATGATAGATATGGCGCGGCCGGCAGCAGCGACCGCCGGAGTGGCAGCACAGTGTTCTCTCACTACGTGCCGGGACAGGGAGATGGCCGAGACGCGAACAAGAGGCAGATCATGCGGGCAATGGTAGGGCCGGCCCCATCCAAAGCGAAAGCTGTGTTGGCCGGATTTATAAGCCCGAGCCCGTGGATATATGGGTCTGCCGGTGTTGCCACCACTTCGGTTTTGAGCTGCCAAGAAGACGCGAGAGGTTGGCTGCGAGGGAGGAGCGAGCAATGGCGAGTGGGAAGGAGGAGGGTGGAGAGGCCACGCTTGAGGAGGAACAGGAGGAGGATTACATCGACATGGACCTGAGCTCGGCGGCCGGGCCGCCTGTGGTGGCGAGGGAGGAGTTCGAGTTCATGTCGGCGCCGCTGGACCGGTGGGGCGAGCCGCTGGCGTCGCCGGCGGACGAGCTCTTCTACAAGGGGAAGCTGTTGCCGCTGCACCTCCCGCCGCGCATCCAGATGGTGGAGGAGCTCCTTGACGGCCGCCGTGGCGGGACCAGGAGCGGTGGGGTCCTCGGCTACAGCAGCACCGCCCCGGCGACGCCGTACGAGTCGTGCAACGCGTCACCGGCGAACTCGTGCTACGTCAGCGGGGAGCTCAACGTGGAGTACTTCCGAGAGTACGCGGCCGACCTGGACGACGCCGCGGCGGCCGACGGCAAGAGGAAGTCGTGGTCCAGGAAGCTCAGGTTCGTGCGTCAGCTCAACCTCGGCCTCAAGCTCAAGGCGTCCAAGGCATACCTCAAGACGATATTCGCAGCCAAGCCGGGGAACGCTGACGACAAGAACGTTCATGGCGCGACAACAAGGGAGCTTTCGCGTGGCCACGGCCATAACCATGGCCACCTTGGGGCGTGGAGGAAGAACCCATTCGGCCAGATCAGAAGCAACAGGTACATCGTCGCCTCACCCTCGCACGGCGGCGGCGGCCGTGCTGCACCTCAAGGAGGGCGGCAGAAGGAACGCGAGTACGGGCACAGGAGGTCCTTCTCCAGCGTCATGGTCCGGTACTCGTCGTCGAACAAGACTTCACCAGCGCCTACTACGCCGTCGTCCACCTCGTCCTTGTGCTCGACGTCGACGAGCTCGTCGGTCCGGACCTCGAGCGACTCCGACGGCGCGGCGGGGCCGGCGCTGAGGAGGAGCAGCAGCGCGAGCTCGGAGGTGGAGAACCCGATCCAAGGGCTCATCGCCTACTGCAAGAAGTCCCAGCAGCTGGCCTCCGTGAGGAAGAGCGCCAGCGACGCCGGCTTCCGGTTCCTGTCGTCGGCGGCGTCCAAAATCGCCGCGGAGTCCGACGGCCTAGACGAGCTGATCGACAACTTGCAGAAGATGAAAATGTGATGGGTGATGATATGATTGTACAATGATGCAATGCGTTCTGAAAATTTTGTGATGACTGAAACCACTGTTCTTGTCCACACTGTGTAATGATGATATTGTTCAAACGAACGACATCTGAACTTCAGCCTAATTTTTTTTCAGCACGTTATCAGAGCTGTTATGTGTCCCGGTAACAATTCCTTTAATTGTTCATCATGTCAGAGTTGTGCAATTGTACATATATTTAGAGTAGCTGAGCAAGACCAGAGTTTTCCTTATACCACACTTGCTTTTAAACACTAAAAGCTCAAAGTAAAGCCAACGCAAGAAGATTAGCTGATGCAAAATAATCAATCAAAGCATATAGGATGGATATACAGCAGCATTACAAGCAATGTGATATTGTCTTGCATCTGTCTTCCGAAAATATAATACTCCCTCATTTCTACAATAATTATCATTTTGAAGATGATTTTTAGTTTATATTGAATTAAAAAATTTGTCCAAAACAATAATTATTGTAGGAAGGAGGGAGTATGATATCACATTTCGCAGTGCTCTGCATTTCTATATTGGCTGAACTGTCCGGAACACTGCCTTATAAATCAAACTATTTCCTTTTGGTTTTTGCAGGTAAAAATTAACCTGTTTTCTTATGACAAATAGCAATTCTTCATAGAAATTAAAACCATTGTTTAGCAAAGCCCATACCACCACGTGCATCGAAGTGAAGTAAAAAAATTACAGAAACGGCCCCTCGTTCTCTTTATTTTCTTGGGAACATCGAGTTTCAGTGGCCGACACACTATACTTGCAAGCAAAAACAAGTGTTTTTCAATTCTTTTTAATACCACGCATTGGTATGTGCATTGCTTGACAGTACCAGCAACATGTTGGCCTTTGAAGCTACGGATCATCAGAAAACAAGCAAGAATTCAGTTCGTTGAGGGACAATTCTACTAAAAAAATAAAGAACAGGGGAAAACATGACAATGTGGGTGAAACAACGGAGGCAGCAACTTTCTGTTCCCATCAATGGCTGTCTAGGTCTAGATCACCACGAATCTCCTGGTACACATCGGTAGTAACATGGCAACATCACGCGTAAATCAGCGTATCTGAACATCCGAGTCATTCGATCAATACCTTTTCGAGAAGCTCACTCTTTTTTTTTTCCACTGCTCATCCATTTTTTTAAAAAAAGAAAAATTGATATGCCATTTGATTTTATTCCTTGTTCTTATTCCAATCAGTTGAGAATCTGATAATGCGCAACTAAAAACATAAACGATCAAATGGGTATTCGTTATTTTTTTTTAAAGCTTGAAAGGAGGAGCTTCTGCGTAATATCATATAAGAAGAAAGTTGACCCTGTTTATAAGGAAAACCGGGTCCGAAAACCGTACAACAAAGAGGATGACACCACATCCTCCACCCAGCGACACAAACACCACTAACCATGTGAATACCTGTATCAGACAATTTATCAAACCTAAACTAGTTACAGGAGATACAAGAAATTTTTATACAGTGTTCATCCTACAAGAACGACGCCTTCAAGAAGGAAAACGATGTAGGAACACCATTGTCGCTAACAAGTTTTCACCCGAAGGATCGACATGAGAGCTACCTTGACAACACCTCAACAGGACTTGCGACGCGCGCACGCGCAACTGTTGTCAGGTTCCCGCCCCAATGAACACATCTACAAGAGTCTCTATTACCACCACCAACGTCCAAGGTCGACGACTACCCGACTCGAGACACCACCCGGTAGAGTTGACTGTGTCGCACTCACAACCTTCACCACACCACACTCGCGATCGCCATCGCAATCAGCGCCTACGATACCGGCACGACAAAGGCCCTCCAACTCTTCTCACCTCCAGTTGTTGCGCCACGCAGGACGAGGCAATGACTCCGACCTACCCAAGAGCGTCACCAAATGCTGACATCAACACTCACAAGCATCACCGCCCAGAACCGCTGTCGCAGGGGCGCCACAAACTCTGTCGCTCAGATCCGCCATCGTAGGCGCCCAACCGGCCCTACCGCCCCGATCCGCCGTCGCAAACATCTGCGAGCCCTACCGTCCAGATCCGCCGTCACGACCACTGTGAGTTCACCGCCATCACTTTAGAAGACCGCTCAAAGATAGAGAGGAGCTCATCACCACTGAGCCTCCAATGGCTAAGGAACCACCATATCATGCCACCTCCACCTCGAAGATCACCACCGTCGTCACCATCACCCGCCCAGACAAACTCCATCACCACACCATACCGTCATTGAAACTAGCAGTGTTGTACCAATGACGCCACACCCACAGCCATGGCATCCACGAACGACCATCCTTGGTCACCTCTCGTCAGATCCGTCCACGATGCCTGGGCCACTAGCACGTCCCTCCATGCACTTCGCCGCCAGCAGGCCGTTGTTGAAGCCGCCAGTGCACCATCAGCATGGTGCCTACCTCCACCAACGAGCCTCACACCTTCTCCACATGCCGTCGCCACCACTGCGGCTCCAACAAGCCTGAATCAAAAGCGACTGTTGGCCGTCCTTGCGTAGAACCGAGTCCACCGTCGCTAAATCCCATCTCTGGAGCTCTTGGCCTCGCCAACGCCCAGAGCAAGCTGGCTCCGGGTGTCACCTCGCCAGAACCGAGCTCCACTGCTCGAGAGTTGCCGCCGCTGTTACTCGAACCGCCTCAGCTGGCCGCCCACCCCACGGCGACAGCCTGCACGAGCAGACCCGCCTCAAGGGCCGCACCGCCGCTCCTGGCGCGCTCGCTCGTTGCGCCTTCGTCGCCGCATCCAACTGTCGCGCGAAACACCTGGATCTGCCAGCTAGTCACCAGATCCGGCCGCCTTTGCCCTTGTCGCGCTGACCACCACTCGCAGGAGGGCATGCCCCGCTCCGAGGCTCCAAGATTGCGGGGAACGGCACCAACTACGGAACAAGCCCGCCGCCACCATCCTGGCGAGTCACCCGACACGCGAGCAGCTCACTCCGGCGGTGGCAAGAGAGAGAGAGGCGGCGAGGACTGGCAGTGGCGGCTAGGTTTCGGTGGCCGCCCGAGACCGAGCGACACCTATCCCCTAGCAACACCTCTTGATGAGGTGAACCATTTTCGATAGATTCGGTGATCTGTCGTACCGAACTAAGTCATGGGTACATCTAATCTAGAACAAGACAAAAGAGATCTGCAAGACATCCGCTCCTGTAAAATTTAGTCTATCTTTAAACTCTACTCTAAAGCTTACTCTATATATTTTATATTTCCAACCATTCTCTTTAAATTTACAGTAATCTTTCTAGTAAACTTTTACAGTGCCTTAGTGGCAACCCGTGCGGGCGGTCTAACATTATACCTAAACACAAGGTCTGACACAAAACAAGACAAAGCTGAAAACGAGGACCAGATTCCATATCCTACTCAAATTTAGCTGCCGTGCCTGGCCATGCAACAGACCAGACCAGCGTGGCCTACCTACATCAGAAAACCAAGCCTGGAACTAAATTCTGGCCGCTTCAATAAGCATCGTGTGATGGCGAAACCACAATCCAAAACACAATTTTAATGGAACCACCAGCATGTCAAAGCCGATGGTTTCGCATATGATAATCAAGGGAACGCTGCTTTGAGCATCTAACCGTGTTAATTGCGTCAGGTCATCAGGAGGAGGATCCCACTCGAGGAGGGACAGCAGAAAAAATATTCGATGCTTTCGCTTTTTGGGGCGCGGAAATCTCGTAAAAGACACCAGCCGCGAAGGCGAAGGCGAATGGGCTTTGGACCGGGGAGCACGCGCGTGTCGACGTGTCGTTGCCGATCGAACCTGGCGCGGTAAAGATCGCGGCCAAACGGATCCAGGCGGAATTGGGTCCCCATCAAACCGATGAGCAGCGGTTGATCGGAATCGGAGGACTTGGTTTTTCTATGCAGCCGGGGCCGCGGCATCTCCGGCACCCGCAATTGGGTTAAAAAATCGTTTCGTTTCCGGGTTGCGTTTATCGGCAGCGCGGCATATGCGTTGCTTCCGGCGTCCGGCATCGCGTGGCAGTGGCACGAGCTCCCGGCTGTTTTTGTGCTTTTCTCCGGGGCTTCTGGCCTACGAGCATGCTCAGGATGGTGGGCGAACTCGTAGTCGAGGTGGACGAAGGCTCGCTCGATTCCAGGCAGGCGTTCCAGCTTCTCTTGCAGGGCCTCGCCGATATCATGCATGGGCCTCTAGCAAGGGCATGTCGCGGGGAAGGACAATGTCCACTCAAAGTAGTGAGAACCAAGCGTGTACGCTCGCACGATGTCAGTGTGCCTCACAGCTTCGTAGTAGTTCCAGCAGAGCTAGGTAAAGCTTCTGAAGAAATTCTGGTGGAGCTGACTGGCCGACCAGGGAGTGGACGTTTTCTATTCTACTAGCACTGTCATCGACCAGGTCCTGATCGTGTAGATCGCAAGCTGTGAAAGAGCAATCAAAATATTATCAAACACATCATCGTGTTTTACAGAGGTTCTCAACGCAGGTAAATTAATGCCGCCCCAGTGCATCACCCAGCTTCGTTTTCGTATACTTCTGTGGAGGAGTTCCGTCATATGGAATGGAAGAAATAAATAGCGATTGATATTTCTTACTTACAATGATGGCACTATCTGGGTCAATACAACCTTGGACATAGTTGGCAAGAAGTGCAGCCACAAGAAGCCCAATAACATTTGTGATGACGTCGAAAAAGTGATCTTGTGCATAGGCCTTCACAACTTCGTTGGTGAATGTGCGGCAATATATAACGAGAAATTTCACCAGCGTCACTGAGAGCATAATATCAACAACCCACTTTACCTGCTCTTTTGTCAAGCGGAACCCACCTCCCTAAATAAAGCATAATGAATAATGGTCGTAAAAGCAATAGATCGATTTGTAAATGAGTGGAATTTCGATTCTGTTTATTTTTCTAATGAAAATATTCCTTTTAAAGAATAAGTTAGCATTCAAAACACTCACAATGTACTACTCCCGCTAGCCAACCTAGTAGCAGCTGTTTATGGCTGCCTCCCGTCTCCCTCCCACCTCCTCCCACCCTCCCCTCCCCGCCGGTCACCCAAGCATCGCCGCCTTCTCCATCCTAACATCCAGCGCAGCATGGACCCTCTACTAAGGACTATGGAGACGTGTGACCTGGTCTCTCCAAATGGCTTTCGACAACAGAGCCCTGCTGACCTTTGTCGATGGGACTTTCAAACGGATCGGACATTTGAAGCTCAGGTGGTTTCCAGGTTCAACTCCTCAGTTCATCATCCATCCTCTTCTCCTGCGGGTTCGTTCTTCTTGCTGGCTGTGTTCCGTCGCTACACATTTTGCCTCACGGAGGATTCTGTGGGTTGGGCTCTCCACTCCGTTCTTGGAGGTTCTCCGAGAGGGTTTCACGTTCGCTTTGAATGCGATCGCCACTTCTGCTTTTCTGTGGCTTCCAAGCAAGTTGGGTTACTGATTCACTCCCTCAAGAGAGTTATCACCGATCATTTTGACGTTTACTTCTACCTTTGGAGGGATGGGGGTGCTGATTGGAGAAAAGAGAAAAGACTCTAGAATCTTGAAGAAGAGAGTACTTGCCAGCTGGTTATGAATCGCAAGAAGAAACATAAGAGAGTCTCGTTCAGTTCTCCGATCAAACAACAATCTCCTGCCAAAGATGCAAACAAGAAACTACATTATCTGGGTACATTCCTTTCGAGATCCCCTGGATCTTACAATAATCAGAATGGTTCCCCTGCCAAGTTAATCAAAGTTTCCAAAGTACTTTCTTCACTTCGGGATTCGCTTAATTCAAGCTTTGGTCAAGACAACGTTCATCCCTCTCGGGGCCCCACCTCGTGGATACGATGTCAGAACACCAAGTGAAGAAGCGATCCTCTGCCACGCCCAAGTCAACTTGGGTTAGTGCTTCCTCGCCCGAAATTTCTTCCAAATCTCCCAGGGCATCGTCGAGAAGATTTGTGTGGGTTCCCAAGTTAGAAGGCGTCGGCCCGAGGGAAACTATCTGGCAAAATCCTCTATGTCCAATCGCCCTATAGGGTATGACATGGATAAAATCAGGCCCAAGGGCTGCTTTCGTTGCTTGAACCCGTTCCACTACATCAAGTCCTGGAGATCTCAAATCAGGTGTAGATTCTGCTTTAGTTATCGTCATAAAGAGAAAACCTGCTTCATCTGTCTTCAGAATACAAAACGTCGCATTTGGAAAGTCAAGAAACCAGAACAGGCTAGTGGGACTAAGGGAGTTTCTACCGGAGGCAGTGAAGCGTTTAAATTTGACCCCCCCTCCTCGGCTTCTCCTCCACGCAGTGAGCTCGCCATTGTCCTAGCATTGTACTACTTCATCACCCCCTCCACACTTCCTCAATCTTACCATCGAGACATGGTAATAGCCAACTTCCCAATCGACCCCTCCCGTTTCATCCCCAACGAAGCATTTGACATCGTTGATGGTGGCGCACACCGTATTGCGAGAGCTGAGGTGAACCTACCTGGGCAACCGATGGCCAACCATGAGGAATTCATCATTGCAGAGAACGCTGACAGAATCCTGGACGAGAACGCCTATGGAGGTTTCATCCAACACATTGTGCACTATATTGAGTAGACACTGCACCTCACGGTACGTTCCACGGGTCTCACCTCTCTCGGGATCGCCCTCATTGGGCTAGATTACAACCTGTAGAGGGACATTCTCGTATTGAACAACCCTATTGAGGTAGCGGACATTCGAGTTCGTTTCGTCAGGCACAACTTTGGGATTAACCGCAGAGAGAGAGACTTCACAAGAGTGGGCTGGATACTCATTCTTGATTGCCCGCTGGATTATCAGACCCTGGAGCATATTGACATTATAGTTTCCTCCTTGGACAAATTACTCAACTGGCACAACAACCATGCTGCCTTAGGATATGTATTAGTGAAGTGTCTGTATAATGAGGCAAGCTCCATCCCCAAAAGTTTAGTCTTTCGTCAAGGATCTAGGGATGGTCGCGCAAACTTTTGGTCCTGTCCTGTGGTGCTACTGACTTCTCAGCATCCAGACGAGGTTGCTAATTTTGAGGACGACCTGCCGGACAATGGAAACCCTCACCCTCTCCCTCCTGTCCCGGGGGAGGAGCAAGCAGATCAAGGAAATCAGTGGAACAAGGAGGAGCAAGAAGGTGACCCTCTCTGTGATGTGGCAGTCCAGCAATCCGACCTTCACTTGGGTTGGGCTCCTTGGCCAAACCCTCAGGTGGCAGCCCCACTTGCGAACCATCAGGAGCAGCATGAAGTGCAGGAGGAAGATAATGGTTCCAATGGTCCGCCTTCTGGCTTGTCGGAGGTGGAAGTTGGACAAGTGGTGGACGATCAGCCTGCGAAGTTAGAAAACCAAGTTAATTTCTTTTACCCTGACGATACTACCGTGAAGACAGATTGGATTGCACCCTTTGTTTCACTTGATTTCCGTCTTCTTCTTGCAGTGTCGTTCTCGTAACTGTCTAGGGCTTGGTGGAATTTGTCTGTAGAGATAAATGGCATTGTGCCCTCAAAGTCAGTCATCATTGCCGATCCAGAAGTGGGGTCTAGCTCTCATAACAAGTAGGCTAAGTTCAAGATTATCGTGGAAGAGTTGAACCCTGATGTGCAGGATCAGAGGATGATGCAGGGGGACCTAAGTCCAAAGAAGAACATGATGAAGTTAAAAGCCCATCTTAGATCTCCAAAATGATCTGGGATTGTTTATACCAGACGCTTTAAGAAGACAAGGGACACTCAGCGCAAGGAGGATGCAACTGACAACCTGGTAATCTCTCAAGATGATCTCCGCCGTAGCCCTTGCCCCAAAAGCAAATGGGCTGTGCATAAACAAATTTCTTAAGGATGTTCAGAGGATAAGGGAATTAAGAAGAAGAAAGCGGTCAGGTTTGTCTGACCGCAAGACTTAGATGTTATGGACAATTGCTCTTCCTTGTTCCTAGTGAAATTCCCAACACTAGAAGAGCTTGAGGCCAGAGTGGATCCGTACCCGGAGATCCCGGAAACTATCATCAAGGATGCGGCGGAGAAGAACTGCGGCATTCCCCCTTCGGTGGTGCGCTAGGAGCTGCTCTGCTCCAAGACAGGAGAGGGTCCTGCTGATGGGGCGGGCAGCTAAGCTCAGTCTATTGAATAAGTTCCGATGGATAGTGAGATGAGAGGACTTACTTTTGGTTAGTGCTGGGGTCATTTTGGTATATTTGCATTTTGAACATGCTGATGTGGGTTCTAGCTGCCCCCTTTTGTCACTGATGTACCATGCTACTAGTGTTTTTTTTTTGTTTCTGCTTTCACTCAAACCTTATCCAGCTTGCTGTTATGTTGTTCCTATGGTTAGTTCATTTGGCTAAGTCTTTTACTGATAGTTACGCTGGGGACCTGGGGTCCATAGCTGTTGCATCCTCACCCAATCTGTTTCCCATATGGTGAATTCCAAGAGATAATTCAATGTGTTAAACTGGAATATTCAGGGGTTAATGACCCTACAAAACAGCAAGCTGTGAGAGCTAAGATAGAGGAGTGTTCTTGTGTTGTCTATTGTCTGCAGGAAACCAAGAGAGAGTCCTTTGACCCATCCTTTATAAAGAATATTACACCCAAGCGCTACAACAAATTTTTCTTTGCCCCATCATCAAGGGCCTCATATGGGATTTTAATGGGTTGGAATGACAACATTCTCAAGGGCATGATCATACAGGTCCTTCGTTTTGCTATCACAGTCCAATTCACTTCAACCTTAGGTGGTACAAAAATGAAGTTGACCACTATATATGGTCCTTGTGCCGGACAACTCAGACTTGAGTTTATGAATTGGATGAATCAACTAGTCATTCTGAAGGAAGAGCTATGGATGTTTATAGAGCACTTTAATTTCTACAGATTGTTTGAAGACAGAAATAAACAAAGAGCTAATACTTCAGACATGATTTTCTTCAACACCTGGATTCATACTCAAAGTATGGTGGCGATTCCTTTGAAGGGGAGAAGGTTCACATGGAGCAACATGCATGGAGACCCTCTAACTGAGCAGTTGGACTGGTGTTTCACTAGTCTTCAATGGTCTGTAAGTTTTCCTAACACTCTATTGTCCCCGTTGGCTAAAACTACCTCGGATCATGTGTCATGTGTTGCAAATATCGGAACTAGCATTCCAAAAGCAGGCATTTTCCATTTTGAGAACTACTGGCTCCATCATTTAGACTTCCTTGAAGTGGTCCGCTCGGTATGAGACCGAAGACAAAAAGAATCTGACAGTGTCAAGAAGATTAGCACCAAATTCAAACACCTACACAGAGCACTAACGGTATGGCACAGAGGCAAGAGCAGATGGTCTTCCATAATTGAACAGTCTAATATGGCTCTTGCAGTTCAGGACAAGCTAGAAGAAGGCAGACCATTGTTTGTCCAGAAGCGTGCCCTCAGAAGAATGTTAAAAGCCCACATTGCACGCATTCTATAAGAACAAAATGACTACTAGAAACAACGCTACATGGTACGTTGGACACTGCTAGGGGACGAAGCAACTACGTTCTTTTACGCTGCGGCCACGGAGAGATATTGACGAAACAACATTACCTCATTGCAATCGGATGATGGAAGAGAAATATTGGATCATGAGGAGAAAGCAACTTATTTGTGGAATAATTTCAGAAACCGAATAGGGACCCCAAATACGATATGCTTGTGACCGAATCTACAAGAGCTCTTCTCCCCATCCATTGAGCTCTCTCCCCTAGCGGAGTCATTCTCAGTCTTGGAGATAGATGAAACGATCAAAGAAATGCCGAGTGAAAAGGCCCCAGGGCTAGATGGATTCAACACGAGATTCTTTGAACACTACTGGTCAATTATCAAGGAGGACATCTTGATGGTTTGTAACGATTTCTTTCACTGCCGTACCATCTTAGGCCCTATCAATAGTTCACTCGTTACCCTGGTTCCGAAGGTTAGTTCCCCTACAGTCCTAAAAGATTATAGGCCAATATCCTTACTCAGTACAGTGGTCAAGCTTATCACGAAAATCATGTCCAAGATACTTCAAAGAGTCATTCCACAACTCATACATAGGAACCAATATGGTTTCATCAAATCTAGACCATACAAGATTGCTTGGCCTGGTCCTATGAATATATCCATCAATGCAAGCATTCTAGAGAAGGTATGGTTATACTTAAATTGTATTTTGAAAAGGCATTTGATACAATGGAACATAAGGCTATACTCCTAACGTTAAGAAGGTTCAACTTCCCAGAGAAATGGATTACTTGGTGCACATACATTTTGCCCTTAGCCACTTCCTCCATCCTCCTCAACAGCACCCCTGGTAAACCATTTTATTGCAGAAGGGGAGTGCGGCAAGGGGATCCATTATCCCCTCTGTTATTTGTGTTGACAGCTGAAATCTTGCAACTCAAGTGCAACTGGGCTTCTTCCAATGGTTTACTATCTCTTCCTCTAAGCGAGACAGGTTCCACAAATTTCTCAATGGTGCAGTATGCGGATTATACTGTTGAAGTGTGCCAACGACACTTCCCTCGGTACTACTAAGAAGTAGTCAGTGGAGGTTCATATTTAGGTAGGGAGAAAAATCAAGATCCAAGAGCAGGGTGACACAAGGAGTTTTATGTGGTTCAGGCTGCCTGAGCGTAATACCCTACTCCATGGGGTGTTTGTGTATTGTAGGAGCTTGTGTCAGCTTCCGTGTGGATGAGTGAGAATTGTCCTCTTCTATCATGCAACCAATCCTTTTATATGCCAAGGACTAGCTGTTACAGCATGTTCTATAGCCTGACAGGTGGCTCCGGCTGTAACAACCACCCTATACACGATCTACGAGTGTTAAATGAGGTTAATAGTGTGATAACGTGCCTTTATGGCAGCGTTACTGACTTGATAGTCCTCTGATCGTGCATTATTAATATGCCATCAGTGACGCGTTAACAAGGTCTTGTAATGGCCAATTGATAGCCCTTAAATGTCTGCGCTGTTGGATATCCCGGTGTCTTCCTGTTGTAGACATAGATCCAAATGTGTGACACGTGGTAGCACCGGAGCATCCCTCTGCAGGGAGGTAGGTCCAAAGCTACTGGACACGTGGCAGTACTGGAGCCTCCCTTATAAGGGAGGCAGGTCTAGTACCCAGGTGCACGTGGCAGCATCGGAGCCACCTCGAGGAGGGAGGCAGGTCCGAGGCTGTAGGACACATGGCAGTGTTGGAGCCGCCCTATGGAGGAAGGCAAATCTGACACTGCAAAACACATGGCAGCACCAGAGCTCCCCTAAGGAGGGAGGAAGGTCTAGCACTGCAGGACACGTGTTGCCTCTGGAAGTCCACAACACTAGAAGGTGGAACTCAATGCCTCTTCTTCTGGTATGAAGGGATACCTGGTATGCAGGGTATCGACAGCGGCTCCTGGGCCTGCCTCTAGTGAGATTGTGAGGTTTTGATGCCGGAGGTGGGGCCATTATATCTCCCGCACTGCTGCTTCAACTTCTCCTATTGGAATACATGGCCCTTATTGATTTGGTAGGTGAGATACATGAAGTGCGGATCTCACGCAATTGAAGAATGTCGGCTCCCAATACGATTTTTGTATCGGTTCCCAGTGCAATCTTTGTAGCTCTGTCAGGCCGCCGCCCTCGGGCTTCCAACTTCTCATCATGACAACGGTTCACCTGGTGTGACTTTTTTGGCGAAGTGGACCTGGGCCCTCTTTTCATTGATGAGGTAACTTTGTTGAGCGTGATCAAGGTCCGGATGCATTTTCCATCCAAGTGTTGCAGAGTCTTAATAAAGGGAGAGGCGTTGGAAGGTGACATAATTGTTACGCACCGGTCTGTTCTTGCTCATATAGTTCTCCGCTTGAACCCCTGCATCACGCTCCCAATTTTGCTCCACTTTGCGGCAATGGAACTCGAACTGCCACCCCCCCAGCAAGATTCTGAGCAAGAGGGATCTCACAAGAGTCCGAAAGCTGATGGGCTGGCAGAGCGACTCCTTCAACAGTGCTGTTTGCTGCGGCAAGCTCCCGTTCAAGAAGGATCCCCCCTGCGACATTGTCTACTTCTCGGCGTACGCCATGGTTGGGTTGGTTCCACCAGTATCCAGCTTCTTGCTAATGCTGTTAGAGTCATACAGGCTCCAACTACATTATCTCAGACCTCATTCGATCTTGCTGGTGGCGATCTTCGTCAACTTCTGCGAGATGTGGGTAAGCATGCCACCCTGCTTGCCTTTGTTCCGGACCTTCTTCACTCTCTGTGCGGCAGGCAAAGGTAACAACTTGTTGGGATTCTACTACTTTGTAAGGCGTAGGAATCCCCCATACAAGTACATCAAGTCCTTTCCTTCCGGAAAGTGGGAGACTTGGAAGGCTGACTGGGTAGTTATTTGGGCGGACCCTCATGACCGGTTGGACCTACCAGAAGGGTTCCCGACGACGGAGTCCGACTCCACAGGAGGAGCTCTCAAAGCTGACTGATGAGTACAACCCCGTGCTATCAAGAATCCTAAACTTGGTCGACAAAGAATTGACATCCCTAATGGTCCTCGGCAACTTCCTGACCAACCACTGGGCTCCACTCAAGGAGCGAGAATTTGCAGCTTGGTCATAATCTAGAGAAATGGATTTCCTCTGGATTGAGGTTTGTCAGGGAACCAACTTAGATGAGCATGCCTTGAAGCTCCATCTGCAGATGTTGAACAGTGGAACACTATCAAGAGATGACCTCGTACCTCTGGCATAGTTCTTGCCTCTATGGGTAGTTCCGGAGGTCAGGAGGGAGCTGCAGAAGGTGATGCCACTCCTTGATGATACAAGTCTTGTGGTGTGACAAAGGAGCACTTCGCCAGCAGGGATTGTAATCTCTGGAGCTTCGACCCCCTATCCACACGAAGGGTCTGACTCTGCACCTGTCAGCGGAAAGGGCGAGGCTCCTGCAGATCTAAGTCAGAAGAAGTCTGACTCAAGTCAGGGCAAAGATAAAAAGCCCGTCGACACCTCCAGTCGAAAGAGAAAGTTGACGTGAACTGATGGCAGCTCTGTCAGATTAGCTCTGACACAAGTGGTGCCACTACCTTGCTCGACCCTCAAGTTAGTGCTTGTTATGCCTCTAGCAACGACAACTCCAACTCCAACGGCCAAATCATCTTCATATTCAGTGCCTATAGTGGGCACTAGGTCCAGCAAGTCTACTCCAGTCCCGATGCTAGCAGCGGGCTCTAGGCCTGGAGTATCTTCTCATACTACGAAGATCCCAGCTGTGGCGACGCCAGTGGCTGTCATGACTACTGGGATGAAGTCCGAATCTTCTGCCTCACCGACGACGGTAGGTTCTGTCTCTGACCGTCCAAGGAAGAAATTTCATGCCGACTGGAGTGGCAGCGTCCCCAGGTAATGATCGACACTTAAACTTGTGTTTTCTTTTTATTTTTTATTTTTTCTTGAATTCTCTATTCCTCTGTTTCCAAAGTATCGAGAGGAGGAGCTACTACTCTGGCACCTGCCAGCTCTGCGGCCACAGAGACCACACCAACTGGTGCTCCTGCTGATGATACGACTTCTCCTATGGTCGTGGTGGGTGACACCGTAGTTCCGGCACCAACTGATGTCGAGATGATCTCGATGCCAGCAGCTAAAGAAGTCGTGGTTGTGTCGGACCACGAAGAAGAAATGCCGGAGCAAGCTTCAGCTGCTCTGGAGCAACAATAAGAGGTACCGGCGGTATCAGTGCTGGAGATTATGGAAGCTGCGATGGAAGTTCTGACACCAGCTCCGGAGGTAACGATGCTGTTGGCTGATGTCGTTATGCCAGAAGTGGCCATGACTGATCCAATACCTTAAAATCCAGCTGCGGGACCTTCTATGCCTGCGCCACAGGTCGATGAGCTCCCGAAACTCAGCGCTGCAGATGTTGAGCTGTTGGAGTCCATGCTTGTGCCATGGGCCCCGACAACTATTCCGGAAGACTTGAATGTGGCCTAGCGGGGGGGGGGGGGGGGGGGTGAATAGGCCTTTTTGAAATTTGTCGGAACCTGCACCACTTAACAACCAGTTCAAAATCAGAGATATTGGACTAGTCCGGTAAAGTGTGGACTAGTCCGGTGTGTACCGACTAAGTTGATTAGGTTTGATCGATTAATTTGATTCTTCGATGTATGCAGCGGAAATATAGAGTCAAATGAAGTGTTGCAAGATTATGGACTAGGGTATATCACAATTCAATCTTGTAACTAATGATTCAACGTAAAGTATGCAATAATGGTTGAAACCCTAGATTGTTGTAATGAATAAAAACGATGAACACCAAGAAAGACACAAGGATTTATCCCCTGGTTCGGCTCCCACAAAGGCAACCTACGCCGACATTGAGGAGTTCACAGAAGGACCGAGTCTTCTCCAACCCTACCCTCGTCGGATCGCCACGAAGGCCAATCCTCTTCCACTTATCACAAAGGGGTGAATAACTGAATTGAAAGGGGCCTTCTCACACGTTGAGGGCTCCCCTAGATTACAACACGAAATACCACCAAGAACACACTCAAAAGATTACAATGAAATCACAGGAGTGTGTTAAAGAATCAAACCAAGAGCTCAATGAGTGTTGAACGTGTCTCTCCAATGATCTAGAGTGTATTCTCAAAGGATTGATCTTTGTTGCACTTAATTTCGTGGAGAGATGTGTTTTTGGAGGCTCTTGGGAGGTGTCACGGTGCTAGGGTTTAAAGTTGGGCCGTGCACCTCTATTTATATGGGGTTTCTAAAAGTGACCGTTAGTGTTTAGAAAGATCGGACTAGTCCGTGGTGGACACCGGACTAGTCCGGTGTGCTGTGTGTAGTAAACCCTAAGTGTCACAAAATATCGGACTAGTCCGAACATGTGAAACCCTAAGTGAATTGGGTGACAAGTCCGCACATAGAGGACTTGTCCGATTTAGGTCAGAGGGTTTTTCGGACTAGTCCGTGCTAACATCAGACTTGTCCAATTTAGATCAGAATGAATATCGGACTAGTCCGATGGTGATTGGACTTGTCAGATTTTGTGTGACTTGTGAAGTATTTTAAGGACTAGTCCGCACTGGGGAGGACTAGTCCGATTCTAGTCAGAGAGATATCGTACTAGTCCGATGGATATCAGACTTGTCCAATTTTGTGCAGAGCGGATATCGGACTAGTCCAATGACATTCGGACTAGTCCGGTTCTGTGTAACTTTGTGCAATGTGTGTGTTTAATAGTGTCGGTAGGTTTGATCCGGCAGATCTCCCGACACTACTAAAGTGTTAGAGGAGTTTGAGGTTTGGTGTGGGCGCGCGGAGATTCAAGAAGGTGAAATGTTAAGTGACACAAGAGACACGGAGGTTTACGTGGTTCGGGCCGCCTGAGCATAATACCCTACTCCACGGGGTGTGTTGGTGTTGTATTGGATGTATGAGCTCAACGTCAGTTGAGAGTGTAGAGTGAGCGTGTCCCCTCCTATGTATCGTCGGCCTGTCCTTTTATAGTACAAGGGCAGGCCGTTACAAGTTAGCCTAGCCCGACATGTGGCCCTGGCGGTTACTGATATTGATACACATTTGATGCGGTTAATTGACCTTAATGACCGAGTTACGGGCTTTGGACAGCATCGTTACTGGAAATTAAGGTCGTCTGATCGTGTGTCATTAATATAGTATTAATGACACTTAATCGGGTCTTGAAGTCCTTGATTCCTCTTTGAAGATCCGGAGCCGTTGTGGAGTCTTCTGGAGGTTAGAGGTTGAAGATCTGTCGGTTGGACACGTGGCAGCTCCGGAGCATACTGTGGGGAACAGATAGGTCCGGAGCCACCTGATACGTGTCAGTTCCGGAGCTTCCCTTGGTCTGGGGTTAGGTCTGGGGGTGCCATTTCGGTACATAGCCTGGAGCTTCCCCCTTGTGGGCGGTAGCTCCGGTTTGATCGTACACGTGGCGACCCTGGGACTAACCATGTCGGGGAAGCGGGCCTGATTATGCCTGACATGTGGGCCTCTGAAGATCTTCAAATCAAGTAGATGACATTCCCTTGAGATCTTTGCAATCTCAAGGGGTATACGGTTCCCAGGGTACCGACAGTGGCCCCCTAGGCCCACCTCTGGGGAAGATCCCTTGGGTGAGGTCATTCCGTCGGAGGTGGGTCCATCCTTCGACTTTTGAACTTCAAAGGTCTTCGGATGTGCCGTTGGCGATAGTTTGGAGTTAAATCCTCGCCATGTGGCATATCCTGTGTGCGGCAAATGAGATCTTTGGCGTGCGGATCTCACGCAATTGAAGGTCGCCGGTTCCCGATACGAAGATCATATCGGTTCTGCGCGCCTTGTCAGGCCGCCGCCTTCGGGCTTCCCGCCTCATGATGACAACCGTTCGCCTGGGTAAGAACCTCGACTTGATCGTCAGGGTGGTCCGGGGCCCTCTTGTCATCGGCTGGGTGGAATTTTTGAGTAGTATCTTCGACTTCCTTGCGGTTTCCATCCAAGCGTCGCGAGGGCTTACTTAAGAAGGAAAGCGCACGCCGTCTGGGGTTCTTTACGCCTCTCATCTGATCTTGCGCTCAAACTCCCAACTTGTGCTTACTTTTCCTCTCTTGCCTCACTGTGCCGCAATGGAATTGGGTCTCCGCGAGAGCCGTTTGAAGACCGAAGGTGACCTGAAGAAGGTCCGGGCCCTCATGGGATGGTCCCCGGACTTCTTCAACCGCCTGGTCCGCGCCGGGGGAGAGCTCCCGTTTGAGAAGGAGCACGCCGACGAGATGGTGTACTTCTCTTCGTATGCCATGGTGGGGTTGATCCCACCTTTTTCCTCCTTTTTATTGATGCTGCTAGACTTTTATGGTCTGCAGCTGTACCACCTTGGCCCCCACTCCATTCTTCTTGTGTCTATCTTCGTCCACTTCTGTGAAATGTGGGTGGGCATCCCCCTGCATTGAACTTTTCCGGACCTTCTTCACCGTCCACACCACCGGTAGGAGTAATGAGTACCTTGGCTTCTACTACTTTGTGAAGCACAAGAAGTGCCCATTCAAGTACCTCCAGTCGTTTCCCTCTGGAAAGTGGGATGATTGGAAGAAGGACTGAATAGTCATCCTGGTGGAGGAGCACGAGAAGCTGGAGCTGCCCGAAGGCCTCCCCAACATCGACACTGCAGTCTGGAGTGAAGCTCCGGTGCTGTCGGAGGCTTTCACCCTTGCTCTGACCAGGATCCGCCAGTGCGTGGAGGGAGGATTAACTTCTTAGGCGGTATTTTGCAATTTCCTGGTCAACAGGTGGGCACCGCTGAAGAGGAGAGAAAAACTCACTTGGGCCCTCAACAGCGTGATGGACGACGACCGAGTCAAGACTGGGCTGAAGTCCAACATGGCGGGAGCAACCTTGGAGTTTCATCTCAAGAAGTTCTAGCACGGCATTGACGTCGCGGGTGATGACTTGACCCCGCCACCAGCTTTTCTCCCTCCGAACGTGGAAGTAGAGTTTAGCAGGGAGCTCCAGCGGACGATGCCGGTGTTTGACGACCTTGGTGTCATCAAGAGAAGATCGACCTCCCGGGTGGTGATCCCTGGGGCTTCCGAAGGTGGCTCCGACCCTGCCCCGAAGCCAAGGATCGAAGTCGATGGCAAGGGCAAGGAGCCGACGGACGAACCCTCGAGCCGGAAGAGGAAGCTGCAGCATGCAGACGGAAGGTCCGTCAGGCCTGCAACCTCTGCATCAGCTCCATCTCCCCGAAGGGGGAGGTCTTCTTTAACTGCGGCGACCGTACCCGCAGCGGCGTCTTCCCGAGGTGCTAGCTCCGGGCATGCGACTCCATCACCAGGGCCAGTTGAGGCCTCTAGGTCTGGAGGTCCTTCCCGGTCGAGGAGGGCCTCGACTAAGGAAATGCCCGTGGCCGCAACGAGTTCCGGGGGGCCTTTTGGAGCTTCCACGCCAGCGGCGGCTATGGTTAGCCCAGAACGCCCGGGAAAGAGGTTCCGCGCAAGCTGGTGCGGAAGCCTCCCGAGGTAATTTTTAATCTTTACCTCAGACAGTTGTTTTATTGTAGTAACTGTTTTTTAAGTTTCTTCATCCATCATCTGCAACGTTACCAAGAAGAGGAGTGAGGCTCCACCCTCAGCCACAACCGCTGAAGCTGTGAGGGCGGAAGCTTCTGCTCCTGTCCCAGTGCTGCCCCAAGTGGTGGCTGAAATTGCGGCAGCTCCGGTGCCAACTGTCGTGGTCATGGACCTCGAATCATCCCTCGAGACTCCCGTGGTAGCGCCAGACCACGGGAGAGAAGATGCGCCAGTGGCACCTGCCCCGGAGGTTGAAGCCCCGGGTCTTGGTGCTGAGATGATGGAAGCTTCGGCCGTTGAGCCGGAGGAAGAAATAATTCCGGCCCCAGAGCCGGAAATTGTCGAAGCCCCGGCAGTTGAGCCGGAGGTTATTGAAGTCCCAGCAAGCGAGCCGGATGTGGAGGAAGCTCTGGCGGTTGAGCTGGCTACCTCCGAAGCTCCGACCTTAGAGCTAGTTGCAGTTGAAGACCTTCCAGCACCCGAGCCGGTTGAGGTTGAAGCTCCGGCCTCAGGGCCGGTTGTTGCGGAGGTATCAGCACCTGAACCCATGGTGGTCGAGGTGTCAACACCCGAGCCACCAGCGGAGGAGGAGCCCACGCCGGAGCCTGAAATGGCTCCTACTCCAGTAGGGATGATGGCGGAGGTGCCTACTGCTAGGCCAGGGTGCCCAGATGAAGTCGCTGGCCCCCTGCCTGAGGGGTCAAATGAAGACCTGGCGGCAGGGCCTTTGTGACGCCCGGTTCCGAAAATTGAACCAAGCTAACGCATATGTGTGCCCAGGATGTTCAACACACATACACGAGTGATTCACAAATGATAAACAGATAATTACCACAGCTCAAATTATTAAATAAGTACTCTTATTACATAATTCATTATATCCTCGAATACAAGCTCTAATGAATATTAATGACAGGTTCAACTAATGCAACGGAAATAAACTAATTAAGCAACTAAGCAAACTAAGCATAAGGGATAGCGCAGCTCCGTGCAACACCACAGGCAAAGCTGACGGTAGACACGGCCTAGATCTCCACATTATCGCCATTAAACTCACAATTCTGACCTGCAACTGTTGGGTGGGATTGCAAGAGTGAGTACATGTCGTACTCAGCAAGTGTGGAAAGTATGACATGTGGCTGATTCAAATGACGACAATAATAATGGCTAAGTGCTGAAAAGTACAGTAAAACATTTGGAAAGCAATATATCATATGTATGTGAAGTAAACCCATCATAAACCATGTAACCATCATAATACCAGTCCATAATTTACCATTGCCAATAACCATAATAAATGTCATAAACCATGATTCCATCCCATAACCATAACCATAATCATAATATCAACCATAACCATTACCAAACCATAACCATCCCAAGTCCCAATTTCCCTCTAATCATGTAGGTCATCCAGGAGCTCATAACCGAGAGCACGGCTATCATGATAGTTTTAATACTCTGCAGAGTTTGTACCACTTTACCCACGTGTTTGTGATTCCATCACCCGTCGGCGACTAAGGAACCTCCCTTATGCCAATCACACTTCCTTTGGTGTATGGCCAAGAGATCACAAAATAGCCTTTACAAAGGGATTACTAGCCTATTTAGACCCCACTGAGGTTTCACCGGTGGCGATGCCTCCAACTGAGCACATCTTCAACCAATGGCCCCCTCTTAAGCCATTCGGATCCCAGGGTAGTCCCGCCAATCATCAACAAACCCAATCCGACTACCCCTTCCCCGAGCATCCACAATGGTCCAAACAGCACTAGCAAAGCCCTAATTAATCAGCTACGCCGCACCCATACTTGGCCTCGTGGTGGCACTGTAGTCCTAGCCTATTCTCGCATGAACCGGTCCTTAGATCTAAAGCAAGCAAACCACCATAACATCCAGCCCATCCACATACTAGGCTTGCTTAGATCACTCATCGTATTGACCAGTTCACATTAACCAGAATATCATTGATGCATAATTAAATGTGTAGTGTTGTTTTCCATCCCAATTAATTAAGCAAAGCAAAAAGGTAAAAGCCCTTCCCGACTCTCTACCATAAATTCCAGGTGACAAGGGTGATTTAACAAATCTAGTAAACTTCCTATCATAGGATTCCCATGATATTGACACAAGCATACAATTTTACAAACAAAACATTTATTTTAAAAACAGGATCAATATGCTTCAAGGACACTTGCCTTGCTCCGACGGATGGGGTTGCTCAAGCGCTTCAAAGTCTTGATTTTGGAAATCCTCGTATGCGGCCTCTTGAGCACGTTCCTCTACGCGTGATCATACATACAAGAAAATACATATACAATCAACATGATGCACACACATTAATCAACATGCGATGATATGCATGCATGCAAAGATCAATTATTAATTAACTACAGTTGTTTATTAATTAGATGCAACTAGTTCATACGTGTTCATATGAGTTTACGGGGGTTTTAGAGTGGATTAATGCTGCTGAAAATAAAAAGACGACGCAACTACGATCAATTTACGTTTATTAGATTCAATATGGTCGCTAAAATTCGCATCGGGAACATGGCCTACCGTAGATGCGATGGCTTCGATGATCGCGGGATGATGGCGATGCGTAGATGAAGTAGATGGCGCAAGGTCCTCTGGCGGCACGACAACGGCGACGCGATGACGACGACGATCTCTGGCGGAAGACGGCACCCTCCTCTTTTTCTTCCTCTTCTTCCCCTCTTTTTTTCTTCCTTTTGTTCCCCTGGCGGCGCAGCCCTCTGGTCCCTCTTTTCTACCGGCGGCGCTAGGTTTTTTTTCCTTGTGGCGGCGCTGGGAATTCTGGTGTCGAAACCTTTGGACTGCGGTTCCTTTTATAGCCAGCGAGGACGCGTTGGGGCGCTGGACGCGGCCGACTTGGCCTCGGGACCGAGTCACGGGCGCGAGTGCGCTGGAGCCCTAGCCGGCTCGACCTCGGCCTGGCTCCGTCGGCCGTGCAGGCACACGGCACGCGCGCGGTCAAGCAAAACCTGCTTGGGTCCGATGGCCAGGCGCGTGCGTCTCCGGCTGCGGCAGGGCTTCTGGGTTTGATTTTTTTCTTTCATTCCCTTTTATTTTCTTTAGCTGTGCGCTGCCAGAGGGTCAGGACTTGAGTCCCGCTCAGCATGCCTGGAAGCTTCCGGGCAGAGGCAGAGTCCTGATGGAGAACGCAGGTTGTTGACTTTTTTTTTTGTTTTCTTTTGGTCTCTGGCTGTCGGGTGAGTTTCTATCTTTTTTTTCTTTTGTTTTATTTTATAAGGCCAGGCTGTGTGGCTATAGTTCGGTTTAGGTGGCCTAGTTTCTACGTGCAGCCAGAGATTACGTGCAGTTAGTGCTGCTGGTCTAGATGAGTTGACTTTTTTTTTTTCTCTTTATTTTTTTATAAATATATTATTATTTATTTATTCTTTATATTATTTTTTATATATATTTTATTTTTCTTTACATATATAAATATTATTATTAAATATATATTATTATATATATTTTTATTTATTTTATTTTTATATGTTATTATTATTTTTATACTTATTCCCTATTACAAGTTTTATGCTATTATTTTCTTTTTCTTCTTTTGCTACATACATTTGTATATATGCTCCATCTTTTATTTTTTTTCTTTATTCTACCAATGTTAATGCATGATCTTGTATGCAATGCATGATGAGAAAATTTAGGGTGTTACAAACCTACCCCCCTTAAAGTGAATCTCGCCCTCGAGATTCGACGGCGTGGAGAAAAGATGCGGGAATTCTGCCTTCAGGTCAACTTCACGTTCCCACGTAGCTTCGGCTTCCGTATGGTGGTTCCATTGCACCTTGCACCAACAGACTTTCTTATTCCTCGTGACCCTTTCCTTCACGTTCAAGATCTTGATAGGTTGCTCGACATAAGACAAATCCTCTTGAAGTTCTAACTCGTCCATCGGCACTTATTCTTCCGGCACCCTGAGACACTTCTTGAGTTGAGACACGTGAAACACGTCGTGTACATCAGAGAGATACGCCGATAGCTCAAGTCGATAAGTTACCTCTCCTCGCTTGTCCAGAATCTTAAATGGCCCGATATAGCGAGGTGCCAGTTTTCCTTTGATGTTAAACCGGTGTTGCCCTCGGATAGGTGACACCTTGAGGTATACAAAATCTCCAACTTCAAATGTCAGATTCCTTCGCCTATTATCCGCATAACCTTTATGCCGCGACTGAGCAGCCCTTAGGTTTTCACGTATTATTTGAACTTGTCTTTCAGCGTCTTGTAACACATCCGGACCAAATACTTGATTCTCTCCTGTCTCATTCCAAAACAAAGGTGTCCTACACTTCCTTCCGTATAGTGCTTCATAGGGTGACATTTTCAAACTGGCTTGGTAACTATCGTTGTACGAAAATTCTGCATATGGCAAGCTCTTATCCCAAGTTTTCCCATGCTTTAAAGCACAAGCTCTTAACATGTCCTCTAAAATTTGATTGGTCCTCTCGGTTTGTCCATCCGTTTAAGGGTGATACGCCGAACTGAAGTTCAACCTTGTTCCCATTGCTTCATGCAATTTCTGCCAAAATCTGGACGTAAACTAAGAACCTCTATCCGAGACTATCTTCTTTGGTACTCCGTGTCGACACACAATATGCTCCATATACAATTCTGCTAGCTTCGCGGTGGTATATGTGGTCTTGACAGGGATGAAATGAGCCGATTTTGTCAACCGATCCACAATAATCCATATTGAATCATAGCCAGACTGAGTTCGCGGTAATCCCACTATAAAGTCCATACCAATCTCTTCCCACTTCCACTCTGGGATCTTTAATAGTTGTAACAATCTGGCTGGCCTTTGATGTTCAGCTTTAACTCGTCGGCACACATCACAAAATGCAACATATTCGGCTATGTACTTTTTCATGCTGGCCCACCAATAGCATGTCTTTAAGTCCTTGTACATCTTTGTACAGCCAGGATGAATTGAGTAAGGTGAGTCATGTGCCTCCTTCAATATTGTTTCCCGAATATGCCTAACATTAGGTACCACAATCCTCTTTCCAAGCCATAAGGTACCCTGTTCGTCCTCATCAAATCTAAATTCTCTTCCTTCTTGGATCTTTTCCTTGATTTCCTGTATTTCCTTGTCCTTTTGTCTGTCCTTCCTGTATTCCCTGCTCTAATGTTGGGTTGACTTCCATCGTTCCCATCTCATTTATGAATCCAAGGTTCAACCGTTCAAACTCCTTGCATAACTCGGATGGCAGCTCCCGGACTGTGAGTTGGTGGCTTACTCCTTTTCGGCTCAAAGCATCGGCCACTACATTGGCCTTCCCTGGGTGATAGTTGATCCCCACGTCTTAATCCTTGATGAGCTCCAACCATCGGCGTTGCCTCAGATTTAGATCCGTTTGCGTAAATATGTACTTGAGACTCTTGTGATCCGTATAAATCTCACATCGGTGACCAAAAACATAGTGTCTCCATAACTTCAAGGCGTGTACCACGACTGCGAGTTCAAGGTCGTGTGTAGGATAATTCAACTCATGTTTCTTTAGTTGCTTCGATGCATAAGCTACCACTTGGCCTTCTTGCATGAGCACACATCCTAATCCTTGTCTTGATGCATCACAATATATATCAAAACTCTTGCTCACGTCCGGTAATACTAACACCGGCGCGGTTGTCAACCTTTTCTTTAACTCCTCAAAGCTATCCTGACAAGCTTGAGTCCATCGGAATGCCTTCCATTTCATGAGTAATTCCGTCATGGGCTTGGCTATCTTGGAAAATTCCTTGATGAATCGACGGTAATATCCAGCCATCCCAAGAAAACTCCTTATTTCCTTGACGTTTTGCGGTGGTTCCCACTTCAACACATCCCTTACTTTAGCGGGTTCAACCGATACTCCTCCTCCAGAGATGATATGACCCAAAAATGGCACCTCTTTCAACCAAGACTGACACTTGTTAAACTTGGCATACAATTGATGCTCCCTCAATTTCTGCAACGTGAGCCTCAAGTGTTCCTCATGTTCTTTCTCATCCTTCGAGTAGATCATAATATCATCAATAAACATCACAACGAACTTATCTAAGTACTCCATGAAGACATTATTCATGAGGTACATAAAGTAGGCAGGCGCATTTGTCAATCCAAAAGACATCACGGTGTACTCATAAGATCCATACCGTATCCTAAAAGCTGTTTTGGGTATGTCCGATGGTCTAATCTTCATTTGAAAGTATCGCGACCTCAAATCAATCTTAGAGAAGACACAAGCACCCTTCATCTGATCAAACAAGTCTTCTATGCGGGGCAAGGCGTACTTGTTCTTGATGGTAACCTCGTTGAGAGCTCGGTAATCCACACACATCCTTTGCGTTCCATCCTTCTTGTCCACAAGCTTCTGAAAATTGACATAATCGCAATTGAGTAGTTGCACTTGGATTTCATTGTTCAAGCCTCTCATGAACAAATATTGCTTCCGGCTGTCCCGACTCACATCTTCAGGCGCGTACCTTGAGAGTTGAGTGAATTTATTGAGATATTCACTCACACTTGATCTTCCTTGCCTTACGTTCTCGAATTCTTGTCTCTTCAAGATCATAGCACCTTCCGACACATAATGAGAACGAAAATTCTCCTTGAATTTAGCCCAAGTAATTCTCTCTTGGTTCTCATGAGCGTTGCAATAAGAATCCCAACAATCCGCAGCTGCTCCAACGAGTTGATGAGAAGCAAATAGGACCTTCTCTCGGTCACTGCATTGGACAATAGAAAGTTTCTTCTCCACGGACTTGAGCCAATCATCAGCATCCATAGGGTCAACAGCTTGAGCAAAGGTTGGTGGCCTAGTCCTCATGAACTCTCCCAATCGGTTATGAGGAGGCGGGGGTGGCGGTGGAGGCATGTGGGGCTGATTGTTGATGTTACTGCCAGCCTGCAGCTGTCCCATAGTTTGTATCATGGTCTGCATGAGCTGGTTCTGCATAGCTAGTAGCTGCTCGATATTGATGGCTCCATGAGCAGGTCCTTGTCCAGTATTGTTCTGAGGTACTCCATGGTTCTCCTCCTCACCATTGACATCCCTCTGATTGCGAGTCCTCACCATCTGAAGGAGAGCAATAGGTAAGAATTAAGAAACGTCCCCAACTATATGCATCAAGGGATATGAAGCTAACCAACTAGCTATACTAGCCTAGGTGGACATGGTAATGCTAAAGCATCTCAAAATCCTCTATTAAGCACACAAGCAACCAATATATATATAGCAAACAACACACTAAGCAAAAACACATCGATTCCTGAGTGCTCCTATGTGCTCTAAAGTGTCCATTCTATCTAGGCTGCATCCTACGGTCAACCTGGCTCTGATACCAATCTGTGACGCCCGGTTCCGAAAATTGAACCAAGCTAACGCATATGTGTGCCCAGGATGTTCAACACACATACACGAGTGATTCACAAATGATAAACAGATAATTACCACAACTCAAATTATTAAATAAGTACTCTTATTACATAATTCATTATATCCTCGAATACAAGCTCTAATGAATATTAATGACAGGTTCAACTAATGCAGCGGAAATAAACTAATTAAGCAACTAAGCAAACTAAGCATAAGGGATAGCGCAGCTCCGTGCAACACCACAGGCAAAGCTGACGGTAGACACGGCCTAGATCTCCACATTATCGCCATTAAACTCACAATTCTGACCTGCAACTGTTGGGTGGGATTGCAAGAGTGAGTACATGTCGTACTCAGCAAGTGTGGAAAGTATGACATGTGGCTGATTCAAATGACGACAATAATAATGGCTAAGTGCTGAAAAGTACAGTAAAACATTTGGAAAGCAATATATCATATGTATGTGAAGTAAACCCATCATAAACCATGTAACCATCATAATACCAGTCCATAATTTACCATTGCCAATAACCATAATAAATGTCATAAACCATGATTCCATCCCATAACCATAACCATAATCATAATATCAACCATAACCATTATCAAACCATAACCATCCCAAGTCCCAATTTCCCTCTAATCATGTAGGTCATACAGGAGCTCATAACCGGGAGCACGGCTATCATGATAGTTTTAATACTCTACAGAGTTTGTACCACTTTACCCGCGTGTTTGTGATTCCATCACCCGTCGGCGACTAAGGAACCTCCCTTATGCCAATCACACTTCCTTTGGTGTATGGCCAAGAGATCACAAAATAGCCTTTACAAAGGGATTACTAGCCTATTTAGACCCCACTGAGGTTTCACCGGTGGCGATGCCTCCAACTGAGCACATCTTCAACCAATGGCCCCCTCTTAAGCCATTCGGATCCCAGGGTAGTCCCGCCAATCATCAACAAACCCAATCCGACTACCCCTTCCCCGAGCATCCACAATGGTCCAAACAGGACTAGCAAAGCCCTAATTAATCAGCTACGCCGCACCCATACTTGGCCTCGTGGTGGCACTGTAGTCCTAGCCTATTCTCGCATGAACCGGTCCTTAGAACTAAAGCAAGCAAACCACCATAACACCCAGCCCATCCACATACCAGGCTTGCTTAGATCACTCATCGTATTGACCAGTTCACATTAACCAGAATATCATTGATGCATAATTAAATGTGTAGTGTTGTTTTCCATCCCAATTAATTAAGCAAAGCAAAAAGGTAAAAGCCCTTCCCGACTCTCTACCATAAATTCCAGGTGACAAGGGTGATTTAACAAATCTAGTAAACTTCCTATCATAGGATTCCCATGATATTGACACAAGCATACAATTTTACAAACAAAACATTTATTTTAAAAACAGGATCAATATGCTTCAAGGACACTTGCCTTGCTCCGACGGATGGGGTTGCTCAAGCGCTTCAAAGTCTTGATTTTGGAAATCCTCGTATGCGGCCTCTTGAGCACGTTCCTCTACGCGTGATCATACATACAAGAAAATACATATACAATCAACATGATGCACACACATTAATCAACATGCGATGATATGCATGCATGCAAAGATCAATTATTAATTAACTACAGTTGTTTATTAATTAGATGCAACTAGTTCATACGTGTTCATATGAATTTACGGGGGTTTTAGAGTGGATTAATGCTGCTGAAAATAAAAAGACGATGCAACTACGATCAATTTACGTCTATTAGATTCAATATGGTCGCTAAAATTCGCATCGGGAACATGGCCTACCGTAGATGCGATGGCTTCGATGATCGCGGGATGATGGCGATGCGTAGATGAAGTAGATGGCGCAAGGTCCTTTGACGGCACGACAACGGCGACGCGATGACGACGACGATCTCTGGCGGAAGACGGCACCCTCCTCTTTTTCTTCCTCTTTTTCCCCTCTTTTTTTCTTCCTTTTGTTCCCCTGGCGGCGCAGCCCTCTGGTCCCTCTTTTCTACCGGCGGCGCTAGGTTTTTTTTTTCCTTGTGGCGGCGTTGGGAATTCTGGTGTCGAAACCTTTGGACTGCGGTTCCTTTTATAGCCAGCGAGGACGCGTTGGGGCGCTGGACGCGGCCGACTTGGCCTCGGGACCGAGTCACGGGCGCGAGTGCGCTGGAGCCCTAGCCGGCTCGACCTCGGCCTGGCTCCGTCGGCCGTGCAGGCACACGGCACGCGCGCGGTCAAGCAAAACCTGCTTGGGTCCGATGGCCAGGCGCGTGCGTCTCCGACTGCGGCAGGGCTTCTGGGTTTGATTTTTTTCTTTCATTCCCTTTTATTTTCTTTAGCTGTGCGCTGCCAGAGGGTCAGGACTTGAGTCCCGCTCAGCATGCCTGGAAGCTTCCGGGCAGAGGCAGAGTCCTGATGGAGAACGCAGGTTGTTGACTTTTTTTTTGTTTTCTTTTGGTCTCTGGCTGTCGGGTGAGTTTCTATCTTTTTTTTCTTTTGTTTTATTTTATAAGGCCAGGCTGTGTGGCTATAGTTCGGTTTAGGTGGCCTAGTTTCTACGTGCAGCCAGAGATTACGTGCAGTTAGTGCTGCTGGTCTAGATGTGTTGACTTTTTTTCTCTTTATTTTTTATAAATATATTATTATTTATTTATTCTTTATATTATTTTTTATATATATTTTCTTTTTCTTTACATATATAAATATTATTATTAAATATATATTATTATATATATTTTTATTTATTTTATTTTTATATGTTATTATTATTTTTATACTTATTCCCTATTACAAGTTTTATGCTATTATTTTCTTTTTCTTCTTTTGCTACATACATTTGTATATATGCTCCATCTTTTATTATTTTTTTTCTTTATTCTACCAATGTTAATGCATGATCTTGTATGCAATGCATGATGAGAAAATTTAGGGTGTTACAGCCTTCAGAACTACTTCCGGAGGTTGGGACTTCTTCCGCAGGACCCTCCTTGGTGGCAACTGAGGCTATCCTGGAGGATGGCCCTAGTGCCGTGGAAGCTCAGGAGACCACTCTTGTGGAGTGGGACCCAATTTTTGTAAGCGAGAACCCGCTAGAACAAGCGGAGGAGACCCCAACAGGTCCAGAACCCATTCCCCTGTCGTTGTCCATTGACAACGCTTGCTCCAGCCTGCGTCAAGTTCAGCTGGCATTCTACCACGACAGCAAGGTTCTTGAAGAGGAGTGCCAAACCCTTAGGCGGTAGCGTAACTGGCTCCACTTCGAGACCAAGCTGGCGCAGTCGAGGCTGGCAGATGACAAGGAATGGATCAATCAGGAGAAGGTCCGCCTGGAGTACTGGGGCAAATTATTGGATGATAGGGAGAGCTTGACTCGCGCCCTCGACGCTCAATCCTGGGCCATTTATGAGCAGACCAAGGCAGCTAATAGTGCAGCTGATGAACGCCAAGAAAGGCTTGAAGCCACTAACAATACTCTCATCAAGCGCCGGGAGGCACTTGAGGGGAGGGAGAAGAGGCTCGAAGATGAAGAGCAAAAACTCCTAGAGCTGCGAGATGACGTCTTGAGGAGGGAGGAGGAGCTCACCGAAAAGGTGGCTCTGGTTGAAAAGGGTCTCGAGGAACGCACCAAGAAATTGGAGGAGCGTTGCCTTGAGGAGGAAGAGAAGGCCTGGGTGCGAGGGCAGAAACTCTACCAGCAAGAGTGTGCCCTTGCTGCCAGGGAGAAGAAAGTTAGGGGCCGGGAGAAGGACCTGGTCGACCACCGGAACAAGATCTACCTCCAGTAGGAGGAGCTCGGCAAACTCGAGAAGCAGGTTGCTGAAAAGATTCAGCAATATGCTAAAGAGGTTGAGCGCCTTGCTCGCGAGAATTCTGAACTAGCGGCGGCCAAAAGATCCTTGGAGGAACTGAAGGGCTTGAGGACTGCGGACTCCCTACAGGTTTGGGAGTTCCTGAGCAAGACGCGCTGACACCAATGGACTTCAGTCCCGTGCGTTCGGATGATCTGGAGCCGGAGCCGGACCTGGCGTTGCAGGCGTTGAGCTTGGCGGGTAGCAAACTCTCCAAGGTGGGCAACATCATCGTGGACCAGTTGGAGGTTGAGGGGCAATCCCTGGCGAAGAACGTCACAGAGTATGTGCTGACGTGCTATACCAGCCGGGATCCCCAATTCCCTTTGGACCCGGTGCTTGAAGGTCCCGTCAAAGGAGAAGGTGAAGCCGCCTGAGCCAACGTGTCGGAGGTTGCTCAGAAGGTCGCCCAGTTCTTCCATAGGGTCTAGGACCATCTCTGTAGCTCCCACTTGTATTCTCTCTTTTTCTTCCCTAATTTTGTAATCCCTTGGCTCCAGATGAATGAAATCCCCAAATTTTTGAGAACTTTGAGAATTTCATTTTTTGTCTTCAACACTTTTGTCTTCACTTGGCCCCCTGGTAGATGTACACAATTTAATTGTGAACATGTACCAAGAGGATATTGTGTTTTGTTGAAGATTCATTTGCTTCAAACTTGTATGAGTGTAGGTCCGAAGTCTTCGATTGTGAAGGCCCCCTGAGGTTGTTGGAGCTTAGAAGCTCCGACATTGGCTATTGTCGGAGCTTAGTAGCTCCGGCAATAGTCCCTATCAACGCGTAGAGCATCGATAGTTAGCCCTCCGGGGTGTCGGAGCTTAGTAGCTCTGGCGGTGACCTTTACCAACATGTAGTTTGTAGGCAGCAGACTCCGCTTGCGGGGTCTTCTCACCATCATTTATTTTGCATCGACGGCTGACCCCCCTAGCTTTACCGGAGCTTGGTTGCTCCGGTGATGCTCGTTTACAATGTTTAACATCGATTACAAGCCACGTAGGAGAGTCAGAGCCTTGTTAGCTTCGGCTTTTCTCCATCAACATGGATTTTTTTATTTTTCCTGCACACTAAAGCAAAGAAAAATAGTAAAATTCGTTCCTTGCCTATAACTTAGTCGCGACTTACGATTCCAAAGAAATTTTTAGGTCAAGCGCGATTCTGAATACAACTGAATGCGTTGTCTTTTCTTCCAGATCCAATTGTACTTGGACCCGCCTTACTTCGGCTTGCCGGGGTGTAGGTAGAGTGGCGTACTTAGGGTGCTTGACCAGGCTAAGCCAATAGCACACTCCGGCCCTAGATTGGCGTGGTGACATTCAGGCGAGTGAGCCATGAACAATATTTGAATCCAAAAGAATTGACAATACAGCTCGAATTGTACATGAACCGGTCGGACTAAAATTTGTTAAGAATTGCACGACTTTATTATAGACAAGAAAGAGAAAAATAAAAATGTTGAGCCTGTACAAAATAAATGCATGTGGAGTCTGTTTCACATGAAGATGTCTTTCATTATAGGTCCAGGGTACAGGGGAAACAAGTACACTCTTAGGGTACGGAACCAGGCTAAGCGTGTTTCATTTCTCGTTTGACCCAGGGTAGCTAGCTACACTTTTAGTCCTGAGACTGTGAGAAGTGTTGCATGAACTTTGCGGACCTTCCGGGAAAGGTCCGGCTGTTCTCTCGGAGGAACTACCCGACTCTGTACAATGACTCTATAACATACACCTCAAGCTACTACAGACTCACCTCCGTGATATTAAGTGTAGAACTTACGGAGGTGCTCAATGTTCCAAGGATTTGGGAGAGGTGTCCCATCCTCGGTAGCCAAGCGAACGCTTCCGGGACGGGATACTTTAATCACTCGGAAGGGTCCCTCCCAGCTGGGGGAGAGTTTGTTTAACCCTTCTCTGGATTGTATTCTCCGTAGCACCAGATCGCCTTCCTCGAGCTGTCGGTTGTGTACATGCCGCTGATGATAGCGCTGAAGGGCTTGGCGGTATCGGGCATTCCAAACAGCTGTTTGGCACCTTCCCTCCTCAAGGAGGTCTAGGTCTTCACGCCGGAGCTGGTCCTGCGTGGCTTCGTTGAAGGTCCGGACCCAGAGTGACCCCAAGGTGATCTCCGGAGGAAGGATTGCTTCAGCTCCGTACACCGGGAAGAAGGGTGTCTCTCCAGTTGACCGGTTTGGAGTTGTCCTGTTGGCCCATAGAGTGGGCGGAAGTTCTTCAATCCAGTTGGCTCCATGTTTTTTCAAACGCTCATAGGTGCGCGTTTTGAGTCCTTTAAGGATTTCAGCATTTGCTCTCTCGGCCTGGCCATTACTTGTCGGGTGAGCTATGGAGGCGTAGCAAACTTGAACGCCGAGGTATTCGCAATATCCTTGAAATGCAGAGCTTGTGAATTGGGTCCCATTATCAGTGATGGTTTTATTTGGGACTCCAAATCTGCATACAATGGACTGCAAAAAGTTGATAGCAGACTGCTTGTTGATTGTCACAACTGGAGTTGCTTCCGACCACTTGGTGAACTTGTCAATGACAACGTACAGGAACTTGTAACCTCCGACGGCTCTTGGGAAAGGTCCCAAGATGTCCATCCCCCACACAGCGAAGGGCCATGTAGGAGGTATCATTTGTAGGGGCTGAGCCGGTGTGTGAATTTTCTTTGCATGAAATTGGCATGCTTCACATTTCTTCACCAGCTCAGTTGCATCCTGGAGTGATGTAGGCTAGTAGAAGCCATGCCGGAAGGCTTTACCGACCAGCGTGCGGGATGACGCGTGGTTCCCACACTCGCCTCCATGGATTTCTGCGAGGAGCTCGCAACCTTCTTCCCTTGTGATGCAACGCATTAGGATGCCGTTGGCACCGTGCCGGTAGAGATCCCCTTCTACCAACGTGTATCTTTTAGCCAATCTGACTATCCGGTCAGCGGATACATCATCGTCAGGAAGGATGTTGTCTTTCAAGTAGCTCCGGATCTCTGAGATCCATGCATCGGAGCTAACTTGAGCATTTGAGTCTTGCGTGCTGGGTTGCTCGGAGCTTCCGGCAGCACCTACGACCCTTGATGGCTGCCATGGTAACAGGGCCATCGGGACCGTCAGCTTCGGGATGCTGATCTCGCCCCCTTCACTCAGTTCGGTAGGCTGAGCTGTGGGTTTTGACAACCTCCGGACAAAAGTTCCGTTAGGAGTCGGAGCTCTGATTGACGCTTTCGTCGAGAGTTCGTCAGCTTCAGCGTTGTGGGCACGCAGAACATGGTGGAGGTCTAGGACTTCGAAGTCCTTCTGAAGCCTCTAGACTTCAAGGAGGTAAGCAGCTAGCTGGAGATTGTTGCAGGAGCATTCACCCTTCACTTGCTTAATGATGAGCTGTGAATTTCCCTTAACCATCAGCTGCTTAACACCGTATGTCAGTGCCACCTTTAGTCTGTAGATGAGTGCTTCATACTCCGCCATGTTGTTGGTCGCCTTGAAGTCAAGGTGTACCATGTATTTTACCTTCTCCCCGGTTGGTGCGAGGAGAAGGATTCCAGCTCCGGCCCCCTACCTTTGCATGGAGCCGTCGAAGTACAGGGTCCAGTGAGGCTCGGTGAAGACCAGAGCCTTGTGTTCTGGCTTCTACTCGTTGGGGCCCCCAGGGTTTGATGGAGAGGGAGTCCATTCCGCCACGAAATCTACCAATGCTTGACTCTTGATTGCTTGCCTTGAAATGAATTCGAGATCGAATTCGACCAATTCCGCTACCCACTTTGCAATATTCCCAGTTGAATTGGGATTATGCAAAATTGCTCGAAGTGGGTAAGAAGTCACCACTGAGATCTTGTGAGCTTGGAAGTAATGGCGAAGCTTCCTGGAGGCAATAAGGACTGCATAGAGCAGCTTATGCACCTCTAGGTATCGAGTCTTGGCATCATGAAGTACTTCACTGATGAAGTACACTGGGCGCTGGATGGTCCGGACCCTCCCGGAGGGGCCTGGAGCTTCCTCTTTATTGATCCGGATCCTCCCGGAGGGATCCGGACTTTCTTCGGGGACCTCCGGGTCCTTGCTGGAGGAACCCGAAGCTTCTTCAGAAGCGACCTGGACCCTCCCGGAGGGTTCTGGGTCTTCTGAAGTAACTTCTTGTGGAATCAAGTCTGGGAGCTGGGACCCAGACTCGCTTTCAGGAACTTCCGGACCCTCCCGAAGGGGTCTGGATTCCTGAGTATGGGATGGTCTCTCCGCAACCAGGACCATGCTGACGACTTTGTCAGTAGCTGAAATGTAAAGCAGCAAAGGCTCACCAGGGTTCGGAGCTACCAGAGTTGGTAGGGTGGTGAGGAGCTGTTTTAGCTCCTGGAATGCCTTTTCTGCTTCTTTATACCATTGGAATGGTCCGGACTTCCTCAATAGCTTGAAGAAGGGAAGTGCCCGTTCCGCCAGTCTTGAAATGAACCGGCTCAGGGCTGCTAGACATCCAGTCAGCTTTTGGACATCTTTGATGCGGGCTGGTGGCCCCATGTCTTCAATGGCTTTGATCTTCGCCGGATTAGCTTCTATGCCCCGGTTACTTACCAGGAAACCAAGAAGTTTTCCGGAGCTAACCCCGAAGACACACTTGTCTGGGTTTAGCTTTGTGCGGGTGACCCGCAGCTTATTGAAGACAGCTTGCAAGGTGTCAAGGAGTGACTCCTTGTTCTTGACCTTGACCACGATGTCATCAACGTACACTTCCACTATGTCTCTAATGAGTTCTTCAAAGGTTTGTACATAGCTCGTACAAAGGTTGAAGCTGCATTCTTGAGACCAAATGGCATGGCTGTATAACAGCACAATCCATCTACTGTATGAAAGAGGTATGCTCTTCATCTTCCCTAGACATTCTGATTTGATGATACCCAGAATATGCGTCTAGGAAACACAGTAATTCACACCCGGAGGTGGAATCCACTATCTGATCTATTCTAGGTAGTGGGAATGGATCTTTTGGACATGCCTTATTTAGCGTTGTGTAGTCAATACACATCCGAAGCTTCCCGCCGGCCTTGGGCACAACGACTGGGTTTGCCAGCCATTTTGGATGGAAGACTTCTCAGATGAATCCAGCTTCGAGCAACTTCTTCACTTCTTGTCCAATGAAGTTCTGTCGCTCCACTGATTGCTTCCGAGGCTTCTGATGCACGGGCCGTGCGTCGGGGTAGATCTTCAGATTGTGCTCAATCACTTCCCTGGGGATCCCAGGCATTTGTGACGGTTGCCAGGCAAACACGTCGACATTAGCCTGGAGGAAAGCGATGAGCGCGAGTTCCTATTTGTCGTTCAACCCCCCCGATATACGGGTGGTCTGAGCGGCATCGGAACCGATTTGGACGACTTTGACGGGAATGTCGGTCTCGCCGCTTGGCTGCACACGAGGTGCAGAAGTCGAGCCTCGCTGATGAATGCTCGGGGGTTTTGGAGCTTGCTCCTGTCTGGAGTCCTCCTCTTGCGCCGTAGTAAGCGCATGGAGTTCTTCCAGAGCCGTTACTCCAGCAGTGCGATCTCCACGAATCCGGAGAACGCCTACTGGTGTTGGCATCTTCAACACCAGGTAACCATAATGAGCAGCTGCCATGAATTTGTACAAGGCAGGCCTACCCAAGATGGCATTGAAGGGTAAGTTGATCTGAGCAACGTCAAAGACCAACTTCTCAGTGCGATACTTCTCCCGGGTCCCGAAGGTAACGGGGAGGGTAATAGCACCGATTGGGATAATAGCTCCCGGACCTACTATGGAGAAAGGTCGGGAGGGGTGGAGATCCGAAGGTCAGAGCTGAAGCTTAGTAAAAGCTTCGAAGCTTATGAGGTTGAGCCCCGAACCTCCGTCTACCATAACATGGTGGAGTTGGATGTTATTGATGGTAGGAGATACCATCAAAGGTAACTGACCTGCTCCAACCATGCTTCGAGGGCAGTCTGAAGCATCAAAAGTGATGGCTGTGTCCATCCACTTCCGATGAGGCTCCGCCCTAGCTGTAGGAGCTACAGCAGCCATGTCCCGACGCATAGTGTTGAGGACGCGGCGGGAGGTGATGTCCCATGATCCACCAAAAATGGTGTTCATGGCCTTCCGACGCTCGTTGTCAGAGACGTCAGAATCGTCGTTGACGGAGGCGTAGACGGCCTTCAGGACCTTTTTGGGTACCTGAAAACCTAACTCCTCTTCAGCCGGAGCTTCGTCAACTTTTTGTTTTCCTTCCCTCTGTCGGAAAGGAGCTTCTTCCCGTTGCTTGTTGTAGCGCTCGACAAGGTTTTGGACCTCCCGGCAGTCCTCCAAACTGTGACTGTCCGTTTTGTGAATTGGACACCACACCTTGGGTTTGCCACCGTCTTCAGAAGATGGTTGAGGTCGCTTCTCGGTGCGTGGCCCCCAGCCACCCGGAGCTGCAGCAGCTGCAACATTGGATGCACCGGCCGACGGCTTCTTTTTGTCGTTGGTCTTTTTCTTCTTCTTGCCACTCCCGAAGGTAGTGGCTTCTCCTTTGGAGGATTTCTTGTGATCCTCCGGAGGTGGTTTGGAGTGCATTTCACGACCCTCCGCAGCTCTGGCACATTTGTCAGCCAAGCTGAAGAGTTCCGTTACACTGGTGATCTCCTTGATCGCCAGTTTCTCCAACATCTTCTTATCCTGTACGCCCTGTCTAAATGCCACAATGACAGAAGCGCTAGAGATAGAAGGGATAGTGTTTCGTACCTGAGAGAATCTCTGGATGAATGATCGCAGGGATTCTCCTCATTTTTGCATGACTGCAAAAAGGTCCAGTTCGGTGCCTGGTCGGGTGTATGAACTCCCGAAGTTGGCGGTGAACTGCCGGCACAACTCCTCCCAACTGTTGATGGAGTTGGGTGGAAGGCTCATAAACTAGGACCGGGCGGTCCTAGTTAAAGCCACTGGAAAATAATTGGCCATTACGGCCTCATTTCCTCCAGCTGCCAGGATAGTAGTGGAGTAAATCTGAAGAAATTCGACGGGATTAACGGTCCTGTCAAACTTCTCCAGCAGGTGAGGCCAGAACTTCTGTGGCCACCTGACCATACGCAGATGCATGGACAGGGCTGAGCAGCCTCCTCCTACTCCTTCAGGAGCAGGAATGTCCCAAGCTTCTCGTCTTTCACGAGCACCCTCAATATGGACTCAACCGTCTTGTTGGCGGTATCGACGATCAAGCTCCGCCTGGAGGTCATGAGTTGAAAGCCTTGATACCGTGTCAGTGCGTCGTGCCCCGGAGGGCAATGACATCACCTGCTGTGATGCAACACGTCTCTTGTTGTTGGAAATGTTCGGACCAAGTCTGCCAGACAAGGTCCGTCGCTACGACGGGGCCCGTCCTGAAGGAGGAGGACCCTGGTTGCTGATGCGATCAGCTGCTGCTACAACCAAATGTTCCACATCGGCCCTCCACTGCTCCATGGCATCTCGGGATGCATCTGGAGGTGGTGGGCGTTGAAGGAGAGCACGTGCTGCATGAAGCGCGTGTTTCGGGTTGTCAAGATTCGCCGATGCAGTGATTGACGCCGGTGCACCATCATGCTGCCCAGCTTAATTTGCTGGTGGAGGCGGCGGTGGTGGAAGTGTGACTCCTGCTGGAACCGTGGTCCCTACTGGTGGCTGCATATTAGAGGGATTGCCCCCAACAGCTTGAACAGCGGGATGACCATTGGATGATCCAGCGGCTGAGTTCACCATTCTTGAAATCTCGACTCCCCTACCTGGCGCGCCAACTGTCGGTAGTTTTGATCCGGCAGATCTCCCGACACTACTAAAGTGTTAGAGGAGTTTGAGGTTTGGTGTGGGCGCGTGGAGATTCAAGAAGTTGAAATGTTAAGTGACACAAGAGACACAGAGGTTTATGTGGTTCGGGCCGCCTGAGCGTAATACCCTACTCCACGGGGTGTGTTGGTGTTGTATTGGATGTATGAGCTCAATGTCAGTTGAGAGTGTAGAGTGAGCGTGTCCCCTCCTATGTATCGTCGGCCTATCCTTTTATAGTACAAGGGCAGGCCGTTACAAGTTAGCCTGGCCCGACATGTGGCCCTAGCGATTACTGATATTGATACACATTTGATGCGATTAATTGCCCTTAATGACCGAGTTACGGGCTTTGTACAAAATTCGGTAATTAAGGTCATCCGATCGTGTGTCATTAATATATTATTAATGATACTTAATCGGGTCTTGAAGTCCTTGATTCCCCTTTGAAGATCCAGAGCCGTTGTGGAGTCTTCCGGAGGTTAGAGGTTGAAGATCTGTCGGTTGGACACATGGCAGCTCCAGAGCATACTGTGGGGAACAGATAGGTCCAGAGCCACCTGACATGTGTCAGTTCTGGAGCTTCCCTCGGTCTGGGGTTAGGTCCGGGGGTGCCATTTCGGTACATAGCCTGGAGCTTCCCCCTTGTGGGCGGTAGCTCCGGTTTGATCGTACATGTGGCGACCCTGGGACTAACCATGTCGGGGAAGCGGGCCCGGTTATGCCTGACATGTGGGCCTTCGAAGATCTTCAAATCAAGTAGATGACATTCCCTTGAGATCTTTGCAATCTCAAGGGGTATACAGTTCCCAGGGTACCGACAAATAGTGATTAAGCTCTTGGGGTGTGTTTCCTTAACACACTCCATACACTATGATCTACTATTCTTCTTCCTTGAGCTTACCTCCACTTTGCTCCTCATTCTCCTTTCTTTTTGGCACTTTGCTTATTTTCCCATTAAAACATGTGCTCATCTCAACAAAGAGGTTAGGATCTCATTTGCTTGTCATAAATCATCCAAAACCCACAAGGGATTCCTAGATGCACTTTCAATCTCCCCCTTTTTGGTGATTGATGACAACCAATTGAGATTTCACAAAATATGATAAAAATTGAGATTTTCATAAAGTATGCACATATGAGTCTAAAATACACCAAGTAGTGAAAACATAATCCATATGTGCATTCTTTATGGTGGGATGCATAACTAAGTACATTTAAACAGTGAGAGTGACATAATTGACATTATTTAACCAGAAGCAAGCATATATGACATTCTAGGAGCAAAATAACAGATTTCAACAAATACTTCTCAAATTGATCAAGCATTGCATCACAAGACCATAATTAACTTAAGAACATAGTTAAAGCTTTATAACCCGCAAAATAGTCAAAAAGCATACAAGAGAGCTCTCTCCTCGCATCCTACAGCTAAGGCTAAGACTCCCCCTCAATCTCTCCCCCTTTGGCATCAAGACACCAAAAAGAAGGAGAGGAGGGACCTAAAGTCTTCACTCCTCACTGTCAGTCCTCTCATCGTCGTCTTCGCCATCTTCATCTTCAGCCTGATGATGAGGAGGAGGAGGTGCGGAGCCACTCGAGCCCCCAATTCCAAAGTAGGAAAGCTCGGAGGGGGTCAAGGGCCCGAGCTCGGTGAAGTCTGAGTCCGAATCTTCAGAGATTACTGGAGACCCAATGGGTTCGATCTCCAGTTTCTGGCAAATTTGCTTCACATTTGCCTTCACATACTTCATATATTCCTTTCTTCTCTTGTTGAGCTTGTGGGCCTTCACTTCGGCCTTTTTGCAGGAAGCGAAAATGGCAGACAGGTATTTGAATATCCCACTGGCTGATCCTCTTTGAGGGGCTGCCCTACTGGTAGGGGCAGCCCTGGCATCTTCAATTCTTCTTGCCGGTGCCTCAGGACTGGAGGCCGGCGAGGGAGCAGCCTGGACACTTGGCTTCTGAGGCATCTGAGGCCTCAAGGGTAGGTGCTCCACATCCTTGACGAATTCAATTTAGGTGACCTTATCGATCACAAACATCAGATATGGAGCATACCCACAAGACCTGTTGGGTGTGCAGGATATGTTGACCATGTCATTCCAGATGTAGTCCACCACATCAAACTGGCAGTCCTTGCTTATCACTCTCATCAATGTTCGGAGATAATCCTGCACACTCCCGACATCTCCATCCTTGGGAGCGATGGTCTTCCTCAAGACTCTATTGAGCACCACAAAGAATGGCTTCATGTTCTTTGTGGATGGAGGGTTGAACTTGGAGTTTGTCTCATATAGGAACTTCATCTTATACTTCTCAATGACACCTATGTTGTGGATGATCAAGCAGTCAGATCTTGAGGCGTCAAGGTGAAGCAGGCTTGCAAAATCTTCTTGAGTTATACTGCACTTGGATCCATGAGTCATCCAAGTAATACTTTCCTCATCTTCACTTGAGAAATGGCATGTTGCAAAGAATTGTGCAATGACCTCATCATTCCAGTTGTTCCTGAAAGCAAAGAGGTCCTCCAGGCCATGCCTCTCAATAGCTTCCACCACTTCAGTGAACGGGGAGCAACCCTTCTTCTCAAAGTGCGCCCAATCAATCGATTGACTGTGCACAACCGGTGTCTTCATTGGGAGATACACAGATTTGTAGAAATCTGCATGGAAGTTGCACCAAAATCTTCCGTCGGCAGCTTGCTTCGGTCGGCCATACCAATCAATGCTTCAGAACTTTGCCGCCAAATCACTTCCCTTCCCGTTGAACTTCTCTTCAGTGGGGTCCCGGACCCCTTCCCTCGGAGCATGGAGCTTCAACGGGCCAACTGGACCTGTTGCTATCCCTTTGCTCTTGCCCTTGGCTAGGCATGCACTTGCTAAGCTAGGGCCACCACCGCTAGTAGCCCTAGAAGGTGGCACCTTGGAGGCCGACTTCTTCGCTAGCACTTTCCTCCGAGCCTGTGGAGGAGACGGAGCTTGCTCGGAAGGTCTCTCTTGGCGCTTCTTGCCAAGACCTGTCGAGGTCCGAGGTGTCACCTCGTGGTCCATCTTGGCCTCAAAGTCAGAAACTTCATTGTTCGAGCTCAACATGACCTGAGAATGAGTGGCGTGAATGAGAATGAATGATACAAGGCATAAGTGTGAAATGGATAGCAAGGAATTGCATTAAGGAATTGAAAAGTTAGGTTTTGAGTTCAGAAAAATTGGACTTGTCCAGTGTACAGGCACGGACTAGTCTGGGGGACCAGACTTGTCCGTGCATGGACCGGACTAGTCCGGTATTCATCTTCAAAAACCTAACCGACTGGACAAATGTTGATTCCTGATGTAGAACTGGCTTAGCATAAACGTAATACATCAAGGAGGCATGTATATAGTGAAATATGCTAGGCTATTCGATCAACAATGAAGAAATTTGGAATTTCTAGGGTTTGAGTGAAAATTACCGAAGAAATTGATTGGAACTTGGAGATGAGGGTGTTGAAGGCCGGACTTGTCCGAGAACTTCAATCCCGATGCGATGACAATCAAATTCCACCCAAACTTGCAAAGTTCCAATGGAGAAATAAAGGAATCACCTTGGGAGCTCGAGTGGAAGAGAGAGAACGCGTGAGGCAAGAGTGGAGGTGAAGAAATTAGGGTTTGGCGGTGGCTAGGGTTATGGACACGAAAAATCGGACAAGTCCGGAGATGTCCGGACTAGTCTGAACTTTTCCAAAGGCTATATCGGACTAGTCCGTTATCTGCCAGACTAGTCCGGCCTAACCGCCACTTCGCGGACTAGTATGCATGGGCGGACTAGTCGGGGTAACCACGGACTAGTCCGTGGTCACCGGTCAAGAATTTCTTAGCCCATTCATATATATTTGAAGGTACATATTTAGAAAATAGGGAGGCAAATCAAATCAAATAATCTTGATGAATATGATCAGTAAGCATACAACAATCAAGCAATGATCATAATTCACCAAGATCTAATAATTAACATAGTTTTCGGAAGAAAATTGAGAGAGATGATTTTCATAATCCAATCAACATATTTTGAAGAATTCATACATGTATGCAACATTTAAAGCCACACTCCGAGCATCAAGGATGTTTAGTTCATTTCGGAGTTCACAAAAGCGCTTTTCATCAAGTGACTTGGTGTATATGTCGGCCAATTGCTTTTGGGTGTTGACATGAGAAATGGCTATATCTCCTTTCATGGAGTGGTCTCTCAAAAAGTGATGTCTTATGTCTATGTGTTTGGTTCTAGAGTGCTCAACGGGATTATGGGCAATTTTAATGGCACTCTCATTGTCACAAAGGAGTGGAATACGATTCATATTGTAACTGTAATCCCTTAGAGTTTGTCGCATCCAAAGGAGTTGTGCACAACAACTCCCGGCTGCAACATACTCCGCTTCGGCTCTGGATAAGGCAATGGAATTTTGTTTCTTAGAGGACCAAGAAACTAAAGATCTCCCTAGGAATTGGCATGTACCAGAGGTACTTTTTCTATCTACTTTGCATCCGGCATAATCTGCATCGGAGTAACCAATGAGATTGAATTTTGAGCCTTTTGGGTATCAAAGGCCTAGGTTGGGTGTATGAACTAAATATCTCAAGATCCTTTTTACGGCTGTCAAATGACACTCCTTAGGATTGGCTTGAAACCTTGCACACAAACATACACTCAACATAATGTCTGGCCTAGATGCATATAAATAGAATAGAGATCCAATCATGGAGCGATATACCTTTTGGTCGACTCTAGGTCCATCTTCATTGAGATCCAAGTGGCCATTTGTTGCCATGGGAGTCTTTATATGCTTTGCCTTGTCCATACCAAACTTCTTGAGTATGTCTTGCGTGTACTTGGTTTGGCTTATGAACATCTCTTCCTTTTGTTACCGCACTTGGGATCCCAAGAAGTACTTTAGTTCTCCCATCATTGATATTTCAAACCTATCTGTCATGATTTTACTAAATTCCTCACAAAAAGATTGATTAGTTGATCCAAAGATTATATCATCAACGTAAATTTGACAAATAAAAAGATCATTGTCAAAATTCTTTGTAAATAGTGTATAATCTACTTTGCCAATCTTAAAGCCATTTTCAATTAAGAAATCTTTAAGACACTCATACCAAGCTCCAGGAGCTTGTTTGAGGCTGTAGAGAGCCTTACACAATTTAAATACGTGGTCGGGGAACTCTTCTTCTTCAAACCCGGGGGGTTGCTCGACGTGCACCTCCTCCTTGATTGGTCCGTTGAGGAAGGTGCTTTTCACATCCATTTGATACAGCTTGAAATCATGATGAGTAGCATATGCAAGTAATATTCTAATGGATTCAAGTCTAGCTACGGGAGCAAAGGTCTCATCGAAATCCAAACCTTCGACTTGTGAATACCCTTTGGCCACAAGTCATGCCTTGTTCCTTGTCACCACCCCGTGTTCGTCTTGTTTGTTGCGGAAGACCCACTTGGTGCCGACAATGTTCGCATTGGGTCTTGCCACGAGTTCCCACACCTTGTTCCGCTTGAAGTTGTTCAATTCTTCTTGCATTGCCACCACCCAGTCCGGATCTATCAATGCATCCTCAACCCTGCGCGGTTCCAAAAAGGATACACACGAATGGTGCTCACAAAAGTTAGCTATACGAGATCTAGTGGTTACTGCCTTTTGGATGTCACCGATGGCATTGTCAATTGGGTGATCCCTTTGTACGCATTGGTGTACTCTTGGGTGTGGCACTTGAGGCGTTGTATCTTCATGATCATCTTCTTCTCCCCCTAAATGGTTGCCTCCGTTGACTTGTTGATTGTCTTCTTATTCTTGTGGTTGATCTTGTGTGGAAGCTCCCCCTTGATCGTTGACCTCCTCTTGTGGTTCATCTTCCTCATGTACGTGTGGAGGTGACTCTTGTGGTCGAACTTCACCTAGAGCCATTCTTTTCAATGCTTGACAAGGAGCTTCTTCTTTACCTAGTTCACATGGATCAACTTACTCCTTTTAGGAGCCATTAGTCTCATCGAACACTACGTCACGTGCTACTTCAACAAGTCCAGAGGTCTTGTTGAACACACGATAGGCGTAAGTGTTTGAATCATAACCGAGCAAGAACCCTTCATCGGACTTTGAAGCAAACTTTGAAGTCCTAGGCTTCTTGTTCAAGATATAACATGGAGAACTGAAAACTCGAAAATATGAAATATTAGGCTTGTTACCGGTGAGTATCTCATAGGATGTCTTCTTGAGTAGTCGATGAAGATAAGTTCGATTTACGGCGTGGCAAGCGGTGTTAATCGCTTCCGCCCAAAATCGATCCGAGGTCTTGTACTCATCGAACATTGTTCTTGCCATCTCTATGAGAGTTCGGTTCTTTCTTTCGACAACTCCGTTTTGTTGTGGAGAGTACGGAGCTGAAAACTCGTGCTTTATGCCTTCTTCATCAAGGTACTCCTCCACTTATGTGTTTTTGAACTCTGTGCCGTTGTCGCTTCGAATGTTCTTGATTGTTAATGAGAATTCGTTTTGAGCTCGTTTGAAGAACTTCTTGAGTATTCCTTGTGTTTCTGACTTATCATGCAAAAAGAAAACCCAAGTGAAGCGAGAAAAGTCATCAACAAGTACTAAACCATATTTGTTACCGCCGATGCTTATGTAGGCAATTGGACCAAACAAGTCCATGTGAAGTAGCTCGAGTGGTCTTGTTGTAGCGTCTTTCTCAAAAACAACATCCTTCAAACCTCGGATGTGATCGCCCTTGAGGAGTTTTTGAAGGTTCCTCATACCAACATGCGCTAGCCGTCTATGCCATAGCCAACCCATGTTGGTTTTTGCAATCAAGCATGTGTCAAGTTCAGCTTTATCCTTGTTGAAGTCAACAAGATAAAGCTTTCCCTTCAACATACCCTTGAATGCAATGGAACCATCACTCCTCCTAGAGACAGTCACACCCTCGTTAGTGAACAAGCAATTATAACCTTTGTCACATAATTGAGATATGGACAAAAGGTTATAATCTAAGGATTCAACATGTAAAACATGAGAAAGCGTGTGTTTAGAAGATATTGCAATTTTACCAGTACCGAGCACCTTTCCTTGACTATTATCTCCAAAGTAGATGCCCTTGTTTGGATCCTCATTTTCCTCATATTCAACGAACATTCTTCTTTCTCCGGTCATATGGTTGGTGCAGCCACTGTCTAGCACCCATTTAGATCCATCAGAGGAATAGGCCTGCAAAAACAGATTATGCTTTGGTTTTAGGTACCCAAGCTTGCTTGGGTCCTTGGAGGTTAGTTACAAGACATTTGGGCACCCACACATAAGACTTGGTGTTCCCATGGCGTGGCCCAACATAATGAGTATAAATCTTTCCATAATTATTTCTCATTAAGATATACGAGGCATCGAAGGTTCTAAACAATAACTGTTGTTGTTTATGTATAGGACTAGTCTGGGAGGCCGGACTTGTTCGGACCCCGACCGGACTAGTCTGAACTTTTTCAGTTTGAGAGAGTCTTCCCTTTACAAAGGTAATCCTATCCTTGTTTCTTATGGCTTTTAGCATGTTGCTTTTCACCATAAGAATAACCAATGCCATATTTGACATTTGGAGGTCTTTGGACCAAGTATGCACTGCGTGCATATTTGATTTTCTCCTTGTCAAATATGCCACTTTGGGTAGGATGCTTATCCTTTGTAGAGGTTTACTTGTCTTTCAAACTGATGTCAATTTTATTGCATGTATAAGTAGAAGCAACCTCAGTTTTAGTGAGTTGAGAAGGTGAACTTGAAGAGGATGAAGGTTCACTTTGCTTGAGTGACTCAACTTGTACTTCAAGGATCTTGTTAACCTTGATCAGGTCAGCAAGTTGGTCCTTGATTGTAGCACCTGAGTCGGTTAACTCCAAGCAATTTTCCTTGCTTGAAGCTAACTCAAGCTCTAGTGATTTGCTTCGTTCCTTTTCAAGTTCTAGAAGCTTGTCAAGTTCGACATATTCCTCCTTTTGGGAGATGATCATGTCCTCTTGACGATGTATTAACCTCTCCTTCTCAACAAGTTGATCAAGCAAAAATTTCATTTTTGTGGCTGTTTTCCTATCTAGTCCAATAAGCATATCCTCATTATCACTATTGATTTCATCATCACTAGAATAGCAATGCACTGAAGGGGGTTTAATGGTTACCTTGCGTTTACCTTCCTTTGCCATAAGGCAAGTGCCATCTCCCTTCCATGCGCCGAGTGTAGGGAAGAGAGTAGACTTCTTGGATGTCTTCTCAATGGATATGCTAGCCATCTCTTCTTCTTCGGATGATGAGGACTCGTCATTTGAGTCCCACTCTTTCCCAATGTGCGCTTGTTCGGCTTGTTTCTTCTTCTTGAAAAATTTCTTGGGTTGAGGCTTGACTTCTTTGGTCTTCTTCTTGTTCTCTTCATATGGGCAATCAACTATAAAGTGGCTATACTCACCACAATTATAGCATGCCCGTCTCAACTTTGGCTTTGTTCTTTCCTTGTACTTTCCTTTGCTTGACTTTGTACCTTGTCTCTTTTTCATTATTCTCTTGAATTTCTTCATGAACAATATCATGTCTTCTTCGTCTAATTCACTGCTCTCGTCGTCACTGTCTTCTTCTAGTTGTGCTTCTCTAGCTTCTTTAGATAGGGGCTTGAAGGTGGACTTCAAAGCAACCCCTTTCTTCTTTGCCGAGGTGAGGTCGGCAATCTCCTTGACATGCTTTGCATGTTCTTCCATCATTTTGAAGTTGATGATCTTTCCAAGCAGTTCATCCGGAGTCATCCTTTTGTATCCGGGGCTTTCTCTAATCATTGAGCATAGGGTGACGTTGCGAGGCATGAAAGCTCTAAGGATGAGCTTCACCACCTCGTGGTCATTCCACTTCTTGCTTCCATATGATCGGACCTTGTTGACGAGCGTCTTTAACCGGTTGTACATATCTTGAGGTGACTCGTCTTCTTCAATTGCGAATCTTCCTAATTCGCCTTTGATCATTTCGATCTTTGCTTCACGCACATGTCAGTCACCTTCATGTGCAGTTTGTAGTGTGTCCCATATCTCCTTAGCAATCTCCAGTCCATCCACCTTGGTGAACTCGTCCCAACTGAGTGAAGAGGTAATTATGGCCGCAGCTTGAGCATTTCGGTGAATTGCCTACTCTTGGCTTGGTGTGAGCTCTTCGTCGTCGTTCGAGATATCTATCCCTGTGCACACAATATGCCATAAACTTGGATTGAGGGAAATTAGATGCATTTTCATATTTTGACTCCACATTGAGTAATCACTTCCATCGAAATGTTGGGCTTTTCCAAGTGGGATAGACAAATAATGATTATTATTGGAATTGAGACGATCATAGTTAAAAGGATATCGGGAGTAGTCGGTGTGACCACTCCCCTTCTTCTTTTCTTCAACCTTCACTTTCCCTTTGGAAAGTGTCTTCTTTCTTAGGAGTGCCTTTAGTTCTAGCGTCTCCTCATTGTCGTCCTCGAAGTCTTGAATGGCTTCGAGGAGCTTCTCCACCTTTAGGTTCTTGTCATCATCAACCTTTTCTTGGTTGTTGCTCTTGTGGATGTCCTTCATGTCCGACATGATCTTCTTCGAGCGATTAGTCTCTTTCATGAAGAACCCGCTCTGATACCAATTAAATGTGGCCTAGAGGGGGGGGGGTGAATAGGCCTTTTTGAATTTTGTCGGAACCTGCAACACTTAACAACCAGTTCAAAACCAGAGATATCGGACTAGTCCGGTAAAGTGCAGACTAGTCCGGTGTGTACTGACTAGGTTTATTAGGTTTGATCGATTAATTTGATTCTTCGATGTATGCAGCGGAAATATACAGTCAAATGAAGTGTTGCAAGATTATGGACTAGGGTATATCACAATTCAATCTTGTAATTAATGATTCAACGTAAAGTATGCAATAATGATTGAAACCCTAGATTGTTGTAATGAATAAGAATGATGAACACCAAGAAAGACACAAGAATTTATCCTGTGGTTCAGCTCCCACAAATGCATCCTACGTCCACGTCGAGGAGTCACACAAAAGGACCGGGTCTTCTCCAACCCTACCGTCGTCGGATCGCCACGAAGTACAATCCTCTTCCACTTATCACAAAGGGGTGAATAACCGAATTGAAAGGGGCCTTCTCACATGTTGAGGGCTTCCCTAGATTACAACACGAAATACCACCAAGAACACACTCAAAAGATTACAATGAAATCACAGGAGTGTGTTAGAGAATTAAACCAAGAGCTCAATGAGTGTTGAACGTGTCTCTCCAATGATCTAGAGTGTATCCTCAAAGGATTGATCTTTGTTGCACTTAATTTCGTGGAGATGTGTTTTTGGAGGCTCTTGGGAGGTGTGACGGCGCTAGGGTTCGAGAGAGTTTAAAGTTGGGCCGTGCACCTCTATTTATATGGGGTTTTTAAAAGTGACCGTTAGGGTTTAGAAAGATCGGACTAGTCCGTGGTGGACACTGGACTAGTCCGGTGTGCTGTGTGTAGCAAACCCTAAGTGTCCCGAAATATCGGACTAGTCCGGCTAGGAGCGGACTTGTCCGATTTTGCTTCTGGAAATCTTCGGACTAGTCCGATAGTCATCAGACTTGTTCAAACATGTGAAACCCTAAGTGAATTGGGTGACAAGTCCGCACTTGGAGGACTTGTCCAATTTAGGTCAGAGGGTTTTTCGGACTAGTACGTGCTAACACCAGACTTGCCCAATTTAGATCAGAATGAATATCAGACTAGTCCGGTGGTGATCGGACTTGTCCGATTTTGTGTGACTTGTGAAGTGTTTTGAGGACTAGTCTGCACTGGGGAGGACTAGTCCGATTCTAGTCAGAGAGATATCAGACTTGTCCGATTTTGTGCAGAGAGGATATCGGACTAGTCTGGTGACATTCGGACTAGTCTGGTTCTGTGTAACTTTGTGCAATGTGTGTGTTTAATAGTGATTGAGCTCTTGGGGTGTGTTTCCTTAACACACTCCATACACTATGATCTACTATTCTTCTTTCTTGAGCTCATTTCCACTTTGCTCCTCATTCTCCTTTCTTTTTGGCACTTTGCTTATTTTCCCATTAAAACCCGTGCTCATCTCAACAAAAAGGTTAGGATCTCATTTGCTTGTCATAAATCATACAAAACCCACAAGGGATTCCTAGATGCACTTTCAAGACTCGGGGGAACCAGAGGACCTGAGGCAGGTCCTGAGCCAGTCCTCCTGGACATGTCAATTGACAACGCCTGCTCGAGCCTCCGCCAAGTTCAACTTGCCTTCGACTACGAGCACAGGGCCCTGGAGGATGAGCGTGCCACTCTAAGGCACTGGCGCAAGCTACTCTACTTCAAAACGAAGTTGACGCAGTCTCGGCTAGCGGACCTAAGGGATGGACTGGAGGCTGAGAAAGCTCGGCAGATGCGTCTGAACAACGCGTTGGATGAAAGAGAGGCTGCAATAAAAGCCCTTGATGACAATACTCGGGAGGTCTACGAGCATGCCAAGAAAGTCAATGAATTGGCAAATGATCGCTCGTAGAGTTTCAACCCTTTGAGAGAACAAATCCTCAAGCGCTGAGATGCATTCGACAATAAGGAGGACGAGATCCAGATGGGAGATGCTGAGATCTCTCAAAAGTTAGAGCGCTGTGTGCATGACTTGGTTGACCGCGTTGAGAAATTCAAGTCTTGGTGCGATAAAGAAAAGCACCAAGTATGGCTAGCAGTAGAAGGAGTCAGTAAGCGAGAAAGTGTTGTCTCTGCCAGGGAAAAAAGGTGAAGGCTAAGGCGAGGGACCTTGCGGTGAAGCGAGACTGCTTGAACCTCCAGGAGAAGCAAATCACTGACCAAGAGAGGCAACTGGCTAAACGTATCCAACATCATGCTAAAGAGGTCGAGCGGTTCTCGAAGGAGGGCTCTACGGAGCTCATCATCAAGAAAGTCACTGGAAGAGCTTCGAGGTACGAGGGCAATAGAGTCGCAGCAGGTCGGGGACTTCCTTGGGTGAGCGTAAGATGCTCTGACGCCACTGGGGTTCAGTCCGGTCCGACCGGTTGAGCCGAAGCCAGAGATGGACAAAGCTTTGGTGGCGCTCAACTGTGCTGGAGCTAAGCTGGATGCGCTAGAAGATGTGATCAGCGACCAGCTCGAGACCAAGGGAAGATGCTTGGCGAAGAATTTCATAGAATATGTGCTAACATGCTTCTGAAGCTGAGATCCCTCTATGTCTTTAGCTCCTGTGATTGATGGACCCACCGCCAAGGAGGAAGAAGCTACCAAGGCAAGCGTACAAGAAGCCCCAGAAGGTTGCTGGGTACTTCCAGCGGAACTCCAGTAGCTAGAATCCTTCCCTTTTGTACCTTCATCTTGTAAATATCCAAATTTTGAATGAATGAAATCCTTTTGAATTCCATTTTTGTATTTAATGTTTCATTGCCTTTATCTTGTTGGCCCCCTAGTAGATTCACTCAATTGATTGAGGACATAATTTGGTAATGTCTTGAATATTTGACTGCTTTGAACTAGCTACTATGATAGCTCCGATTATCGAGTCCCGCATCCGAAAGGACCCTTCGCCACGTTCTTGGCGTTGACGGCGAGCCCCCTAGGAGTTGTTGGAGCATATTTGCTTTGACGGCGCCCACTATAAACTTATGAAATGTCGACAGTGGGCTCTTGGGTGTTGTCGAAGCTTAGTTGCTTCAATAGCACCCACTATCAACGTATGAAACATCGATGATTATTCTTTTGTCCTGCACATGAGAGACAAGAAAAGTAGTAAAATTTGTCATCTTGCCTATAGCTTATTTGTGGCTTATTATCCATTTTTAAATTTTAGATGCTAATAAACTCATTGTGACAATATAAATATACTAGTTAAACTTCCATAGATCTGTGTGCTCTCTGGACCCGCCTTACGGAGGCCCACCAGAATAGGTAGACTGGCGTACTTAAGGTGCTGGACCAGGCTAAGTTGAAAGCGCACTACGGACCTGTCATTGGCATTGGTTTTCAGGCGAGTAGGCCATCCAACAATACTAAGATCCACTAGAAGATTACCAGTATAACTTATATATCACATGAATATGTGGGACTAACTTTCCAGTGGATTGCACAACATCGCTATTGACAAGAAGGTAAAAGAAGGAAAAATAATGAGCATGCGCAAATTTAATGCACGTAGAATCTGTTTTCATATAAATGTATTTCTTTATAGTTCTGAATAACAGGGGAAGGCAAGGACACACTTAAAGTACAGGACCAAGTTCAGTGTGCTATTTGTCTTGGTCCAACCCAACCCTGTTCATAGACTCTATGAGATATATTTTATACAAATACAGACTCACCTCTGTGCTACTAAGTATAGAACTTACGGAGAAGCTCAATATTCCAGGGGTTGGGAAGTGGTATCCCATCCTCTTTTGCCAAGCGAACGCATCTGGGGCAGGAAACTTTGATAACTCGGAAGGGACCCTCCCAGCTGGGGAAAAGTTTGTTCATCCCTTCTCGAGTGACTATTCATTGCAGCACCAAATCGCCTTCTTCCAACTGCAGGTTGCGCACATGCCCTTGATGAGAGCGCCAGAGCGCCTGGCGATACCGCTCATTTCGGACAGCTGCTTGGCACCTTGTCTCATCGATGAGGTCTAAGTCATCACGCTGGAGCTGGTCCTGCGTGGCTTCATCGTAGGTCCAAACTCGGAGAGACCCTATGGCAATTTCCGGAAGAATGACAGCTTCGGCTCCATACACCATGAAGGAGGTTGTTTCTCCTGTTTTGCGCCTGGGTGTTGTCTAGCTTGCCCACAATGCAGATGGACGATCTTCTATCCAGTTAGCACCATGCTTCTTAAAGCACTCATAAGTGCGCATCTTGAGTCCCTCGAGAATTTCTGTGTTTGATCTCTCGGCTTGGCCATTTCTTGCCGGATGAGCTACTAATGCGTAGTTGACAGTTATGTCGAGGTCTTCACAATACTCTTGTAATAATGCACCTATGAATTGGGTTCCGGTGTTAGTGACGACTCTGTTTGGAACTCCAAATCTGTAGACAATGGACATCAAGAACTTGATGGAGATTGCTTGTTTATTATCACAACTAGAGTTGCTTCCGACCACTTTGTGAACTTGTCAATAGCGACGTATAAGAATCGGTACCCTCCGACGGCTTTTAGGAAAGGTCCCAAAATATCCATCCCCGACACAGCGAATGGCCATGAGGAAGGAATCATTTGCAGTGACTGCGCTGGTGTATGAATTTGCTTGGCGTGGAACTGGCAAGCTTCACACTTCTTGACTAGCTCGATTGCATTCTAGAGTGTTGTAGGCCAGTAAAAACCATGCTGGAAGGTCTTATCGACTAGCATGCGGGATGACGCGCAATTCCCACACTCGCCTCCATGGATCTCTATGAGAAGTTTGCAGCTATCTTTCCGCGAAATGCACCGTATTAGAATGCCATTGGCACCACGTCGATAGAGATCCCCTTCTACGAACCTGTATCTTTTAGCCAATCTGACAATTCGCTCAGCGAATACACCATCTTTAGGAAGGATGTTGTCTTTCAAGTAGTCTCGAACCTCTGAGATCCATGCATTGGGACTGACTTGAGCGTCTGAATCTTGCGCGCTAGGATACTCGGAGCTTCGTGTAGCGCCTATGATCTTTGGTGGATGCCATGGTAACAGGGCCACCGAGATCGCCAACTTTGGGGTGCTGGTCCTAACCCCATCACCCAATTCGGCAGACTGAGCAGAAGGTGTCGGTAATCTCCTAACAAAAACCCATCGGGCGCCTGAGCTCCGGTTGAAGCTTTCGTCGAGAGGTCATGAGCTTCAACGTTGTTGAGACGCTGGACATGACAAAGGTCCAAGAACTGAAACTCCATCTGGAACTTCTGAACTTCAAGCGAATATGCAGCAAGCTAAGGGTTATTGCAACTACATTCACCTTTGACTTGTTTGATGAGGAGCTGCGAATCTCCCTTCACTAGTAGCCGTCGAACGTCAGATGATAGCGTTGCGTTGAGTCCGAAGATGAGAGCTTTGTATTCTGCCATGTTGTTGGTTGCCTTGAAGTTGAGGCGTACCATGTACTTACCTTCTCCCTTGTCGGAGCAAGGAGAAGGATTCCAGCTGTGGCCCCTACTTCTGCATGGAGCCATTGAAGTAGAGAGTCCAGTGAGGCTCAATGAAGACTGGGAAATTAGGTTTCGGCTTCTGTTCACTCAGACCCCCCGGACTTGATGGAGAAGGTGTTCATTCCTCCATGAAGTCAGCCAGCACCTGATCTTAATTGCATGTCAAGTCTAGAATTTAGGATCGAATTCTGCCAGCTCTGCAGCCCACTTGGCGATATTTCCCATTGAATTGGGATTATGCAAAATAGCACATAATGGATAAGATGTTATCACTGATATCTTGTGGGCTTGGAAGTAATGACGTAGCTTCCTTGAGGAAATAAGAACTACATACAGCAGCTTATGCACCTCAATATATCGGATCTTGACTTCATGAAGTACTTCACAGATGAAGTATATTGGCCGCTAGACAGCTCGGACCCTCCTGGAGGGGTCCAAAGTTTCTTCTTCATCAACATGAACCCTCCCAAAGGGGTTCGGATCTTCTTCTTGAGCAGTAGGTACTCTCTTGAATGAGAGAGGTTGATCCACAGTCATCTTGCCTTTAGGATCCGTGCCTGGGGGTTGGGCCCCAGACCCACCTTCAGGTTTCTCTGGACCTTCTCAAGGGGGGGGGGGGGGGGGGGGGTTGAAGCTCTTGAGTTGAAGATGTCTCTAGTCTTTCAGCAACCAGGACCATGCTGACAACCTCCCTAGTTGCAGCGATGTAAACCAGAAGAGGCTCACCGGGTTCTGGAGCTACCATGATTGGTAGTATGGTGAGGAGATGCTTGAGCTCTTGGAACGTCTTCTCTGCTTCTTCAGACCAATGGAATGGTTCGTACTTCTGTTGATGATTCTTACATCACATATCATCTCTCGAAAGAGATGAGGTCCGCAAGCGCCGGAAATTGTCGTGTAGCATTTCACCCAAGAGTATTCCCAATGGTATCGTATTTATCCCAAAGGAAGGCAATGGAGTAAAGTAAACACTACTCTTATGATCAAGCTATGAGATACTAATCAATTATCAAGATAGGGGTAAGTTGATAATATATGGGTAGTGTGACACACAACTAAGCAATCTATTCTAAGGGGTAAATGGGTCCTAGTGGAGGTTAGACCTAGAGTTGGGGAGTTGCTCCTACAATGCTTCTAATATACATATACATAGCCTAGGTTAGGTACTAATGAGCATGTCAATAGTGGATACTTATGCTAAAGTGTTCAACACATTAGGCACGGGTTTACCCCTAACAACACTAGGTGACTCCCGCCAAGAGCCTGTGGCATAGCCGAACGTGGAGGATTACAAAGGATAGATAGGGCTGTCACCACCTATTGCCTACCTCTTCAATCCGTGGGTCTACGAGACATTCAACGCTACCTCCTATCCTAGCACCATGCTAGCATATTAAGTAATTACCTTAAGAGCCCGAGCACAAGCCATCCTAAGGCAATGAACTAAATCATCGTTGAACCAATGTTGATACATAGCACAAGTGATTCATATTAACATGATCATATCATAAATAATTAGACTATAGTGGGGGTTTGTAGTGTTTATGACGATGATAGATTAAGAGTGATATGGCATAATCATAAAGACTACTCCTACCACATACATGGAATCAGCAATCAAACAAGAAACACTTCATCCAAGTATTTGAATAAAAGAAGACCAAAGATAATATCTTTATTATGCATAAAGTCACAAAGAAAAGATACATGAGTCATACCTTTCTCAACTTGTACTTGGGACTAGAGGCTCTCCTCCCTGTAGCTTAACTCCACTAAGGACTAAGAGAACTAGTGTATACAATAGAATGATGCTCAAGTGGTGTGTGTTAAAGTGAGGGGTGAGGGATCCTATTTATAGCTTGGAGAAGGGTCGGTTCCCACCACAAAAAGCGTGCAAATCAGTCACCTATGACCTCTTAAAGCCGGGAGGAGCCAACACGTGGAAGCTGACCGAGTTTGGAGGAAAGACCAGGTCGGCCGACTAGGGGGGTCGACCGACCTGGTAAGTCCATCAAACGGTCTATGCTTTCTTGGGGTGACTTCTAGGTGGGTCCCATCCCTTTATATGGGTGCTGCACCGTTGGATGGCCTCGAATACTTCTGTTTGTGGGTCATTTGATAAATGTGGTGCCATGTGTCAACGCTTGATTGGCTGGGATGATATTTTATAGGATCCATACACTTGTTTCACTTAAATTCTGTATAGAATGCCTGCATGCACCAATTTCTCCAAGTACAAGTGAAAATAGGTTAAATAGAAAGGTGATGTGTGCAAGAAATGATATTTCCTTGACATAATTGAGTTATATTGATGGGTGAAATTGGTATATAATAGCCGTCAACAAACTCCCCCAAGCTTATCCTTTGCTCGTCCTGAGCAAAGTCAAGACTTTAGGTTGATGATCAGGAGTTGCTACAAAGTTCTATTTTTCAAAAGTACCATGTGCACACAAAATACTCTACCTAGTATTGCAAAAATTGGCATGGTACTTCACCCATCTTAAGTTATTATGGGGCTTATGCCATCTCCTATTCTTGGATGGTTGAAAGATAGAACAGCAAATGGAGCACACATACCCTAAAAATCAAGTTCTACTCAAATTCCGGAGAGTTCAATTTATATTATAAGTACCTCAATTTGATTCACTCAGTCTCTTCTTTATGTATAGTGGAAATATGTCCTCACCAAGGCATTTTGCCTAAATTCAACCTACCACTAAATAAGGCTTGTATGTGGAGCTTGATAGGGAATATAGTAGGCATATTTGAAACACATAATATTGCTAAGTCAAAAAAGCAAGCCTTAGGAGAAATCAATTCAAAGCTATTTGATTCAAGACTTGTGCATGTGTGATGGAATGGAGGTGGATGTGGATATTTGAGATGACTCATTTTTGAGTGGACTCTCTTATTTTGCAGGGATGAAACATGGCCACTGTTCTTTTTCTCTCTCTTTTTTTTCTTTTTTTTTCTCATGCTTTTGATATAAGCATAAATTTTCCTTCTTTTTTTTTGTAGCAATGTCTTCTACTCCCTTATTATGCAATAAACTTGGAGAGAGTACTGAGCATGAAGGGTGTGGAGTTTCTCTTTTTATTGTGTAATGATGGTATGATGGGATTTTGCTTACTTCATGTGCAAGTGAAGTGTTGAATTCAAAAAGTAATGTATGAAATCTCACATAGGTCTATACTAGTTTGACAAAGCTCAATGTGAAGGCAAATAACATATGCATAAGGTCTATCAATATAATGTATCATATGGTTTTGGTAGGTATGTCCAATCAAATGAGAGTAACTTAAATCCTTTCAAAATTTCTCCAGAAATCTAAGTTTCACTTTCAAACTAGGAATAGTAGCCCCATCACTATATCATATCTCCCAACAACTTCGAATTGGATTAAGCTTTTTCTACACAAAATTTCTAAGTCAAGGCAAAAGTAATTTTAACCAATGAAAGCAATATTCTGGAGAGTAGTAAGTTGTAAACTAGGGACTTAGAAAAATTAAAACAGAGCAACTATTCATCATTTCATCTATGTGAAATCCAAACTATTCTTACTGCACATCTTTTATTTTATTTTGAAAGCAAATCTACACTACTCTTTTTTTAAGTTTTTTTATATGCAAGGTGGATGATGGGTGAATGGAAAATATGCAAGGGGTGTGATACAAGTTACCTCAAGTGGGGGTCCTCCCCCAAGCTTGTTCTTGTTCAAGGTCCGCGCTAGGGGCTGAAACCCTTACGATGGATGTAGGCCATGAGGTTGGCCTAACCTTGTTGCAACATGGCTTTGACATTGGAGGGGTTGAGTGTCGATGTTGGGTTGCCTTCCATGGGTTCCATGCGTGTGGTCGAGGAGAGTGTTGTCGATGTAGCTCATCCACACATCAAGGTTTCCATAGGTTGGATGTACTTTATTATTCCTTGGCTAAGGTAATGATAACCCTTGACTGCAAAGGAATGACTCGCACTCAACATGCGTTGAGTGTGTTTCATCCTTCTTCGGATAAGGTGTATCATACCTTCTCGCCATATAGGAATAACTTGTACCTCTCATGCATTGGGTGTGATCCGTCATTACTTGGCTAAGGCAGTTGTCAGTACCCGGTACCCTCGCGCACAAGCTAGAGCCGCCTAGGTATCCTGCCTCCCACCAGAGGCGGGGTCCTAAGGCACCACGTGTTCAAGGGACCCAGACCCATCAGTCTCAGATGGGAGGTCCAGGATATCCGCAAGAAACCCGTAGGAGAAGCTTAGCACCCCCTTTGGAGACAAGCCCCCAGGTAACCACGTGTCCAACAAGTAAGGACCTCTCCTCCCGTGGAGGTGAGCTCCCGACACCGACATGTGTCTAGGAGGACGAGGCCTAGCCATCCCCACAGAGGTGAGCTCCTGAGCCGTCACGTGGCCCGCAAGGCGAGACCTGACCTCCGCTGTAGAGGAGAGTTCCCGAGCTGCCACGTGGCCCACAAGGAGGGACCTAACCTCCCCCAAAGAGGTGAACTCCAGAGCTGTCACATAGTCCAACCACTTGCCCTGGATGGAGGGACACGGAGTTAAGAGGATGGTGCGCCTTGTCCCTGTCAAGGATTGATGATACACGGCTTTCCCAGATGCATGGTGCGGCGCAAGCCTAATGTCAGGTACCGCTACGACCAATCGCATCACAGTGAAGACGCCACAGACCTATCCCACTCCTCCAAGTGGGTAGCTTACGGCGATAGAGACAATGGACATGACATCCCCTGCCAATGTCAGCAGCGGCGCATGGCGGCAAGACGGCGAGTATTCAAGTCCATGGTCAGAGCAAGCTTACAGAAGAAGCCATAGATCTTTCGGATAAGATTGCCCCGGGACCACCTGTCAGGCCCCAGGACCCCACTTGTAAGGCATTTGGCCTTGTCTATAAAAGGCCCGAACCACCACCGTTACAAGGATCCCCACATCAAACATCACACACACACATACCAGCAATACCACTCACCATGGAGTAGGGTGTTACGCTCCTTGTGGACCGAACCACGTAAAAGACACTATCTCATACTTCCATCCGCTAGAACACTTGGTTGAGGCCTAAGCCCCGCCGAACAATGAACCTCCGCGGGCCGCTCCTTAGCAGATTTAGGGGAAGTGTCGCTCTAACACTCCGACATTTGGCGCGCCAGGTTGGGGTTTTTTCCCTCAAAAAATTGGTAGCACTCTCACCACCATGGTGTTCATCAGGCCCGTGGAAGGCGGTTTCTGCGGCCGACGTCCGGTGACCAGATCTGTCGCTCGAGCGGTGCTCTCTGATCCATCACGCCCCCGTGCACGTACAGATGGCAAGGACGGCATGTCGGGACACATCCCAGCTCAGTCGGCCCTGCCGGTGCCACCGACTGCAAGCCCGAAGAGCGCCCTGGCAGCAACCAAGGCCCTTCTCCACCACCCACCATCGCTAAACGCTTCCCAGGGAGTGGCTCAGCAGTGGTTCCAAGACATCGACCACTTCGTCGTCGCAGCCATCAACTCCCCCAATAGGGGAAGGTGCCTCGTGTCACTGTCACGAATGTCGTCCATGGACCGTCGCACCGCCAACTACCGCTCCTCAAGGCCTACGAGCGTCGAACGGCTCTGCAAGGAGGACCTCAGGGCTGAGCTTGACCATCGTCAAGCTCACATGGACAACTGAGTCATCATCGAGAGACAGCGAGAGAGGTGACGCAACCTCGACGCCGAATATGGCCCTCAATGCCCTGTTCATGAGGTTTCCTCCGTCCAAGGTGCACTGCAGGTAAACCCTCCACCACCTGACCAGGAGTATGTCGGCTCGATAGCCCCCCTGCAGTACTCGATGCAACAGGACATGCAACAACAGTACTTGGCACAGGCAGTACCATTGCAGCAACGCATGGCACAACCAGTGCCACAACCGCAGGTTCAACAAGCGCCACACATCGTGCAGCAGACCTACTTGGGGTATGCTACCACATACGCCTCTCGAATGAAACCCATCGGAGGCTGCGTAGTGTTGGCTCCGCACCTCTGCTTCGCGACGTGGCCACACAAGTTCTGGACACATGTGTCGGAGAGGTTCGACAGGAGCATCAACCCGGCCGAGTCCTGCAGATCTACACCACAACGCTCCTTGTTGCAGGAGCGAATGAGACCATCCTGGCGAACTACTTCCCAGTTTCCCTGACTGGATCATCCCATTCATGGCTGATGAACCTACCTGAGGGGTCTATAACCTCTTGGGATGAGCTGTACTGGAAGTTCATGGCGAACTTTGGCAGCTCGTACACTCGCCCCGACACTGAGCTCGACCTCCACGTCGTGCGACAACAACCCAAGGAGACGTTGAGGTCATTCATCCAGCGTTTCTCCCAGGTATGCAAATCCATCCCCAACATCCCGAATGCCTCTGTCATAGTGGCATTCCTCTAGGGAGTGCGTGACCACAAGATGCTTGAGAAATTAGCCACGCATAACGTGCAAGACGTCTTTGAGCTCTTCTCCATCGCCGACCGATGCGCTAGTGCAGCAGAAGGTCACGAATGGCACGCTCAGCCCGCCCCCGGGGCGGGCGAGGCTGGCCAGGCCGGAGAAGAGGCCACTACCCCTGGTAGCGGCAAGAAGAAGAACAAGAATCGGGGTGGCGACCAGAACAAGCCGCTGCATGGGTCCCCGTCGCGACAGCAGCCGCGACCGGAGGTGGCAAACCCCCGCGCCTGGAGAAGCGCCCACGTCAGCCACCTGCTGGTGATGAAGGCGTTGAACCCTGCCCGGTGCACAATACACGTGACCACACCGCGCGTGAGTGTCGGGAGATAAAGAGATGCGTCGAACGCTACCAAGAGAGGGCGCAGTTGTAATGCCTTCATTTTCATCCATCATGCATTGCATAAATTCCAATACATGTTTAATATTGAGCAACATAAAAGGGAACAAGTTTAAAATGAATTAGAAACAAAGTTGAACTTAAGAATTCTGGGAAGTGCGGACTAGTCCGATTTTGGTGCGAACTAGTCCGATTTCTCTCTAACTTCGAATGGACTTGTCCGTTTTTCTACGGACTAGTCTGTTTTTCCCTCTGGACACTTTTGGACTTGTCCGGTCCTGTGCGGACTAGTTCTTTGTTCCAAATTCCTAAAAAATTTTGCTAAGTCCCTAGACTTGTCTGGTATTCCATCGGACTTGTCTGTTTTCCCCTCTCACTAAAGTCGGACTTGTCCGATTTTTTGTCAAACTTGTCTGTTTTTCCCCTCTAGATAAGTTCGGACTTGTTCGATGTTGAGTTCAGACTTGTCCCATTTCCCTCTGTCCAACTTCAGACTAGTCCGACCCTTTTTGGACTTGTCTGATAAATCGCGACTCCGAGTTGATCTTTTGTTTCATGACTTGTTTCTTGGGATTTACGTTAAGTGGTCCTAGGGACATCGTGCCTAACTCTTTTAGAGCCCATGTGAGACTCTAAACCGGCCTCTACTCATCTCAAACTTGAAATCCACCCAACCCTAGCCCTCCACATCTAAATAAACAACCCCACCCCTTGGGTTGACATCTATTTGCCACTTTTCCATCACACCCAAACCCTAGCTCATGAATAGCTGCCACCAAGGAGGGAGAAAGAGATCTAGAACAAGAAGAAGAAGAGGAGGAAATGAAAGAGGATCAAGATCTCCATCAACTTCGCGTTCTTCGTCACCAATTCACCATCAAGTTCTTCATCAACCCTAGATCGTCAAGATCCAAGTATTGCTTCCAAGATCCTTGGTTTATTGGAGTTCTAGACACCTGGTGTACCTTCTATTTCCTTTTCCTTCCGTGAATTCAACCCCAAATCTCCAAATTCACGTCGATCTAGAAAACCCTAATTTGATGTTCCTGTGCAGTGCGGACTAGTCCGGCCATCTGTGGACTTGTCCGATTTTTGCGATCTATTTCCTGCTGAATTAAATCTAAATTATTTCAAATCAATTCCAAACCAGTGTAGACATGTTAATAACCATTGTAATTGATTAATAAACATTAAAAGCAACTCATTAACAAGTTCCACCTTGCATTTGCATTAATCATGCATGTCATGTCATATTGAGTAATGTATGTGCACTCTTTGATTGTGTTTCTTGTCTTGTATATTTGTTATGCGGATTAGACGAATTTTTGCTAGAGAGTGCCGCGGGGGATCTACAACACCAAGAGTTTGAAGGCTTTGACCCGAACCAATCCCAAGAGCAAGGCAAGTGTCCTTGAAGCATATTGATCATGTTTTGACAATAAATGTTTTGTTTTCAAAACTGCATGCCTGTGTCAAATTTGATGGGAATCCTATGATAGGAAGTTTACTAGATTTGTTTAACCACCCTTGTCACCTGGAATTTATGGTAGAGAGTCGGGCTGGGCTTTTTACTCTTTTTTCTTCGTTTAATTAATTGGGATGGGAAGACAACTATACCACTTAACTTAATTATGCATTTATGAGATTATGATTAACATAAACTGGTTAATATGATATGGTAATGGGTGATCTAAGCAAGCATGGTAAGTGGATGGGTTGGAAGTTATGGTGGTTTGCTTGCTTTAGATCTAAGGATCGGTTCATGGATCGACCATCCAGGATTTACAGTGCCACCACGAGGCCAAGTATGGATGCGTTGTAGCTGATTAATTAGGGCTTTTCTAGTGCTATTTGGACCATTAAGGATCCTCGGTGAAGGGGTAGTCGGCTTGGGTTTGTTGATGATTGGTGGGACTACCCTAGGATCCGAATGGCTCAAGAGGGGGCCTTGGTTGAAGATGTGCTCAGTTGGAGGCATCACCACCGGTGAAACTTCAGTGGGGTCTAAATAGGCTAGTAATCCCTTTGTGATCTCTTGGCCACACACCTAAGGAAGTGTGATACGACATAATAGAGGTTCTAGTCACTGCAAGGTGATGAAATCACAAACACGTGGGTAAAGCGGTACAAAGTCTGCAGAGTGTGTCTTAAAACTATCATGATAGTTGTGCTCCCGGTTATGAGCAACCTGACCCTTACATGATTAGAGGAAACTTGGTATTGGGATGGTTTGGTAATGGTTATGGTTAATAATATGGTTATGGCTGGTTATGAATTAACTTCTGATATTGGATATGATTAATGGTAATGGTGAAATCTTGTATAACGGTGATGGATGTGGAATATGGACTTGTACTATGTTAATAATTATGGTTTATGATGGGTCTACTTCACATACATATAATATATTGCTTTTCAAATGTTTTATTGTACTTTTCAGCACTTAGCCTTATTAATGTCGTCATTTGAATCAGCTACGTGTCATACTTTCCACACTTGCTGAGTACGACATGTACTCACCCTTGCAATTCCCCCACCAACAGTTGCACGTCAAGTTCTGGAGTATAACGATGATAATGCAGAGTCCTAGGCCGTGTCTGCCGTTAGCTTTGCCTGTGGAGTCTTGGAGCTGTGTTATACCCTATTTTCTTATGCTTATTTGCTTAGTTGCTTATTAGTTGATTTTTGCTGCATTAGTTGAACTTGTCCTTAATATCCATTAGAGCTTGTATTTGAAGATATTCTAAATTGTGTAATAAAATTTTTTAATTAATCTTGTTTTGTGGGAATTTTCTGTATATCCTTTTGTGATTGTACTCGTGTATGTGTGTTGAACGCCCTGGGCACACATATGCGTTCACTTGGTTCATTTTTGGAATCGGGTGTCACAAATTGGTATCAGAGCCACAGGTTGACCGTAGGACGCAACCTAGACAGAATGGACACTTTAGAGCACATAGGAGCACTCAGGAATCGATGTGTTTTTGCTTGGTGTGTTGTTTGCTAGATATATATTATTTGCTTGTGTGCTTACTAGAGGATTTTGGGATGCATTAGCATTACCATATCCATGTAGGCTAGTATAGGTAGTTGCTTAGTTTCATATCCCTTGATGCATATAGTTGGGGACGTCTTCTAAGTTCTTATCTCTTGCTTTTCTTCATATGGTGAGGACTCGCAACCAGAGGGATGGCAATGATGAGGAGGATAACAATAGAGCACCTCAGAACAACAATGGACAAGGACCTTCCCAGGGAGCTATCAATATTGAGCAGCTTTTGGCTATGCAGAACTAGCTCATGCAGACCATGATACAAACTATGGGACAACTGCAGGCTGGTAACGTCAACAATCAGCCCCACATGCCTCCACCGCCACCCCCACCGCCTCCTAACCGGTTGGGAGAGTTCATGAGGACTAGGCCACCAACCTTTGCTCAAGCCGCTGACCCTATGGATACCGATGATTGGCTCAAGTCCATGGAGAAGAAACTTGCAATAGTCCAATGCAGCGACCGGGAGAAGGTTCTATTTGCCTCTTATCAATTAGTTGGAGCAGCTGCCGATTGGTGGGATTCGCTATGCAATGCTCATGAGAACCAAGAGAGGATCACCTGGGCGGAATTCAAGGAGAGCTTCCGTTCTCATTATGTGTTGGAAGGTGTCATGATCTTGAAGAGGCAAATGTTTTAAAACTTAAGGCAAGGAAGATTGAGTGTGGGTGAATACCTCAATAAATTCACTCAACTCTCAAGGTATGCGCCCGAGGATGTGAGCCGGGACAGCCGCAAACAATACTTGTTCGTGAGAGGCTTGAATAATGAGATCCAAGTGCAACTGCTCAACTGTGATTATGCCAACTTCCAAAAGCTTGTGGACAAAGCAATTGTTGTGGAGAACAAGGTCCGTGAGATGGAGCAAGACAACAAGAGGAAGGTGCCATATCAAGGACAGCAACAAGGAAGTAATGTGCGCCCTCGCTTTGCGCCACCAAATGCGCCATATTACAGCTCTTCTGCTCTGGTTGAGCGCCCTGGTTATGCACCGCGCCCAGCTCAGTTTGTGCATCAGCGCCCTGTCATGCAAGCACCTAGGCCTCCAATGCCTTTTGCACCTCATGCTAATTTTCATGGTGCAAATGTTCAGAACCAAGTCTGTCCAAATTCTGGTGCAACAAAGAAGTGCTATACTTGTGGAGAAGTTGGACACTTTGCGCATCAATGTCCTAAGTCAAGACTTGGTCAAGGAAGCAATGCGCCAAGACAGAACCCAAGACCCAATGGAGGACAGCCGCAAGGGAATCGTGGACAACAGAATTTTTCTCGTGGCAACGTGAACCATGTCTCTACAGAGGATGCTCAACAAGCGGACGACATGGTGATTGATATGATTCTCGCAAACTCCAACCTGACGACTATGTTATTTGATTCTGGAGCACCACATTCATTCATTGCATCGAAATATGTTGCCATGTATAGTTTTCCTATCTCTCATATGAAATTTACTCTATTGGTTAAGTCTCCTGGAGGAGAGATGAGGACAAATATAGTATGTCCAAAAGTAAGCCTTAGAATTAGGGGGGTAGACTTCTTTGCCAAAATCATTGTTTTGGATTCTCAAGGATTGCACATTATACTTGGTATGGACTGGTTGAGGAAGCACAATGGAGTTATTGAGTGTGCCATGAAGACGCTGAAGTTGACCAATGAGGAAGGGATCACCGTAGAATTTGAAGCATCTCAATACGCACCGAAGAAATTGGAGCTGAATCACATGGACGGTGCCGCAATTGAGGAGATTCCGATGGTGTGTGAATTTTTGGATGTGTTTCCGGATGAGTTGCCAGGTATGCCACCTGATCGAGGCATTGATTTTTTATTGATTTAATACCTGGAACTTCACCTATAGCTAAGAGGCCATATAGGATGCCTCCTAAGGAATTAACGGAACTCAAGAAGCAGATTCAGGGGCAACTAGAGGAAGGTTTCATTTGCCCAAGCTCTTCACCTTGGAGAGCGCCCATTCTTTTCATGGATAAGAAGGATGGATCGCAAAGGATGTGTGTGGATTACCGAGCTCTCAATGAGGTGACCATGAAGAACAAGTACGCATAGAAGACTTGTTTGATCAAATGAAGGGTGCTTGTGTTTTCTCCAAGATTGATTTGAGGTTGGAATACTTTCAAATGAAGATTAGACCATCAGACATACCGAAGACAACTTTTAGGACACGGTATGGATTATATGAGTACACCATGATGTCCTTTGGATTGACAAATGCGCTTGCATACTTTATGTACCTCATGAATAAGGTCTTCATGGAGTACTTGGATAAGTTTGTCGTGGTGTTTATTGATGACATTATGATCTACTCGAAGGATGAGAAGGAACATGAGGAACACTTGAGACTTACGTTGCAGAAATTGAGGGAGCATCAATTGTATGCCAAGTTCAACAAGTGTCAGTTTTGGTTAAGTGAAGTGTCATTTCTGGGTCATATCATCTTAGGAGGAGGAGTATCAGTCGACCCGGAAAAGTGAGGGATCCCGGAAAAGTGAGGAACGTGTTGAAATGGGAACCCCCGCAAAATGTAAAGGAAATAAGGAGTTTTCTTGGAATGGCTGTATATTACCGTCAATTCATCAAGGCCTTTTCCAAGATAGCCAAGCCAATGACGGAGTTGCTAATGAAGGAGAAAGTGTTTCAATGGACTCAAGCTTGTCAAAAAAGTTTTGAGGAGTTGAAGAAAAGGTTAACAACAACCCTAGTTTTGGTACTGTCGGACATGAGCAAGAGTTTTGATATTTATTATGATGCATCGAGACAAGGACTTGGATGTGTGCTCATGCAAGAACGTCAAGTGGTTGCATATGCATCGAGACAATTGAAGAAACATGAGCGGAATTACCCAACCCATGATTTGGAACTTGCAACCGTGGTACACACATTGAAGATTTGGAGACATTATATCCTTATACATAAGTGTGAAATTTATACAGATCATAAGAATCTTAAGTATATTTTCACACAAACGAATCTGAATTTGAGGCAACAAAGATGGTTGGAACTCATCAAGAATTATGATTTGGGGATCAACTATCATCCGGGAAAAGCCAATGTAGTGGCCGACACATTGAGTAGAAAAGGATTAAGTCATCAACTCACAGTTCGAGAATTACCATCCGAGTTATGTAAGGAGTTTGAGCGGTTGAACCTCGGATTTTTGAATGAGATGGGAGTAATGGAGTTAAATCCGACCTTGGAGCAAGAGATTCGAGAAGGTCAGACCAAGGATGAGGAAATCCAAGAAATCAAGGAAAGGACCCAAGAGGGAAGAGAATTCAGGTTTGATGAGGATGAACATGGTACTCTATGGCTTGGTAAGAGGATTGTCATGCCTAATGTGAAGCATATTCGAGAGACAATACTAAAGGAGGCACATGACTCGTCATACTCGATTCACCCAGGTTGTACCAAGATGTACAAAGACTTGAAGACGTTTTATTGGTGGGCTAGCATGAAGAAGGACATAGCTGAATATGTAGCTTTGTGTGATGTGTGCCAACGAGTCAAGGTGGAACATCAAAGGCCAGCTGGATTATTGCAACCATTGAAGATTCTATAATGGAAGTGGGAAGAAATCAGCATGGACTTTAGAGTTGGTTTACCGTGTACTCAGTCCTTTTATGACTCAATTTGGGTAATTGTGGATCGGTTAACTAAGTCAGCTCACTTTATTTCCGTCAAGACCACCTTTAATGGAGAGAAATTGATGGAACTGTATATGGGAAGAATAGTATGTTTGCATGGAGTTCCAAAGAATATAGTATCGGATAGAGGTTCTCAATTTACCTCTAGGTTTTGGCAGAAATTGCATGAAGCATTGGGAACAAGGTTAAATTTTAGTTCAGCATATCACTCTCAAACGGATGGACAAACTGAGAGGACCAATCAGATTTTGGAGGACATGTTAAGATCTTGTGCTTTGAAGCATGGGAAAAGTTGGGACAAGAGCTTGCCATATGCAGAGTTTTCATACAACAATAGTTACCAAGCAAGTCTGAAGATGTCACCTTATGAAGCACTATATGGAAGGAAGTGTAGGACACCTTTGTTCTGGAATGAGATAGGAGAAACTCAAGTATTTGGTCCGGATGTGTTGCAAGAAGCTGAAAAACAAGTTCAGGTAATCTGCGAGAACTTGAGGGCTGCTCAATAAAGGCAAAAAGGCTATGCGGACAATAGGAGAAGGAAACTAGCATTTGAAGTGGGAGACTTCGTTTACCTCAAGGTGTCACCAATGAGAAGTCATAAGAGGTTTAACATAAGAGGCAAGCTAGCACCTCGTTATATTGGGCAATTCAAGATTTTGGACAAAAGAGGAGAAGTAGCATATAAGTTGGAGATGCCAGCTCACTTGTCGGATTTTCATGATGTATTTCATGTTTCCCAACTCAAGAAGTGCTTGAGGGTACCATAAGAACAAGTACCAATGGAAGAATTGGAATTAGAGGCAGATTTGACTTATGCCGAGTGATTGGTTAAAATCTTGGAAACTAAGAAGAGGGTCACAAGGAACAAGGTCATCAGATGTTGTAAAGTTCAATGGGGGCATCACACAGAATCAGAAGCAACATGGGAGCTGGAAGATAATCTCAAGAAGGAATTTCCCTATCTCTTCTCTTCTGCGTCGAATCTCGAGGGCGAGATTCATTTTAAGGGGGGTAGGTTTGTAACACCCTCATTCATCCATCATTAATTGCATACATTCCAATACATGTTTAATATTGAGCAACATAAAAGGGAACAAGTTTAAAATAATTTAGAAACATAACCACACTTAAGAATTCTGGGAAGTGCGGACTAGTCCGATTTTGGTGCGGACCAGTCCGATTTCTCTCTGACTTCGAATGGACTTGGGCATTTTACCGCGGACTAGTCTGTTTTTTCCTCTGGACACTTTTGGACTTGTCTGATTGTCGAAGTGTGTGATACGACACTTCCCCCGGACCCGCTGAGAAGTAGCCCGCGGAGGTTATTTTACGGTTGGGGCTAGTAGAGATCAATATCAAGATGGTGACCTCAGAGATTTACGTGGTTCGGGCCGCCTGAGCGTAACACCCTACTCCACGGGGTTTGTGTAGTTGTATTGAGCGAGTACGTTTGCTAGGATCAGATCGAATCAGTCTCCCCGGAGTTTGCGTGGTGCATCCCTTTATAGTTCTAAGGATTGACCGTTACAAAGCTTGCCTGGCCCGACATGTAGCCCTGGCGTGCTTAATGCCCTAATACACTATCTAAAGAGTATTAAATATAATTAATAGTGTTGTAACGTGCCTTCATGGCAGCTTTACCCCTATTAATGGTGCACTAATCGTGTGTCATTAATATGGCATTAATGACACATTATCATGCCTTGTAACTGCTGCTTTAACCGCCCTTGAATGTTTGTAATGGACGTGATCATCTGCTTGTATTTCTATTGGCGATGAAGGTACGGAAGCTCCACATGTAGCGGATCCAGAGCCTTCACTTGCAGGAAGGAAGGTTCGGGGTCGCTGTATACATGTCGACACCGGAGCTCCTCTCCGACGGGGGCTAGGTCCGGGGCTGTTGTACACGTGTAGTAGCCAGAGTTTCCCTTGGTTGGGAGTTTATTTCTGGTCTTTTTTTACACGTGTTAACCCGGGAGCCAGCCATGTGAGGGGAGCGGGTCCGGTGCAACGTGACATATGGGACCTGCAAGGGCCTTCGACTTTGGCGGGTGGAACTTTCTTACACGTCTTGCGGTATCGCGATGTACCCGATATGCAGAGTACCGATAGTGGCCCCCGGGCCCACCGCTGGGAGAAACCTTTTGGGTTAAGTTATTCTGGCGGAGGTGAGGCCATTCTCGAGTCCCGTGCTTCGATTTTCAAAAGTTCTCTGATGCGCCGATAGAGTGACGGTCCGAGAGTGAACCTTCAACGCGTGGCTTGCTATGAATACGGCAGATGAGATCTTTGAGTGCGGATCTCACACAATTGAAGGTCGCTGGTTCCCAATATGAAAACCGTATCGGTTCCGCGCGCCTTGTAAGAGAGTCGACTTTGGGTTTCCCGCCGTTCATCATGACAACGGTTCGCCTTGGGTATGAACCTCTATCTCTTCGTCCAGGTGGCCCCAGGACCACTAGTCATTGAAGGGGTAGATTTTTGCAGAGTGCCTTCGATCTCACTGTGGTTTCCATCCAAGCATCGCGGAGGCTTACTTAAGAAGGAAAGTGCGCACGGTTTGAGGACTCTTTACGCCTTCAATCAACTTAGCGCTCAGAGCCTCCCAAACTCCGCCTAGCTACCCTTCCTTTGCACCACTTTGCCGCGATGGAGTTGGGTCTCCCCAAGAGCCGCCTTAAGAGCGATGATGATCTGAAGAAGGTCCGGACCAACATGGGGTGGTCCAGCGACTCCTTAAATCATTTGGTTCACGCTGGCAAGCTCCTGTTCAAGAAGGAGCGCAGTGGCGATATGGTGTATTTAACAGCGTATGGCATGGTGGGGTTCATTCCACCTTTCTCTTCTTTCCTATTGATGCTGCTAGACTTTTATGGTCTGTAGCTATATCACCTTGGCCCCCATTCCCTTCTTCTCGTGGTGACATTCGTCCACTACTGCAAGATGTGGGTGGATATTCCCCCATGCGTCAAGCTTTTCCGCACCTTCTTCACCATCCACACCACCGGCAAGGGGTTCGAGTTTCTTGGCTTCTACTATTTTGTGAAGCGCAAGAATTGCCCCTACAAATACATGAAGTCGTTTTCTTCCGGCAAGTGGGACGACTGGAAGAAGGATTGGATCATCGTTACGACAGAGGAACATGAAAAATTGGAGCTACCCGAAGACCTCCCCAATGTTGACACTGACGCTTGGAGCGTAGTTCCAGTGTTGTCAGATGCCTTCAACCCTGTTTTGACCAGAATCCATGAGTGCGTGGAAGGTGGAGTGACCCCCCAGATGGTCTTCTGCAACTTCCTGGTCAAAAGGTGGGCTCCACTAAAGAAGAGGGAGAAGCTCGTGTGGGCCCTCAACAACGTGATGGATGACGACCGGATTGAAACTAGTCTGAAATCCAACTTGGATGATGAATCCTTGGAGTTTCATTTGAAGAAATTCCAGCATGGTATTGACGTCAACGGCGATGACTTGGTTCTGCCAGCAACCTTCCTCCCCCTGAACATGGAGGCGCAGTTCAGTAGGGAGCTCCGGAGGAGCATGTCGGTGTTGGACGACCTTGGCGAGGTAGAGAGGCGTTCAACCACCATATTGGTGATCCCCGGAGCTTCCGAGGGTGGTCCTGCCTCCGTCCCGAGCCGAGAGACTGAAGACATCGGCAAGGGCAAGGGCAAAGTATCAGTTGAGCCCTCCAGCCAGAAGAGGAAGTTGAAGCATGCTGACGGGAGGTCCGTCAGACTTGTCCCTTCCTCGACGGCTACTTCTCCCCAGCGGGGGAGGTCTTCTGTAGCTACCCCTACCCCGGTGCAAAGGTCTTCAAGAGGCTTAAGCTTCGGGCAGGCGACCCGGGCCTTAATGCCGACTTGAAGTTCCAGGTCTGGAGGTTCTTCCTGGCGAAAAGAAGCTCCGACCAAAAGGACTCTGGCGGCTGCGAGTGTTCCTCAACTGAGGTCCGAAGTAGCTGTCTCACCAGATTTGGTGGGCTCTAGCTCCGAGCCTTAGAAGAAGAGGTTCCGAGGTGACTGGGGTGGTAGCATCCCGACGTGATTAATTGCTCACCCTAAAATGCCAATCTTGTTCTTGACATATTTCTAATCTTTTCTTCCCTTTATTTCTAGGGTGTCAAAGAAGGGGTTGGGAGCTTCAGCACCCGTTGCAGCGGCCAAAGTTGCGCCTGCCGAAGCTTCAACTTCAAGCGCTGAGCCTCCTTGTCAAGCGAAGGCAGAAGTCGCGACAACTCCGGCGCCAGTTGTCGTGAGCTTGGACTCAGAGTCCTCACCCGAAGCTCTTGTGGTAGCGCCGGACCACAGGAGAGAAGCTAAAGATGTACCCCTGGCAGCGGAGGCTGATGCTCCAGCATCGATGATGCTAGAAGTTCCGGCTTTCGACTCGAAAGTTGCCGAAGTCCTGGCTGCTGAGCCAGAAATAGTTGAAGCCCCGACCATTGAGCTGGAAGTAGCCCAAGCTCTGGCCCTTGTATCGGAAGTATTTGAAAGTCTGGCGGTTGAGCCGGAGTCGCCTGAAGTTCCAGTTGTTGAACCGGAGGTAGCCGCCATGCCGAAGCCTAAGCCAATGACGGTTGAGGCCCCAGTTGAAGCTCCGTCTGCTGCTCCAGAGGTGGTGGTCCCGGAGGTACCTGGGCCGGAGCCAGAGCAGCCTGAAGAACTGGCGACAGGTCCTCCAACTTCGGAGCCGTCAACTGAAGACCCTGAAGCGGCTCCTTCAACTGCTCCAGAGGTGGAAGTTACCCCAGTGGGTTCTACTACTACCGCTGAAGGGTTCCAAGAGAGCGGCCCTAGCGTTGCAGGAGTATAGGGGACCACTATTGTAGAGTGGGACCCAATTTTTGTGATGGAAAACCCTTTTGAGCCTGCGGAAATGGTCCCCGCGGGTCCATAACCTATCCCTCTGGCGTTGTCCATAGACAACGCCTGCTCAAGTCTCTGACAGGTCCAGCTTGCCTTCGACCATGAGAACAAAGCCTTGGAGGAGGAGCGCAACACCTTGAGGCGTTGGCGCAGCAGACTCCATTTTGAGACCAGGCTTGCTCAAATGAGGCTGGTTGACCAGAAGGAATGGATCAAGGGGGAGAAATCCCGGTTAGAATACTGGGATAAGTTGATGGAAGAGAAGGAAGCCGCCATCCGGGCGCTCGATGCTAACTCCAGGGAAATCCAGGAGCAAGCCAAGGAGAGACGTGACACTGCTGATGAGCGTTACGAAAAGCTCACTAAATTGAAAGAAACTCTCCTAAAGTGTCGAGCAGACCTGGAGGCGAGTGAGGAAAAACTCCTGGGGCAGTAGGAGGATGTGGTGAGGAGAGAGGCGGAGGCCACCCAGAAGTTGACCCTGGGTGAGAAAAATTCGGCAGATCGTAGCAAAAAGCTGGATCTATGGAAGGAGGAAGAGAGGAAGAAAAACTGGAAGGTGGGGCAAGAGCTCTCCCAAAGAGAGTTTAACATTGCCGCTAGGGAGGAGAGAGCTAAAGGAAGGGAGAAAAACCTTGCTGAAAGGCGGAACCGCATTCACCTTTCGGGAGATGGAGCTGGCCGACCGGGAAAATCAAGTTGTTGAGAGCATACAACAGCATGCTAAGTTGGCTGAGTGCCTTGCCCATGAAGGTTCAGAGCCTGCGGCTGCCCGGAAGTCGCTGGAGGAGCTACGGAGCCTGAAGGAGACCGAAGCTATTCAAGTGTGGGACTTCTTAGGGCGGGCAAATGACGCGTTGACACTGCTGGGCTTCAGTCCTGTACGTACGGACAACCCGGAACTGGACTTGTACCGAGCGCTGGTGGCCCTCAACAGTGCTGGTGGCAAACTTGACGCAATGGGCAATGTCATCGCGGATCAGCTGGAGACAGAGGGGAAGTCTTTGGCTACAAACATCGCAGAATATGTGCTGACGTGTTATGTGAGCCAAGATCCCCAATTCCCAATGGCTGGTACTCGAAGATCCCATCGCTGAAGAGGAAGACGCCGCCAAAGCCAACGTCCAAGAAGTTACCCAAAAAGTAGCTTCATTCTTCTGCAGGTCTTAGGTTCTCCAGTAGCTTAGGACTTTCTTTCTTTTGCCTTTTGTTGTACTCTCCCCATTTTGTAATCCAGTATCTCATATTAATGAAATCCTCCTTTATATCTTCAATTTCACTTTGTCTATAATATACTGTGTCGTATCTTGTTGGCCCCTAGTACATGTGTACAATTGAAGTGTGTACATGTACCAAAGGTTGTGGCAGTATATTGACGACTTGAATGCTTCGCACTTGTAAATTTTAGGTCCGAAGTCTTTATTTTTGATGCCTCAACTGTTGGCCACCTGGGATAGTCGGAGGTTTGTAGCTCCAGTAGTGGCCGATGCCAACGCACCAATCGTCGATGATAGACCTCCGGGGGTTGCCGGAGCTTAGTAGCTCCAGCGTCGTCTACCATCGCTATGAATTTTTGCTTTTCCTGCACATTGAAGGCAAGAGAAAAAGTAAAATTTGTCCTCTTGACTATAAATTGGTTGTGACTTATTGTTCTTATTTGGACTTTGGTTCGAAGAAACTCAGCATGATAACAAGCATTTTGATATAATCTTTTTAGACTGCATGCTTTTTTAGTACTCACCCTACTAAGACCTGCCAGGGTGTAGGTAGAGTGGTGTACTTAGGGTGCAAGACAAGGCTAAGCCAATAGCACACTCCGGACCTATGTTGGCTTGGCGTTCAGGCAAGTAGACTATGTAACAATATTAAGATCCAAAAAGACTATCAATAAGGCCTGTAATGCATGTGAATTACATGGAACAAAGCTCAAAAAGATTTGCACAACTTCATTATAGACAAGTGGGGTAAAAATAATTTGATATATTGAGCCTTGCACAAAAGGTAAACGCACGTGGAGTCTGTTTTCACACAACCATGCCTTTCATTATAGGTCCGGATTACAGGGGAGACAAGGACACACTTAGGGTACTGGACCAAGCTAAATGTGCTATACATCTTGTGCTAGCCCAGAGCAAGTAGTTACACTTTTAGTGTTGTGACTGTTTCAAGTGTTACTTGAACTTCCCGGACCTTCCCGGAGGAGTCCGGATGTTCTCCCGGAGGACTTGCCCATCTCTGTATAATGACTCTACAACATGCATTATGTGTAATTACAGACTCACCTCCGTGATTCTAAGCATAAAACTTACAGAGGTGCTCGATGTTCCAAGGATTGGGAAGTAGGATCCCATCCTTAGTTGCCAAGCGAATGCATCCTGGTCGGGATACTTTAATTACTCGGAAGGGACCCTCCTAGCTGGGGGAAAGTTTGTTCATCCCTTCATGGCTTAGTATCTTTTGAAGCACCAGGTTACCTTCTTCAAGCTGTCGATCACGCACATGCCTTTGATGATAGCGTCGAAGCGCTTGGCGATAATGTGCATTTCGATTAGCTGCTTGACCCCTTCCCTCGTCAATGAGGTCAAGGTCTTCACGCCGAAGCTGGTCCTGCATGGCTTCGTCGAAGGTTCGAACCCGTAGGGAACCCAAGGTGATCTCCGGAGGAAGGACTGCTTCAGCTCCGTACACTAGGAAGAATGGAGTCTCCCCAGTTGACCGGTTGGGTGTTGTCCTGTTCGCCCATAATGTGGATGGAAGCTCCTCAATCCAGTTAGCTCCGTGCTCTTTCAAGCGCTCATATGTGCGCGTCTTAAGTCCTTTTAAGATTTCTGCATTTGCTCTCTTGGCTTGGCCATTGCTTGTTGGATGAGCTACTGAGGCGTAGCTAAGTTGAATGCTGAGGTCTTCACAATACTCTTGGAATGCAGCACTTGTAAATTGAGTTCTGTTGTCAGTTATGACTTTGTTTGGAACTTCAAATCTGCATATAATGGACTTCAAAAACTTGATTGATGATTGTTTGTTGATTGTTATTACTGGAATGCTTCTGGCCACTTGGTGAACTTGTCGATGGCGGCATACACGAACCTGTAACCTCTGATGGCTTTTGGGAAAGGTCCCAAGATGTCCATGCCCCACACATCGAATGGCCATGTAGGAGGTATCATTTGTAGTGATTGAGCTAGTGTGTGAATCTGTTTGGCGTGGAACTGACACGCTTCACATTTTTTCACTAGCTCAACCGCATCCTGAAGTGCTGTAGGCCAGTAAAAACCATGCCGGAAGGCTTTACCGACCAGCGTGCGAGAATATGTGTGGTTCCCGCACTCGCCTCCATGTATTTCTACGAGGAGCTCACGGCCTTCTTCCCTTGCAATGCACCGCATTAGGATGCCATTGGCACCGCGTCGGTAGAGATCCCCTTCTACCAACGTGTATCTTTTAGCCAATCTGACAATCCGGTCAGCGGATACACTATCTTCAGGAAGGATATTGTCTTTCAAGTAGTTCCGGATCTCCGAGATCCATGCATCGGAGCTAACTTGAGCTTCTGAGTCTTGCGTGCTGGGTTTCTCGGAGCTTCCGACAGCACCTACGACCCTTGGTGCACGCCATGGTAGCAAGGCCACCGGGACCGCCAGCTTCGAGGTGCTGGTCTTGCCCCCTTCGCTCAGTTCGGCAGGCCGAGCTCTTGGTTTTGCCAACCTTTGAATGAAGATTCCGTCAAGAGCCGGAATTCCGGTTGAGGCTTTCGTTGAGAGTTTGCCAGCTTCAGAATTGTGAAGACGCTGAACATGATGGAGATCCAGGACTTTGAAGTCCTTCTGAAGCCTCTGGACTTCAAGGAGATAAGAAGCTAGTTGAGAATTATTGCAGGAACATTCACCTTTCACCTGTTTGATGATGAGTTGTGAATCTCCATTTACCAACAGCTATTTGACACCATAAGATAGTGCCACCTTGAGTCCATAGATGAGGGCTTCATACTTCGCCATATCGTTGGTTGCCTTGAAATCAAGGTGTACCATGTATTTGAACAGCTTCGACCCCCATCTTCTACACGGAACCGTCGAAGTAGAGGGTCTAGTGAGGCTCTGTGAATACCGGAACTTTGAGTTCTGGTTTCCGCTCATTATGGCCCCAAGGGTTTGATGGAGAGGGGTCCATTCCGCCACAAAGTCAGCCAAGGCTTGACTTTTAATTGCTTGTCTTGATACAAATTCTAGATCGAATTCGTCCAGTTCCGCTGCCCACTTTGCAATGTTCCCAATAGAATTAGGGTTATGCAAAATCGCACGTAACGAAAAAGAAGTTACCATTGATATTTTGTGGACTTGAAAGTAGTGACGAAGCTTTCTTGAGGAAATAAGAACTGCATAAAGAAGTTTATGCACCTCAATTTATCTTGTCTTGGCGTCATGGAGTACTTCACTGATGAAGTACACAGGGCGTTGGTCCGGACCCTTTCAGAAGGACCCGAAGCTTCCTCTCCATCGACCTGGACCCTACTAGAGGGTCCCGGACCTTCAGTTTGTGCTTCTTGGACCCTCCCGGAGTGGTCCAAAACTCCTCCTTGTTCAACCCGGATCTCACTAGGAGGATCCAGATTATCTTGGCTAGGCAGGTGAACCTCTTCAGATGAAAGAGATTGATCTCCTAGCACTTCGTTTTGAGGTTCCGTGTCTGGAAGCCGAGACCCAGTCACGTCTTCAGGTGGTTCCAGACCCCCCCGAAGGGGTCTGGACTCCTGGATTGGATGTGGTTCCGGTCTTTCTGTGACCAGGACCATACTAATAACTTCGATGGTTGTCAAAATGTAAAACAATAAAGGATCACCAGGATTTGGAGCTACCAAGATTGGTAGTGTGGTGAGGAGTTGTTCAACTCTTGGAAAGCCTTTTGTGCTTCTTCAGACCAATGAAAAGGTCCGTACTTCCTCAAGAGTTTGAAGAAGGGTAACGCCCGTTCTGCTAGTCTTGATATAAACCGACTGAACACAGCTAGACATCCAGTCAACTTTTGGACATCTTTAATGCGAGCTGGGGGCCGCATTTCTTCTATAGCCTTGATCTTCGCCAGATTTTCTTCAATTCCTTGGTGAGTCACCAAGAACCCCAAATGCTTTTCGGAGCTAACCCTGAAGACACACTTGTTTGGGTTCATCTTAGTGCGCGTAGTGCGTAGCTTGTCGAAGAAGGCTTGTAAGTTGTCAAGGAGTAACTCCTTGTTTTTGATCTTCATGACGATGTCATCAACATACACCTCCACCAAGTCTCTAATTAGCTCCCCAAATTTTTTGTACATAGCTTGCACAAATGTTGAAGCAACATTTTAAGACTAAATGTCATGGCAGTATAACAATACAATCCATCCACTGTTACGAAGGCAATATGCTCTTCATCTTCTTTAGACATTTGGATTTGATGATATCCAGAATATGCATCTAAGCAACACAGTAGCTCACACCCGGAGGTGGAGTCCACTATCTGATCTATTCTAGGTAGTGGAAATGGATCTTTTGGACATGCCTTATTTAAGGTGGTGTAGTTGATACACATCCGAAGCTTCCCACCGGCCTTGGGTACAACAACTAGGTTTGCCAGCCATTTTGGATGGAAGACTTCCCGGATGATCCAACTTCGAGCAACTTCTTGATTTCCTATTGGATGAAGTTTTGTCGCTCTATTGACTGCTTCCGGGGCTTCTGGTGTGCAGGCCGAGCATCTGGGTAAATCTTCAGATTGTGCTCAATCACCTCCCTAGGGATCCTAGGCATTTGTGATGGTTGCCAGGAAAGAACGTCGACATTAGTCCGGAGGAAAGTGATGAGTGCGAGTTCCTATTTGTTGTTCAGATCCCCCGATATACGGGTAGTCTAGGCAGCATCAGAACCAATTTGGACGACTTTGATGGGAATGTCGGCGTCACCGCTTGGTTGCACACGAGGTGCAGAGGTAGAGCCTTTGTGATGAATGCTTGGAGGATTCGAAGCTGGCTCCTTACCGGATGCTTCCTCTTGCGTTGTGGTAAGCGCATAGAGTTCTTCTAGTGCAGTAACTCTTGCGGTACAGTCTCCGCGGATCTGGAAAACGCCCGTGGGTGTTGGCATCTTCAACACCAAATAACCATAATGGGCAGCAGCCATAAACTTGTATAAAGCTGACCTGCCAAAAATGGCATTGAAAGGCAGACTGATCTGCGCGACGTCGAAGATCAGTTTCTCAGTTCTGTAGTTCTCCTGGGTCCTGGAGGTCTCTGGGAATGTAATGGAACCAAGAAGAGTAATGGTTCCCGGACCCACTCTGGAGAAAGGTCGGGATGGGCGAAGGTTTGAAGGCCGAAGCTAAAGCTTAACGAAAGCTTTGAAGCTTATGAGGTTTAGCCTGGAACCTCCGTCCACCATTACATGGTGAATTTGGATATTGTTAATGGTGGGTGACACCATCAACAGGATTTGACCAGCCCCGATCATGTTTCAGGGGCAGTCCGAAGCATGAAAAATGATGGGTGTATCCATCCACTTCCGATGTGGTTCTGCCTTAGCAGCGGGAGCTACCATGGCCATGTCCCGCCGCATTGTCTTGAGGATGCGGTGAGAGGTGATGTCCTAATAACCACCATAGATGGTGTTTAAGGTCTTCCGACGTTCGCTGTCAGAAACGTCGGAGTCGTCGACAGTGTTGTAGACGACTTTCAAGACCTTTTTGGGGTCCTGGAAACCGAGCTCTTCTTCAGCCGGAGCTTCGTAGACGTTTTGTTTTCCTTCCCTTTGACGGAAAGGAGCTTCTTCCCGGCGCTTGTTATAGAGCTCGACAAGGTTCTGAACCTCCCGACATTCTTCCAAGATGTGTCGGTTTGTCTTGTAAATCACACACGATGCTTTCGAACTATTGCCGTCCTCTGATGAAGGTCGAGGTCGCTTCTCGGGGCATGGCCCCTGGCTTCCAGGAGCTGCAGCTGCAACAGCTGGAGCACCGACCGACTTATTTTTGCCGTTGGACTTCTTTTTCTTCTTTCCACTACCGGAGGTAGCGGCTTTAGTTTTGGAGGTTTTCTGGTTAGCCTCGTGGGCTAGCTTAGAGTGCATTTCACGACCCTCTGCAGCTCTAGCACATTTGTCGGCTAGGCTGAAGAGTTACGTGACGCTGGTAACTTCTTTAATAGCCAGCTTCTCTAGCATCTTCTTATCTCGAACACCCTGTCTGAATGCAACGATAAAAGATGAGCTCAAGATTAAGGGAATGGTATTTCATACCTGAGAGAACCGCTGGATGAAGGATCGTAGCGATTCCCCTGATGTTTGCTTTACGGCAAACAGGTCCAATTCAGTGTCGAGCCGGTGTAGGAGCTCCCGAAGTTGGCAGTGAATTGCTGGCATAGTTCCGCCCAACTATTAATAGAGTCGGGTGGAAGAATCATGAACCAGGACCTTGCAGTCCAAGTTGAAGACACTGGGATGTAATTGGCCATTACAGCCTCATCACCCCCCGCTGCCAGTATGGCAGTAGAGTAGATTTGAAGAAATTCGGCGGGGTTGACAGTCCTGTCGAAATTCTCCGGTAAGTGGGGCCGAAACTTTTGTGGCCACCTGACCATACGTAAGTGCATGGCCAGGGAAGAACAACCTCTTCCTACTCCCTGAGGAGCAGGGTTGTCCCGAGCTTCTCGTCTCTCATGAGCGCGCTCAATGTGGACACAGCCATCCTTCTGTCGGTAATGGCGATCCAGTTCCGACCGCAGGTCATGAGTCGGAATCCTAGTAATTGTGTGGGTGCGTCGTGCCCCGGGAGGCAACAAAGTCACCTGCTGAGATGCAGCACGTATCCTCTGTTGCGAGACTTGCAGAACAAGTCGGCCGGACAAGGTCCGCCGTTGTGAAGGTGCTTGCCCCAAAGGGGGAGGACCTTGGTTGCTGATGCCTGCAGCCGCAACTGTGACCAAATGGTCAACATCATCCCTCCACTGCTCCATAGCACCCTGGGGTGCACCTGGAGGCGGTGGGCATTGTAGAAGAGCTCGCGCAGCAATGAGCGCGTGCTCAGGGTTGTTGTTTGTCGATGTAGTGATTGACGCAGATGCCCCATCTTGTTGACCAGCATTGTTTGCTGGAACAGATGGTGCTTGTGGTGTCACAACGCCTGCTTGAACAACGACACCTGCTGTTGTTGGGTGTTAGAGGGATTGCCTCTGGCAGATTGTCCAGCGTGGTTGCCATTGGAGGATCCAGCAGCTGAATTCACCATCTTGTGATCTCAAGATTTTGCCCTGCGCCCCTACCTGGCATGCCAAATGTCGAAGTGTGTGATACAACACTTCGCCTGGACCCGCTGAGAAGCAGCCCGCAGAGGTTCTTTTACGGTTGGGGCTAGCAAAGATCAATATCAAGATGGTGACCTTAGAGATTTACGTGGTTCGAGCCGCTTGAGCGTAACACCCTACTCCACGGGGTTTGTGTAGTTGTATTGAGCGAGTACGTTCGCTAGGATCAGGTCGAATCAGTCACCCCGGAGTTTGCATGGTGCAGCCCTTTATAGTTCTAAGGACTCAGCATTACAAAGCTTGCCTGGCCCAACATGTGGCCCTGGCGTGCTTAATACCCTAATACACTATCTAAAGAGTATTAAGTATAATTAATAGTGTGATAACGTGCTTTCATGGTAGCGTTACCCCTATTAATGGTGCACTGATTGTGTGTCATTAATATCGCATTAATGATACATTATCAGGCCTTGTAACTGCTGCTTTAACCGCCCTTGAATGTTTGTAATGGACGTGATCGCCTGCTTGTATTTCTGTTGGTGATGAAGGTGTGGAAGCTCCACATGTGGCAGATCTAGAGCCTTCCCTTGCGGGAAGGTAGGTCCGGGGTCGCTGTATACGTGTCAGCACCGGAGCTCCTCTCTAACGGGGGCTAGGTCTGGGGCTGTTGTACACGTGTAGTAGCCGGAGTTTCCCTTGGTTGGGAGTTTAGTTCCGGTCTTCTTTTACACGTGTTAACCTGGGAGCCAGCCATGCGAGGGGAGCGGGTCCGGTGCAACGTGACATGTGGGACCTGCAAGGACCTTCGACTCTGACGGGTGGAACTTTCTTGCACTTCTTGCGGTATCGCGGGGTACCCGGTACGTAGAGTACCGGCACAGGTCTTGTGCGGACTAGTCCGGTGTTCCAAATTCCTTGAAAATTTTGCCAAGTCCCTGGACTTGTCCAGACTAGTCCAGTATTCCATCGAACTTGTCCGTTCTCCACTCTGACTAAAGTCGTATTTGTCCGATTTTTCGTCAGACTTTTCTTTTTTCTCCTTTGGATAAGTTCGGACTTGTCCGATGTCCAGTCCGAACTTGTCCGATTTCCCTCTGTCCAACTTCGGACTAGTCCGTCCCTTTTCGGACTTGTCCGATAAATCGTGACTCTGAGTTGATCTTTTGCTTCACGACTTGTTTTTTGGATTTTATGTTAAGTGGGCCTAGGGACGTTGTGCCTAACTCTTTTAGAGCCCATGTGGGACTCTAAACCGACCGCTACGCATCTCAAACTCAAAATCCACCCAACCCTAGCCCTTCACCTCTAAATAAACAACCCCACCCCTTGGCTTGACATCTATTTGCCACTTTTCCATCACACCCAAACCCTTGCTCATGAATAGCTGCCACCAAGAGGGAGAAAGAGGTCTAGAACAAGAAGAAGAAGAGGAGGGAACGAAAGAGGATCAAGATCTCCATCAACTTCGCGTTCTTCATTTCCAATTCACCATCAAGTTCTTCATCAACCCTAGATCATCAAGATCCAAGTCTTGCCTCCAAGATCCTTGGTTTATTTGAGTTCTAGACATCTGGTGTACCTTCTATTTCCTTTTCGTTACGTGAATTCAACCGCAAATCTCCAAATTCACGTTGATCTAGAAAACCCTAATCTGATGTTCCTGCGTAGTGCGGACTAGTCCGTCCCCCTGTGGACTTGTCTGATTTTTGCGATCTATTTCCCGTTGAATTGAATCTAAATTGTTTCAAATCAATTTCAAACCTGTGTAGACATGTTAATAACCATTGCAATTGATTAATAAACATTAAAAGCAACTCATTAACAAGTTCCACCTTGCATTTGCATTAACCATGCATGTCATGTCATATTGAGTAATGTATGTGCACTCTTTGATTGTGTTTCTTGTCTTGTATGTTTGTTGTGCAGATTAGACGGATTTGCTCTAGAGAGTGCCGCGGAGGATCTACAACACCAAGAGTTTGAAGGCTTTGACCCGAACCAATCCCAAGAGCAAGGCAAGTGTCCTAGAAGCATATTGATCCTGTTTTGACAATAAATGTTTTGTTTTCAAAACTGCACGCCTGTGTCAAATTTGATGGGAATCCTATGATAGGAAGTTTACTAGATTTGTTTAACCACCCTTGTCACCTGGAATTTATGGTAGAGAGTCGGGCGAGGCTTTTTACTCTTTTTGCCTCGCTTAATTAATTGGGATGAGAAGACAACTATACCACTTAACTTTATTATGCATTTATGAGATTATGATTAACATGAACTGGTTAATATGATATGGTAATGGGTGATCTAAGAAAGCATGGTAAGTGGATGGGTTGGATGTTATGGTGGTTTGCTTGCTTTAGATCTAAGGACCGGTTCGTGGAGCGACCATCCAGGATTTACAATGCCACTACGAGGCCAAGTATGGGTGCGGCGTAGCTGATTAATTAGGGCTTTGCTAGTGCTATTTGGACCATTAAGGATGCTCGGGGAAGGGGTAGTCGGATTGGGTTTGTTGATGATTGGTGGGACTACCCTGGGATTCGAATGGCTCAAGAGGGGGCCTTGGCTGAAGATGTTCTCAGTTGGAGGCATGGCCACCGGTGAAACCTCAGTGGGGTCTAAATAGTCTAGTAATCCCTTTGTAAAGGCTATTTTGTGATCTCTTGGACACACACCTAAGGAAGTGTCAGACGGCATAATAGAGGTTCTAGTCATTGCAAGGTGATGAAATCACAAACACGTGGGTAAAGCGATACAACCTCTACAGAGTGTGTCTTAAAACTATCATGATAGCCGTGCTCCCGGTTATGAGCAACCTAGAACCTCACATGATTAGAGGAAACTTGGTATTGGGATGGTTTGGTAATGGTTATGGTTAATAATATGGTTATGGCTGGTTATGAATTAACTTCTGATATTGGATATGATTAATTGTAATGGTGAAATCTTGTATAACGGTGATGGATGTGGAATATGGACATGCAGTATGTTAATAATTATGGTTTATGATGGGTCTACTTTACATACATATAATATATTGCTTTTCAAATTTTTTATTGTACTTTTCAGCACATAGCCTTATTAATATCGTCATTTGAATCAGCTACATGTCATACTTTCCACACTCGCTGAGTACGACATGGACTCACCCTTGTAATTCCCTCACCAACAGTTGCAGGCCAGGTTTGGGAGTATAACGATGATAATGTGGAGTCCTAGGCCGTGTCTACCGTCAGCTTTGCCTGTGGAGTGTTGGAGCTGCGTTATACCCTATTTGCTTATGCTTAGTTTGCATAGTTGCTTATTAGTTGATTTCCGCTGCATTAGTTGAACTTGTCCCTAATATCCATTAGAGCTTGTATTCGAGGATATTCTAAATTGTGTAATAAAAATTGTTGATTAATCTTGTTCTGTGGTTGCACTCATGTATGTGTGTTTGTAAGACCTATGTGTGTTGAATACATTGGCTTGTAGTGAATACACTTGGCTTTGATGATAAAAGTTTTGAATATAACCAAAACACCTTTTTATCAAGGTCCGGAACTTGACCGCAGTGCTTCTGCTTTTCATTTGCAATGTTTCGTACTTGCTTTACATCTCTGGAAAGATTGCTTAGTATTCATTTGCTAAGTTTTTGGTGCGTTTTAGTTGATATAGATGATATCGTGTTACCGTGGTTTTGCAACATGCTTATGTGAGGTTCTCACGTAAGGTGTTGTGTTCGCAACTAACTTGAGTCAAGTCGAGGAATTGGGCTCGTATGGATTGGTTGTTTATTCATGTGCAGATGTTGCTTGAGTTCAAGTCATGGCTGGTGACGGGATCCATTGGACTAGTCTTAGGGAGAAGATGAGGTTCCAACAACCAAATTCAGGAGGAATTGTGGTTGAGCTGATCAGGAGGTTGCACAACATGATTGAATCAAGAACAATGCATATGAAGGTATCGTGGACGTCGTTGGAAGATGTTTGCACGTGTGCAAGGAGTGCATGGACGTGGCTACATGGTTCTGAGATGTGATGAAGAAATGTGGACGTAAAGAGTTGGTCAGAAAGGTCCAACCGACTAGGTTATGGACTCAGGTTGCGGCTGAGTCGGGTTTGACCCAAATATGGAAAGATTTGAGTTGGTTATGATAGGATTTCGTGTGGGTCACGAATTTGAGTTGTTTTAGGAATATAGGATACGTTCCTAAGGTGTTTGGAAGTCTTAAGATTGCTTCTATCTGCGTATAGAAGAATCCTAAGCAGTTATGAAAAGTTATGATTCGTGAACAGAGTAGGATTAGGTTCCTGATTTGAGTTGAGTTGGCTTTCGAGCTGGTTATATAAGCAAGGAGCCCAGAGCTCGTGGTGCACGACTTTGGGGCTGTTCCTCTTGTGTTCTATTGAATAAAATTCATAGTTTGAAGGAACTTTTGTGCCTTGTTCACCCGACTTGTTCCATACAAGTTTTACTCGTCGAGTTTCTGGACAGCACTACCTTTCGTCGGTGGTTTTATCATAACTCGAGTTTTACAGATCCAATTGATGTGATTCTTTTTGGGTTGTCTTTACAACTTGATTATCTATCATCTGTAAAAATTTCATGGTCATTGGATTTGTGGTTTCTTATCTACACGAGTTTCTTTGCAGCGTTCCAGAACTGTTTTTCTCGGGTAGGGCAGATTGACCTTTGTTTGATCTTTCGATCATAACTTGAGTTTTTCTCAACGGATTTGAGTGATTCTTATTGTGTTATCTTTGTGACTTCATTCTCTCTGATATCTATCACTTTTTTCACGGTGAAACATGTTAAGATTAGTCTCACACACGATTTCTTTAACAGATCATTTTTCTGCCGAAGGGATTGGGGTTTAATTGTTTCCGCTGCGTAAGATTTTTTTTAAATCTACTATTCACCCCCCTCTGGGAGCTTTTCACGTGCTCTTCGATCCTACAATTGGTATCAGAGCCACAGTGCTCTAATCTTTGTGATTTGCGCGTGTTTTTGACTAATCATCATGGAGAAGTACTCTGCCAAACCTTGTATGTTCGCTGGTATTGATTTTCAGGTTTGGAAGGCACGCATGGAGGCTTTCATCCAGGCACAAGGCTTTGCAATATGGGAGAAGGTATACAAGCCTTACGAAGTGTCATCAAACGATCAAGTTACAGCTACAAATCTGAGAGATGTCGACAACAACAACAAGGCTCGGAACTTGATCATACAAGGATTAACACAAAGCGACTTCGACCGTGTTGCACACCTCCGATCTGCATACGATGTGTGGAAAGAACTTTGTGACTACCATGAAGGATCCAACATGATCAAAGAGGTAAGGCAAGACATGTTCAAGAAAGAATTCATGCGCTTCGAGATGCAACCCGGTGAGTCTATTAATGACCTTTTTGCTCGCTTTAATAAGATTCTCAGCAACTTGCGTAGTGTCAATGTTAATTTTTCAGATGCTGAAAATGCTAGGCAATTGTTAAGTGCATTAGACATGTCAATTTGGGAGATGAAAGTTACATCCATTCGTGAATCTACTGCCATGAGTTCACTTACTCTAGATGTGTTATATTCCAAGTTAAAAACTCATGAAATTGATATAATCTCACGTAAGAACCCCAACAAGTCTATTGCTTTTATTTCTCAACGTGACATGCCTAGCTACGGTCAAACTTCATCTTGTGGTACACTTGCTTTATTGTCATCTCTAACCCTTGAACAGATTGAGGAGTTTCTAGAGGAGGAGCTAGCACTTCTCTCTACGAAGTTCTCAAAAGCATTGCAAAATTTGAGAACTGGAAGGAGAGGAAGATCCAGACCTCAACGATGCTTCGAATGTGGTAAGACATGACACTTTCGTATAGATTGCCCTAACCTTTCAGGTCCTGCATCCCGGGATGAAAAGAAAACAAGAACGAAGCACTCCTCTCCAAAAGATACGAAGAAAAAGAAGGGTTCATAGGACATCAATTGGTGAGCAGTTTTATCTCAGCACTCCAGGAACTTGGCTCAAGCGACGTGGACATTGGAAGTGATGAAGATGATTTGGCAAACTTGTGCTTTATGGCGGGCAAGTCAAGATCAAGTATGGAGGAGGCAGAACACAACAGCGACAATGAAGAGGTATGTCCTACTTGTGAAGAAATGTGATGCTATTTCTCGTGCCACTATTATTGTTAAGAAAAAGGACAAAATGCTTAGGGATAGTGCTGCTAAAATTGAATCACTAGAATCTGAAATCAACCGTTTAAAAACTTTGATTCCTAGTGATGATGCATGTCCCTCATGTGATTTAATATATGAACAATTGTCCTCATTAAGAAGTGCACACACCGCCTCACTTGATAAACTTGAGTTAGAAATTGAAAAGAACAAAGAGCTTGCTGCACTTAATGATAAAAACTTGAAAGATGCGAGCTGTTCTACAATTGATTTTCATTGTTCTAGTTGTGATGATCTTGATAAGAAATTGCAAGATGCTATGAATGAAATCTCTATATTGAACAATGCTTTACGTTGTCATGAAGTTAAATATTGTTCCAATTGCAAATTAAATAGAAAACTTCATGTGAAAATTGCCTTGATCTGTCCAATAAACTTGATAACATGCATAAGACTTTTGATCGGTTTTGTAATGGGAATAAGAACCTAAACTTACTGCTGAATTCATCCAAGTCTTGCAATGTTAAAACTGGTTTAGGTTTTGATTCTCATGCTCATGCTAAGGTACATCCACCTAAAATTGTAAAGTCATTAGGAAGTGGTTTGATTCAAACAGTTCGTAAACAAAAAGAAGTGGTTTTCAAATCTGCAGGAGTATTGTCTCATTCGGTTTCAAATAAAAATGTTGTTTGCCCATCTAGACGTGAACACAAAGTTAAATTTCATTGTACCTACTGTGGTAGAGATGGTCATGTCATAGATTTTTGTTATAGACTAGCTAAACAACAGAAAAGGGAAAGAATGGTTGCTAGATCTCATAACTTTCATGCAAAATTTGCTGCACATATTGAACCGAATGTACAACCTGCTGTTTTGAGTCAAAAACATTCAAAGATTGCCTCCGGAGCTACTGATTTTTGTGCTACACAAGTAACACCTTATAGGTCAGTAGTTAAGAATAAAAAATCTCAAACTTTGACTCATAAACCTGCTGTTTTGTCTCAGCTTTCGCGTGTTTTTCCTGCTGCACGTCGCTTGACTCAGTACTGGATTCCTAAATGCCTTTTGACTAACCCCAGTATTGAGTCATCGACGTATTGTGCTTCTATGTAGGTTACACGTTTGAGGAAGGAGAATATTTGGATTGTGGATTCAGGTTGCTCACGCCACATGACCGGTAACAAAGATTGGTTATCCTCCCTCTCTTTTGTGTCACGTATAGAGAATGTTACTTTTGCCGATAATTCTTCAACTCCTATAATTGCTAAGGGTTCGGTTAGAATAAATGATCACTACACTTTAAAGGATGTGGCACTTGTCAAAAATTTGAAATACAACTTGCTTTCTGTTGCACAATTGCTAGATGAAAATCTAGAAATTATTTTCAATAAAAACTACTGCAAAGTTGTAGGTTCAAATAGTGAGCTTATTTTTAACATGTCTCGGTTTAGAAGAGTTTTTAAAGCTGATTTTGATATGTCTTCTCTAAGCATAGGTGTCTAGTTGCTAATGATTCAAAGGACTTATATTTTTGGCATCGTAGACTTGGTCACGTAGGCTTTGATCACCTAACGCATGTTAGTGCTCTTGATCGCATACGTGGGTTGCCTAAGCTTAAAGGGGACAAAGAAATTGTGTGCTCTTCTTGTAGACATGCTAAGTTGGTTGCAGGTTCACATACTCCTCTCACAATGATCATGTCAACTGAACCATGTCAACTTTTGCACCTTGACACCGTAGGACCTTCACGTGTTCAATCCTTTGGAGGAAAATGGTATGTTCTTGTGATTGTTGATGATTATTCTAGATACTCTTGGGTTTACTTTATGGCGTCTAAGAATGAAGTTTTTAGTCACTTTAGAACTTTATTTCTTAGATTATCAATTGATCACTCAGGATCATTAAAAACAATTAGAAGTGATAACGAAACTAAATTTAAAAATCAATCTTTTGATCACTTTTGTGCTGAAAACGGAATAGATCATCAATTTTCTTCACCATATGTTCCTCAACAAAACGGTGTTGTAGAAAGAAAGAACAGAACCTTAGTTGAGATGGCTAGGACTATGCTTGATGAATATCAAACTCCTAGGAAATTTTGGGCTGATGCGTTAGCAACCGCTTGTTATGTCTCAAATCGTGTTTTCTTGCGTGCTAAGCTAGGTAAAACACCATATGAGCTCCGGTTTGGACATAGGCCTAGTGTTACACACTTTCGGGTCTTTGGTTGCAAATGCTTTGTTAAGAAACATGGTAATCTTGATAAATTTGAACCTAGATCCATTGATGGCATGTTTCTTGGTTATCCATCTCATACTAGAGGCTACCGTGTGCTTTTACTTGACACTAACAAAATTGTGGAGACTTGTGAAGTGTCTTTTGATGAAGCTAGCCCAGGTACTAGCTCAAACATTGCAGTTCCAGATCCATATCCGCAGGGGGAGAGCATTTTCGTTGAAGATGAGGAAGAATTGGAGCTGCTGCCCGAAAATTCAGCAGCTAAAGATTTTGGTTCAGCTCCAGATGTTGATTCTCAACCAGCACCGACAACAATCAATGCTGATTCAAATCATCCTCAAGTCACAAGCTCATCGATTTGTGATGAACATGAAGAAGAAGAATCTTGTGAGACATCTGTTCCCCTACGATTTTACAAAGATCATCCCCCACAACAGATGATTGGAAGCTTGCACGAACGAGTCACACAGTCCAGGTTTTGCGATCCAAACTCTTATGCTCATTCTGCTTTTGTTGCTTCTTTTGAACCCAAATATATATCACATGCACTCACTAATGAATCTTGGATCATTGCCATGCAAGAAGAGTTAGAAAATTTTGAAAGAAATAATGTTTGGAAACTTGTACCTCCACCTCAAGGTCACACTTTAATTGGAACTAAATGGGTATTTAAAAATAAACAAAGTGAGGATGGGGTTGTGGTTAGGACTAAGGCTAGGTTGGTTGCTCAAGGTTTTACTCAAGTTGAAGGTCTAGATTTTGATGAAACTTTTGCTCCCGTTGCTAGATTAGAAGCCATAAGAATTTTGTTAGCTTTTGCTGCATCTAAAGGTTTCAAGCTATATCAAATGGATGTTAAAAGTGCTTTTCTAAATGGCTACATAGATGAGGAGGTTTATGTCAAGCAACCACCAGGTTTTGAAAATCCAGATTTTCCTAATCATGTTTACAAACTGTCCAAAGCCTTGTACGGTCTCAAACAAGCCCCTAGAGCATGGTATGATAGGTTAAAAACATTCTTACTTGAAAAGGGGTTTACCATGGGCAAAGTTGATAAAACTCTTTTTGTGCTTAAACTTGGCAATGACTCATTATTCGTTCAAGTGTATGTGGATGATATTATCTTTGGTTGTGCTTCTCATGATCTTGTGTCCAAGTTTTTAGAAATGATGAGTTCCGAATTTGAAATGAGTATGATGGGTGAACTCACTTACCTTTTGGAGCTGCAAATCAAGCAAACTAAGGAGGGTACCTTTGTGCATCAAACGAAGTATACAAAAGACCTCCTAAGGCGCTTCAACATGGACAAAAGCAAGCCTCTTCGGACACCAATGGGAACAGCAACAACACTTGGACTTGATGAAGATGGTGAACCCGTGGATCAAAAAGAATATAGAAGCATGATTGGATCACTTTTATACCTCACGACATCAAAACCAGACATACAATTTAGCGTATGTCTTTGTGCACGGTTTCAAGCCTCCCCACGTGCTTCACATCGTCAAGCCATCAAAAGGATTCTCAGGTACTTACATGGAACTCAAGAATTTGGAATTTTTCTTCCTTCTTCCTCAACCGTTACTTTGAAAGCTTTTTCGGATGCTGATTTTGGGGGTTGTAGGATTGATAGGAAAAGTACTTCCGGTGCTTTTCATTTTCTTGGTAATTCTCTTATTGCTTGGTCCTCTAGAAAACAAAATTCAGTTACACAATCCACAGCCGAATCTGAATATGTAGCTGCTGCTAGTGCTTGCTCACAAATTCTTTGGATTGTTCAAACACTTAAGGACTATGAGGTTGATCTAGATAGTGTTCCACTGTTCTGTGATAACACTAGTGCCATTTGCATTGCTAAAAACCCCGTGCAACATTCTAGAACTAAGCACATTAACATTAGGTATCACTTTCTCCGAGATAATGTTGAAAAAGGAAACATTGTGCTTCACCATGTAGATACCGAACAACAATTGGCTGACATTTTTACAAAACCTTTGGATTTCACTCGTTTTTGTTACATTCGTAATGAAATAGGGGTTATGCATCCTCATGGCTTAAATTGAGGGGGAGTTTTGAAACTTTGGAAGTCTATGTGTGAATCTGAAATTAAAATAATATGAGCATAGTATTTCATACATATATGACTTTGTGATTCCTTTTACATGCTAAAAGTTCTTACTACATTACTCGTGTTATACATTTTGTAGTTTTTTCCATGTCTAGTAATTGGAATAATTACTTACACTAAAACTGGTCAAGGTCAAACTTTCTTGCTGTTTTGAACTTGTTACATGTTCACAAGTTCTTTTAATCATTAAGAATTAATCAAGTAATCAACTCACATGTTGAGCTTTTATGAACAAATATAAATTCAGAAAAGATCAAGAGAATATGCATGCATCGCACTTCTTCTATTGAGATGGCTTATCATTGCACTTAGATATGAACTTGGAAGAAGTTGTGTATGACTAAAACCATGTCCTTAAGCTTCTGATTGTCAAATGACATAGGTTTGGCTTGGTTGGTTAGAATAAGGCAGATGCGCATATAATCTCGTGCAAATATCATATGATCTAAATTTATACTTTGAAAAATAATAAAATGCAGCAACTAGTGTCATGCTTTCAGGTTTTGAAATAGTTAAGTTTGTGAGATCATGACTTGCTTAAATTGAAAATTACATTTGATCTCTAGCATGGCTTACACTACTTTATGTATCTCATTGATGTGATAATGTAAGGTACTTGATAGTATGACTTGGATGAGCTTTGTTTATATGTATATGTTATAATATGCTCATAACAACTAAAGTTGGAGAGATAATTTGTTTATATGCTCATGACTTGTTGAATACATTGACAAAGGGGGGAGATAAACATGAAGAGAAAGAGAATATGTGCATAAGGAGAGATAATAAAGGGGGAGTATAATATGAGATATTTTTTGGATTTTCTTTTCATTTTACTTTTGATTTACAAAGGGGGATAATTTTTGAATTTTCTTCTCATTTTACTTTTGATTTACAAAGGGGGAGAAATTGCCAATGTTCAGATTTTAGATAGTGTTGCCAATGCATTCATCAAGGGGGAGATTTTAAGACCTATGTGTGCTGAATACATTGGCTTGTAGTGAATACACTTGGCTTTGATGGTAAAAGTTTTGAATATCACCAAAACACCTTCTTATCAAGGTCCAGAACTTGACCGCAGTGCTTCTGCTTTTCATTTGCAATGTTTGTACTTGCTTTACATCTCTGGAAAGATTGCTTAGTATTCATTTGCTACGTTTTTGGCGCATTTTGGCTGATATAGATGATATCGTGTTACCGTGGTTTTGCAACATGCTTATGTGAGGTTCTCACGTAAGGTGTTGTGTTTGGAACTAACTTGAGTCAAGTCGAGGACTTGGGCTCGTATGGATTGGTTGTTTATTCATGTGCAGGTGTTGCTTGAGTTCAAGTCATGGCTGGTGACGGGATCCATTGGACTAGTCTCAGGGAGGAGATGAGGTTCCAACAACAAAATTCAGGAGGAATTGTTGTTGAGCCGATCAGGAGGTTGCACAACATAATTGAATCAAGAGCAATGCATATGAAGGTATCGTGGACGTAGTTGGAAGATGTTTGCACGTGTGCAAGGAGTGCATGGACGTGGCTACATGGTTCTGAGACGTGATGAAGAAATGTGGACATAAAGAGTTGGTCGGAAAGGTCCAACCGACTAGGTTATGGACTCAGGTTGCGGCTGAGTCGGGTTTGACTCAAATATGGAAAGATTTGAGTTGGTTATGATAGGATTTCGTGTGGGTCACGAATTTTAGTTGTTTTAGGAATATAGGATACGTTCCTAAGGTGTTTGTAAGTCTTAAGATTGCTTCTATCTGCGTATAGAAGAATCCTAAGCAGTTATGGAAAGTTACGATTCGTGAACAGAGTAGGATTAGGTTCCTGATTTGAGTTGAGTTGGCTTTCGAGCTGGTTATATAAGCAAGGGAGCCCAGAGCTCGTGGTGCACGACTTTGGGGCTGTTCCTCTTGTGTTCTATTGAATAATATTCATAGTTTGAAGGAACTTTTGTGCCTTGTTCGTCCGACTTGTTCCAGACAAGTTTCACTCGTCGAGTTTCTGGACAACACTACCTTTCGTTGGTGGTTTTATCATAACTTCAGTTTTACAGATCCAATTGACGTGATTCTTTTTGGGTTGTCTTCACAACTTGATTATCTATCATCTGTAAAAATTTCACGGTCATTGGATTTGTGGTTTCTGATCTACACGAGTTTCTTTGCAGCGTTCCAGAACTTTTTTTCTCGGGTAGGGCAGATTGACCTTTGTTTGATCTTTCGATCATAACTTGAGTTTTTCTTGACGGATTTGAGTGATTCTTGTTGTGTTATCTTCGTGACTTGATTCTCTCTGATATATATCACTTTTGTCACGGGGAAACACATTTAGATTTGTCTCACACACGATTTCTTTAACAGATCATTTTTCTGCCGAAGGGATTGGGGTTTAATTATTTCCGTTGCGTAATATTTTTTTTAAATCTACCATTCCCCCCCCTCTGGTATCTTTTCACGTGCTCTTCGATCCTACAGTGTTGAACGTCCTGGGCACACATATGCGTTCACTTGGTTCATTTTCGGAACCGGGTGTTACAGCAGCGGCGCCCAGACGGTGCCCGCTTCCGCTAGCGGGACGGCGAGCAAAAGGTCGACCCAAGGTGGACGATGACGAGGAGATGGAGTACCAGAAGCAAGAGCAGGCCGTCAAAGTGGTCCACCAGGATGAGGACTCTGATGCTAGCAGTGACAACGAGCATCGCAAGACCCTCCACGTCATCTTCGGAGGGTCTTGGGATCCCGTGCCCCAGAACGCGGTCAAGACCCTTCGTTGTGCAGTGGCTTCGATAGCCCCTGTACCCACCTTGACGCTGCACCACCGCTGGAAGGAGACGCCGATCAGGTTTGATGCCTCTGACTGCCCCAAGAACATGTCTAAGGCAGGGGTTCTACCCCTTCTAATCGCCCCCACCATAGCCAATGTCAAGCTCAACTACGTCTTGATAAATGGCGGGGCCGGCCTCAACCTCCTCAGTCGTGCAGCCTTCGAGCAGCTACAGATCCCGGTGTCCAAGCTCACCCATCGAGCCCATTCTCGGGGGTGGGTCCAGGGAGCATCATCCCATACGGCAACATCCATCTTCGGGTGACCTTTGTGACACCTGACAACTACAGGATGGAGTGCATCCTCTTCGACGTCGTCGATGTCAGCCTCCCCTTAAACGCCATCATCGGCAGGCCGACCATGTATCGTTCCATAGTCGTAGCCCACTACGGCTACCTCGTCCTGAAGATGCCAACCCTCTCCGGCGTCCTCAGGATCCGTGGAGACTGCACCGCCACGGTGTTAGCCTTGGAGCATCTCCAAGCCCTATCAGCAGACTCGACACCCATCCCGGGCAGCGTTGGATCAAGTCAACCTCCGCCGAGCTCACGTCAGCGTGGAGCACCCACTGCACCCCGACTGCAGCCCTCCGACAGCACCAATGTCCCCGTCAAAGCTACCGAACTCAGTCCCAGCATTGCCCATACCACCCGCAAGACGGGCAGCAAGGGAAGGAAGTAGGAACGCTCGCGCATAGCCCCTCTGGTAGCTGTCGACAGCAAGGTTGCACCACAACCTTCACAACTGCCTTGGAGCCGTGGGCACCCCTATTGTAAATAGTAAGATTAGTAGAACAGTGTAAAGGTCTTCGTAGGGCTTAGGAGCAGCACTAAGGACAACCAAGCATCGGGAGGGTCAGGTCCAGCGTGTGCAGTCAGCTTAGCTTGGTTCCAAACCCTAAGCCTGTATACCCTGCCTTCCTCATCATCCGGAAGCAAGTTGTTGCCCTCTTTTGTAAAAGCTTGACTCCCCCTACGAACCCCGATAAAAAAGAATCACTATTTTACTTAGTCCCTTTTTAAAAATAGTTTTCATTTAATTACGCATTAATTTTATAAACATACCGTACTATCCCCGTTTATTGTATGTTATCTTCATATACACGGTTGTATGCTCTGTAACTCACCCCTGCTGAAGTCATGTAGTCTAGCTATAGGCGGGTTCACTTGAGGTACCTGCAGTGTGTGAGGGGTTCTTCCAGCTGCTCTCGTCATTAGGGTCTCATGGAGAAAGAAGGCTTCCCAGGAAAGGTTTGTGTTGAGCAGGAGGCTCAGGGGGTGTAAATTTCTTAGCATGGTCCTGCACCCTAAGCATACACAACCTGCCTCCAAGCACTACAGCTGAGTACTGGAACCAGAAAGCTCACACCCTAAAGACAGCAGGAGCTGGACACTGGAGCACCAATGCATCGAATTACCCAAGCCCCGTGCGTTAGTCCAGGACATTAAGACATGACACAGCTAAGGAGAGGAACATGTATGACCGACGAGCGAGACTAGTCCCCCCTCTTTCTATGTGCAGGACAAACCGCCAGAGCGTCCAGATCTGGTACCACCAAGGGGCATGTGGTCAACGTCTCAACGACGGTGGTGGGTGACGTCGGAGCATCCAACTCTGGCACCTCGCAAGGGGCCCGCTGTCAACATCCCAGAACGTCACTGATAGCACCAAGCACAGATAAGTGAGTAAACTCTCTTGCCCCGCACTTGTTGCTAACAGGGTTCTCTTGCGATAGCCTGTACACCAGGGGCCTACCATCGATGACTCTACGACGATGGTGGACGACGTCGGAGCATCCAGCTCCAGCACCTCCCAAGGGGCCTTCCGTCGACGTCTCAATGACGGTGGAGGGCGGTGCCGATGCATCTAGCTCCGACACCTCGCAAGGGGCTTGCCGTCAACGTCCGAGCACGTCAGCGACAGCACCAAGTGCAGATAACCTGTACACCAGGGGCCTACCAGCGACAACTCTACAATTATGGTGGACGATGCCGGAGCATCCAGCTCCGAGATCTCCCAAGGGGCCTGTCGTCGATGACTCTACGATGATGGTGGGCGATGTCGGAGCACCCAGCTCCAGCACCTCCCAAGGGGCCTGCCGTCGACGTCTCCACGACGGTGGTGGGTGACGTCGGAGCGTCCAGCTCCGACACTTCACAAGGGGCCTGTCGTCAACGTCCCAGAATGTCAACGACAACACCAAGCATGGATAAGTGAGTAAACTCTCCTGCCCCGCACTTGTTGCTAACAGCGTTCTCTTGCGATAGCCTGTACACCAGGAGCCTTCCATCGACGACTCTATGACGATGGTAGACGATGCCAGAGCATCCAACTCCGGCACCTCCCAAGGGGCCTGTCGTCGACGTCTCAACGACGATGGTGAATGACACTAGAGCACCCAGCTCTGGCACCTCCCAAGGGGCCTGCCGTCAAAGACTCTACGATGATGGTGGGTGACGCTGCAGCACCCAGCTCGAGCACCTCCCATGGGGCATGCCGTCGACGTCTCCACGATGGTGGTGGGCGATGCTGGAGCATCCAGCTCTGACACTTTGCAAGGGGTCTGTCGTCGACGTCCCAGAACGTCAATGACAGCACCAAGCGCAGATAAGTGAGTAAACTCTCCCGCCTCACACTTATTGCTAGCAGAGTTCTCTTAGCCTGTACACCAGGTGCCTACTGTCGACGACTCTATGATGATGGTGGACGATGCTGGAGCATCCAGCTCTGGCACCTCCCAAGGGGCCTGTCGTCGATGTCTCAACGATGATGGTGGACGACGCTGGAGCACCTAGGTCTAGCACCTCCCAAGGAGCCTACTGTCGACGACTCTACAACGATGGTGGGCGATGCCGGAGCACCCAGCTCTAGCACCTCCCAAGGGGCCTACCGTCAACGTCTCCACGACGGTGGTGGGTGATGCCGGAGCGTCCAACTCCAACACTTCGCAAGGGGGCTGTCGTCGACGTCCCAGAACATCAATGACAACACCAAAGCGGATAAGTGAGTAAACTCTCCTGCCCCGCACTTGTTTCTAATAGGGTTCTCTTGCGATAGCCTAAACACCAGGAGCCTGCCGTCAACGACTCTACAATGATGGTGGATGATGCCGGAGCATCCAACTTTGGCACCTCCCAAGGGACCTGTCGTCGACGTCTCAATGACGATGGTGGACGGCACCAGAGCACCCAGCTCCGACACCTCCCAATGGGCCTACCGTTGACGACTGTAGGACGACGGTGGGCGACACCGGAGCACCCAGCTCGAGCACCTCCCAAGGGGCATGTTGTCGACGTCTCCACGACGATGGTGGGTGATGCCAGAGCGTCCAGCCCTGGCACTTCGCAAGGGGCCTGACGTCGACGTCCCAGAACATCAACGACAGCACCAAGCGCGGATAAGTGAGTAAACTCTCCTGCCCCACACTTGTTGCTAACAGGGTTCTCTTGCGATAGCCTGTAAACCAGGGGCCTACCGTCGACGACTCTACGACGATGGTGGACATCGCTGGAGCATCCAGCTCAGGCACCTCCCAAGGGGTCTATCGTCAACGTCTCAACGACGATGGCAGACGATGCTGAAGCACCCAGCTGCAGCACCTCCCAAAGGACATGTCATCGATGACTCTATGACGATGGTGGGCGACGCTAGAGCGCCCAGCTCCAGCACCTCCCAAGGGGCCTACCGTCGATGTCTCCATGACAGTGGTGGGTGATAACACAACGTCCAGCTCCAGCACTTTGCAAGGGGCCTGCTGTCGACGTCCCAGAACGTCAACGACAGCACCAAGCGCGGATAAGTGAGTAAACTCTTCTGCCCTGCACTTGTTGCTAACAAGGTTCTCTTGTGATAGCCTGTACAACAGGGGCCTGCAGTCGATGACTCTACGACGATGGTGGACGATGCCGGAGCATCCAGCTCCGACACCTCCCAAGGGGCCTGTCATCGATGTCTCCACGACGGTGGTGGGCGACGCCAGAGCATCCAGCTCCGGCACCTCTCAAGGGGCATGTCATCGACGTCTTTACAAAGGTGGTGGGCGACGCTGGAGCATCCAACTCCGGCAATTGGTTGCATTACGACACTCCAACTACCCTGCTCTGCTGGGGGCACGTTGAAGACCTCCTGCAAATCAAATGGTAGATGTGTCCAGCCAACTAACCACATCTACCAAGGGGGCTCTAAAGGGGTTCCATAGGCAGGAAGTCAATGGGCAACATCTCAGCCATATCAATGGTGCAACCGTCGGTCCTCAAAAGCTAACGGGCTTGACAAAGGTTCTGCAAACCCTTACGCAACCAAGGACTCAGAGCAACAGTTGAGAAGCACAAAGACAAGCCAAGAAGCCAATCACAAATTTATATTCATTAAGGAATATTTACAAAGGGCAAACCCTAGATACAAAGTCGGGCTGCCAGCCTCAGTCCTTGGCGAATCGCGCGATGACATGTTTCACAGCATTCTTAACCTTTGTCGCTGCCGCCTCCTCGCACTCTTCAACAGGACATTCAGAAACTGGCTCCAGGGGCAGATCAGGGTACCAGCTCCGGTAGCACACCAGGAAATGGGTTGTCACCGTCTCCACCACCGTCCTACCCTCGTCTTCCACGCGCTGAGCCAGCTAACGCTCCTGCAGATCGAGCTCCCGGACGTGACGCTTCATCGATCACTCCCAGGCTTGGACGTCGAGATCGCGTAGGATAAGATCCTGACGCTCAGCTGAATGCTACGCCCGATCCTGTGATAATTCCCTCTCCCGGAGCTCAAGAATTTCAAGGCGGGACTACATCCTGTCCCGATCAGCCTCAGCCTGAGCCATCATTGCCTGGGTCGTCACCTCCTGCTCAACGACTGCAGCCTCCCTCTTGGCAACGGCAGCTTCTCGGCGACTTAGGGCCTCTCGACCTTCTTCAAGAGCGCGCAAGCAGGTGTGATCCGCGTCGTTGGCTACCTTGGCGTCGGCCAGAATCTTCTGGACAGGGTGTCTGTTGTAACATCCCAAAATTTTCAACTTGGCTAATTCAAATATAAAAGGGGATTCAAAATTTTTATTTCCATATCTATTCTTCAACCCATCCGAATCTCGACGCGGAACGATGGCAACGCGTAGACGAAGTGGATGGCGCAGCGTTCCTCTGACGGCACGACGACGGCGATGCGACGATCTCCGGCGGGCGACAACACCCTCCTTTTTTTTGCTTCCTCTCCTTCCCTGGCGGCGGCAGCCTTTGGCCTCCTCTTTTTTTTTTTCCTATGGTGGCTAGGGTTTTGGGCTGCAGCGCTGCTTCTGGTGTCGAGGGAAAAATGAACCCTAAGAAGCTTTTTATAAGGGCGGCGGGACATCGAGTCCTTGAGTGGCACTAAAGCCAGCGACCGACTCGGTCCTTGGCCTAGGCGCGTGGGTTGGCTGGCGCGTGGCCGTCGGCTCTGCCTGGGCGTGGGGCGCGCCTAGCGCGCGCTGGAGGGCTACGTGACTTGAGTCCCGATAGGATTCAGTTGCTAAGCCTCGTTGACTCTTGTTTTTTTATGTTTCTTTTTTTTTTTCATATCCTTTTGCATGGCGGTGGCTCCCTTTCTTTATTTTTTTTTCTCTGGGCGATCAGTTTCTTAGGTGCTTCTTTACGCGGCCAGGACTCCGGGCGTGCGGTACAACAGTGATCCAATTTTGGTTGACTTCTTTTCTTTTTATGTATTATTTTATTTGTTTAATTATTTATTTATCTTACTAACATATTTCTATTTCTTTGATGATGCAGTCAGGTTGTTTAGTGCGGCCACTACTTTGAGCAGGGTTGACTTCTACTTGTGTCCTTTCCGCTCTTTGTTTTATTTATTATTTTTTTTCATCTATTATTTTCTTTTATCGTGCGACAATGATTTTTGTTCGGTCAATGAATTGATCAACGGTTGACTTACATTTATTGTTTATACATCCGATATGGTTAAGTGTTAAACTACAACAAACTGTACGATACCGGACTAGTACGTTTAATACCGGACAAGTCCGTTATGGTACAGAGAGGGTATTCGGACTAGTCCGCTACTTTTCGGACTATTCCGGTGTCTGACACAATTTTTACTTGTTTCTTTAATTTTAATTCTTTTAGGTTTGTTCATTTTCATCGTACTTAATTCTTTTGTATGAATTCATCATGTAATTAAACTATTATATTTATATATACTCCTTTAGTTTTATTTATTTCTTTTATCTCATATTTGTTATGGCAAATAAACAACTTTTGGCATATTTATTTTGGTAATTAATTTTTATTACTTGAGGATGAATGCAAAATGCAATATGAGATGCATATATTTTATATTTTTCTTATAAAAACAATTTCTTCCTATTATTAACTCTAAATTCCCATTTAGTTTTTAATTTGCCAAAACTCGAAAATCAGGGTGTTACAATTCTACCCCCCTTAAAATGAATCTCGCCCTCGAGATTCGGATGGGTTGAAGAAGAGATTTGGAAATAAAAATTTTGAATCTCCTTTTATATTTGAATTAGCCAAGTTGAAAATTTTTGGATGTTACAATCTACCCCGCTTAAAAGGAATCTCGCCCTCGAGATTTGGACGGATTAAAGAAGATATGAGAAAACCATTGATAACATCTTCATGCTTCCATGTAGCTTCATCCGGGGTCATGAATCTTCTTGTAGTGACAATCTTCTATAGAAGTAGAGACAGGAATGAAGATAGAAGGAATCCCAATCCATTTGCATGCATCAAGGTATATGATCCTAAACAACTACCTATACAAGCCTATATGGATATAGCAATGCTAAAGCATCCCACAATCCTCTACTAAGCACACAAGCAAACATTACATAGCAAACAACATACCAAACAGAATCACAATGCTTCTTGAGTGCTCCTATGTGCTCTAAAGTGTTGATTCTATCTAGATTGTGTCCTACGGTCAACCTGTGGCTCTGACACCAATTTGTGACACCCGGTTCCGAATATGAACCAAGTGAACAAATATGTGTGCCCAGGATGTTCAACACACATACACGAGTGCAATCACAAAAGAATATACAGAAAATTACCACAGAACAAGATTAATTAACCAAATTCTATTACTCAATTCATATTATCCTTGAATACAAGGTCTAATAAATATTAATAACAAGTTCAACTAATGCAAGGGAAATAAACTAAATACGCAAACTAAACAGCTAGGCAACAAAAGCAATAGGGTATAGTGTAGCTCCATGCAACACCACAGGCAAGCTGACGGTAGACATGGCCTAGAACTCCGCATTATCACCATAAAACTCCCAAACCTGACCTGCAACTGTTGGGGGGGGGATTGTAAGAGTGAGTACATGTCGTACTCAGAAAGTGTGGAAAGTATGACATGTGGTTGATTCAAATGACAAATATAATAATGGCTAAGTGCTGAAAAGTACATTAAAACATTTAAAATGCAATATATTATATGTATGTAAAATAAACCCATCATAAGCCATGTAGTTATCATAATACCAGTCCATATTCCATATCCATCATCATATACCAATGTCCATATTCAATACCCGAATTCAATTCATAACCATCCATAACCATAATACCAACCATAACCATCCCAAATACCATCCCAATACCGAGATCCCTCTAATCATGTGAGGGTTCAGGTTGCTCATAACTGGGAGCACGGCTATAATGATAGTTTTAGACACACTCTGCAGAGGTTGTACCGCTCTACCCACGAGTTTGTGATTTCATCACCCGTCGGCGACTAGAGAACCTCTCTCATGCCAATTACACTTCCTTTGGTGTATGGCCAAGAGATCACAAAATAGCCTTTACAAAGGGGTTACTAGCCTATTTAGACCCCACTGAGGTTTCACCGGTGGTGATGTCTCCAACTGAGCACATCTTCAACAAAAGGCCCCCTCTTGGGCCATTCGGATCCTAGGGTAGTCCCACCAATCATCAACAAACCCAATCCGACTACCCCTTCCCCGAGCATCTATAATGGTCTAAATAGCACTGGCAAAGCCCTAATTAATCAGCTACGCCGATAGGATCAAAGAGCACGTGAAAATCTACCAGAGGGGGGTGAATGGTAGATTTAAAAATTCTTACGCAGCAGAAACAATTAAATCCCAACCCCTTCGGCACAAAAACGATCTGTTAAAGAAATCGTGTGTGAGACTAATCTAACCCTATTTCACCGTGACAAAAGTGATATACATCAGAGATAATCAATTCACGAAGAAGACACAACAAGAATCACTCAAACCTATCGAAAGAAACTCAAGTTACGATCGAAAGATCGAACAAAGGTCAATCTGTCCTACCCGAGAAAAACAGTTCTGAAACGCTGTAAAGAAACTCGTATAGATCAGAAACCACAAATCCAATGATGGTGTAATTTTGACAGATGATAGATAATCAAGTTGTGAAGACAATCCAAAAAGAATCACATCAATTGGATCTGTAAAACTCGAGTTATGATAAAACCACCGCGAAAAGTAGTGCTGTCCAGAAACTCGACGAGTAAAACTTGTCTGGAACAAGTCGGACGAACAAGGCACAATAGTTCCTTCAAACTACGAATTTTATTCAATAGAACAAAAGAGGAACAACCCCAAAGTCTTCTCTAACGAGCTTTGGCCTTCCCTTGCTTATATAACCAGCCCTTAGGCCAACCCAATCTCAACTAGGACTCCAATCCTACTCCGATCACAAATCGGAACTTTCTATAACCGCTCAGGATCTTCCTATTCGCAGATAGAAACAATCTCGAGGCTTCCTAACAAACCAGGAACACATCCCATATTCCTAAAACACTCGACTTCTCCTGTGGCACACGAAAACTATCATAACCAACTCAATACTTTCCATATTGAGCTATAATCGACTCCGTCGCAGCCGAAGTCATCAACCGATACGATCTGATCCTTCCAACCAGATCCTTCCTTCCTTATCCCATCTTTGGAACCATGTTGCCAAGTCATGCACCGCATGCATACATGCAAACACCTTCCTTTGACATCCAGTAACCTTCATATGCACTGCCCTTGATTCAATCATCCTGCGCGACCTCCTGACCCGCTCAACCACAATTCCTCCTGAATTTGGTTGTTGGAACCTCATCTCCTCCCTGAGACTAGTCCAAAGGATCCTGTCACCAGCCATGACATGAACTCAAGCAACACCTACACATGAATAAACAACCAATCCGTACGAGCCCAAGTCCGCGACTTGACTCAAGTCAGTTCCGAACACAACACCTTACGTGAGCACCTCACATAAGTATGTTGCAAAACCACAGTAAAACGATATCATCCATATCAACCAAAACGCACCAAAAACTTAGCAAATGAATACTAAGCAATTTTTCCAACAATGTAAAGCAAGTTTGAAACTTTGCAAATGAAAAGCAGAAACACTACGGTCAAGCTCCGGTTCTTGCCAAAGCTAACCGGACCTTGAGCTGGAGCTTACCAAAGCTAGTAGAACCTAGCGCCGGAGCTTACAAAAACTAGCAGAACCTAGCGCCGAGCTTACCAAAGCTAGTGGAACCAAGCACCCACCGGAGCTTACAAAAACTAGCAGGGCTAGTCAACCCAAAAACCGGAGCTAGAAAAAGCAACTCGAAGCTTAGCAAAAACATGTCGGGGCTAAAGATAAAACTCACCGGAGCTAACCAAAAGCTAGTCAGACTTTGCCAGCAAATCAGACCTAGCATCGGACGTACCCGGAGTTACCCAAAACAAGTCGAACCTACCATCGGACCTTGTTGTAGCTCGGAGCTAGAGTCGGACCTAGCTAAAAAGATGTTTTAGCAGAATTCAAAACTCTTATCGCCATAGCCAATGTATTCAACACACATAATTCTCGCAATCTCCCCCTTGATGAATTCATTGGCAGCACCATTTAAAAGCGAACATTTGCTTATTCTCATTAAAAGTTTTGAAGACAATTCCCCCCCCCCTTTGTAAAAATTCTCCCTTTTTGAAAATCTTGAAAAAGAAATCTCCCCCTATACATATTTCTCCCCCTTTCATAATTCGCCATATTATCTCTCCCTACACATTATCTCTCCCCCTTTGATAATGTATTCAGCAAGGTTCAAAAGAGAAATTTTAATTGTTATGAGCATATTATAACATATACACATAAAACAAAGATCATCCAAGTCATACTATCAAGTAACATACACTATCACAACAATGAGATACATAAAGTAGTGTAAGCCATGCTAGAGATCAAATGTAATTTTCAATTTAAGCAAGTCATGATGTCACAAACTTAACTATTTCAAAACCTGAAAGCATGACACTTGTTGCTGCATTTTATTATTTTTCAAAGCATAAATTTTGATCATATGATATTTGCAAGAGATTATATGTGCATCTGCCTTATTCTAACCAACCAAGCCAAGCCTATATGATTTGATAATCAGAAGCTTAAGGACATGGTTTTAGTCTTACACAACTTCTTCCAAGTTCATATCTAAGTGCAATGATAAGCCATCTCAAAAAAAGAAGTGCGATGCATGCATATTCCCTTGATCTTTTCTCAATTTCTTATTTGATCATAAAAGCTCAACATGTGAGTTGATAACTTGATTAATTATTTATGATTAAAAGCACTTGTGAGCATGCAACAAGTTCAAAACAGGAAGAAAGTTCGATCATGACCAGATTTAGTGTAAGTAATTATTCAAATTACTAGTCATGGCAAACACTACAAAATGTATAACATGAGTAATGTAGTAAGAACTTTCAGCATGTAAAAGGAATCACAAAGTCATATATGTATGAAATACTATGCTCATATTATTTTAATTCAGATTCACACATAGACTTCCCAAGTTTCAAAGCTCCCCATCAATTTAAGCCATGAGGGTGCATAACCCTTATTTCACTACGAATGTAACAAAAACGAGTGAAATCCAAAGGTTTTGTAAAAATTTCAGCCAATTGTTGTTCGGTATCTACATGGTGAAGCACAATGTTTCCTTTTTCAACATTATCACGGAGAAAGTGATACCTAATAGCAATGTGCTTAGTTCTAGAATGTTGCACAGGGTTTTTAGCAATGCAAATGGCACTGTGTTATCACAAAACAGTGGAACACTATCTAGATTAACCCCAAGTGTTTTAACAATCTAAAGAATTTGTTAGCAAGCACTAGCAGCAGCTACTGTGGATTGTTCAACTGAATTTTGTTTTCTAGAGGACCAAGCAACAAGTGAATTACCAAGAAAATGACAAGCACCGGAAGTACTTTTCCTATCAATCCTACAACCTCCAAAATCAGCATCGGAAAAAGCTTTCAAAGTAACGGTTGAGGAAGAAGAAAGAAAAATGTCAAATTCTTGAGTTCCATGTAAGTACCTGAGAATCCTTTTGACAGCTTGATGATGTGAAGCCTGTGGGGAGGCTTGAAACCATGCACAAAGACATACGCTGAATTGTATATCCGGTCTTGATGCCGTGAGGTACAAAAGTGACCCGATCATGCTTCTATATTCTTTTTGATCCACGGGTTCACCGTCTTCATCAAGTTCAAGTGTTTTTGCTATTCCCATTGGTGTCCGAAGAGGCTTGCTTTTGTCCATGTTGAAGCGCCTTAGGAGGTCTTTTGTATACTTCGTTTGATGCAGAAAGGTACCCTCCTTGGTTTGCTTGATTTGCAGCCCCAAAAAGTACGTGAGTTCTCCCATCATACTCATCTCAAATTTTGAACTCAGCATAGCTGAAAACTTAGACACAAGATCATGAGAAGCACAACCAAAGATAATATCATCCACATACACTAGAACGGATAATGAGTCAGTGCCATGCTTAAGCACAAAAAGAGTTTTATCAACCTTGCCCATGGTAAACCCCTTTTCAAGTAACAATGTTTTTAACCTATCATACCATGCTCTAGGCGCTTGTTTAAGACCGTACAAGGCTTTGGACAGTTTGTAAACATGATTAGGAAAATCTGAATTTTCAAAACCCGGTGGTTGTTTGACATAAACCTCCTCATCTATGTAGCCATTAAGAAAAGCACTTTTAACATCCATTTGATATAACTTAAAACCTTTAGATGCAGCAAAATCTAACAAAATTCTTATGACTTCTAATCTAGAAACAGGAGCAAAAGTTTCATCAAAATCTAGACCTTCAACTTGAGTGAAACCTTGAGCAACCATCCTAGCCTTATTCCTAACCACGACCCCATCCTCACTTTGTTTATTTTTAAACACCCATTTAGTTCCAATTAACGTGTGACCTTGAGGAGGAGGTACAAGTTTCCAAACATTATTTCTTTCAAAATTTTCTAACTCTTCTTGCATGGAAATAATCCAAGATTCATTAGTGAGTGTATGTGATATATCTTTGTGTTCAAAAGAAGCAACAAAAGCAGAATGAGCATGAGAGTTTGGATCACAAAACCTGGACCGTGTGACTCGTTCATGCAAGCTTCCAATTATCTGTTGCAGGGGATGATATTTGTTGATCCATGGAGGAACAGATGTATCACAAGCTTCTTCTTCATTAAGTTCATCGCAGATTGATGAGCTTGTGACTTGTGGACAATCAGGACCAGCATAGGTGATAGTCGGAGCTTGTTCAATGTTCGGAGTTGGACATGTGTCAGCTTCAGAACTATCAGGCAGTATCACCAGCTCTTCTTCTTATTCAAAAATACCCTCCCCTGAGGATATGGATCTGGTCCTGCAATACCGGAGCTAGTACCTATGCTAGCTTCATCAAAAGACACCTCACAAGTCTTCACAATTTTGTTAGTGTCAAGTAAAAACACATGGTAGCCTCTAGTATGAGATGGATAACCAAGAAACATGCCATCAATAGATCTAGGTTCAAATTTATCAAGATTACCATGTTTCTTAACAAATCATTTGCAACCAAAGACCCGAAAGACACGATTTGAGACATAACAAGCGGTTGCAATCACATCAGCCCAAAATTTCCTAGGAGTTTGATATTCATCAAGCATAGTCCTAGCCATCTCAACTAAGGTTCTGTTCTTTCTTTCTACAACACCGTTTTGTTGAGGTACGTATGGTGAAGAAAATTGATGATCTATTCCATTTTCAGCACAAAAGTGATCAAAAGATTGATTTTTAAATTCAGTTCTGTTATCACTTCTAATTGCTTTTAAAGATCCTGGGTGATCAATTGATAATCTAAGAAATAAAGTTCTAAAGTGACTAAAAGCTTCATTCTTAGACGCCATAAAGTTAACCCAAGAGTATCTAGAATAATCATCAATAATAACAAGAACATACCATTTACCTCCGAAGGATTGAACACGTGAAGGTCCTACGGTGTCAAGGTACAAAAGTTGACCCGGTTCAGTTGTCATAGTAATCGTGAGAGGAGCATGTGAACCTGCAACCATCTTAGCATGTCTACACGAAGAGAATACAATATCTTTGTCTCCTTTGAGTTTAGGCAAACCACGTATGCAATCAAGAGTACTAACACGAGTGAGGTGATCAAAGCCTACGTGACCAAGTCTACGATGCCAGAAGAATAAATATTTTGAATCATTTGCAACTAGGCACCTATGCTCAGAGGAAGACATATCAAAATCAGCTTTAAGAACTCTTCCAAAACGATACATGTTAAACAAAAGCTCACTATTTGAATCTACAACTTTGCAGCAATTTTTAGAGAAAGATATTTCCAAATTCTCATCAAGCAATTGAGAAACAAAAAGCAAGTTGTACTTCAAATTTTTTAACAAGTGCCACATCTTTTAGAGTGTAGTGATCATTTACTCTAACCGAGCCTTTAGCAATAATTGGAGTTGAAGAATTATCGGCAAAAGTAACAATCTCTACACGTAACACAAAAGAGAAGGAGGAGAACCATTCTCTGTTACTAGTCATGTGGCATGAGCATCCTAAATCCACAATCCATATGTTCTCCTTCCTCAAGCATGAAGCCTACATAGAAGCACAATACGTCGATGACTCAATACTGGGGTTAGTCAAAAGGCATTTAGGTACCCAGTACTGAGTCACACGACGTGCAGCAGGAAAAAAACACGCGAAAGCTAAGATAAAACAGCAGGTTTATGAGTCAAAGGTTGAGGTTTTCTATTCTTAACAAATTATTTAGAAGTTGTTACCTATTTAGAGTGAAAACCAATAGCTCCGGAGGTAAAAACAGAAGTTCCGGGAGCTCTCGGAGTTGCCAGAACTACCGGAGCTGCCTTTGTAGATTTCTTGCCAAGAGTTCCAGAAGCTACCTTTTTAAATTTCTGACTCATTACAGCAGGTTGCATGTTTCTAATTTTAGGTTTAGAATGAAAGTTATGAGATCTAGCAGACATTTTATCCTTTTTAATTTGTTTAGCTAGTCTACAACAAAAATCTACGACATGACCATCTTTATCACAATAAGTATAATGAAACTTAATTTTGTAATCATGTCTAGATGAGCACCCAACATTAGAAACAGAATTAGAAAGCACTCCTGCAGATTTGAAAACCACTTCTTTTTGTTTAGGAACTGTTTGAATCAAACCACTTCATAATGATTTTACAATTTTAGGTGGATGTGCCTTAGCATGAGCATGAGAAACAAAACCTAAACCAGTTTTATCATTGCAATAATTGGAACTATTCAGCAACAAGTTTAGGTTCTTATTCCCATTACAAAACCGATCTAATGTCCTATGCATGTTATCAAGTTTATTGGACATATCAAGGCAATTTTCACATGAAGATTTTCCTTTTAATTTGCAATTAGAATAGTATTTAACTTCATGAGAACGTAAAGCATTGTTCAGAATGGAAATTTCATTCATTGCATCTTTTAGTTTCTTATCTAGATTATCACATGCAGAACAATGCAAATCATCTGTTGAACAAGAAGCATCTTTTAAGTTTTTATCATTAAATGTAGCAAGCTCTTTGTTCTTTTTAATTTCTTCATCAAGTCTATCTAGAGTGGAGGGGTGTGCACTTCTTAATGTGGACAATTGTTCATAGATTAAGTCACATGAGGGACATGCATCATCACTAGAAATCAAAGTTTTTAAACGGTTGATTTCAGATTCTAGTGATTCAATTTTAGCAGCATTATCCCTAAGATTTTTGTCCTTTTCTTGACAATAATAGTTGCACGAGCAATAGCATCACACATTTCATTGCAAGTAGAACATACCTCATCATCGTCACTGTTGTGTTCTGCATCCTCCGGACTTGATCTTGATCTTGTTTTGCCCGCCATGAAGCATAAGTTGGCCAGATCATCACCATCTTCATCACTTTCAAAGTATACATCACTTGAACTGAGTTCTTGAAGTGCGGTGATGAAGTTGTTAATCATCTTGCGTCCTATGGTGCCCTTCTTTTTCGTGTTGAGATTTCCAGAGGTGGTCTTGACCTTGTTCTATTTCTCTTCACGGGTAGTAGGACCTGAAAAGTTAGGGCATTCTGTATGAAAGTGTCCAGTCTTACCACATTCGAAGCATCGTTGAGGTCCGGAGCTTCCTCTCCTTCTAGTTCTATCATTTTGCAATGCTTTTGAGAACCTAGTAGAGAGAAGTGCTAGTTCCTCCTCTAGAAATTCCTCGATCTGATCCAGGGTTAGTGAGGACAACAAGGCAAGAGTATTGCAGGATGATGATTGGCCGGAGCTAGGCATATCACATTGTGAGACAAATGTAGTAGACTTATTTGGGTTCTTATGTAATAAGATGTCAATTTCATGAGTTTTTAGTTTAGAATAAAGCACATCTAATGTAAGAGAACTCATGATAGTCGATTCACGAATAGATGTTACTTTCATCTCCTAAATTGACATGTCTAATGCACTCAGAAGTTGCCTAGCATTTTCAGCATCAGAAAAATTAACGTTAACACTACGTAAGTTGCCGAGAATTTTATTGAAGCGAGCAAAGAGGTCATCGATGGACTCACCGGGTTGCATCTCGAAACGCATATATTCCTTTTTGAACATATCTTGTTTTACCTCCATGATTTTGTTGGAGCCTTCATGATAATCACATCTAGCTCTCCAAACATCGTATGCTGATCGGAGATGCGCGACATGATCAAAGTCGCCTTGAGTGAGTCCTTGGATGATCAAGTTTCGGGCTTTGTTGTTGTTGTCAACGTCCTGTAGGTTTGTGGCCGTAACTTGATCATTAGGTGGCACTTCGTAAGGCTTGTACACCTTCTCCCATATTGCAAAGCCTTGCGCCTGGATGAAAGCCTCCATGCGTGCCTTCCAAACCAGAAAATCAATACCAACAAACACACAAGGTTTGGTGGAGTATTTGTCCATGATGATTAGTAAAAACACGTGCAAATCACAATGATTAGAGCACTGTGGCTTTGATACCAATTGTATGATCGAAGAGCACGTGAAAAGCTACCAGAGGGGGGGTGAATGGTAGATTTAAAAATTCTTACGCAGCGGAAATAATTAAATCCCAACACCTTCGGCACAAAAATGATCTGTTAAAGAAATCATGTGTGAGACTAATCTAACCATGTTTCACCATGACAAAAGTGATATACATCAGAGATAATCAAGTCATGAAGAAGACACAACAAGAATCACTCAAACCTATCGAAAGAAACTCAAGTTACGATCGAAAGATCGAACAAAGGTCAATATGTCCTACCCGAGAAAAAAAGTTTTGGAACGCTGTAAAGAAACTCGTGTAGATCAGAAACCACAAATTCAATGACGGTCAAATTTTGATAGATGATATATAATCAAGTTGTGAAGACAACCCAAAAAGAATCACGTCAATTGGATCTGTAAAACTCGAGTTATGATAAAACCACCGATGAAAGGTAGTGCTGTCCAGAAACTCGACGAGTAAAACTTGTCTGGAACAAGTCAGACGAACAAGGCACAAAAGTTCCTTCGAACTACGAATTTTATTCAATAGAACACAAGAGGAACAGCCCCAAAGTCGTCTCTAACAAGCTTTGGCCTTCCCTTGCTTATATAACCAGCCCTTAGGCCAACCCAATCTCAACTAGGACTCCAATCCTACTCCGATCACAAATCGGAACTTTCCATAACCGCTCAAGATCTTCCTATTCGCAGATAGAAACAATATCGAGGCTTCCTAACAAACCATGAACACATCCCATATTCCTAAAACACTCGACTTTTTGTGCGGCATACGAAAACTACCATAACCAACACAATACTTTCCATATTGAGCCATAACCGACTCCGTCGCAGCCGAAGTCATCAAATGATACGATCCGATCCTTCCAACCAGATCCTTCCTTCTTTATCCCATCTTTGGAACCACGTTGCAACGTCATGCACTGCATGCATACATGCAAACACCTTCCTTTGACATCCAATAATCTTCATATGCACTGCTCTTGATTCAATCATCCTGCGCGACCTCCTGACCCGCTCAACCACAATTCCTCCTGAATTTGGTTGTTGGAACCTCATCTCCTCCCTGAGACTAGTCCAAAGGATCCTGTCACCAGCCATGACTTGAACTCAAGCAACACCTGCACATGAATAAACAACCAATCCGTACGAGCTCAAGTCCGCGACTTGACTCAAGTCAGTTCCGAACACAACACCTTGCGTGAGCACCTCACATAAGCATTTTGCAAAACCACAGTAAAACGATATCATCCATATCAACCGAAACGCACCAAAAACTTAGCAAATGAATACTAAGAAATTTTTCCAACAATGTAAAGCAAGTTTGAAACTTTGCAAATGAAAAGCAGAAACACTGCGGTCAAGCTCTGGTTCTTGCCAAAGCTAATCGGACCTTGAGCTGGAGCTTACCAAAGCTAGTAGAACCTAGCGCCGGAGCTTACAAAAACTAGCAGAACCTAGCGCTGGAGCTTACCAAAGCTAGTGGAACCAAGCACCCATCGGAGCTTACAAAAACTAGCAGGGCTATTCAACCCAAAAATCGGAGCTAGAAAAAGCAACTCGGAGCTTAGCAAAAACATGTCGGAGCTAAAGATAAAACTCACCAGAGCTAACCAAAAGCTAGTCGGACTTTTCCAGCAAATCGGACCTAGCATCGGACGTACCCAGAGTTACCCAAAACAAGCCAGACCTACCATCAGACCTTGTTGTAGCTCGGAGCTAAAGTCGAACCTTGCTAAAAAGATGTTTTAGCAGAATTCAAAACTTTTATTGCCATAGCCAATGTATTCAGCACACATAAGTCTCACAACACCGCACCCATACTTGGCCTCGTGGTGGCACTGTAAATCCTGGATGGTCGCTCCACTAACCAGTCCTTAGATCTAAAGCAAGCAAAACCACCATACATCCAACCCATCCTCATACCAGGCTTGCTTAGATCACCCATTACCATATCAGATTTATCCAGTTCATGTCAACCATAATCTCATTAATGCATAATTAAATTAATTAGTGTAGTTGTTCTTCTATCCCAATTAATTAAGCGAAGCAAAAAGGTAAAAATCCCACCCCGACTCTCTACCATATATCACATGTGACAAGGGTGGTTAAACAAAGCTAGTAAACTTCTATCATAGGATTCCCATCAAATTGACACAAGCATGCAGTTTTGCAAACAAAACATTTATTTCAAAACAGGATCAATATGCTTCAAGGACACTTGCCTTGCTCCGACGGATAGGATTGCTCAAGTGCTTCGAAGTCTTAGTCCTGGAAATCCTCGTACACAACCTCTTGAGCACTTCCCTCTACTCGTGATCACACATACAAGAAAATACATATAAATCAACATGATGCACACACATTAATCAACATGCGATGGCATGCATGCATGCAAAGTTCAATTATTAATTTCTTATGGTTGTTTATTGATTAGATGCAACTAGTTCATACGTGTTCATACGAGTTTACGGGGGGTTTAGCGAGAATTAATGATGCTGAAAATAAATTTATGGTGCAACTACGATCAAATTACATCTATTAGATTTAATACGTCGCTAAAATTCGCATCGGAAAAATGCATCCTACCTTAGACGCGACGCCTTCGAAGATCGCGGAACGATGGTGACGCGTAGACGAAGTGGATGGCACAGCGGTCCTCCGACGGCACGACGACGGCGACGCGACGATCTCTGGCGGACGACGACACCCTCCTCTTTTTTTTCTTCCTCTCCTTCCCTGGCGGCGGCAGCCTCTAGTCTCCTCTTTTTCTTTTCCTACGGCGGCTAGGGTTTTGCGCTGCAGCGCTGCTTCTGGTGTCAAGGGAAAAACGAACCCTACGAAGCTTTTTATAAGGGCGGCGGGACATCGAGTCCCTGAGCGGCACGAAAGCCAGCGACCGACTTGCTCCTTGGCCTAGGCATGCGGGTTGGCTGGCGCGTGGCCGCTGGCTCCGCCTGGGCGTGGGGCGCGCCTGGCGCGTGCTAGAGGGCTACGGGACTTTGAGTCCCGATAGGATTAGGTTGCTAAGCCTCGTTGACTCTTGTTTTTTTTTATGTTTCATTTTTTTCATATCCTTTTGCATGGCGGTGGCTCCCTTTCTTTATTTTTTTTCTCTAGGCGGTCAGTTTCTTAGGTGCTTCTTTACGTGGCCAGGACTCCAAGCGTTGTTGATGGCTGTTATATACCAATTTCAACCGTCAATATAACTCAATTATGTGAAGGATTGATCATTTCTTGCACACATAACCATTCTACTTGACCTATTTCCACTTGTACTTGGATAGATATGTGTATGCAGATATTTATACAGGAATTGAGGAAAAGTATGGGGAGCAATCCTATAAAATATCATCCCAGAGAATCAGGCGACGACACGTGGCCCCACATGGATCAAATGGCCCACAAACAGAAGTATCCGAGGCCATCCAACGGTGTAGCACTAATATCAGTCAATGGGACCCACCTGGCGGCCACCTGGAGGAAGTACGGACTATTTGGAGCCCTGACCAGGTCGGTCAACCAGGGGGTCAGCCGACCTGGTCCTGGTGCCAACTGCGGTCAACTTCCACGTGTTGGCTCCTCCCGGCTCCCTGGAGTCAATGACGACTGATTCGCGCGCTTTTACTGGCGGGAACCAACCTCAACACTAGTATAAATAGGACCCCATACCTCTCACTTCAACACACACCACTTGGGCATCATTCTATTGTATACACTATCTTCTATAGTCCTTAGAGGAGTTAGGATGTAGAGAGGAGAGCCTCAAGTCCGAAGTCCAAATTGGGAAAGGAGTAGAAGGAGTCTCTCTTCCCAATTCCACATTTGGAAAGGTATATATCATGTATTCCTTCTTGTACTTGTGACTTTGTGCTTAATAAAGATATTATCTTTAGTCTTCTTTTATACGTATACTTGGACAAAGCGTTTCTTGTTTGATTGTGGAGTCCATGTAAGTGGAAGGTATAGTCTTTATGATTGTACTCTCATGATCACATCTTATGGTCATAAACACTATAGACCCCCACTATAGTCTATGTAGTTATGATACGATTATGTTAATATGAATAACTATGCTATGCAATCAACATTGGTTCAACGATGATTTTGTGAGACCTATTTTGCTGAATACATTGGCTTTGACAATAAAAGTTTTGAATGCTGCCATAACATATTTTTAGCAAGGTCCAACTCTAGCTCCGAGCTTCTGCAAGGTCCGACAATAGGTCCGACTTTCTTTGTCTAGATCCGACATGTTTTTGGGTAGCTCCGGTGAGCTTTATCTTTAGCTCCGGCATGTCTTTGTTAGCTCCAGCATGTCTTTGTTAAGCTCCGATATGTTTTGCTAGGTCCGACTTATGTTGGTTAGCTCTGACATGTTTTTTCTAGCTCTGACTTTTAGGATGACTAGTTCCGACTAGTTTTGGTTAGCTCCGGCACTAGGTTGTACTAGCTTTGGTAAGCTCCGGCGATAGGTTGTACTAGCTTTGGTAAGCTCCGGTGCTAGGTTATACTAGGTTTAATAAGCTCCGGCTCAAGCTTCGGTTAGCTTTGGCAAGGTTCAGAGCTTGATCGTAATGTTCCAAATTTTCATGTGAAATGTTTTGAACTTGCTTTATATTCTTAGAAATATTGCTTAGTATTCATTTTCTAAGTTTTTGGTGCGTTTTGGTTGATATATCTGATATCGTTTTGATATGCTTTGCAACATGCTTATGTGAGGTGCTCACGTAAGGTGTTGTGTTCGGAACTGACTTGAGTCAAGTCGCGGACTTGGGATCGTACGGATTGGTTGTTTATTCATGTGCAGATGTTGCTTGAGTTCAAGTCATGGCTGGTGACAGGATCCTTTGGACTAGTCTCAGGGAGGAGATGAGGTTCCAACAACCAAATTCAGGAGGAATTGTGGTTGAGCGGGTCGGGAGGTCGCACAGGATGATTGAATCAAGGGCAGTGCATATGAAGGTTACTGGACATCGAAGGAAGGTGTTTGCATGTATGCATGCGGTGCATGACGTGGCAACATGGTTCCGAAGATGGTTTATGGATGGGAAGATCTGGTTGGAAGGATCGGATCATATCGGTTGATGACTTTGGCTGCGGTGAAGTCGGTTATGACTCGGTATGGAAAGTATCGAGTTGGTTATGATAGGATTTCGTGTGGGTCACGAGCTTGATTTGTTTTAGGAATGTGGGATACGTTCCTAAGGTGTTTGGAAGTCTTAGGATTGCTTCTATTTGCGTATAGAAGAGTCCTAAGCAGTTATGGAAAGTTTCGATTCGTGATCTGAGTAGGATTAGAGTCCTAGTTGAGATTAGGTTGGCCTAAGGGCTGATTATATAAGCAAGGGAGGCCAAAGCTCATGGTGTACGACTTTGGGGCTGTTACTCTTGTGTTATATTGAATAAAATTCGTAGTTTGAAAGAACTTTTGTGCCTTGTTCGTCCGACTTGTTCCAGACAAGTTTTACTCGTCGAGTTTCTGGACAGCACTACCTTTCGTCGGTGGTTTTATCATAACTCGAGTTTTACAGATCCAATTGACATGATTCTTTTTGGGCTGTCTTCACAACTTGATTATATATCATCTGTCAAAATTGCACGATCATTGGATTTGTGGTTTCTGGTCTACACGAGTTTCTTTTCAGCATTCCAGAACTGTTTTTTCTCGGGTAGGACAGATTGACCTTTGTTCGATCTTTCGTTCATAACTTGAGTTTCTTTCAACGGATTTGAGTGATTCTTGTTGTGTCATCTTCGTGACTTGATTCTCTCTGATATGTATCACTTTTGTCATGGTGAAATACTTTTAGATTAGTCTCACACATAATTTCTTTAATATATCGTTTTTCTGCCGAAGGGGTTGGGATTTAATTATTTCCGCTGCGTAAGATTTTTTAAATCTACCATTCACTCCCCCTCTGGTAGCTTTTCACGTGCTCTTCGATCCTACAGATTTAGTTCATTGCCTTAGGATGGCTTGTGCTGCAACTCTTAAGGTATTTGCTTAGTATGCTAGCATTGTGCTAGGGTATTTAAGTAGCGTTGGATGTCTCGTATACCCATGGATTGAAGAGGTAGGCAGTAGGTGGTGACAGCCCTATCTGTCTTTTGTAATCCTCCACGTTCGACTATGCCACATGCTCTTGGCAGAGGTCGCCCTAGTATTGCTAGGGGTAAGCCTGTGCCCGATGTGTTGAATAGCATTGCATAGGAATTCATCATTGACATGACCATTAGTATCTACCTTAGGCTATGTATATGTATTAGGAGCATTGTAGGAGCAACTATCTAACTCTTAATCCAATATCCCTCTAGGACCCATTTACCCTTTATAATAGATTGCCTAGGTGTGTGTCACACTTTCCCTATTATCAACTTACCCCTTGTCCGGATAATTGATTAGTATCCCATAGCTTGACCATAAGAGTAGTATATACTTTACTCTATTGCCTTCCTTTGGGATAAATACGATACCCTTGGGAATACTCATGGGTCAAATGCTACAACGGTATCTTCTATGCGCTTGCGGATCTCATCTCTTTACCGGAGATGATCTGTGGTGTTAAAAAATACCAACAAGCATTTCTAGCGCCGTTGCTGGGGATGATTTGTTAGTATATCTTAGGAGCCGTCAACAAGCATTTCTAGCGCCGTTGCCGGGGAAGGCAAAGGAAGTGAAGGATAGCTATCACTTGTGATTAATCTATAGGTACTAATAGTTATTAGACAGGATTACCCTTGTTTGTTTTCTCCTTTGTGTGAAAACAGGTAGTGTTGGCCAACCCATTGTATGGGGTGGCCAACGAGGACGCAAGTGCTAAACTGCAAGATGATTCAATGCGTACATCAATAAATGTCCGCTAGGCAACACCATTGCCTTTTGCAGGAGAATTTCAGCTTTCAGTAGGAGCCAAAGTCATTGTTGATAGCTGTTATATACCAATTTCATCTGTCAATTTAACTCAATTATGTGAAGGATTTGTCATTTCTTGCACACATCACCTTTCTATCTAACCCAATTCCACTTGGACTTGGAGAAATATGTGTATGCAACATTTTATACAGGAAATGAGGAAATGTAGAGGGACCAATCCTATAAAATATCATCCCATCCAATCAGGCGACGACACGTGGCATCCCATGGATCAAATGGCCCACAGACAGAAGTATCCAAGGAGATCCACCGGTGTATCACCCATATACATCAATGGGACCCACCTGGCAGCCACCTGAAGAAAGCACACGAGGAAATGGTGCAATGACCAGGTCGGCCGAACCAGGGGGTCGGCCGACCTGGTCTTTGCACCTAACTCAGTCAGCCTCCATGTGTTGACTCCCCCCGGCTCCCTGGAGTCAATGGTGACTTATTCGCGCGCTTTTGGTGGCGAGAACCGACCTCAACACTAGTATAAATAGGACCCCCTACCCCTCACTTCAACACACACCACTTGGGCATCATTCTATTGTATACACTATCTTCCATAGTCCTTAGAGGAGTTAGGATGTAGAGAGGAGAGCCTCTAGTCCCAAGTCCAAATTGGGAAAGGAGTAGAAGGAGTCTCTCTTCCCAATTCCACATTGGGAAAGATATGACTTATGTATTCCTTCTTATATTTGTGACTTTGTGCTCAATAAAGATATTATCTTTAGTCTTCTTTTATACGTATACTTGGACAATGCATTTCTTGTTTGATTGTGGAGTCCATGTATGTGGAAGGTATAGTCTTTATGATTTCGCTCTCATGATCACATCTTATGGTCATAAACACTATAGACCCCCACTATAGTCTATGTAGTTATGATATGATTATGTTAATATGAATGACTTATGCTATGCTTCAACATTGGTTCAACAATGTTTAGGTTATCCATTGCCACAGGATGGCTTGTGCCATGGCTCCTAAGGTATTTGCTTAGTATGCTAGCATGGTGCTAGGGTATTTAAGTAGCGTTGGATGTCTTGTAGACTCACCGATTGAAGAGGTAGGCAGTAGGTGGTGACAGTCCTGTCTGTCCTTTGTAATCCTCCACGTTCGGCTATGCCACAGGCTCTTGGCGAGAGTCACCCTAGTATTGCTAGGGGTAAGCCCGTACCCGATATGTTGAATAGCATTGCATAGGAATTTATCATTAACAGGACCATTAGTATCTACCTAAGGCTATGTATATGTATTAGGAGCATTATAGGAGCAACTCTCTAACTCTCAATCCAATCTCCCTCTAGGACCCATTTTACCCTTTAGAATAGATTGCCTAGGTGTGTGTCACACTACCCCTATTATCAATTTACCCCTGTCCGGATAATGGATTAGTATCCCATAGCTTGACCATAAGAGTACTATATACTTTACTCCATTGCCTTCCTTTGGGATAAATACGATACTCTTGGGAATACTCATGGGTGAAATGCTACAACGGTAGCTTCTGTGCGCTTGCGGATCTCATCTCTTTACCGGAGATGATATGTGGTGTTAAGAAATACCAACAAGCATTTCTGGCACCGTTGCCGGGGATGATTTGTTAGTATATCTTAGGAGCCATCAACAAACATTTTTGGCACCGTTGCCAGGGAAGGCAAAGGAAGTGAAGGATAGCTATCACTTGTGATTAAGCTATAGGTACTAATAGTTATTAGGCAGGATTACCCTTGTTTGTTTTCTCCTTTGTGTGAAAACAGGGTAGTGTTGGCCAACCCATTGTATGGGATGGCCAACGAGGACGCAAGTGCTCAACTGCAAGATGATTCAAGGCGTACCTCAACAAATGTCCGCTAGGCAACACCATTTCCTATTGCGGAAGAATTTCAGCTTTCAGTAGGAGCCAAAGTCATCCATACCCAAGCTTGGGGGAGGCTCCAAGAGTTCTTCTTGGTTTGCCTCCACCATGGGGTGGATAGTTGGCTCTTCATCCAACACTCATGTCATGGGTTGGCTCCACCAATCCATGACCACATTCGTGTTGGAGCTGAAGGAGCCCTATTCTCATTCATCATGGATGAGAAGATGGTCTCCACTCAAGGGGTGAATTGAAGAATGCTTGACTTCCCATAGCTTCTCATGCACACCACTTCACAAGGTGGACATGCTAGTTATGGAACTACACCTCCCATTGAAGTATCATGAATACCAAGTCAATGGAGATTTGTTTGGATAATCCAAGTCGTGGATATTCACATGATTTGTGAAAATCCATGTCATCATGGGACGCGTGGGAATTATTTCCCTAAGACCCATGAGGACCTTTTTCAAACAACAACTCCAATGGCTACCATTCACAAGGAGTTCAAGGGTGGAATTAACATCACCCTTGTATTCAAGGAGGCTATGGCTTTCCAAGGGATTTAAGTTCAACTAGCCTACCTTGAAGTATCTTGGCCAATCAAAAATCAAGACAACATTCACATGAAGATCTTGGCCAAGGACAAGAACTTAAGGAGCATTCAAAGTCCAAGATTTCCCACATCACTTGTTGGGATTCCCACACTTCGACCAAACCCATTCAACCTAGGGCAAGTGACATTGTGGATGAAGCATTTCTTGTTTGATTGTGGAGTCCACATGTCATCATGCCCAAGCAAGCCTTTAACCCATGATCAAGGTATGGGTTGATTCAATGGAATATCAATATGGTCAGAGTGACACCCCTAAGAAGGACAAAGCCTCACCATGCTCATGAAGGAATACAAAAGGGAGAACCCGTCGCTACAACAACATGTCTATATCAATACTGCGGGGAGAGGCTAGGGCCACCATGTGGCCCACATGTCCAAATGACATCCAAATGAGTTTGGCATGTCAAAACAGAAGAAATCATCCACATCTTCAACTCCGAGATTGGACAACAATTCATCGCACTGAACAGAACAGAGATAAGTCCTACTCATCGGACTTCAAAAATTCAAGTGAGTCCTTGCCAATAGGTTAATTGGTAGTTATCACTCACCGGACTTCAAAAATTCGTGAGTCCTTGCCAATAGGTTAATTGGTAGTTATCTATATTTGTTTTCCAAATTGCATCAACCCTTGCATTTGCATGTTTGAAATTCCACACTTGCATGTTGGAAAGTAAAATTTCCAACCATCATAAAACTAAAAGTTTGAATTAGGGGAGAAATTTAATTGGATATGAACTATGTGCATGACCACTTGAATTTATCTTCCTAGTTTAAACCAAAAAGATTTGCTTTGACCCTCATTGCATTTACAAGTTATTTCAAGCTGGGCAAGACAATTTGAAAATTGGGTTCAACTTGCTTTTGGCTAACGTAACCCGTTTTCGAGTTGTTTTGTGTGTTCTTGATTAAAGTGCAGCTAGGTCAAAATTGTGAAGAGGTGGCGAAAGTGCGTCTATGATCCCCGTGGGTTTTGGATGATTGATGATGACAATTAAGTAACTAATGAGTTCAGTGATCTTAAGCACAGGTGTGGACTCAAGTGGAAACACAAACCCTCAAAAAGGAAAAGGATGAAAACAATGATGTCGACTCGAAAAGAAGAAACTAGGGTTTCTAGCGTGTCGAGTTTAGAATAGCCATATAAGTATGAGGATGTGTGTGTAAAGTGCATTGAGATCAAGTTGGGAGCTCAAAGCGGTTTAGAGATCAAAACCTATTGAGAGAAGAGTGTTAGAGTAGTCTGGCAGGAGTGGCTACACTAGTCCGTGCTGGTGGCCGGACTAGTCTGCTCTTGGCCAAACTAGTCCGTTTTCAGGCGGACCAGAAGGGTCTGACTGACTTCATACTAGTCCGTAGTGGGATGAACTAGTCCAGGTAGTCATGGAGTGGGTTTTCAGGACTAAGTCCCAAAACCACGGGGTTGTCCATTTTAGTCCGGACCAAGAGGTCCTGACTGAGATTGGACTAGTCCGCCCTGGGGGCGGACTAGTCCGGTTTGGTGAGAATTAGGTGCTTCAGCAACTAAGTCTGGGAGGCCGGACTAGTCCGTGATCTCCAGACTAGTCCGTTTTCACACAGAACAAAAGGTTCTGTGTGAGATCAGACTAGTCCGGTTTGGACCGGACTAGTCCGTTTTGAAGTGACCGTTTGAATTTGAAGTTTGGCGGGTAGCGTGACGATTGTCGCGTAGTGCGACAGTTGTGAGGGACGTCAGTGGTCCCAAAGGCTAGACTAGTTCGGGCCCTAGGCCGGACTAGTCCGCCCATCTACTGAAGTCAGCAGTATGGGCTGGGAACCTCTATAAATATAGGACCCCTGGGTTCCTTTGAACCGACCCTTAAGAACTTTGAAACCCTAGCGCCGCCACAACAAACTTTGAGCCTCCAAAAGCCTCCTTCTTGCCTACCTTCCCTCTAAAACTAATTCTTTTGTGGATTAGGGTTTGGTGAGGTGAAGAAGAGGAAGAACACTGCTCTAGGCTCTAGGTTTGATCTCTTGCACTTGTTGAATCTTTGTGATTTGTGGCTTGAGTTGTTCTTTGTGATTTGTAATCATATTTGTGGTGGGAGCCTAAGATTGTGAGAAGCCCCAACGAATCTTGTATTCACCGTTGTGATAGTGGAGAACCAAGTTAGGCCCTTGTGGTAAACTTGGTGAGGGAAGGGTTGTTGAACCCGGTCCTTCGTGGACTCCTCAACGGGGACGTAGATTCCTGTGTGGGATCGAACCTCGGGATAAAATCCTTGTGTCCCTTGTGTTCTTCGCTTTCATTTATCGCACATTGCTTCTAGGGTTAGCTTTACTGTTTTTGTTCATCACTCTTGTTTCATTGTGACCCTTAGCTTCATACTTGCTATATAACTTGTTAAGGTTCACTAAATCATTCTAACACTTTTCGCATCACGAAAATACAACTAAAACTTGTTAGAAACCCTTTTTAGGTTTTCCCTGGAGGTGGACCGGACTAGTTTGCCCCTGGACCGAACTAGTCCACCCCCCTGAGTACTGATCTCGTTTTATTAAGTCATTTCAGGTCGATTAGCCTATTCACCCCCCCCCCCTCTAGGCAACATTCAATTGGTATTAGAGCAAGGACTCTCCCAAAGAGTCTAACAACTTGGAGAGAAGATGGCCAGAGTGGGGTATGACGAAGTCTCGACCAATGAGATCCAAGCAACCCAAGAGGAGACGTTTGTCTACCAAGACAAACTGACAGATGACGAAGAGACTCGCCAGCTCAAGGCGAAACTTCAAGAGAAGTTGAAGATTCCAAAGGTTGACACTTCAACCTCTACAACGGGTGGCACGACCAACTACAACCAACAAGGCTACAACTATGAACGCCTTGTCTCCAACAACCACTACCTTTCCATCCCATTGGGGAAGCCTCCCCAATTCGATGGAACCGACTATGGGATGTGGAAGCACAACATGAAGATCCATCTCGTGTCACTAAACCCTTCTTTGTGGCAAATTGTGTTGACCGGGGTGCATATCCCGAAAAATGAAGAAGACATCACTCCGGAGCAAGCCGCGCTCCTTCACCGCAATGCACAAGCGGCCGGAGTGATCATCTCGTCTCTCTCAAGAGATGAGTTCAACCGAGTAGATGGACTTGAGGTGGCCAAAGATATTTGGGACACCCTCAAGACGGCTCATGAAGGCAACCGAGTCGTGAAGGAAGCCAAGATTGAGCTCATTGAAGGAGAGCTCGGGAGGTTTGCCATTATGGATGGTGAATCTCCTCAGGAGATGTACAACCGCCTAAAGCTGCTCATCAACAAGAGTAGATCTTATGGATGCACCAAGTGGATGGACCACGAGGTAGTGAAGAGAATGATTCGGGCATTCATGCCTAGAAACGTCTCTCTTTGCTCCATGATACGAGAAAGCATGGGGTTTGCTCGAATGACCTCGGAGGAGGTCCTAGGAAGGATCATCAACCGCGAGATCATGGAGAAGGAGGCGCTCTTCTACAATGACCTCCAAAGGTTCACCTGCCCCGAATATGAAGGATGTTGCACTCAAAGCGACATCCTCTTCAAAAGAGCAAAACGAGGATGATGAGGAGAGTCTCGACACCGATGAGGAAGAGGCCCTCTTAATCAACAACTTCAAGAGGATGATGAGGAGAAGAAAAGGAGGATACAAGCATGAGATCAAGGGCAAGGAAAGAGCGAAGCCCAAAACAAAGAGGGCTTGCTACAATTGTGGCGAGTACGGGCACTTCATTGTGGATTGCCCACATGAAGAGGACAAGAAGAAGAAGGAGGGCAAGCCTCAAGAAAAGAAGTTCTTCAAGAAGAAGAGGCCCTCCGGTCATGCTCACTTGGGCAAGGAATGGGACTCTAACGATGAGTCCTCTTCCGAAGACGAGGAGAAGGTGGCAACCATAGCCATCGGGAGGAGCTCCAAGGGAAGCGAGCTTTTCCCCAACCTCAACGACCACAAGCCAACTTGCCTCATGGCAAAAGAAGGAAGGAGAAAGGTTACTTCTCGCTCATCCTCCTCCATATCCTCTCATGATGAATTTGATAGTGCTAGTGAAAATGAACACATGTTTAAGGATATAAGTAAGAGCACTTTGCGTGAATGAAATTGCTCTCGGATGAATTTTTTGAGAAGGAGGAGCTCATACATAGGCAAGAGGACATGCTTATCCATGAAAAGGAGAGATGTCAAGAACTTATTGAACTCCTTGAGCTTGATAGAGAGAAGAGCAAGGCATTAGAGCATGAACTTGCTCTAAGCAAGAAAACATGCTCAAGTCTTGAGGAGACAACCATTGAGCTCAAGGACGAACTTGGCAACTTGTCAAAAGTTAACAAGATCCTTGAAACTCAAGTTGAGTCCCTCAAGACTAATGTAGCCTCTTCCTCCAAAAGCTCACCCTCCTCAAAAGTTGCATCCGAAACAATCTCAACTTGCAAATGTTCAAACTTGATTCTTAAATTAAAGGATGAGCTTAAATTGACTCAAGGCAAACAAGCACCTAAGGGTGGCATCTTTGACAAAGAGAAGATGGTGTATGCACGAAGTGCATACACCAACACAAGATCTCCCTATGTCAAAGATTGTCTTGGTTATACTAGAGGTGGAAAGCAAAATGCTAAAACCTCCAAGTATGGCAAAGACTTGATTGTCTTTGTCAAAGGAAGCACATCCCCAACTAAAATTGGGAAGAACGTTTCAACAAGTAAAGATATGCCTAAAACTGAACCACATCCTCTCTTTCATGATTTTGATGCATCTTATGTTCTAATGAGGAACAAGTATGGCAAAGTCTTTGCCAAATATGTTGGGCCACTCCACAAGAGCCCCAAGCCTTGCGTGTGGGTGCCCAAGTGCCTCACTACTAACGTCTAAGGACCCAACTCCACTTGGGTACCTAAAGGGAAGGCGTAATCTTGTTTTGTAGGCATACTCCCCCGGTGGATCCAAATGGGTGCTCGATAGTGGATGCACCAACCACATGACCGGAGAGAGAAAGGTGTTCGTGGAGTATGAAGAAAACGATGATCCAAGTGAAGGGATCTTCTTTGGGGACAGTAGCCAGGGAAAAATCCTTGGCTCCGGTAAAATTGCTATTTCTCCCCAACATACTATTTCTCACGTTTTGCATGTTGATTCTTTAGATTATAACCTGTTGTCCATATCACAACTATGTGACAAGGGTTATAACTGTGTTATTACTAATGAGGGTGTGAGCGTCCTTAGGAGAAGTGATGACTCAATCGCCTTTAAGGGTGTGCTCAAAGGAAAGATCTATCTTGTGGATTTTACCGCGGATAAAGCCCAACTTGACACATGCTTAATGGCAAAAACCAACATGGGATGGCTTTGGCATAGAAGGCTAGCCCATGTTGGGATGAGAAACTTACAAAAGCTTCTTAAGGGCGAGCACATCTATGGCTTGAAAGATGTTGTGTTTGAAAAAGATAGGCCATGTAGCGCTTGCCAAGCGGGGAAGCAAGTGGGAGCTCAACACCCCTCCAAGAACATCATGACAATGACAAGACCTTTGGAACTATTACATATGGACCTTTTCGGACCAATAACCTACATTAGCATTGGCGGTAAAAAATATGGTCTTGTTATTATTGATGATTTTTCTCGTTTCACTTGAGTATTTTTCTTACACGATAAGGGTGAGACTCACGGTGTCCTCAAGAGGTTCTTAAGGAGAGCTCAAAATGAGTTTGCCTCAAGAATCAATGCCATTAGAAAAAACAACGGCACCGAGTTCAAGAACACTCAAGTGGAAGAGTTCTTGGATGAGAAGGGCATCAAGCATGAATTTTCAGCCCCCTACTCTCCTCAACAAAACGGGGTGGTGGAACGGAAGAATAGTACACTCATTGAGATGTCAAGGACGATGCTTGACGAGTACAAGACATCGGACCGGTTTTGGGCGGAGGCGGTTAACACCGCTTGCCACGCCATCAACCGATTGTACCTTCACCGCCTCCTCAAGAAGACCCCCTACGAGCTTCTAGTTGGTAAGAAACCCAATGTCTCTTACTTTCGTGTTTTTTGGAGCAAATGTTATATTCTCAACAAGAAGCCTAGGACTTCGAAGTTCGCTTCAAAGTTCGATGAAGGTTTCTTGCTTGGTTATGATTCAAACACCCACGCCTACCGTGTCTTCAACAAATCCTCCAGGATTGTTGAAATAGCACGCGACGTGGTGTTTGATGAAACTAATGGCTCCTAAGTGGAGCAAGTTGATCAAAGTGTGTTAGATCAAGAAGACTCTCCACAAGAGGCTCTTAGGAGGATGACACTTGGAGATATTCGTCCACAAGAACAACCTCAAAACTCAAGTGATCATCCACTAGAAGATGCAAGTCAACCATCACGTGAACAAGTTGAAGATGGACAAGTAGCACCTCAACATGATAAAGAAGAAAGTCAAGAGGGAAGCATACATCAAGGGGGGAGACCAAGAAGAAGAAGAGGATGATGATGACTCAAGAGTTCAACCTTCACATCCTCGTGTGCATCAAAGTGTTCAACGGGATCACCCTGTTGACAACATTCTAGGAGACATTATAAAAGGGGTAATCACTCGTTCTCATGTTGCTAACTTTTGTGAACATTACTCCTTTGTCTCCTCTTTGGAGCCCCATAAGGTTTAAGACACATTGAGAGACCCGGATTGGGTGGTGGCCATGCAAGAGGAACTCAACAACTTTGAGAGGAACAAAGTATGGGAGCTTGTCAAGCATCCACAAGCAAATGTTGTGGGCACCAAGTGGGTGTTCCGCAACAAGCAAGATGGCCATGGCGTGGTGACAAGGAACAAGGCACGACTTGTGGCCAAGGGGTACTCACAAGTCGAAGGTTTGGATTTTGATGAAACCTTTGCTCCCGTAGCTAGGCTAGAGTCAATTCGTATATTACTTGCCTTTGCTACTCACCATGATTTTAAGCTTTACCAAATGGACGTCAAGAGTGTGTTCCTAAATGGTCCAATCAAGGAGGAAGTCTATGTGGAGCAACCACTGGGCTTTGAAGAGCAAGACTTCCTAATCCATGTCTTCAAATTGTGTAAGGCTCTCTATGGCCTCAAACAAGCTCCTAGAGCTTGGTATGAGTGCCTTAGAGACTTTTTGATTCAAAATGGTTTTAAGATAGGAAAAGCTGATTATACTCTCTTTACAAAGCACTTTAATGATGATATCTTTGTGTGCCAAATATATGTCGATGACATCATATTTGGTTCTACTAACAAAGTGTTTTGTGATGGTTTTCTAAGATAATGACAGAGAGATTTGAGATGTCCATGATGGGGGAGTTGAAGTTCTTTTTAGGTTTCCAAGTCAAGCAACTCAAAGAAGGCACGTTCATAAGTCAAACAAAGTACACTCAAGACATATTAAAGAAGTTTGACATGGACAAGGCCAAACCCATCAAGACTCCAATGGCAACTAATGGACATCTAGACCTCAACGAAGATGGTTCAAGTGTGGACCAAAAGGTATATCGTTCCATGATTGGTTCTTTGTTATATCTTTGTGCATCTAGATCCGATATTATGCTTAGTGTGTGTATGTGTGCACATTTTCAAACTGCACCTAAGGTGTGTCATTTGACCGCCGTTAAGAGAATTCTTAGATATTTAGTTCACACACCTAGCCTAGGACTTTGGTTCCCCAAAGGATCCAAGTTTAACCTTATTGGCTACTCCGATGCGGATTATGTGGGGTGCAAAGTTGATAGAAAGAGCACATCCGGGACATGTCAATTCTTGGGTAGATCTTTAGTGTCTTGGTCCTCCAAGAAACAAAACTCCATCGCTCTTTCACAGCCGAAGCGGAGTATGTCGCAGCCAGAAGTTGTTGTGCACAACTTCTTTGGATGCGACAAACTCTAAGGGATTATGGTATAAACTTGTGCCACATTCCACTCCTATGTGACAATGAGAGCGCCATCAAAATAGTCCATAATCCGGTTGAGCGTTCGAGGACAAAGCACATTGATATTAGACATCACTTCTTGAGAGATCATTTCTTGAAGGGGGATATAGTGATTTCCCATGTGAGAACCGAGAACCAACTAGCCAATATATTCACCAAGCCTCTAGATGAGAAGCGTTTTTGTGAGCTTAGGAGTGAGCTCAATATCTTAGATTCTTGAAATGTGGCTTGAAATATGCACATCTAGGTGTTTACTTTACACCCTATTCAAAAGAACGCATGTGTTTGAGAAATTCTTCTCTATCTCAATTTTCTCCAAAAATATTTGAAAAACTATTGACCTTGTGAGTTATGGTCATAGTTTGATTGTTGATTGCTTACTGACCATATTCATAAAGTTTTGTTGTGGCAATATGTCCAAAAGGATCACCAATAGTGGCTAAAACTCAGATGTATATGTTTTTAGCCTTGTAGGACCGGACTAGTTCGCCCTATGGCCGGACAAGTCCGGATTCGGTCTGGTGAATGTGGGCCTAGAGGGGGGGGGTGAATAGGCCTTCTTGAATTTTGTCGGATACTGCAACAATCAACAACAAGTTCAATACCAGAGATATCGGACTAGTCCGGTAATGTGCGGACTAGTCCGGTGTTCACGGACTGAGTTGATTAAGCTTGATCGAGTAGATTGATTATTTTATGTATGCAGCGAAAATATAGAATCAAATAAAGGTTCCAATGTTATATATTAGATTATATCACAATCAAATCTTATGTTTGACAATTTAACGTAAGATGTGCAATGATTATTGAAACCCTAGATTATATTGATGAATAAGAATGATGAACACCAAAAGCAAAACACAAGGATTTATCCCGTGGTTCGGCTACCACAAAGGCAACCTACGTCCATGTTGAGGAGTCCACAAAAGGACCGAGTCTTCTCCAACCCTACCCTCATCAGATCGCCATGAAGGCCAATCCTCTTCCACTAATCACAAAGGGGTGAATAACCGAATTCAAGGGGCTTTCTCACACGTTGAGAGCTCCCTTGGATTACAACAGAAAATACCACCAAGAACACACTCAAAAATTACAAATGAATCGCAGGAGTGTGTTAGAGAATCAAACCAAGAGCTCAACGTGGTGTTGCAAGTGTCTCTCCAATGATCTAGAGTCAATCCTCAAAAGATTGATCGTTGTTGCACTTAATTTCGTGGAGAGATGTAGTTTTTGAGGCTCTTGGGAGGTGTGACGGCGCTAGGGTTCGAGAGTGTTCATAATTGGGCTGTGCACCTCTATTTATATGGGGTTTCTAAAAGTGACCGTTAGAGTTCAGAAAGTTCGGACTAGTCCGTGGTGGTCACCGGACTAGTTCGGTGTGCTGTGTGTAGCAAACCCTAAGTACCCCGAAATATCGGACTAGTCCGGCTAGGAGTGGACTTGTCCGATTTCTCTACTGGAAATCTTCGGACTAGTACGATAGTCATCGGACTTGTCCGGACATGTGAGACCCTAAGTGTATAGGATGACAAGTCCGCACTTGGGGGACTTGTCCGATTCAGATCGGAGGGTATTTTGGACTAGTCCATGCAAACATTGGACTTGTCCGATTTGGATCAGAAAGAATATCGGACTAGTCCGGTTGTGATCGGACTTGTCCGATTGTGTGTGACTTGTGAAGTTTTTTGAGGACTAGTCCGCACTGGGGAGGACTAGTACGATTCTAGTCAGAAAGGATATCGGACTAGATGGTTATCGAACTCGTCTGATCTCGTGCAGAAAGGATATCGGACTAGTCCGGTTGAGATCGGACTAGTCCGGTTCTGTGTAACTTTGTGCAATGTGTGTGTTTAATTGTGATTGAAACCTTGGGGTGTGTTTCCTTAACACACTCCATACACAATAATCTACTACTCTTCTTCCTTGAGCTCATTTCCACTTTGCTTCTCATTCTTCCTTCTTTTTGGCACTTTGCTCATTTTCCTCTTAAAATCCTGCACTCATCTCAACAAGGAGGTTAGGATCTCAATTGCTTGTCATAAATCATCCAAAACCCACAAGGGAGTCCTAGATGCACTTTCAATCTCCCCCTTTTTGGTGATTGATGACAACCAATTGAGATTTCACAAAATATGATAAAAATTGAGATTTTCATAAAGGATGCACATATGGGTCCAAAATACATCAAGCAGTGAGAGTATAATCCATATGTTCATTCTTTATGGTGGGATGCATAACTAAGTACACTGGAACATAAAGAATGACATAATTGACTTTAATCAACCAATAGCAAGAATATATGTCATTTTAGAGCAAAATCTCAGTTTTCATAAACACTACTCAAAGGATCAAATCATTGCATCACAGAACCATAATTAACATAAGATCATTGTTAAAACATTACAAGCCACAAAAGAGTTAAGAAAACATAAAGAGAGCTCTCTCCTCGCACCTTACAGCTAAAGCTAAGACTCCCCCTCAATCTCTCCCCCTTTGGCATCAAGACACCAAAAAGAAGGAGAGGAGGGTCCTAATGTCTTCACTCTTCACTGTCGGTCCTCTCATCATCGTCTTTGTCTTCTTCATCTTCAGCTAGATAAGGAGGAGAAGGAGGAGGGGCGGAGCCGCTCAAGCCCCCAACGCCAAAGTAGGCAAGCCCGGAGGGGGTCAAGGGCCCGAGCTCAGTGTAGTTCGGGTTGGAGTCCTCAGAAATCACTGGAGATCCAATGGGGTCGATCTCTAGCTTCTGGCAAATTAGCTTCACATTTGCCTTGATGTACTTCATGTCCTCCTTTCTTTTCATGTTGAGCTTGTGGGCCTTCACTTTGGCCTTCTTGCAGGAGGTGAAGATGGCAGCCAGGTATTTGAGGATTCCACTAGTTGATCCTCTCTAAGGGGTTGCCCTTGAAGTTGGAGCAGCTCTGACATCTTCTCTTGTCCTTGTCGGTGCCTCGGGACTGGAGGCCGGCGAGGGAGCAGCCTGCACACTCGGCTTTTGAGGCATTTGAGGCCTCAAGGGGAGATGCTCCACATCTTTCACAAACTCAATGTTGGTGACTTTTTCAATCACAAACATTAGGTAAGGAGCATATCCGCAAGATCTGTTGGGAGTGCAGGATATGTTCACCATATCATTCCAAATGTACTCCGCCACATCAAATGGGTGGTCCTTGCTTATGACTCTCATCAGAGTCCGGAGGTATCCTTGCACACTCCCAGCATCTCCATCCTTGGGAGCAATTGTCTTCCTTAACACTCTGTTCAACACCACAAAGAATGGCTTCATGTTTTTGGTGGAAGGAGGGTTGAACTTTGAGTTTGGCTCATATAGGAACTTCATCCTATCCTTGTCAATGACACCAATGTTGTGTATGACCAAGCAATCAGATCTTGTGGTGTCAAGATGAAGCAGGTTAGCAAAATCTTCTTGAGTAATGCTGTACTTGTATCCATGGGTCATCCAAGTGACACTCTCATCATCCTCACTAGAGAAGTGACAGGTCGCGAAGAATTACGCAATCACTTCATCATTCCAGTTATTTCTGAAAGCAAACAGATCTCTCAGTCCATGCTTCTCAATGGCTCTCACTACATCAGTGAATGATGAGCAGCCCTTCTTCTCAAAATGTGCCCAGTCAATCCACTGACTGTGCACAACCGGTGTCTTCAATGGGAGATACACCAATCTGTAGAAGTCAACATGGAAGTTGCACCAGAATCTTCCATCAGCCGCTTGCTTCGGTCGGCCATACCAATCGATGCTTCTGAACTTGGCCGCCGAGTCACTGCCCTTCCCGTTGAACTTCTCTTCATTTGGGTCCCGGACCCCTTCCCTTGGAGCATGAAGTTTCAACGAGCCAACTAGACCCGTAGCAATCCCCTTTCCCTTGCCCTTTGCTTGGCGAGGGCCACTCGATGATGCAGCTTCCTTAGAGACTAGCTTCTTAGCTAGCACCTTACTTCGAGCCTGTGGAGGAGACTGGGCTGGCTCAGATGGTCTTTCTTGGCGCTTCTTGCCAAGACCCGTCAAGGTCCGAGGTGCCACCTCATGGTCCATCTCGGCCTCAAAATCAGAGACATCATTGCCGGAGCTCGACATGACCTGAGAATGAGTGGTATGAATGATAATGAATGATACCAATTGAATGACACAAGGCATAGGTGTGAAAGGATAGCAAGGAATTGCATTGAGGAATTGAAGAATTAGATTTTGAGTTCAGAAATATCGGACTTGTCCGGTGCACAGGCACGGACTAGTCCGGGGGACCAGACTTGTCCATGCATGGACCGGACTAGTCCGGTATTCAAACTCAAAAACCTAAGAAATTGGAAAAATGTTGATTCCTAATGCACAATTAGCTTAGCAAGAACGTAATACATCAAGGAGGCATGTATATAGTGAAAGATGCTAGGCTATTCGATCAACAATGAAGAAAGTTGAGATTTCTAGGGTTTGGGTGAAAATTACCGAAGAATTCGATCGAAACTTGGAGATGAGGGGTGTTGAAGGCCGGACAAGTCCGCTAGCTTCAATCCTCAAGTGGACAAGCTTGATTTCCGCCGAAATGCGAAGCTTTTTGGTGGAGGGAGCAAGAAATCACCTTGGGAGCTCGAGCAGAAGAGAGAAAATGCATGGCAAGAGTGGAGGATGAAGGGATTAGGGTTTGGTGGCAGCTAGGGTTATGGACACGAAAAATCGGACAAGTCCAGAGGTGACCGGACTAGTCCGAACTCATCCAGAGAGCAATATCGGACTAGTCCGTGGTCTATCGGACTAGTCCGACCTAACCGGCACTCTGCGGACTAGTCCGTGGTCACCAGGAAAGAATTTCATAGCCCATTCATATATATTTGAAAGTTCAGAATTAGAGAATATAGGGGCAAAACAAATCAAATAATCTTGATGAATATGATCAGTAAGCATACAACAATCAAGCAATGATCATAATTCATCAAGATCTAGTAATTGACATAGTTTTTCGGAGAAAAAAATTAGAGAGGTGATTTTCACAGTCCAAAACAACATATTTGAAGAATTCATACAGGTATGCAACATTTCAAGCCACACTCCGAGCATCAAGGATATTTAGTTCATTTCGGAGTTCGCAAAAGCGTTTTTCATTAAGTGGCTTGGTGAATATGTCGGCCAATTGCTTTTGAGTGTTGACATGTGAAATGGCTATGTCTCCTTTCATGGCATGATCTCTCAAAAAGTTTTGTCTTATGTCTATGTTTTTAGTTCTGGAGTGCTCAACTGGGTTGTGGGCAATTTTAATGGCACTCTCGCATCCAAAGGAGTTGAGCACAACAACTCCCGGCTGCAACATACTCCGCCTCGGCTGTGGATAAGGCAATGGAATTTTGTTTTTTGGAGGACCAAGAAACTAAGGATCTCCCTAGGAATTGGCATGTATCGGAAGTGCTTTTTCTATCTACTTTGCACCCAGCATAATCCGCATCGGAGTAACCAATGAGATTGAAATTTGTGCCTTTTGGGTACCAAAGGCCAAGGTTGGGTGTATGAACTAAATATCTCAAGATCCTTTTTACGGCTGTCAAGTGACGTTCCTTAGGATTGGCTTGAAATTTTGCACACAAACATACACTCAACATAATATCTAGCCTAGATGCACATAAATAGAGTAGAGATCCAATCATGGAGCGATATACCTTTTGGTCGACGCTAGGTCCATCTTCATTGAGGTCTAGGTGGCCATTCGTTGCCATGGGGGTTTTTATGGGCTTCGCCTTGTCCATGCCAAACTTCTTGAGTATGTTCTGCGTGTACTTGGTTTTGCTTAGGAACGTCCCTTCCTTCTGTTGCCGTACTTGGAATCCCAAGAAGTACTTTAACTCTCCCATCATTGACATTTCAAACCTATCTGTCATGATTTTACTAAATTCTTCACAAAAAGATTGGTTAGTTGACCCAAAGATTATATCGTCAACATAAATTTGACAAATAAAAAGATCATCATCAAAATTCTTTGTAAACAGTGTATAATCTACTTTGCCAATCTTGAAGCCATTTTCAATTAAGAAATCTCTAAGACACTCATACGAAGCTCTAGGAGCTTGTTTGAGGCCGTAGAGAGCCTTACGCAATTTAAACACGTGGTCGGGGAACTCTTCGTCTTCAAACCTGGGTGGTTGCTCCACGTACACCTCTTCCTTGATTGGTCCGTTGAGGAAGGTGCTTTTCACATCCATTTCATACAGCTTGAAATCATGGTGAGTAGCATATGCAAGTAATATTCTAATAGATTCAAGCCTAGCTACTGGAGCAAAAGTCTCATCAAAATCCAAACCTTCGACTTGTGAATAACCTTTGGCCACAAGTCGTGCCTTGTTCCTTGTCACCACCCATGTTCATCTTGTTTGTTGCGGAAGACCCATTTGGTGCCGACTATGTTTGCATTGGGTCTTGCCACAAGTTCCCACACCTTGTTCCGCTTGAAGTTGTTCAATTCTTCTTGCATTTCCACCACCCAGTCCGGATCTTTCAATGCATCTTCAACCCTGCATGGTTCCAAAAAGGATACAAACGAATAGTTTTCACAAAAGTTAGCTATGCGATATCTAATGGTTACTCCCTTTTGGATGTCATCGATGATGTTGTCGATTGGGTGATCCCTTTGGACGCATTGGTGTACTCTTGGGTGTGGCACTTGAGGAGTTGTGTCTTCATGATTATTTGCTTCTCCCCCTAAGTCATTGCCTTTGTTGACTTGTTGATCATCTTGGTATCTTTGTGGTTGATCTTGTGTTGAAGCTCCCCCTTGATCGTTGATCTCCTCTTGTGGTTCATCTTCCTCATGTACGTGTGGAGTTGGCTCTTGTGGTCAAACCTCACCTAGAGCCATTCTCTTCAATGCTTGACAGGGAGCTTCTTCTTTACCTAGTTCACATGGATCAACTTGCTCCTTTTGGGAGCCATTAGTCTCATCAAACACTACGTCACGAGCTATTTCAACAAGTCCGGAGGCCTTCTTGAAAACACGATAGCATAGGTGTTCGAATCATAACCAAGCAAGAAACCTTCATTGGACTTCGAAGCGAACTGTGAAGTCCTAGGCTTCTTGTTCAGGATATAACATGGAGAACTGAAAACTCGAAAATATGAGATATTTGGTTTGTTACCGGTGAGTAGCTCATAGGATGTCTTCTTGAGTAGTCGATGAAGATAAAGTCGATTTATGGCATGGCAAGCAGCGTTAATTGCTTCCGCCCAAAATCGATTCGAGGTCTTGTACTCATCGAGCATTGTTCTTGTCATCTCTATGAGTGTTCGGTTCTTTCTTTCGGCAACTCCGTTTTGTTGTGGCGAGTATGGTGCTGAAAATTCGTGCTTGATACCCTCTTCATCAAGGTAGTCCTCCACTTGTGTATTCTTGAACTCAGTGTCGTTGTTGCTTCGAATACTCTTGATTGTCAATGAGAATTTGTTTTGAGCTCGCTTGAAGAACTTCTTGAGTGTTCCTTGTGTTTCTGACTTATCGTGCAAAAAGAAAACCCAAGTGAAGCGAGAAAAGTCATCAATAATAACTAACCCATATTTGTTACCGCCGATGCTTATGTAAGCAATTGGACCAAATAAGTCCATGTGAAGTAGTTCGAGCGGTCTTGTTGTAGTCATGACGTTCTTTGCGGGATGAGGTGCTCCAACTTGCTTCCCGGCTTGGCACGCGCTACAAGGCCTGTCTTTCTCAAAAACAACATCCTTCAAACCGCGGATGTGATCGCCCTTGAGGAGTTTTTGAAGATTCCTCATACCAACATGCACTAGCCGTCTATGCCACAGCCAACCCATGTTGGTCTTTGCAATCAAGCATGTGTCAAGTTCGGCTTTATCCTTATTGAAGTCAACGAGGTAAAGCTTTCCCTTCAACATACCCTTGAATGCAATGGAACCATCACTCCTCCTAGAGACGATCACACCCTCGTTAGTGAACAAGCAATTATAACCTTTGTCACATAGTTGAGATATGGACAGCAGGTTATAATCTAAGGATTCAACATGTAAAACATGAGAAAGAGTGTGTGTAGAAGATATTGCAATTTTACCGGTACCGGGCACCCTTCCTTGACTATTATCTCCAAAGTAGATGCCTTCGTTTGGGTCCTCATTCTCTTCATATTCCACGAACATTCTTCTTTCTCCGGTCATGTGGTTGGTGCAGCCACTGTCTAGCACCCATTTGGATCCACCGGAGGAATAGGCCTGCAAAAACAAATTATGCTTTGGTTTTAGGTACCCAAGCTTGCTTGGGTCCTTGGAGGTTAGTTACAATACATTTGGGCACCCACACATGAGATTTGGTGTTCCCATGGCGTGGCCCAACATAATTAGCATAAACCTTGCCAAAATTAGTTCTCATTAACACATAGGAGGCATCAAAGGTTCTAAAGAGTAATCGTTGTTGTTTGTATACAGGGCTAGTCTGGGAGGCCGGACTTGTCCGAAGGACCGGACTTGTCCGGACACTTACTGGACTAGTCCAGTATTCATGTGAGTTCAAGTTTTTACCTTTTGAATTACCAGTTTGAGAGGGTCTTCCCTTCACAAAGGAGATCCTCCCCTTGTTATTCTTATGACTTCCAGCATGCTACTTTTCACCGTAAGAGTAACCAATGCCATATTTGACATTTGGAGGTCTTTGGACCAAGTATGCACTACGTGCATAGTTGATCTTCTCCTTGTCAAATATGCCACATTGGGTAGGATGTTTATCCTTGGTGGAGATTGACTTGTCCTTCAAACTGGTGTCAATTTTACTACATGTGCACATATGAGCAAAAATAGTTTTAGTGGGTTGAGAAGGTGAACTTGAAGAGGAGGAAGGTTCACTCAGCTTGAGTGACTCAACTTGCACTTCAAGGATCTTGTTAACCTTGATCAGGTCAGCAAGTTGGTCCTTGATTGCAACATTTGAGTCAGTTAACTCCAAGCAAGCTTTCTTGCTTGAAGCTAACTCAAGCTCTAGTTAATTGTTTTTCTCCTTTTCAAGTTCTAGAAGTTTGTCAAGTTCGACATACTCCTCCTTTTGGGAGATAATCATGTCCGCTTGACGATGAATTAACCTCTCCTTCTCAACAAGTTGATCAAGTAAAAATTTCATTTCTGTTGCAGCTTTCCTATCCAGTCCACTAAGCATATCTTCATCATCACTAATTATTTCATCATCACTAGAGTAGGAATGCACGTAAGGGGTTTTGATGATTACCTTGCGTTTACCTTCCTTTGCCATAAGGCACGTGCCATTTCCCTTCCTTGCGCCTTGTGTGGGGAAGAGTGTAGATTTCTTGGACGCACTCTCGATGGCTATGCTAGCCATCTCTTCTTCTTCGGATGATGAGGACTCATCTTTTGAGTCCCACTCCTTCCCAATGTGCGCTTGTTTGGCTTGTTTCTTCTTCTTGAAGAATTTCTTAGGTTGAGGCTTGGATTCTTTGGTCTTCTTCTTGTTCTCCTCATATGGGCAATTAACTATAAAGTGGTTATACTCACCACAATTATAGCATGCCCGCCTCAACTTCGGCTTCGTTCTTTCCTTGTACTTTCCTTCACTTGATTTTGTCCCTTGTCTTTTCTTCATTATTCTCTTGAACTTTTTCATGAATAATATCATGTCCTCTTCATCTAGCTCACTGCTCTCGTCGTCACTTTCTTCCTCTAGTTGTGCTTATCTTGCCTCTTTGGATAGAGGCTTGAGGGTGGACTTTAAAGCAACCCCTTTCTTCTTAGCCGAGGTGAGGTCGGCAATTTCCTTGACGTGCTTTGCTTGTTTTTCCATCATCTCAAAGTTGATGATTTTTACAAGCAGTTCATTCGGAGTCATCCTTTTGTATCCGGGGCTTTCTCTAATCATGGAGCATAGCGTGACATTGCGAGGCATAAAAGCTCTAATGATGAGATTTACCACCTCGTGGTCATTCCACTTCTTGCTCCCATATGATCGAACTTTGTTGACAAGTGTCTTCAATCGATTGTACATATCTTGGGGTGACTCGTCTTCCTCAATTGCGAATCTTCCTAGTTCGCATTCGATCATCTCAATCTTTGCTTCACGCACATGTCGATCACCTTCATGTGCAGTTTGCAGTGTATCCCATATCTCCTTAGCAATTTCGAGTCCATCCACCTTGGTGAACTCGTCCCGACTGAGTGAGGGGGTGATTACAGCTGCGGCTTGAGCGTTTCTATGAATGGCCTGCTCTTGGCTTGGGGTGAGCTCTTCGTCGTCGTCCGGAATATCTATCCATGTGCATACAACATGCCATAGACTTGGATTGAGGGAAATCAAATGCATTTTCATATTCTGCCTCTACATTGAGTAATCACTTCCATCGAAGTGTGGGGCTTTACCAAGTGGGATAGATAAGTAATGATTGTTATTGGAATTTAGACGATCATAGTTAAAAGGATATCGTGAGTAGTCGGTGTGACTACTCCCCTTCTTCTTCTCTTCAACTTTCACTTTCCCCTTGGAAAGTGCCTTCTTTCTGAGGAGCGCCTTTAGCTCCAGTGTCTCTTCATCGTCGTCCTCGAAGTCTTGAATGGCTTTGAGGTACTTCTCCACTTTTTGAGTCTTGTCATTGTTAACCTCTTCTTGGTTGTTGGTTTTGTGGATGTCCTTCATCTCCGACATAATCTCTTCGAGTGATTAGACTCTTTCTTGAAGAACCAAGCTCTGATACCAATTGAATGTGGGCGTAGAGGGGGGGTGAATAGGCCTTCTTGAATTTTGTCGGATCCTGCAACATTCAACAAAAAGTTCAATACCAGAGATATCGGACTAGTACGGTAATGTGCGGACTAGTCTGGTGTTCACGGACTGAGTTGATTAAGCTTGATCGATTAGATTGATTCTTTTATGTATGCAGCAAAAATATAGATTCAAATAAAGGTTCCAATGTTATATATTAGATTATATCACAATTAAATCTTATGTTTGACAATTTAACATAAGATGAGCAATGATTATTGAAACCCTGGATTATATTGATGAATAAGAATGATGAACACCAAAAGCAAAACACAAGGATTTATCCCGTGGTTCGGCTACCACAAAGGCAACCTACGTCCACATTGAGGAGTCCACAAAAGGACCGGGTCTTCTCCAACCCTACCCTCATCAAATCACCACGAAGGCCAATCCTCTTCCACTAATCACAAAGGGGTGAATAACCAAATTCAAGGGGCTTTCTCACACGTTGAGAGCTCCCTTGGATTACAACAGAAAATACAACCAAGAACACACTCAAAAATTACAAATGAATCGCAGGAGTGTGTTAGAGAATCAAACCAAGAGCTCAACGTGGTGTTGCAAGTGTCTCTCCAATGATCTAGAGTCAATCCTCAAAAGATTGATCGTTGTTGCACTTAATTTCGTGGAGAGATGTAGTTTTTGAGGCTCTTGGGAGGTGTGACGGCACTAGGGTTCGAGAGTGTTCATAACTGGGCTGTGCACCTCTATTTATATGGGGTTTCTAAAAGTGACCGTTAGGGTTCAAAAAGTTCGGACTAGTCCGTGGTGGTCACCGGACTAGTCCGGTGTGCTGTGTGTAGCAAACCCTAAGTACCCCGAAATATCGGACTAGTCTGGCTAGGAGCGGACTTGTCCGATTTCTCTACTGGAAATCTTCGGACTAGTCCGATAGTCATCGGACTTGTCTGGACATGTGAGACCCTAAGTGTATAGGATGACAAGTCCGCACTTGGGGGACTTGTCCGATTCAGATCAGAGGGTATTTCGGACTAGTCCGTGCAAACATTGGACTTGATCGATTTGGATCAGAAAGAATATCGGACTAGTCCGGTTGTGATCGGACTTGTCCGATTGTGTGTGACTTGTGAAGTGTTTTGAGGACTAGTCCGCACTGGGGAGGACTAGTACGATTCTAGTCGGAAAGGATATCAGACTAGTCCGATGGTTATCGGACTTGTCCGATCTCGTGCAGAAAGGATATCGGACTAGTCCGGTTGAGATCGGACTAGTCCGGTATTGTGTAACTTTGTGCAATGTGTGTGTTTAATCTTGATTGAGCTCTTGGGGTGTGTTTCCTTAACACACTCCATACACAATAATCTACTACTCTTCTTCCTTGAGCTCATTTCCACTTTGCTTCTCATTCTTCCTTCTTTTCGGCACTTTGCTCATTTTCCTATTAAAATCCTGCACTCATCTCAACAAGGAGGTTAGGATCTCAATTGCTTGTCATAAATCATCCAAAACCCACAAGGGAGTCCTATATGCACTTTCATCTGGTCCGGGGGTGGTCCGTTGACCGGACTAGTCCGGCCCCTACACCGGACTAGTCCGCCCCCAGGGGACTTAAATCCCCAGGTGGCGGCCGACCCCTCCTCTTCCTCCCATTTGCTTTTCTATCTCCCACGCGCGCAACTCCACACCCATTAGGCGATTTTCACTTTTCTCCACCAAAAATCGTTTCCAATCCATGCATTAGAAGCCCCGAAGGTGTGGGAGAATTTTCCCAATCGCTCCCAACGCGATCCATCCTCGATCTCGTCGATTCGTCAAGATTCGAAGAGGTACCCCTCCGTTTTCAAAAACCTACCTCATTCTTGATTCATAGGGTTTTTGATAGGTCCCTCTTCATTAAAGTTGTTCCTAGTATCCTTGTGATCATAGCCTAGGAGTATTGCGACTTGATTCAACGATTTCTCAAAAAAACTGTTAGGGTTAGGGTTTATTCTGTGCAACCCGGACTAGTTGGGGCGGACAAGTCCGGTGTACACAGGCCAAATTCTAACTTTGGTTGTTTCTCGTGATTTCTTTCGCACCATTCCACTTTCTTGACTTTCTATCTTATGCATTCTCCCTCTTTCAGCAGAAATGGCACCTCCTCGCGGTTCCGCTTCTCCACCCACTGACCCCGAGTGGGAGGCTGAGAAGCTTTGCCTTGGTGAGGAACGGGCACGGGCAGAGGTTGAGGCTGCTAAGAAGCATCTCGAGCAGCAAGAGAGAGCAAAAGCAGCAAAGAAACAACAAGCCAGGGCCGCAGCTACGGCCTACAATGAAGATGAAGCAATGGCTCGTGCCATTGAGGAGTCCCGCAAGGAACTCTGCAAGAAGAAGCAAGAGGAGCGCGAGGCTCACAACTCTCAGGCTGCCGCAGCACAAGTCTCCAAAAGGAAGAGACTTGTGACCATGAGAGAGAAAGAAAGGGGCAAGGAGCAAGCCCAAGAAGAAGTTGTCGAACGCCGGATCAAGAGAGATCCGAAGAAGGGCAAGGCCCTGGCTCCTGTCGAGCCCAAGAAAAAGAAGCCCTTCGTGAAGGTTCCGGCTAAGAAGGCCAAGGGCGTAGTCATAAAGGAGAAGGGGCAGGCCAAACCCATTGGCCCCTTGGAAGTACACACTCCTGAGAGGAACCCTAATCGGCAGCTTGATTTGGCTGCAAATGTCTTCCATGGGAAAGGAGCAAACAAGGCAAGGAAATTGCGGACAGAAAGAGTCTACAAGTATGAAAGGAGCACCGCCGACCCAAGGTTTTGGTGCGACTTTCATTGTGACTACTACCCTCTGGTCTACCAGACGATGAAGAAGCCTGTCATTGAAGCTCAATGGGTTGACTTGGACTATATGGCCCAGAAGAAACACTCTGCTTTTGATGCGGTTATTGAGGCAGCTGAGCATCATGAGCTCAGGGGCATAATGGGGTTCAAGTACAACTGGAATTTTGAGGTCATCCTACAGTTCTACTCCACCATCTACTTCACCACTCAAGGTGATAGACGGATCATTTGGATGACTCATGGGGAGCAATACTCGGTCACCTTTGAGGAGTTTGCCAAGATTCTCGGACTTGAGGCCCATTTGGACCATGATATCATTATCTCTAACCTCAAGGTCATAGACAGAGATGAGTTGGCCTACATGTATCCCAATCATGTTCAATATGATGTAGGGCATGCTCACAACATCAAGCCCTTCTATAGCATCCTGAATCGGATTCTGAGGAGGGCCATAGCACCCAAGGATGGTGATGCAAGGGTGATCCAAGGAAGCTTAAGGCACCTGCTCCTCCTTATTGATGGGGATGAGAAGTTCAATCTCGTCGACTACATCTTCGATGACATCTTCAACATCTCGCATACCCCTAATCATGCTTGTGGGTATGCACCATACATCATGTGTCTCATCGAGAAGGTGTCGGGCTTGAATTTTGTCAAGGATGTGACTCATCACCCATTTCATCCACATACACCACCTTCAGTGTCGCCTCCTCCGCGCCGAAAGAATGTGGAGCCTCCCTCTCACTCTGCGATGCCAGCACCTCACCCCATGGCACCCCCTTCTCCACCTCTGCCTCAATCGATGAGCACTATCTTCAAGTGCTTCAAGGCTATCTTCACCTCCTACCGGAAGCAAGAAATCCGAAATCAACGGGCACACAAGCGCCACGAGAGGTACCTCAAGGCGGTGTGTGACAAACTTGAGGTACCCATGTCACCTCCGGAGGAGAGCGATGGCGAGATCACACTGTTCCCCGACTTCACCGCCGACGAGCTCGCCCAGTTCCATGAGGACGGGAGCTCTTCCCGGGCGGCTCCCTTGGCACGAGTCTCCGATGACGACGACAAGGACCACGAGGATCCGGACGCTATGGAGAGCGACACCGATGATGAAGCGGCCGATAGTGAGGAGGATGATGACTAGTTGATAGGCTTTGTTGTTCCCCTCTTCTTTTCCTTTTTGGTGTCTTGATGCCAAAGGGGGAGAGTTAGACGGGGAGAGTTAAATAAGAGTTAGACGGGGAGAGTTAGATGTGGTTAGAGGGGGTTGTAGCACCTTATTTTGGATCCTTGGACATGTTGCACTTCTTATTGTAATATTTATGTCATTCGAATGTTTAAATTTGTGCAAGACTATGTTTTGAATGTTTAATATCAATATGATGCTTTGAATGTCTATCTTTTGATCATATTCATATTTAATATGTCTTGTCACAAATGTTGAGCACAACACATAGGCACCCCACCATAATGTGTGTGTGTATGAAGGACTTCCTCAATCTTCTTTTTATGATGCATTCATTGAGGGGGAGTTACTCATACACCCGCACATTATGAAAACCAAAATTTATACTCTTATATGTGAATACTTAATGTGTTGTCATCAATCACCAAAAAGGGGGAGATTGAAAGTGCATCTAGGATCCCTGTGGGTTTTGGATGATTGATGACGACAATTAAGTAACTAATTATCTCAGTGATCTTAAGCACAGGTGTGGACTCAAGCGAAAACACAAACCCTCGAAAAGGAAAAGGATGAAAAAGGTGATGTCGACTCGAAAAGAAGAAACTAGGGTTTCTAGTGTGTCGAGTTTAGACTAGCCATATAAGTATGAGGATGTGTGTGTAAAGTGCATTGAGATCAAGATGGGAGCTCAAAGCGGTTTAGAGATCAAAACCTATTGAGAGAAGAGTGTTAGAGTAGTCTGGCAGGAGTGGTCGGACTAGTCCGTGCTGGTGGCCGGACTAGTCCGCTCCTGGCCAGACTAGTCCGTTTTCAGGCGGACCAGAAGGGTCTGACTGACTTCGGACTAGTCCATAGTGGGACGGACTAGTCCGGGTAGTCATAGAGTGGGTTTTCGGGACTAAGTCCAAAAACCACGGACCTGTCCATTTTAGTCCGGACTAAGAGGTACTGACTGAGATCGGACTAGTCTGCCCTGGGGGCCAGACTAGTCCGGTTTGGTGAGAATTAGGCGCTTCAGCGGCTAATTCTGGGATGCCGGACAAGTCCGCCCTGGGGTTCGGACTAGTTCGTGGTCTCCAGACTAGTCCGTTTTCACACGGAACAAAAGGTTCTGTGTGAGATTGGACTAGTCTAGTTTGGACCGGACTAGTCCGTTTTGAAGTGATCGTTTGAATTTGAAGTTTGGCGGGTAGCGTGACGATTGCCGCGCAGTGCGACAATTGTCAGGGACGTCAGTGGTCCCAAAGGTCGGACTAGTCTGGGCCCTAGGCCGGACTAGTCTGCCCATCTACTGAAGTCAGCAGTATGGGTTGGGAACCTCTATAAATAGAGGACCCCTGCGTTCATTTGAACCAACCCTTGAGAACTTTTAAACCCTAGCGCCGCCACAACAAACTTTGTGCCACAAAAAGCCTCCTTCTTGCCTACCTTCCCTCTAAAACTAATTATTGTGTGGATTAGGGTTTGGTGAGGTGAAGAAGAGGAAGAACACCGCTCTAGGCTCTCAGTTTGATCGCTTGCACTTGTTGAATCTTTGTGATTTGTGGCCTGAGTTGTTCTTTGTGATTTGTAATCATATTTGTGGTGGGAGCCTCAGATTGTGAGAGGCCCCAACAAATCTTGTATTCATCCTTGTGATAGTGGAGAACCAAGTTAGGCCCTTGTGGTAAACTTGGTGAGGGGAAGGGTTGTTGAACGCGGTCCTTCGTGGACTCCTCAACGGGGACATAGATTCCTTTGTGGGATCGAACCTCGGGATAAAATCCTTGTGTCCCTTGTGTTCTTCGCTTTCATTTATCGCACATTGCTTCTAGGGTTAGCTTTACCTTTTTGTTCATCACTCTTGTATCATTGTGACCCTTAGCTTCATACTTGCTATATAATTTGTTAAGGTTCACTAAATCATTCTAACACTTTTCGCATCACGAAAATACAACTAAAACTTGTTATAAACCCTTTTTAGGTTTTCCCTGGAGGTGGACCGGACTAGTCCGCCCCTGGACCAGACTAGTCCGCCCCCCTGAGTACTGATCTCGTTTTATTAAGTCATTTCAGGTCGATTAGCCTATTCCCCCCCCCCCCTCTAGGCAACTTTCAGGTGGTATGTCAAGAAAGTGGAAGGTTTCATCAAGCTCAAGTCACCATTGGGAGGATTTGAGAACACTTCTCTCCTTCAAACTCATTTTGAGTTTGAGGAAGAGAAATGTTCAAGATGATGACCCAATGGAGGAGCCAGAACCAAATCCATTGCCAAATCCAATCTCAACTTGGCATTAGACATCAACCATCAAGCCTACGCCGAAAATCAAGGTTGTGAGTTTCTCACACAAAGATCTTCGTCACCAACTGCTCTTCAAATGAGGTATGAGTTTAGAATTTTTCATTGTTTGGTTTTCCATAGATTTGAATGCATTTGCTTGCATTTGTGAGAAAGGTTGACACTTCCACATCATATTATTCTCATGCATCCTCACGAGAGTAAGTGTGGGTATTGACTTTTGGATCTCCAAAAGAAAATCCCACCTTACTTGGAAAAATCTAAAACAAGTACCTAGAATCCTTTAAGCATTGTTTGTAGACTTAGTCATTTTTGTCTATGTTTAGAAAATAAAACTTTTGGGCATGACTTAATTGGTGAATTGGCATATAGAAACTTGGACATAGTGACAGCCATAATTTTTAATTGAGCTTCATGCATAGATGGTGTCACTAGATTTCAAACTCCTAGGAATAAGTGATATCCTTGCTCTAAAATTGAATTGCATTTTTTGGAGGAGTCATTAAATTTTAAATTCCTAGTGAAGTTCAGGAGGATAAAATTGAGAATCTTGTTTGTCATGGTCTAAATGATAAAATTTGCTCTTGAAAGCTAAGATGGTTAGAAACTTTAAAACATGTAGGGATCCATATAGTATATTTCTATCACATGCATTACTATGAGTAGGAGCTTCAGAAAATATGCAACATGAATTATGCATAAAGCTCCACTCTTATCAATGAATAACACATTGATCATGGATACACTTGACCTTGGAACCAATGCATTTTTGATTTTGTTCTTCCCCATATGTACAAATGAAAGTTCGGTTACCTAACCCGAACGTTCATTTGTACAAGTATCGGGAGCTAACCATCCCTCTCTATTCAAGAAGGAAAGTTTGTAGGAGTAATATTACTATGCAGGCATTCAAGAAGCTGATTGTTGGGATCCCTAGAGGATCCCATTTCAACATCTCTTGGCCAATGAGTAAATGAGCATGGTTTCTACCTATCGGAAATTATGCCCGAAGGTCAATCATAACTATACGAGACTAGAGATTTGAAATGGGAACCCTCCATGAGCAACCAATGAGCTGCCACGAATGGGTGAGAGCATTATTCTCTCAACTATTTTAAGCACTCATTCAAGCTCAAGGGATTTGCCACCATCATTGGGTACAAGTTATTCCTATGTGGCCAAGAGTTATGATGTACCATAACCAATGAATGACAAGATCACACCCAATTTATATTGGGTGCAAGTTGTTCCTATGTGGCTAGAAGGTATGTCATGCCTTAGCCAAGGAACAACAGATCACACACAACCCATGTTGAGTGCACGTCATTCCTTTGTGGTTCTAGGCATGTTGTACCTTACCCAAGGAACAACTGATCATACCCAATGCATGTTGGGCACATGTCACTCCCTTATGGCAAAAAGATATGATACACCTTAGCCAAAGAATGACAAACATACTCAATGTATGTTGAGTGCACGTCATTCCTTTGGATCTAAAAGGTTATCATTATCTTAGCCAAGGAATGGAAAATCATACCCAACACATGGAGACCCTGATGTGCGGACGATCAACATCGAAAACACTCTATTCAACCACACTCATGGTGTCAATGGGAGGCAACACAACAATCAACACTCAACCCTCCATTGTCAAAGCCACGCTGCAACAAGGATAGGCCAACTCATGGCCTACCTCCGTCGTTAGGGTTTCAACCCCTATCACGGACCTTGATCAAGAATAAGCTTGGGGGAGGACCCTCACTTGAGGTAACTTGTATCACACCCACTACATTTTTATTTCAAATCATCCATTGCATATTTATTTTCCATTCATCCATCATCCACCTTGCATTTAAAAATATATATATCTATAAAGAAAAATAGGTTAGATTTGCTTTCATCAAATAAAGATGTGCGGTAAGAATGATTTAAAATTCACATAGATGAAATGATGAATAGTTGCTCTGTTTCATTTTCCTAAGTCTCTAGTTTACAACTTGCTACTCTCCGAATATTGCTTTCATTGGTTTGAAATACTTTTACCTTAATTTGGAAGTTGTGGGTAGCAAAAGCTTAATCTAATTCTAGGTTGTTGCAAGATTAGAATTAGTAATAGGGCTGCTAGTCCTAGTTTGAATGTAAAACTTAGATTTCCGGAGAAATTCTAAAAAGATTTAAGTTTCCCTCAATTGATTGGAAATACCTACCAAAGCAATATGATGTTCATACATAAACAAAACCGTATCCATATGCTATTTGCTTTCACATTGAGCCTAGTCAAACTAGTATAGACCTATGTGAGAAATCATTCAACTCTTTTTGAATTCAAGACTTCACTTGCACATGCTATACTTCTACACTAGAAGGAAGATAAATTCCATCATATCCACCATACCACAACAAAAAGAGAAACTCCATGTTATTCATGTTTAGCACTCTCTTCAAAATTCATTGCAAAGAAAGGGAGTAGAAGACATGGCTATAAAAAGAAAAGAAAAGAAAAAAATCATGCTTACATCATAAGCATGAGAAGAAAAAAAAGAGAGAGAGAAAAGAAAAGTAGCCATGTTTCATCCCTGCAAAAGAAAGAGAGACTATACCAAAAAGGAGTTATCTCAAGTATCCAAATCCACTTCCACTCCATCACACATGCACTAGTCTCGAATCAAAAAGTTTTGATTTGAATTCTCCTAAGGCTTACTCTTTTGACTTAGCAATATATGTGATGCAAATATGCTTACTTACTTTCCTTACCAAGCTCCACATACAAGCCATATTCAATGAGTAGGAATAGTAGAGGCACAATGCTTTGGTGAGGAAATATTTCCACTATCCACAAAGGAGTGACTGAGAGAATCAAATTGAGGTACTTAATATCTAAATTGAATTCTTTGGGATTTAAGTGGAACTTGATTTCTAGGCTATGTTTGCTCCATTTGCTATTCTAGCTTCCAACTACTCATGACTATGAAAAAGCATAAGCCCCATAATAACTTAAGAAAGGTAGGGTATCATAGCCAATTTCTGCAATACTAGGTAGAGTATCTTGTTGTGCATTAGATACTTCTGAAAATAAGACATTGTAGCAACTCCTGATCATCAACCTAAAGTCTTGACTTTGCTCGGGATGAGCAAAGGATAAGCTTGGTGGAGTTTGTTGACGGCTGTTATATACCAATTTCATCCGTCAATTTAACTCAATTATGAGAAGGATTTGTCATTTCTTGCACACATCACCTTTCTATCTAACCCAATTCCATTTGGACTTGGAGAAATATGTGTATGCAGCATTTTATGCAGCAAATGAGGAAATTAGCGGTACCAATCCTCTAAATATCATCCCATCCAATCAGGCAATGACACATGGCATCCCATAGATCAAATGGCCCACAAACAGAAGTATCCAAGGAGATCCAACGGTGTATCACCCATATACATCAATGGGACCCACCTGGCAGCCACCTGGAGAAAGCACACGAGAAACGGTGCAATGAACAGGTCGGCCGAACCAGGGGTCGGCCGACCTGGTCTTTGCACCAAACTCGGTCAGCCTCCACGTGTTGGCTCCTCTTGGCTCTCTGGAGTCAATGGTGACTGATTCGCGCGCCTTTGGTGGTGGGAACCAACCTCAAAACTAGTATAAATAGGACCCCCTACCCCTCACTTCAACACACACCACTTGGGCATCATTCTATTGTATACACTATCTTCCATAGTCCTTAGAGGAGTTAGGATGTAGAGGAGAGCCTCTAGTCCCAAGTCCAAATTGGGAAAGGAGTAGAAGGAGTCTCTCTTCCCAATTCCACATTGGGAAAGGTATGTGTAACACCCTCATTTTCATGCATCATGCCTTGCATACATTCATATACATGTTTAACATTAACCCATAACAAGAGGAACAAGTTTAAAATTTATTGGAGCAAAACCGCACTTAAAAGCGTAGGAAAGTGCGGACTAGTCCGGTTTTGCTGAGGACTAGTCCAATTTCTCTCTGTCTAAAAACGGACTTGTCCGTTTTTGCTGCGTATTAGTCCGATATTTGCCTCTAGACAACTTCGGACTTGTCCGATCTTGTGCGGACTAGTCCGGTATTCCATGAATCCTTGAAAATTTGTTAAGTCCCTGGACTTGTCTGGACTAGTCCGGTGTTCCAGCGGACTTGTCCGTTTTCCTTTCTGACTAAGATCGGACTTGTTCGATTTTAGGCCAGACTTGTCCGATTTTCTCTCTGGACGACTTCGGACTAGTCCGGTCCTTTCCGGACTTGTCCGATATTTCGTGACTCCGAGATTGACCTTTTGTTTTACGACTTGTTTCTTGGGTTTCACGTTAAGTGGTCCTAGGGACGTCGTGCCCAACTCTTTTGGAGCCCATGTGGGACTCTAAAACGGCCTCTACTCATCCCAAACTCGAAATCCATCTAACCCTAGCCTCCACCTCTATATAAACAGCCCCACCCCTTGGTTTGACGTCTATTTGCCACTTTTCCACCCACCCAAACCCTAGTTCGTGGAGAACCACCACCAAGGAGGGAGGAGAAGATCCCAAGCAAGGAGAAGAAGAGGAGGAAACGAAAGAGGATCAAGATCTCCACCAAGTTTCGTCCTTCACCACCAATTCATCTCCAAGTTCATCACCAACCCTAGATCATCAAGATCCAAGTGCTACCTCCAAAGTTTCTTGATTCATTGGAGTCCTAAACACCTAGTATACCTTCTAATCTCTTTTCCTTACGAGAATTCAACCCCTAATCTCCAAATTCACGTCGATCTAGAAAACCCTAATCTGCTGATCCCGTCAAGTGTGGACTTGTCCGGTCTCTAGCGGACTAGTCCGATCTTTCTGGTTAAATTGTGTTGAATTAATTCTAAAATTTGATCTAATCAACTTCAAACCTGTATAAACTCGTTAAAAGCTATTAGAATTAGTTAGTTATCATTAAAAGCAATCTAGTAACAAGTTCTACCTTGCATTTGCATCAATCATGCAGGTCATGACATATTGAGTAATATTTGTGCACTTTTTGATTGTGTTTCTTGTCTTGTATGTTTATTGTGTGGATTAGACGGATTTGCGCTAGAGAGTGCCGCAGAGGATCTACAGCATCAAGAGTTTGAAGGCTTTGACCCTAATCAACAGCAAGAGCAAGGCAAGTGTCCTTGAAGCATATTGATCCTGTTTTTAAAATAAATGTTTTGTTTGCAAAACTGCATGCTTGTGTCAATTTGATGGGAAATCCTATGGTAGGAAGTTTACTAGCGTTGTTAAACCACCCTTGTCACCTGGAATTTATGGTAGAGAGTCGGGAAGGGCTTTTTACCTTTTTGCTTCGCTTAATTAATTGGGATGACAAACAACACTACACATTTAATTATGCATCAATGATATTCTGGTTAATGTGAACTGGTCAATACGATGGGTGATCTAAGCAAGCCTGATATGGGGATGGGTTGGATGTTATGGTGGTTTGCTTGCTTTAGATCTAAGGACCGGTTCATGCGAGAATAAGCCAGGACTACAGTGCCACCACGAGGCCAAGTATGGGTGTGGCGAAGCTGATTAATTAGGGCTTTGCTAGTGCTGTTTGGACTGTTGTGGATGCTCGGGGAAGGGGTAGTCGGATTGGGTTTGTTGATGATTGGTGGGACTACCCTGGGATCCGAATAGCTCAATAGGGGGCCCTTGGTTGAAGATGTGCTCTGCGGGAGACATCGCCACCGGTGAAACCTCAGTGGGGTCTAAATAGGCTAGTAATCCCTTTGTAAAGGCTATTTTGTGATCTCTTGGCCATACACCAAAGGAAGTGTAATTGGCATAAGGGAGGTTCTTTAGTCGCCGACGGGTGATGAAATCACAAACACGTGGGTAAAGAGGTACAAACTCTGCAGAGTATGAAAACTATCATGATAGCTGTGCTCCCGATTATGAGCGCCTGGATGACCTACATGATTAGAGGGAAATTGGTAAATGGGATGGTTCTGGTTTGGTAATGGTTATGGATGGTTATGGATAAATTTTTGGTATTGAATATGGTTTTTGACGATGGTGAAACCTGGAATTATTGATGATGGTAATGAATTCAGTTTGGTATTATGGTATTATTTATGATTATGATGGGTTATTTCACATGCATATAATATATTGCTTTTCAAATGTTTTACTGTACTTTTTAGCACTTTGCCATTATTATTGTCGTCATTTGAATCAGCCACATGTCATACTTTCCACACTTGCTGAGTATGACATGTACTCACTCTTGCAATCCCCTCCCAACAGTTGTAGGTCAGGATTGGGAGTTTAATGGCGATAATGCGGAGTTCTAGGCCGTGTCTACCGTCAGCTTTTCCTGTGGTGTTGATTGGAGCTGCGCATATATATACCCTATTGCTTATGCTTAGTTTGCTTTAGTTGCTTAATTAGTTTATTTCCGCTGCATTAGTTGAACTTGTCATTAATATTCATTAGAGCTTGTATTCGAGGATAATCTGGTTTGTGTAATAAAATTTGGTTAATTAATCTTGTTCTGTGGTAATTTTCTGTATACTCTTTTGTGATTGCACTCGTGTATGTGTGATGAACATCCTGGGCACACATATGCGTTAGCTTGGTTCATTTTTGGAACCGGGCATCACAGATTGGTATCAGAGCTACAGGTTGACCGTAGGATGCAGCCTAGATAGAATGGACACTTTAGAGCACATAGGAGCACTCAGGAATCGATGTGTTTTTGCTTGGAGTGCTGTTTGCTATATATATTGTTTGCTTGTGTGCTTAATAGAGGATTTTGGGATGCTCTAGCATTTCCATGTCCGCCTAGGCTAGTATAGCTAGTTGTTTAGTTTCATATCCCTTGATGCATATAGTTGGGGACGTTTTCTAATTCTTACCTACTGCTTTTCTTCAGATGGTGAGGACTCGCAACCAGAGGGATGGCAATGATGAAGAGGAGAACAATGGAGTGCCTCAGAACAACATCGGACAAGGATCTACTCAGGGAGCTATCAACATTGAGCAGCTATTGGCTATGCAAAACCAGCTCATGCAGACCATGATACAAACTATGGGACAGCTGCAGGCTGGCAATATCAACAATCAACCCCACATGCCTCCACCGCCACCCCCGCCTCCTCATAACCGGTTGGGAGAGTTCATGAGGACTAGGCTGCCAACCTTTGCTCAAGCTGTTGACCCTATGGATGCGGATGATTGGCTCAAGTCCGTGGAGAAGAAGCTAGCTATTGTCCAATGCAGTGACCGGGAGAAGGTCCTATTTGCTTCTCATCAACTAGTTGGAGTAGCTGCGGATTGGTGGGATTCTTATTGCAATGCTCATGAGAATCAAGAGAGAATTACCTGGGCGGAATTCAAGGAGAGTTTCCGTTCTCATTATGTGTTGGAAGGTGTTATGATCTTGAAGAGGCAAGAATTTGAGAACTTGAGACAAGGAAAATCAAGCGTGAGTGAATATCTCAATAAATTCACTCAACTCTCAAGGTATGCGCCCGAGGATGTTAGTTGGGACAGCCGGAAGCAATACTTGTTCATGAGAGGCTTGAACAATGAGATCCAAGTTCAACTACTCAATTGTGATTATGCAAATTTCCAGAAGCTTGTGGACAAAGCAATTGTGGTTGAGAACAAGATCCGTGAGATGGAGCAAGAAATCAAGAGGAAGGCGCCATACCAAGGACAACAACAAGGAAGTAATGTGCGCCCTCGCTTTGCGCCATCCAATGCGCCTCATTACAGCTCCTCTATTCCTGCTCAGCGCCCTGGTTATGCACCGCGCCCAACTCAGTTTGTGCAGCAGCGCCCTGTTATGCAAGCACCTAGGCCTCCAATGCCTTATGCGCCTAGTGCTGATTTTCCTGGAGCCAATGTTCAAAACCAAGCTCGTCCCAATAATTTTGGTGGGGTTAAGAAGTGTTATACTTGTGGAGAAGCTGGACACTTTGCGCATCAATGTCCTAAGTCAGGCCTTGGTCAAGGAAGCAATGCATCGAGGCAAAACTCAAGACCTAATGGAGGAAAACCACAAGGAAGCCGTGGACAGCAGAATTTTGCTCGTGGCAACGTGAACCATGTCTCTACAGAGGATGCTCAACAAGCGGATGACGTGGTCATTGGTATGTTTCTCGCCAACTCCAACCCCGCGACTATGTTATTTGATTCTGGAGCATCGCATTCATTCATTGCATCGAAGTATGTTGCCAAGTATAGTTTGCCTATCTCTCATATGAAGTTTACTCTGTTGGTTAAGTCTCCTGGAGGAGAGATGAGGACAAATATAGTATGTCCAAAAGTAAGCCTTAGAATAAGGGGGTAGACTTCTCCGCCAACCTCATTGTTTTGGATTCTCAAGGATTGGACATTATACTTGGTATGGACTGGTTGAGGAAGAACAATGGAGTTATTGAGTGTGCCACGAAGACGGTGAAGTTGACCAATGAGGAAGGGATCACCGTAGAATTTGAAGCATCTCAAACCGCGCTGAAGCAATTGGAGCTGAATCATATGGACGGTGCCACGATTGAGGAGATTCCGGTGGTGTGTGAATTTTTGGATGTGTTTCCGGATGAGTTGCCAGTTATGCCGCCTAATCGAGACATTGAGTTTGTTATTGATTTAATACCTGGAACTGCACCTATAGCTAAGAGGCCGTATAGGATGCCTCCTATGGAATTAGCGGAGCTCAAGAAGCAAATTCAAGAGCAATTAGAGAAGGGTTTTATTCGCCCTAGCTCTTCACCTTGGGGAGCGCCCGTTCTATTTGTGGACAAGAAGGATGGAACGCAAAGGATGTGCGTGGATTACCGAGCTCTCAACGAGGTGACCATCAAGAACAAGTACACCTTGCCCCGTATAGAGGATTTGTGCCATGGCTCCTAAGGTATTTGCTTAGTATGCTAGCATGGTGCTAGGGTATTTAAGTAGCGTTGGATGTCTCATAGACCCACGGATTGAAGAGGTAGGCAGTAGGTGGTGACAGCCCTATCTGTCCTTTGTAATCGTCCACGTTCGGCTATGCCACAGGCTCTTGGCGGGAGTCACCCTAGTATTGCTAGGGGTAAGCCCGTGCCCGATGTGTTGAATATCATTGCATAGGAATTCATCATTGACAGGACCATTAGTATGTACCTAAAGCTATGTATATGTATTAGGAGCACTATAGGAGCAACTCTCTAACTCTTAATCCAATCTCCCTCTAGGACCCATTTTACCCTTTAGAATAGATTGCCTAGGTGTGTGTCACACTACCCCTATTATCAACTTACCCCTGGCTGGATAATGGATTAGTATCCCATTGCTTGACCATAAGAGTAGTATATACTTTACTCCATTGCCTTCCTTTGGAATAAATATGATACCCTTGGGAATACTCATGGGTGAAATGCTACAACGGTATCTTCCGTGTGCTTGCGGATCTCATCTCTTTATCGGAGATGATCTGTGGTGTTAAGAAATACCAACAAGTATTTCTGGCACCATTGCCGGGGATGATTTGTTAGTATATCTTAGGAGTCGTCAATAGTCATCCATAGCCAAGCTTGGGGAAGGCTCCAAGAAGTTCTTCTTGGTTTGCCTCCACCATGGGGTGGATAGTTGGCTCTTCATCCATCACTCGTGTCATGGGTTGGCTCCACCAATCCATGACCACATTCATGCTAGAGCTGAAGGAGTCCTATTCTCATTCATCATGGATGAGAAAAAGGTCTCCACTTAAGGGGTGGATTGAAGAATGCTCGAGTTCCCATAGCTTGTCATGCACACCACTTCACATGGTGGATATGCTAGTTCTGGAACTGCACCTCCCATTGATGTGTCATGAATATCCAAGTAATTTGAGATTTGTTTGGATAATCCAAGTCATGGATATTCACATGATTTGTGAAAATCTATGTCATCATGGGACGCGTGGGAATTATTTCCCTAAGACCCATGAGGACCTCTTTCAAAGAACAACTCCAATGGCTACCATTCACAAGGAGTTCAAGGGTGGAATTAACATCACCCTTGTATTCAAGGAGGCTATGGCTTTCCAAGGGATTTAAGTTCAGCTAGCCTACCTTGAAGTATCTTGGCCAAGCAAAAATCAAGACAACATTCACATGAAGATCTTGGCCAAGGACAAGAACTTAAGGAGCATTCAAAGTCCAAGATATCCCACATCACTTGTTGGGATTCCCATACTTCGACCAAACCCATTCAACCTAGGGCAAGTGACATTGTTGATGAAGTGTTTCTTGTTTGATTGTGGAGTCCACATGTCATCATGCCCAAGGAAGCCTTTGATCCATGATCAAGGTATGGGTTGATTCAATGGAATATCAATATGGTCAGAGTGGCACCCCTAAGAAGGACAAAGCCTCACCATGCTCATGAAGGAATACATTCAAGAGGGTGAACCCGTCGCTACAACAACATGTCTATATCAATACAACAGGGAGAGGCTAGGGCCACCATGTGGCCCACATGTCCAAATGACAGCCAAATGAGTTTGGCATGTCAAAACAGAAGAAATCGTCCACATCTTCAACTCCAGGATTGGACAACAAATCATCACGCTGAATAGAACGGAGGTAAGTCCTACTCATCGGACTTCAAAAATTCGGTGAGTCCTTGCCAATAGGTTAATTGGTAGTTATCTCATATTTGTTTTCCAAATTGCATCAACCCTTGCATTTGCATGTTTGAAATTCCACACTTGCATGTTAGAAAGTAAAATTTCAAACCATCATAAAACTAAAAATTTGAATTAGGGGAGAAATTTTATTGGATATGAACTACGTGCATGACCACTTGAATTTATCTTCCTAGTTCAAAAAAAAAAAGATTTGCTTTGACCCTCATTGCATTTACAAGTTATTTCAAGCTGGGCAAGACAATTTGAAAATTGGGTTCAATTTTACTTTGGCTAACATAACCCGTTTTCGAGTTGTTTTGTGTGTTCTTGATTCAAGTGTAGCTAGGTCAAAATTGTGAAGAGGTGGTATGGCAAGAAAGTGGAAGGTTTCATCAAGCTCAAGTCACCATTGGGAGGATTTAAGAACACTTCTCTCCTTCAAACTCATTTTGAGTTTGAGGAAGAGAAATGTTCAAGATGATGACCCAATGGAGGAGCCAGAACCAAATCCATTGCCAAATCCAATCTCAACTTGGCATTTGACATCAACCATCAAGCCTACGTCGGAAATCAAGGTTGTGAGTTTCTCACACAAAGACCTTCGTCACCAACTGCTCTTCAAATGAGGTATGAGTTTAAAAATTTTCATTATTTGGTTTGCCATAGAATTGAATGTATTTGCTTGCATTTGTGAGGAAGGTTGACACTTCCTCATCATTTAATTCTCATGCATCCTCACAAGAGTAAGTGTGGGTATTGACTTTTGGATCTCCAAAAGGAAATCCCACCTTACTTGAAAAAATCGAAAACAAGTACCTAGAATCCTTTAAGCATTGTTTTGTATACTTAGTCATTTTTGTCTAGGTTTAGAAAATAAAACTTTTGGGCATGACTTAATTGGTGAATTGGCATATAGAAATTTGGGCATAGTGACAGCCATAATTTCTAATTGAGCTTCATGCATAGATGGTGTCACTAGATTTCAAACTCCTAGGAATAAGTGATATCCTTGCTCTAAAATTGAATTGCATTTTTTGGAGGAGTCACTAAATTTTAAATTCCTAGTGAAGTTCAGGAGGATAAAATTGAGAATCTTGTTTGTCATGCTCTAAATGATAAAATTTGCTCTTGAAAGCTAAGATGGTTAGAAACTTTAAAAGATGTAGGGATCCATATAGTATGTTTCTATCACATGCATTGCTATGAGTAGGATCTTTAGAAAATATGCAACATGAATTATGCATAAAGCTCCACTCTTATCAATGAATAACACGTTGATCATGGATACACTTGACATTGGAACCAATGCATCTTTGATTTTGTTCTTCCCCATATGTACAAATGAAAGTTCGGTTACCTAACCCGAACGGTCATTTGTACAAGTATCGGGAGCTAACCATCCCACTCTATTCAAGAAGGGAAGTTTGCAGGAGTAATATTACTATGTAGGCATTCAAGAAGTTGATTGTTGGGATCCCTAGAGGATCCCATTTCAACATCTCTTGGCCAAGGAGTAAATGAGGATGGCTTGTGCTGCAGCTCTTAAGGTATTTGCTTAGTATGCTAGCATGGTGCTAGGGTATTTAAGTAGCGTTGGTTGTCTCGTAGACCCACGGATTTAAGAGGTAGGCAGTAGGTGGTGACAGCCCTATCTGTCCTTTGTAATCCTACACGTTCGGCTATGCCACAGGCTCTTGGCGGGAGTCATCCTAGTATTTTTAGGGGTAAGCCCGTGCCCGATGTGTTGAATAGCATTGAATAGGAATTCATCATTGAGAGGAGCATTAGTATCTACCTTAGGCTATGTATATGTATTAGGAGCATTGTAGGAGCAACTATCTAACTCTTAATCCAATCTCCCTCTAGGACCCATATCCTTTAGAATAAATTGCCTAGGTGTGTGTCACACTACCCCTATTATCAACTTACCCCCTGTCCGGATAATTGATTAGTATCTCATAGCTTGACCATAAGAGTAGTATATACTTTACTCCATTGCCTTCCTTTGGGATAAATACGATACCCTTGGGAATACTCATGGGTGAAATGCTACAACGGTATCTTCCGTGCGCTTGCGGATCTCATCTCTTTACCGGAGATGATCTGTGGTGTTAAGAAATACCAACAAGCATTTCTGGCGCCGTTGCCGGGGATGATTTGTTAGTATATCTTAGGAGCCGTCAACAGGCGTGCGGTATGACAGGGATCAAATTTTGGTTGACTTCTTTTCTTTTTATGTATTATTTTATTTGTTTAATTATTTATTTATTTTACTTACATATTTCTATTTCTTTGATGATGCAGTCAGGTTGTTTAGTGCGGCCACTACTTTGAGCAGGTTGACTTCTACTTGTCTCCTTTCTGCTCTTTGTTTTATTTATTATTTCTTTTTTCATCTATTATTTTCTTTTATCGTGCGACAATGATCTTTGTGCGGTCAGTGAATTGATCAACGGTTGACTTACATTTATTATTTATACATCTGATATAGTCAAGTGTTAAACTACAACAAACTGTACAATACCGGACTAGTCTGTTTACTACCGGACAAGTTCGTTATGGTACAAAGACGGTATTCGGACTAGTCCGCTACTTTTCAGACTATTCCGGTGTCTGGCACAATTTTTACTTGTTTATTTATTTTTAATTCTTTTAGGTTTGTTCATTTTAATTGTACTTAATTCTTTTGTATGAATTCATCATGTAATTAAACTATTATATTTATATATACTCCTTTAGTTTTATTTATTTCTTTTATCTCATATTTGTTATGGCAAATAAACTACTTTTGGCGTATTTATTTTGGTAATTAATTTTTAATACTTGAGGATGAATGCAAAATGCAATATGAGATGCATATATTTTATATTTTTCTTATAAAAACAATTTCTTCCTATTATTAACTCTAAATTCCTATTTAAGTTTTTAATTTGCCAAAACTCGAAAATTTGGGTGTTGCAATTCTACCCCCTTAAAATGAATCTCGCCCTCGAGATTCGGATGGGTTGAAGAAGAGATTTGGAAATAAAAATTTTGAATCCCCTTTTATATTTGAGTTAGCCAAGTTGAAAATTCTGGGATGTTACAATCTACCCCGCTTAAAAGGAATCTCACCCTCGAGATTTGGACGGATTAAAGAATATATGAGAAAACCCTTGATAACATCTTCATGCTTCCATGTAGCCTCCCGAGCTACCGACGATGACGGCTCGAGGACATTTTGCCTTAGGCTCCATAGGTGTGACGCTGCCGGAGCCCCCTGTGGCACCCTGGACCACGCTGGCGATGGGGATGCTAGATGGCGTGCTGACCACTGACGCTGGCGGAGCCACCGTTTGACAGACCGAGCCTCCCCCCAAAGAATTGTTGACGCCCAATACTGAAGAGGGGCGCCCCGGGGGATGTTGATTTGGAGCGAAGGCCACCTACAGCGGCGCCCTCGGTGGCGACCGAGGGTGTTTCACCTTCATGACCTCGACCACTAGGGCCTTCCCGTTGCCTGTGTCGGGGACCGGTGCCTTCCCCTTGCCTTTCCCTCCGACAGCGGGTGCCTCCTCCGCCCTGGAAGCTTCGGAGCCTAAAGAAGGTGTGGACTCCTCCGGAGAGTCGATGATGGCCAAGCCCCGGCTCTCATCACAACCTGCCGTGATGCGAGACCGATCATGTCCAAGTTGGGCATCTCCTTCAGAACCTTCGTCTGAAGGTCTCGATCTGTGCAAAGCGATGGGTAGGCCCGCGGGAAGTTGAAGACGTCGTCCGACAGCAGGTCACTGCACGCCTTGGACATTGCATCGAGAACCTCTTTCGGGGTCGTCTCTGTGTCGCGACCCCGCACCAGCCGAGTGCCATCTTGTAGCCCAAAGTAGAGCCCTGTAGGACAACAAAGCTGCGTAAGGGGAGCCAAGCGTCGATGGATGAAGTCTGCCATCACCTTCAACTCTGACAAACCATGATCCGCCAGGAATTGGATCCTCTCCATCACTGGGGTGTAGGCTTGCTCCAACTCCAACCGCCCCTCCCAGGTCTCCTTCCTGATCGTTGCCCACCCGACGGGCATAACCAGATGGTCATGGGCATCGACTTGTATGATCACCCAGTCCTTCCTCCAATCAGCCCACTTCACCAAAGAGAGTGGTGTGATGTACTTGAAGTGGTTGTTGGCCCGATGCTGGAAGCAGTAGTCGTCGTGGAAGTTGAATTTGTTCTTCTTCCTGGTCTGCCTCAGCACGAAGAACTTCTGGAACACTGGTACGCTCGGATACACCATGACGAACATCTCACAGAAATGTGAGAACACCACCACCGCCACCAGAGAGTTCGGCGATAGGTGATGAAGCTCAAGCCCAAGGACTTCCAGGAGTGTCACCAGAAAAGAGGAAACAAGAGGGATGAACCCGGAGTATGCATACGCCTGGAAGAAGACGATCTCCTTCTCTCCCAACTCCAGTGGCAAGGAGCCGGGACGGATCAGATCCAGCCGCTCCTTGTCCTCCTAGCCAAAAAGCCACCTCACGGGAGAGACATCCTCCATCTGGGAAGGAGGCAAAGCTGAGTCCAGTGGAGCAGGGGTCGAGAAACTCAAGGGTGGGTAGACGCTCAAGGAGGAATACGAAGGATCAAATGCCTGGGGCGTCTGGAAGGAAGGAACCTCCATCGTGCACAAAGGTACCCATTTTAAGAACCTTAGTGTGTGACGCCCGGTTCCGGAAAATGAACCAAGCTAACGCATATGTGTGCCCAGGATGTTCATCACACATACACGAGTGCAATCACAAAAGAGTATACAGAAAATTACCACAGAACAAAATTAATTAACCAAATTTTATTACACAAACCAGTTTATCCTCGAATACAAACTCCAATGAATATTGATGACAAGTTCAACTAATGCAGCAGAAATAGACTAATTAAGCAACGAAACAGCTAGGCAGCATAAGCAATAGGGTATATATGCGTAGCTCCAATCAACACCACAGGCAAAGCTGACGGTAGACCAGGCCTAGAACTCCGCATTATCACCATTAAACTCCCAATCCTGACCTGCAACTGTTGGGAGGATTGCAAGAGTGAGTACATGTCGTACTCAGCAAGTGTGGAAAGTATGACATGTGGCTTATTCAAATGACGACAATAATAATGGCAAAGTGCTGGAAAGTACAGTAAAACATTTGAAAAGCAATATATATATATATATATATATTATATGTATGTGAAGTAAACCCATCATAATCATAAGTAATATCATAATATCAATCCACAATTCACCATCCTCATCAATAATTCCAGATTTCACCATTTGCCAATAACCATATTCAATACCAGAAATTAATCCATAACCATCCATAACCATTACCAAACCATAACCATTACCAAATTCCAATTTCCCTCTAATCATGGAATTTGTCCAGGTGCTCATAACCAGGAGCACTGCTATCATGATAGTTTTAATAGACTCTGCAGAGTTTGTACCACTTTACCCACATATTTGTGATTTCATCACCCGTCGGCGACTAAAGAACCTCCCTTATGCCAATTACACTTCCTTTGGTGTATGGCCAAGAGATCACAAAATAGCATTTACAAAGGGATTACTAGCCTATTTAGACCCCACTGAGGTTTCACCGGTGGCGATGTCTCCCGCAGAGCACATCTTCAACCAAGGGCCCCCTCTTGAGCCATTCGGATCCCAGGGTAGTCCCACCAATCATCAACAAACCCAATCCAACTACCCCTTCCCCGAGCATCCACAATGGTCCAAATAGCACTGGCAAAGCCCTAATTAATCAGCTACGCCGCACCCATACTTGGCCTCGTGGTGGCACTGTAGTCCTAGCTTATTCTCGCATGAACCGGTCCTTAGATCTAAAGCAATCAAACCACCATATCGTCCAACCCATCCACATACCTGGCTTGCTTAGATCACCCATTACCATATCATATTTAACCAGTTCATGTTAACCATAGTCTCATTCATGCATAATTAAATTGAGTGGTATAGTTGTTTTCCCATCCCAGTTGATTAAGCGAAGCAAAAAGGTAAAAACAATTCCCGACTCTCTACCATATATTACAGGTGACAAGGGTGGTTTAGCAATTCTAGTCAACTTCCTACCATAGGATTCCCATCAAATTGACACAAGCATGCAATTTTGCAAACAAAACATTTATTTTAAAAACAGGATCAATATGCTTCAAGGACACTTGCCTTGCTCTTGCGGTTGATTAGGGTCAATTTCTTCAAACTCTTGGTGTTGTAGATCCTCCGCGGCATTCTCTAGCGCAAATCCGTCTAATCCACACCATAAACATACAAGACAAGAAACACAATCAAAGAGTGCACAAATATTACTCAATATGACATGACATGCATGATTGATGCAAATGCAAGGTAGAACTTGTTAATAGATCGCTTTTAATGATCACTAACTAGTTCTAATAGATTTTAACAAGTTTATACAGGTTTGGATTCGATTAGATCAAATTTTAGAATCAATTTGATGTAATTTAACCAGGAAGATCAGACTAGTCCGCTAGGGACCGGACAAATCCGTACTTGACGAGATCAACAGATTAGGGTTTTCTAGATCGACGTGAATTTGGAGAATAGGGGTTGAATTCTCGTAAGGAAAAGAGAATAGAAAGTATACCAGGTGTTTAGAACTCCAATGAATCAAGAAAATTGGAGGTAACACTTGGATCTTGATGATCTAGGGTTGGTGATGAACTTGGGGATGAATTGGTGGTGAAGGACGAAACTCGGTGGAGATCTTGATCCTCCTTCGTTTCCTCCTCTTCTTCTTCTTGCTTGGGATATTCTCCTCCCTCCTTGATGGCGGCTCCCCACGAAATAGGGTTTGGGTGGGTGGAAAAGTGGCAAATAGATGTCAACCCAAGGGGTGGGGCTGTTTATATAGAGGTGGGGGCTAGGGTTAGATGGATTTCAAGTTTAGGGGTGAGTAGAGGCCGGTTTAGAGTCCCACATGGGCTCTAAAAGAGTTAGGCACGACGTCCCTAGGCCCACTTAACGTGAAACCCAAGAAACAAGTCGTAAAACAAAAGATCAATTTGGAGTCACGAAACATCGAACAAGTCCGGACAGGAACGGACTAGTCCGAAGTCGTCCAGAGAGAAAATCGGACAAGTCTGGACAAAGATCGGACAAGTCCGAATTTGAACTGAAAGGAAAATGGACAAGTCCGCTGGAACACCGGACTAGTCCGGAGAAGTCCAAGGACTTAGCAAATTTTCAAGGATTCTTGGAGCATCGAACTAGTCCGCACAAAATCGGACAAGTCCGAAAGTTTCCAGTAGCAAAAATCGGACTAATCCGCAGCAAAAACGGACAAGTCCGTTTTTAGTAAGAGAGAAATTGGACTAGTCCGCAGCGAAACCGGACTAGTCCGCACTTTCCTGCGTTTTAAGTGCGGTTTTGTTCCAAATCAAATTTTAAACTCGTTCCTCTTGTTGTGGATTAACGTTAAATATGTATATGAATGTATGTAGGGCATGATGCATGAAAATGAGGGTATTACAAACCTACCCCCCTTAAAATGAATCTCGCCCTCGAGATTCGACGCAGAAGAGAAGAGATAGGGAAAATCCTTCTTGAGATCATTCTCCAATTCCCACGTCGCTTCTTTTTCTGTGTGGTGCTTCCATTGAACTTTACACCATCTAATAACCTTGTTCCTTGTGACTCTCTCCTTGGTTTCCAAGATTTTGATCGGTTGCTCGGCATAAGTCAAATCTTCCTCTAGTTCCAATTCTTCCATTGGCACTTGCTCTTCCAGTACTCTCAAACACTTCTTGAGCTGGGAAACATGAAAGACATCATGTACATCCGAAAGATGAGCTGGCATCTCCAACTTATACGCTACTTCTCCTCTTTTGTCCAAAACCTTGAACGGTCCAATATAGCGAGGTGCGAGCTTACCCCTTATGTTAAATCTCTTATGACCTCTCATTGGTGACACCTTGAGGTAAACAAAATCTCCCATTTCAAAGGCTAGTTTTCTTCTCCTATTGTCCGCATAGCCTTTTTGCCTTGATTGGGAAGCCCTCAAGTTTTCACGAATTATTTGGACTTGCTTTTCGGCTTCTTGCAACACATCCGGACCAAATACTTGATTTTCTCCTGCCTCATTCCAGAATAAAGGTGTCCTACACTTCCTCCCATAAAGCGCTTCATTTGGTGACATTTTCAAGCTTGCTTGGTAACTATTGTTGTATGAAAATTCCGCGTATGGCAAGCTTTTGTCCCAGCTTTTCCCATGCTTCAAAGCACAAGCTCTTAACATGTCCTCCAAAATCTGATTGGTCCTCTCACTTTGTCCATCCGTTTGAGGATGATATGCTGAACTAAAGTTCAACCTCGTTCCCAAAGCTTCATGCAATTTTTGCCAAAATCTGGAGGTAAATTGTGAACCTCTATCCGAGACTATCTTCTTACGTACTTCATGTCGGCACACAATATGCTCCACATACAATTCTGCTAGCTTCGCGGTGGTATATGTGGTCTTGACAGGAATGAAGTGAGCTGATTTTGTCAATCGATCTACAATGACCCATATTGAATCATAGCTAGACTGGGTTCGCGGTAATCCAACTATAAAGTCCATACCGATCTCTTCCCACTTCCACTCCGGAATCTTTAATAGCTGCAATAATCCTGCTGGCCTTTGATGTTCCTCCTTGACTCGTTGACACACATCACACAATGCAACATATTCTTCTATGTCCTTCTTCATGCTATCCCACCAATAGCAAATCTTCAAGTCTTTGTACATCTTCGTACAACCGGGGTGAATCGAGTAAGGCGAGTCATGTGCCTCCTTTAATATTGTCTCCCGAATATGCTTTACATTAGGCACAACGATTCTCTTTCCAAGCCATAAGGTACCATGTTCGTCCTCATCAAATCTGAATTCTCTCCCTTCTTCGGTCCTTTCCTTAATTTCCTTGATTTCCTTATTTGTGGTTTCTGCCTCTCGAATTTCTTGTTCCAAAGTTGGGTTTAACTCCATCATCTCCATCTCATTTACAAACCCGAGGTTCAACCGTTCAAACTCCTTGCATAACTCGGATGGTAACTCTCGAACTGTGAGTTGGTGACTTACTCCCTTTCTACTCAAAGCATCAGCCACTACATTGGCTTTTCTCGGATGATAGTTGATCCCCAAGTCATAATCTTTGATGAGCTCCAACCATCTTCGTTGCCTCAAGTTCATATCCGTTTGTGTGAAAATATACTTCAAACTCTTATGGTCCGTATAAATTTCACACCTATGTCCAAGGATATAGTGTCTCCAAATCTTCAATGCATGTACCACGGCTGCGAGTTCCAAATCGTGCGTGGGGTAATTCTGCTCATGTTTCTTCAATTGTCTTGATGCATAGGCGACCACTTGACCTTCTTGCATCAATACACACCCGAGTCCTTGTCTCGATGCATCACAATAGATGTTGAAACTCTTGCTTGCATCCAGCAATACCAAAACTGGGGTTGTTGTCAACCTCTTCTTCAACTCCTCAAAACTATTCTGACAAGCTTCAGTCCATTGGAACGCCTTTACCTTCATTAGCAACTCCGTCATAGGCTTGGCTATCTTGGAAAACTCCTTGATGAATCTACGGTAATATCCAACCATCCCAAGAAAACTTCTTATTTCCTTTACATTTTGCGGCGGTTCCCACTTCAACACGTCTCTCACTTTTTCGGGGTCAACCGATACTCCTCCTCCTGAAATTATATGACCCAAACATGACACCTCTCTCAACCAAAACTGACACTTGTTGAACTTGGCATACAATTGATGCTCCCTCAATTTCTGCAACGTAAGGCTCAAGTGTTCCTCATGCTCTTTCTCATCCTTCGAGTAGACCATGATGTCATCAATAAACACCACAACGAACTTATCCAAGTACTCCATGAAGACCTTATTCATGAGGTACATAAAGTAGGCAGGTGCATTTTTCAATCCAAAAGACATCATGGTGTACTCATAAGATCCATACCGTGTTCTAAAAGCTGTCTTGGGTATGTCCGATGGTCTAATCTTCATTTGAAAGTATCCCGACCTCAAATCAATCTTAGAGAAGACACAAGCACCCTTCATCTGATCAAACAAGTCTTCTATGTGTGGCAAGGTATACTTGTTCTTTATTGTTACCTCGTTGAGAGCTCGGTAATCCACGCACATCCTTTGGGATCCATCCTTCTTGTCCACAAACAGCACGGGCGCTCCCCAAGGTGAAGAGCTAGGGCGAATAAAACCCTTCTCTAGTTGCTCTTGAATTTGCTTCTTGAGCTCCTCTAATTCCAAAGGAGGCATCATATACGACCTCTTAGCTATAGGTGCAGTTCCAGGGATTAAATCAATAACAAACTCAATGTCTCGATCAGGTGGCATACCTGGAAACTCGTCCGGAAAAACATCCAAAAATTCACACACCACCGGAATCTCCTCAATTGTGGCACCATCCATATGATTCAACTCCGATTGCTTAGGTGCGGTTTGAGATGCTTCAAATTCTACGGTGATCCCTTATTCGTTTGTCAACTTCACCGTCTTAGTGGCACACTCAATAACTCCATTGTGCTTCTTCAACCAGTCCATACCAAGTATAATGTCCAACCCTCGAGATTCCAAAACTATGAGATTGGCGGAGAAGTCTACCCCCCTTATTCTAAGGCTCACTTTTGGACATACTATATTTGTCCTCATCTCTCCTCCAAGAGACTTAACCAATAGAGTAAACTTCATATGAGAGATAGGCAATCTATACTTGGCAACATACTTCGATGCAATGAATGAATGTGATGCTCCAGAATCAAATAACATAGTCGCGGGGTTGGAGTTGGCGAGAAACATACCAATGACCACGTCATCCGCTTGTTGAGCATCCTCCGTAGAGACATGGTTCACGTTGCCACGAGCGAAATTCTGCTATCCACGGTTCCCTTGTGGCTGTCCTCCATTAGGTCTTGGGTTTTGCCTTGGTGCATTGCTTCTTTGACCAAGGCCTGACTTAGGACATTGATGCGCGAAGTGTCCAGCTTCTCCACCAGTATAACACTTCTTAACTCCACCAGAATTATTGGGACGAGCTTGGTTTTGAGCATTGGCTCCAGGAAAATCAGCACGAGGCGCATAAGGCATCGGAGGCCTAGGTGCTTGCATGACAGGGCGCTGCTGCACAAACTGAGTTGGGCGTGGTGCATAACCAGAGCGCTGAGCAGGAGTAGAGGAGCTGTAATAGGGCGTATTGGGCGGTGCAAGGCGAGGGCGCACATTACTTCCTTGTTGATGTCCTTGATATGGTGCCTTCCTCTTGATTTCTTGCTACATCTTGCGAATCTTGTTCTCCACCACAATTGCTTTGTCCACGAGCTTCTGAAAATTGGCATAATCGCAGTTGAGTAGTTGCACTTGGATCCCATTGTTGAGGCCACTCATGAACAAATATTGTTTACGGCTGTCCCGACTAACATCCTCGGGCGCATACCTTGAGAGTTGAGTGAACTTATTGAGATATTCACTCACGCTTGATTTTCCTTGCCTTAAATTTTCAAATTATTGCCTCTTCAAGAGCATAACACCTTCCGACACATAATGAGAACGAAAATTCTCCTTGAATTCGGCCCAAGTAATTCTCTCTTGGTTCTCATGAGCATTGCAATAAGCATCCCACCAATCCGTAGCTGCTCCAACTAGTTGATGAGAAGCGAACAGGACCTTCTCCCGGTCACTGCATTGGACAATAGCTAGCTTCTTCTCCACGGACTTGAGCAAAGTTTGTCGGCCTAGTCCTCATAAACTCTCCCAATCGGTTATGAGGAGGCGGGGGTGGCGGTGGAGGCATGTGGGGCTGATTGTTGATATTGCCAGCTTGCAGCTGTCCCATAGTCTGTATCATGGTCTGCATGAGCTGGTTTTGGATGGCCAATAGCTGCTCAATGTTGATAGCTCCCTAAGTAGATCCTTGTCCAAGGTTGTTCTGAGGCACTCCATTGTTCTTCTCCTCATCATTGCCATCCCTCTGGTTGTGAGTCCTCACCATCTGAAGAAAAGCAATAGGTAAGAATTAGAGAACGCCCCCAACTATATGCATCAAGGGATATGGAACTAAACAGCTAGCTACACTAGCCTAGGTGGACATGGCAATGCTAAAGCACCCCAAAATCCTCTATTAAGCACACAAGCAAGCAATATATATAGCAAACAGCACACCAAAGAAAAACACATCGATTCTTGAGTGCTCCTATGTGCTCTAAAGTGTCCATTCTATCTAGGTTGCGTCCTACGATCAACCTGTGGCTCTGATACCAATCTGTGATGCCCGGTTCCAAAAAATGAACCAAGCTAACGCATATGTGTGCTCAGGATGTTCATCACACATACACGAGTGCAATCACAAAAGAGTATACAGAAAATTACCACAGAACAAAATTAATTAACCAAATTTTATTACACAAACCAGATTATCCTCGATACAAACTCCAATGAATATTGATGACAAGTTCAACTAATGCAGCGGAAATAGACTAATTAAGCAAACTAAACAGCTAGGCAGCATAAGCAATAGGGTATATATGCGCAGCTCCAATCAACACCACAGGCAAAGCTCACGGTAGGCACGGCCTAAAACTCCGTATTATCACCCTTAAACTCCCAATCGTGACCTGCAACTGTTGGGGGGGATTGCAAGAGTGAGTACATGTCGTACTCAGCAAATGTGGAAAGTATGACATGTGGCTTATTCAAATGACGACAATAATAATGGCAAAGTGCTGGAAAGTACAGTAAAACATTTGAAAAGCAATATATATATTATATGTATGTGAAGTAAACCCATCATAATCATAAGTAATATCATAATACCAATCCACAATTCACCATCCTCATCAATAATTCCATATTTCACCATTTTCCAATAACCATATTCAATACCAGAAATTAATCCATAACCATCCATAACCATTACCAAACCATAACCATTACCAAATTCCAATTTCCCTCTAATCATGGAAGTTGTCCAGGTGCTCATAACCGGGAGCACGGCTATCATGATAGTTTTAATAGACTCTGCAGAGTTTGTACCACTTTACCCACGTATTTGTGATTTCATCACCCGTCGGCGACTAAAGAACCTCCCTTATGCCAATTACACTTCCTTTGGTGTATGGCCAAGAGATCACAAAATAGCCTTTACAAAGGGATTACTAGCCTATTTAGACCCCACTGAGGTTTCACCAGTGGCGATGTCTCCCGCAGAGCACATCTTCAACCAAGGGCCCCCTCTTGAGCCATTCAGATCCCAGGGTAGTCCCACCAATCATCAACAAACCCAATCCGACTACCCCTTCCCCGAGCATCCACAATGATCCAAATAGCACTGGCAAAACCCTAATTAATCAGCTACGCCGCACCCATATTTGGCCCCGTGGTGGCACTGTAGTCCTGGCTTATTCTCGCATGAACAGGTCCTTAGATCTAAAGCAAGCAAACCACCATATCGTCCAACCCATCCACATACCAGGCTTGCTTAGATCACCCATTACCATATCATATTTAACCAGTTCATGTTAACCATAGTCTCATTCATGCATAATTAAATTGAGTGGTATAGTTGTTTTCCCATCCCTGTTGATTAAGCGAAGCAAAAAGGTAAAAACCCTTCCCGACTCTCTACCATATATTCCAGGTGACAAGGGCGGTTTAGCAATTCTAGTCAACTTCCTACCATAGGATTCCCATCAAATTGACACAAGCATGCAATTTTGCAAACAAAACATTTATTTTAAAAACAGGATCAATATGCTTCAAGGACACTTGCCTTGCTCTTGCGGTTGATTAGGGTCAATTTCTTCAAACTCTTGGTGTTGTAGATCCTCCGCGGCACTCTCTAGCGCAAATCTGTCTAATCCACACCATAAACATACAAGACAAGAAACACAATCAAAGAGTGCACAAATATTACTCAATATGACATGACATGCATGATTGATGCAAATGCAAGGTAGAACTTGTTAATAGATCGCTTTTAATGATCACTAACTAGTTCTAATAGATTTTAACAAGTTTATATAGGTTTGGATTTGATTAGATCAAATTTTAGAATCAATTTGATGTAATTTAACCAGGAAGATCGGACTAGTCCGCTAGGGACCGGACAAGTCCGTACTTGACGAGATCAACAGATTAGGGTTTTCTAGATCGACGTGAATTTGGAGATTAGGGGTTGAATTCTCGTAAGGAAAAGAGAATAGAAGATATACCAGGTGTTTATAACTCCAATGAATCAAGAAACTTGGAGGTAACACTTGGATCTTGATGATCTAGGGTTGGTGATGAACTTGGGGATGAATTGGTGGTGAAGGACGAAACTCGGTGGAGATCTTGATCCTCCTTCGTTTCCTCCTCTTCTTCTTCTTGCTTGGGATCTTCTCCTCCCTCCTTGATGGCAGCTCCCCACGAAATAGGGTTTGGGTGGGTGGAAAAGTGGCAAATAGATGTCAACCCAAGGGGTGGGGCTGTTTATATAGAGGTGGAGGCTAGGGTTAGATGGATTTCGAGTTTAGGGATGAGTAGAGGCCGGTTTAGAGTCCCACATGGGCTCTAAAAGAGTTAGGAACGACGTCCCTAGGCCCACTTAATGTGAAACCCAGGAAACAAGTCGTAAAACAAAAGATCAATTCGGAGTCACGAAATATCGGACAAGTCCGGACAGGAACGGACTAGTCTGAAGTCGTCCAGAGAGAAAATCGGACAAGTCTGGCCAAAGATCGGACAAGTCCGAATTTGAATAGAAAGTAAAACGGACAAGTCCGCTGGAACACCGGACTAGTCCGGAGAAGTCCAAGGACTTAGCAAATTTTCAAGGATTCTTGGAGCATCGGACTAGTCCGCACAAAATCGGACAAGTCCAAAAGTTTCCAGTAGCAAAAATCAGACTAATCCGCAGCAAAAACGAACAAGTCCATTTTTAGTCAGAGAGAAATCGGACTAGTCCGCAGCGAAACCGAACTAGTCTGCACTTTCCTACGTTTTAAGTGCGGTTTTGTTCCAAATCAAATTTTAAACTCGTTCCTATTGTTGTGGATTAACGTTAAATATGTATATGAATGTATGTAGGGCATGATGCATGAAAATAAGGGTTTTACATAGTGGCATTTAGGTGCACCGTGCAAATTTGAGCGAGCTCCGAATCAACAGCTCGTACCACGGTGTCCATGACAAACGGGCCTAGGTTTCCCATTAGGAAAACCGGCCCGAGCAGTTCTTCGCCTAATAAGGCAACCTGGCAATTCCCATAAAGATGGAAGGGAAAGCAGCAGAAGTGCAGCAGGCACCTTGGGAACCATCACGATAATGTCGCAGCAAGCAAATATCCCGTTGCCGCGACCCCTCAACCAGAGACGGATGCGTGGTCACAGCAGCAGAGGAGCACACTACTTCGATTGATCAAGACAAAATTAAAAATTTGCGTGGGAAAGCGCGATAAGGCCTCCACCCTCGGGATCGTCGCCTCCCCCCAAGGTGGAGCCAGGGGCCACTGTCGGTACCCTACATACCGTGTGCCCTTGCGCACAAGCTACAGCCGCGGAGGTGGGGTCCTAAGGTGCCACATGTTCAAGGGACCCGGACCCATCAGTCTCAGATGGGAGGTCCAGGATATCCGCAAGAAACCCAAAGGAGAAGATCAACACCCCCTTTGGAGACGAGTCCCCAGGTAACCACGTGTCCAGCATGTAAGGACCCCTCCTCCTCGGGAGGTGAGCTCCCGGCACTGATACGTGTCCAGGAGGACGAGGCCTAGCCATCCCCGCAGAGGTGAGCTCTCGACCTGCCACGTGGCGCACAAGGTGGGACCTGACCTCCGCTGCATCGGTGAGGTCCCGAGCTGCCACGTGGCCCACAAGGTGGGACCAGACCTCCTATGTGACGCTCGGTTCCGAAAATGAACCAAGCTAATGCATATGTGTGCCCAGGATGTTCAACACACATACACGAGTGATTCACAAATGATAGACAGATAATTACCACAGCTCAAATTATTAAATAAGTACTCTTATTACATAATTCATTAAATCCTCGAATACAAGCTCTAATGAATATTAATGATAAGTTCAACTAATGCAGCGGATATAAACTAATTAAGCAACTAAGCAAACTAAGCAAAAGGGAATAGCGTAGCTCCATGCAACACCACAGGCAAAGCTTACGGTAGACACGGCCTAGATCTCCACATTATCGCCATTAAACTCATAATTCTAACCTGCAACTGTTGGGTGGGGGATTGCAAGAGTGAGTACATGTCGTACTCAGCAAGTGTGGAAAGTATGACATGTGGCTGATTCAAATGACGAATGTAATAATGGCTAAGTGCTGAAAAGTACAGTAAAACATTTGAAAAGCAATATATTACATTTATGTGTAAGTAAACCCATCATTAACCATGTAACCATAATAACACCAGTCCATAATTCAACATTACCAATGACCATAATCGATGTCATAAACCATAATTCCATCTCATAACCATAACCATAATCATAATATCAACCATAACCATTACCAAACCATAACCATCCCAAATTCCAGTTTCCAACTCTAATCATGTAGGTCATCCAGGCGCTCATAACCGGGAGCACGGCTATCATGATAGTTTTAATTAACTCTGCAGAGTTTGTACCACTTTACCCATGTGTTTGTGATTTCATCACCCGTCGGCGACTAAAGAACCTCCTTATTGCCAATTACACTTCCTTTGGTGTATGGCCAAGAGATCACAAAATAGCCTTTACAAAGGGATTACTAGCCTATTCAGACCCCACTGAGGTTTCACCGGTGGCGATGCCTCCAACTGAGCACATCTTCAACCAAGGGCCCCCTCTTGAGCCATTCGGATCCCAGGGTAGTCCCACCAATCATCAACAAACCCAATCCGACTACCCCTTCCCCGAGCATCCACAATGGTCCAAACAGCACTAGCAAAGCCCTAATTAATCAGCTACGCCGCACCCATACTTGGCCTCGTGGTGGCACTGTAGTCCTGGCATATTCTCGCATGAACCGGTCCTTAGATCTAAAGCAAGCAAACCACCATAACATCCAACCCATCCACATACCCGGCTTGCTTAGATCACCCATCGTATTGACCAGTTCACATTAACTAGAATATCATTGATGCATAATTAAATGTGTAGTGTTGGTTTTTCCATCCCAATTAATTAAGCGAAGCAAAAAGGTAAAAACTCTTCCCGACTCTCTACCATAAATTCCAGGTGACAAGGGTGGTTTAGCAAATCTAGTAAACTTCCTACCATAGGATTCCCATCAAATTGACACAGCATGCAGTTTTGCAAACAAAACATTTATTTTAAAACAGGATCAATATGCTTCAAGGACACTTGCCTTGCTCCGGCGGATGGGGTTGCTCAAGCGTTTCGAAGTCTTGATTCTGAAAAGCCTCGTACACGATCTCTTGAGCACTTCCCTCTACTCGTGATCACACATACAAGAATATACATACAAATCAACATGATGCACACACATTAATCAACATGCGATGATACGCATGCATGCAAGGTACAATAATTAATTAACTACGGTTGTTTATTAATTAGATGCAACTAGTTCATACGCGTTCATATGAGTTTACGGGGATTTTAACGTGAATTAATGCTGCTGAAAATAAAATTATGGTGCAACTAAAATCAATTTATGTCTATTAGATCTAATACGGTCGCTAAAATTCGCATCGGGAACGAATCCTACCGTAGATCTGACGGCTTGACGGTCGCGGGATGGGAACAATGCGTAGACGAAGTGGATGTCGCAGCAGTCCTTTGGCGGCATGACGACGGTGGCGCGATGTCGGCGACGATCTCCGGCGAACGGTGGTGCCCTCCTCTTTTTCTCCCTCTTCTTCCCCTTCTTTTTCTCTTTTTTTCTTCCCTGGGCGCAGCTCTGCGGACTCCCTTTTTGCTTCTGTACCGGCGACTGCGTCTGGCGGCTGGGAACGGAGGCTTTCGGTCATATTTATAGGGGCGGCGGAACAGACGACGCGGGAGAATCGGCGCTAGAATCGGGAGCGGGCGGGATCGGGACTCGGTCGGGAAAATCGGGGCGGCTTGGTCGTTACGGCGCGGGAGTGCGGGGTAGGGTCCGCCAGGTGCGGGAGCGCGGCGGGTTCGGCGCGCGAGCGCGGGAACCGCGCGGGAGCGCGCTCGCTCGGCGCGTTTCGGCAGGGTGGGACCCGGCCGCGGGGCTGGAGCGCTGGGAGGCGCGCGGCCGATTCGGCGTGGGGGCGGGGCCTCGGGCGCGGGCGACGCGTGCGGAGGGGCCGGGCGCAGGCGGCACGTGGGCGGGACGCGCGGCCGGGTGCGGCGTCGCGTCGCGACGGGGGGGAGAGCGGGGCCCGGGCTGGGAGCGTAGCGGGTGGGAGGCGGGGTGTCAGGCGGCGGGGTGGCGATCGAGGCGGGGCGGCCGCGCGTGAACGCGCGTGGGAGGCGGGCGGGCTGGCGCGCGCATCGGGGCGCAGGCGGCTAGGTCCGGGCGGGCGTGGGCGCCGAGGCGGCGTCAGGCGGCGGCGGGGCCCAGCCGCGCGGTGCGCGTGGGCGTGGGGTCCGCCAGCAGGCGCGGGGGCCGAGGCGCCTGGCGCGCGCGGTCGGGTGCGGGGCCAGCTGGCTGGGCTGGCTCGGCCGCCTGGCCAGCGGTCCCTTTTCATTTTTTTTTCTTTTTTTTTCTCCTTTTTTTTAAACATATTACTGTTTTTTTTATATTATTTATTTATCTTATTTATTTTATTCATTTATTATTTTTAATATTAATATTTTATCTATTTCTATATATTGATATATATTATTTATATATATACTTATATATATTTTTATTATTATTATTTTTTTATATACTTATTCCTCATTACAAGTTTTATGCAATAATTATTATTTTCTATTTCCTCTTTTGCTACATACATTTGTATATTTTATCATTTTTCTTTTATCCTACTAATGTTTAATACATGATCATGTATGCAATGCAGGATGCGAAAATTTAGGGTGTTACAATTCTACCCCCCTTAAAGTGAATCTCGCCCTCAAGATTCGATAGCGTGGAGAAAAGGTGAGGGAATTCTGCCTTCAGGTCTTCTTCACGTTCCCATGTAGCTTCGGTTTCCGTATGGTGTTTCTTTTCCACTTTGCACCAACGGATCCTCTTATTCCTCATGAATCCAAAACAATGAGGTTGGCGGAGAAGTTTACCCCCCTTATTCTAAGGCTTATTTTTGGACATACTATATTTGTCCTCATCTCTCCTCTAGGAGACTTAACCAATAGGGTAAACTTCATATGAGAGACAGGCAAACTATACTTGGCAACATGCTTCGATGCAATGAATGAATGCGATGCTCCAGAATCAAATAACATAGTCACGGGGTTAGAGTTGGCGAGAAACATACCAATGATCACGTCATCCGCTTGTTGAGCATCCTCCGTAGAGACATGGTTCACGTTGCCACGAGCAAAATTCTGCTGTCCACGACTTCCTTGTGGCTGTACTCCATTAGGTCTTGGGTTTTGCCTCGGCGCATTGCTTCTTTGACCAAGGCCTGACTTAGGACATTGATTCGCAAAGTGTCCAGCTTCTCCACAAGTATAGCACCTCTTAACTCCACCGGAATTATTGGGACGAGCTTGGTTTTGAGCATTGGCTCCAGGAAAATCAGCACGAGGCGCATAAGGCATTGCTTGCATAACAGGGCGCTGCTGCACAAACTGAGTTGGGTGTGGTGCAAAGTCAGGGCGCTGAGCAGGAATAGAAGAACAGTAATAGGGTGCATTGGGTGGTGCAAGACGAGGGCGCGCATTACTTCCTTGTTGTTGTCCTTGATATGGCGCCTTCCTCTTGATTTCTTGTTCCATCTCACGGATCTTGTTCTCAACCACAATTGCTTTGTCCACAAGCTTCTGAAAATTGGCATAATCGCAGTTGAGTAGTTGCACTTGGATCTCATTGTTGAGGCCTCTCATGAACAAATATTGCTTCCGGCTGTCTCGACTAACATCCTCGGGCGCATACCTTGAGAGTTGAGTGAACTTGTTGAGATATTCACTCACGCTTGATCTTCCTTGCCTTAAGTTCTCGAATTCTTGCCTCTTCAAGATCATAACACCTTCCGGCACATAATGAGAACAAAAATTGTCCTTGAATTCGGCCCAAGTGATCCTCTCTTGATTCTCATGAGCATTGCAATGAGCATCCCACCAATCGGCAGCTGCTCCAACGAGTTGATGAGAAGCAAATAGGACCTTCTCCCGGTCACTGCATTGGACAATAGCAAGTTTCTTCTCCACGGACTTGAGCCAATCATCAGCATCCAGAGGGTCAGCAGCTTGAGCAAAGGTTGGCGGCCTAGTCCTCATAAACTCTCCCAATCGGTCATGAGGAGGCGGGGGTGGCGGTGGAGGCATGTGGGGCTGATTGTTGATATTACCAGCCTGCAGTTGTCCCATAGTTTGTTTCATGGTCTGCATGAGCTGGTTTTGCATGGCCAATAGCTGCTCAATATTGATGGCTCCATGAGCAGGTCCTTGTCCGTTGTTGTTCTGAGGCACTCCATGGTTCTCCTCCTCATCATTAGCATCCCTCTGGTTGCGAGTCCTCACCATCTAGAGAAAAGCAATAGGTAAGAATTTAGAAACGTCCCCAACTATATGCATCAAGGGATATGAAGCTAACCAACTAGCTATACTAGCCTAGGTGGACATGGCAATGCTAAAGCATCCCAAAATCCTCTATTAAGCACACAAGCAAACAATATATATAGCAAACAGCACACCAAGCAAACACATCGATTCCTGAGTGCTCCTATGTGCTCTAAAGTGTCCATTCTATCTAGGCTGCGTCCTACGGTCAACCTGTGGCTCTGATACCAATCTGTGACGCCCGGTTCCGAAAATGAATCAAGCTAACGCATATGTGTGCCCAGGATGTTCAACACACATACACGAGTGATTCACAAATGATAAACAGATAATTACCACAGCTCAAATTATTAAATAAGTACTCTTATTACATAATTCATTAAATCCTCGAATACAAGCTCTAATGAATATTAATGATAAGTTCAACTAATGCAGCGGATATAAACTAATTAAGCAACTAAGCAAACTAAGCAAAAGGGAATAGCGCAGCTCCATGCAACACCACAGGCAAAGCTGACGGTAGACACGGCCTAGATCTCCACATTATCGCCATTAAACTCATAATTCTGACCTGCAACTGTTGGGTGGGGGATTGCAAGAGTGAGTACATGTCGTACTCAGCAAGTGTGGAAAGTATGACATGTGGCTGATTCAAATGACGAATGTAATAATGGCTAAGTGCTGAAAAGTACAGTAAAACATTTGAAAAGCAATATATTACATTTATGTGTAAGTAAACCCATCATTAACCATGTAACCATAATAACACCAGTCCATAATTCAACATTACCAATAACCATAATCGATGTCATAAACCATAATTCCATCTCATAACCATAACCATAATCATAATATCAACCATAACCATTACCAAACCATAACCATCCCAAATTCCAGTTTCCAACTCTAATCATGTAGGTCATCCAGGCGCTCATAACCGGGAGCACGGCTATCATGATAGTTTTAATTAACTCTGCAGAGTTTGTACCACTTTACCCACGTGTTTGTGATTTCATCACCCGTCGGCGACTAAAGAACCTCCTTATTGCCAATTACACTTCCTTTGGTGTATGGCCAAGAGATCACAAAATAGCCTTTACAAAGGGATTACTAGCCTATTCAGACCCCACTGAGGTTTCACCGGTGGCGATGCCTCCAACTGAGCACATCTTCAACCAAGGGCCCCCTCTTGAGCCATTCGGATCCCAGGGTAGTCCCACCAATCATCAACAAACCCAATCCGACTACCCCTTCCCCGAGCATCCACAATGGTCCAAACAGCACTAGCAAAGCCCTAATTAATCAGCTACGCCGCACCCATACTTGGCCTCGTGGTGGCACTGTAGTCCTGGCATATTCTCGCATGAACCGGTCCTTAGATCTAAAGCAAGCAAACCACCATAACATCCAACCCATCCACATACCCGGCTTGCTTAGATCACCCATCGTATTGACCAGTTCACATTAACTAGAATATCATTGATGCATAATTAAATGTGTAGTGTTGGTTTTTCCATCCCAATTAATTAAGCGAAGCAAAAAGGTAAAAACCCTTCCCGACTCTCTACCATAAATTCCAGGTGACAAGGGTGGTTTAGCAAATCTAGTAAACTTCCTACCATAGGATTCCCATCAAATTGACACAGCATGCAGTTTTGCAAACAAAACATTTATTTTAAAACAGGATCAATATGCTTCAAGGACACTTGCCTTGCTCCGGCGGATGGGGTTGCTCAAGCGTTTCAAAGTCTTGATTCTGAAAAGCCTCGTACACGATCTCTTGAGCACTTCCCTCTACTCGTGATCACACATACAAGAATATACATACAAATCAACATGATGCACACACATTAATCAACATGCGATGATATGCATGCATGCAAGGTACAATAATTAATTAACTACGGTTGTTTATTAATTAGATGCAACTAGTTCATACGCGTTCATATGAGTTTACGGGGATTTTAACGTGGATTAATGCTGCTGAAAATAAAATTATGGTGCAACTAAAATCAATTTATGTCTATTAGATCTAATACGGTCGCTAAAATTCGCATCGGGAACGAATCCTACCGTAGATCTGACGGCTTGACGGTCGCGGGATGGGAACAATGCGTAGACGAAGTGGATGTCGCAGCAGTCCTTCGGCGGCACGACGACGGCGGCGCGATGTCGGCGACGATCTCCGGCGAACGGTGGTGCCCTCCTCTTTTTCTCCCTCTTCTTCCCCTTCTTTTTCTCTTTTTTTCTTCCCTGGGCGCAGCTCTGTGGACTCCCTTTTTGCTTCTGTACCGGCGACTGCGTCTGGCGGCTGGGAACGGAGGCTTTCGGTCGTATTTATAGGGGCGGCGGAACAGACGACGCGGGAGAATCGGCGCTAGAATCGGGAGCGGGCGGGATCGGGACTCGGTCGGGAAAATCGGGGCGGCTTGGTCGTTACGGCGCGGGAGTGCGGGGTGGGGTCCGCCAGGCGCAGGAGCGCGGCGGGTTTGGCGCGCGAGCGCGGGAACCGCGTGGGAGCGCGCTCGCTCGACGCGTTTCGGCGGGGTGGGACCCGGCCGCGGGGCTGGAGCGCTGGGAGGCGCGCGGCCGATTCGGCGTGGGGGCGGGGCCTCGGGCGCGGGCGACGCGTGCGGTGGGGCCGGGCACAGGCGGCACGTGGGCGGGACGCGCGGCCGGGTGCGGCGTCGCGTCGCGTCGGGGGGGAGAGCGGGGCCCAGGCTGGGAGCGCAGTGGGTGGGAGGCGGGGTGTCAGGCGGCGGGGGTGGCGATCGAGGCGGGGCGGCCGCGCGTGAACGCGCGTGGGAGGCGGGCGGGCTGGCGCGCGCATCGGAGCGCAGGCGGCGGGGTCCGGGCGGGCGTGGGCGCCGAGGCGGCGTCAGGCGGCGGCGGGGCCCAGCCGCGCGGTGCGCGTGGGCGTGGGGTCCGCCAGCAGGCGCGGGGGCCGAGGCGCCTGGCGCGCGCGGTCGGGTGCGGGGCCGGTTGGCTGGGCTGGCTCGGCCGCCTAGCCAGCGGTCCCTTTTCGTTTTTTTTCTTTTTTTCTCCTTTTTTTTAAACATATTACTGTTTTTTTTATATTATTTATTTATCTTATTTATTTTATTCATTTATTATTTTTAATATTAATATTTTATCTATTTCTATATATTGATATATATTATTTTTATATATACTTATATATATTTTTATTATTATTTTTTTATATACTTATTCCTCATTACAAGTTTTATGCAATGATTATTATATTCTATTTCCTCTTTTGCTACATACATTGGTATATTTTATCATTTTTCTTTTATCCTACTAATGTTTAATACATGATCATGTATGCAATGCAGGATGCGAAAATTTAGGGTGTTACATCCTCCAAAGAGGTGAACTTCCGAGCTGTCACATAGTCCAGCCACTTGCCCTAGACGGAGGGACGCGGGAGTTAAGAGGACGGTGTGCCTTGTCCCTATGAAGGATTGAAGATACACGGCTTCCTCAGACGCATGGCACAGTGCACGCCTAATGTCAGGTACCGCTGCGACCAATCGCAACACAGTGAAGACGCCGCAAGCCTATCTCACTCCGCCAAGTGGATAGCTTACAGCAATAGAGACAGTTGGACGGGACATCCCCTGCCAATGTCAGCAATGGTGCATGGGCTACTAACGATGCACGCGGCAAGACGGCGAGTCTTCAAGTCCACGGTCAGAGCAAGCTTACAGAAGAAGCCATCGATTTTTAGGATAACATCGTCCTAGGACCACCTGTCGAGCCCCGGGACCCACTTGTAAGGCATCCAGCCTTGTCTATAAAAGGCCTAGACCGCCACCGTTACAAGGATCCCCACATTGAACATCACACACACACACATACCAGCAATACCACTCACCTTGGAGTAGGGTGTTACGCTCCTTGCGGCCCAAACCACGTAAAAACCATTGTCTCATACTTCCATCCGCTAGAACACTTGATTGAGGCCTAAGCCCCACCGAACAAAGAACCTCCGCGGGGTGCTCCTTAGCAGATCCGGGGGAAGTATCGCTCTAACACTTCGGTAGTAGTGATACCCTTTAGCCACAAAGGAGTGACATGTACCCAACATGTGTTGAGTATGATCCATTATTCCTTGGCTAAGGTACAACATACCTATAACCACAAAGGGATCACGTGCACCCAACATGGGTTGAGTGTGATCCGTTGTTCCTTAGCTAAGGTATAAAATACCTTTTGGCCACATAGGAACAACTTGCACCCAATATACATTGGATGTGATCTTGTCATTCCTTGGTTAAGGCACATCATACCTTTTAGCCACAAAGGAATAACTTACACCCAATGATGGTGGAAATTCCCTTGAGCTTGAATGAGTGCTTAGAATAGTTGAGAGCATAATGCTCTCACATATTCATAGCAGCCTATTGGCTGCTCACAGAGGGTTTCCATGTCCAATCTCCGACCTCGTATAGTTATGATTGACCTTCGGGCCTAATTTTCGATAGGTAGCAACCATCCTAATTTACTCCTTGGCCAAGAGATATTAAATTTGAATCCTCTTAGGGTTTCCAACAATCGGAACTTTGAATGCCTACATAGTTATTTTACTCCTGCAAACTTCCTCTCTATGATAGAGAGGGATGGTTAGCTCCTGATACTTGTACAAAAGAATTTTTGGGTTAGGTAACTGAATCTTCATTTGTATGCACGGGGATGAACAAGACCAAAGATGCATTGGGTCCAATTTCTAGTGTATCCATGAACAATGTATGAATCATTGCTAGGAGTGGGGCTTTATGGATAAATCAAGTTGAACATTTTCTAAAGCTCCAACTCATAGCAATGCAAGTGATATAAATACACTATATGGATCTCTTTGTCTTGTAAATTTTCTAACCATCATAGCTTTTTACTCAAGAGCAAATGTTTATCATTTAGGTCATGGCAAACAAGATTCTCAATTTTATCCTCCTAAACATTTTTAGTTTTCTTGCCTAGGAATTTGAAATTTAGTGATCCATGCATGAATGAGTTTCAAATCAAAATTATGGACATCACTATTCCTTGGTTGATACATACAAATTCAACCATTGAGTCATTCCATAAGCATTACCTAGGCAAAAAATGTCTAAGTCAATTTTAGCAATGCTTATGGAATTCTAGGTACTTGTTTAAATTTATTCCCAAGTAAGGTGACATTCGTTTTTGAAGAATCAAAAAGAGTAATGTCAACACTTACTCTTGTGAGGATCCATAAGAATTGAATGATGAGAAAGTGTAAACCTTCCTTACCAATGTAAGCAAAAATCATTCAATCCTAATGCAATTCAAACGACGAAAAATTTTACACTTGTACCTCAATTGAATAGCAGTCTTGGTTGAAGGTCGTTCTGTGAGGAACTCACGACCATGAATTTTGGTGAAGCCCTCATGTTCAATGTCAAGTTGAGGTTGGAGTTGAATGGGCTTCATCTTGCTCCTCCATTGGGCCACCATCTTGAGCATTCCTCCACCATGAACTCAAAATGGGATCGATGGAGGGATATGTGCTTCATGGGGCCTTCCAATCTATTTACAAATTTTGTCTTGGCTGCACTAAAATCAAGAACAAACAAAATAACTCGAAAATGGGTTACGTTAGCTCAAAAGCATGTTGTACCCTTTGCCAAATTGTTTTGTCCAACTTGAAACAAATTGTAAATGAAATGAATATTAGGGAAAATATTTTTTGTTTGAATTAGGTAGATGAATTCAAGTGGTTATGCCCAAGGTCCATATCCAAATAAACTTATTTCCTAATTCAAATTTTTTTAGGAAGGTTGGAAATTTTACTTTCCAACTGTTTTAGGTAGCTCCGGCAAGGTCCGACAATAGGTTCGACTTGTTTTAGGTAGCTCCGGCAAGGTCCCACAATAGGTCCGACTTGTTTTGGGTATCTCCGGCAAGGTCTGACTTGCTTTGGCTAGGTCCGACTTCTATGGCTAGGTGTGACTTGTTTTCGCTAAGTCCGGCGCAAGGTCTGACTAGCTTTGGTTAGCTCCGGCGCTAGGTCATGCTAGCTTTGGTTAGCTTCAGCACGCGAGAGCTGGAGAAGCATCAACGGGTAAAGCACCATATCCATATGCCCTGAACGAGAGCGGGTTGGACCCCTTGATGAGACACTCGAGCGCGAAGAAGGCGCCGCTCAGGCTAGAAGCCGCAGTCCAGAGCAGAGTTCCGTCAATCGAGCTAGTGTGAGTTCCTCCATGATTCCGTTGGTGTGAGTTCGTTTGTTCGTGTTCGTTATTGGTGTCCCCGTGTGTATGTACGAGTTCTTCAGCTCATACAGATGCAAGGGCATCTGGAAAGAATAAGAACAAAATAGGATCAACTATAGACGCAGAAGAAGCATCAGAAGAAGGACAAAGATAGAAAGGACGTGTCTCATCAAAATCATATCCCGTGAAATCCTCATCCGTCGACCAATTGGATCCCAACAACGATAACCCTTATGCTCTAAATTGTACCCTAAGAAAACACATTCGACCGACTGAGCAGTCAGCTTAGTGCGCTCACGAGGTGCGAGCAACACGTAGCACATACAACCAAAAATATAAAGGTTGGTGTAGTCAGGGGTCTTGCCCGTAAGACGCTCAAAAGGAATCCCACCTTTAAGAGCGGACGAGGGCTGAATGTTAATCAAGAAGGTAGCAGTGGAAACAGCCTCAGCCCAAAAATGAGGTGGAACGGAGGAAGCAACGAGAAGTGTATGTGCTATCTCAAGGAGATGACAATATATTCGCTCATCAACACCATTTTGAGCATGAGCACCAGGGAAAGAATACTGAGTAAGGGTACCTTGCTCAGAAAAAAAATCACGAAGAGCATCAGAGAGGTACTCACCAGCAGAGTCAACACGAAAGACACGAATAGGAGTGTCAAAAATGAGTGCGGACCATAGCCAAAAAAGACTTATAGATAGACAATGCCTCACTACGATGTTTTATGAAGTAAACCCATGTGTGGCGAGAAAAATAGTCTATAAAAATGATAAAGTATTTATGCCCTCCTTTGGAAACAAAAGGAGCAGGACCCTAGACATCTGAATGAACAAGGTCAAAAGGACGCTGACTCGCTAGAAGGATAGGGAAACTGAATCTGCTTCCCCAATCGACAACCCTAACACTGAGCTAATGACTAAGATCATGAAACCGATCCTAAGACACCACGATGAATCAAGGCAGATAGACAAGAGCCACACATATGTCCTAGACGATGGTTCCACTGAGCAAAAGACGAGGTAGATGGAGCAGCAAAAGCAGAGCTAACATGACTAGCAGGCGCAGCGGAAGGAAGATGGTCCCTCAGAGAAAGATGGAGAAGCGGGAGAAGAACCAGAAGATGCAGAAGGCTGAGTTACAATACCAATAACTCCTGAAGGCGTAGAGGAAGCAAGGCGATGAAGAAGCAAAAGCAATTGGGCCTCTGTGGCAGCAGAAATACCGCAAACTCGTACATACACACGAAGACACCAGTAATGAACACAGACGAAGAACGAACTCACACCAACTAAATCATGGAGGACCAAACGAACAAACTCACACCAACTAGATTTTTTTTCGTCGGCTCGTCTTGCCGACTCTCCTTTCGGCGGCCCTATCTTCATCTTGATCTGTGCTCTTTTTTCTCTTCTATCCCATGGATCCATCGCCCGTCGGCCTCCAGCTCCTGCTTTTCTTGGTGCTAGATCCGTTTTGCCTAGGTCCTGCTAGCTTTGGTAAGCTCCGGCGCTAGGTCCTACTAGTTTTGGTAAGCTCTGGTTCAAAGTTCAGTTAACTTTGGCAAGGTCTGGTGCTAGATTGCATTGGTTCTGCTTTTAATTCACAATGTTTCGAACTTGCTTTTTGGATTATAGAAAGCTTGATTAGTATTCTTTACTAAGTTTTTGGTGTGTTTTGGTGGTTATGTCTGATATCATTTTGCTATGGTTTGCAACATGCTTATGTGAGGTGCTCACGTAAGGTGTTGTGGTTATCGGAACTAACGTGAGTCAAGTCAAGGACTTGTGCTCGAAAGTATTGGTTGTTTATTTATGTGTAGGTGTTGCTTGAGTTCAAGACATGGCTGGTGACTGGATCCATTGAACTAGTCTTAGGGAGAAGATGAGGTTCAACAACAAAGTTCAGGAGGAATTGTGGTTGAGTTGATCAGGAGGTTGCACAACATGTTTGAATCAAGAACAATGCATATGAAGGTATTCTGGATGTCGTTGGAAGATGTTTTCACGTGTGCAAGGAGTGAATGGATGTGGCTACGTGGTTCCGAGGCATGATGAAGAGATGCGGACGTAAAAATTGGTCAGAAAGGTCCAACCGACTAGGTTATGGACTCAGGTTGTGGCTGAGTCGGGTTTGACTCAAATATGAAAAGATTTGAGTTGGTTGAGCACCCCATCCTGTGAAGAACGTCATGAAAATGACAAGACCTCTCGAGCTACTTCACATGGATCTATTTGGTCCAATTGCTTACATAAGCATCGGCGGTAACAAATACGGTTTAGTAATTGTTGATAATTTTCCGCGCTTCACATGGGTTTTCTTTTTGCATGATAAGACGGAAACTCAAGTAACCCTCAAGAAGTTTCTCAAGCGTGCCCAAAATGAGTTTTCATTGAAGATCAAGAACATATGAAGTAAAAATGGAACGGAGTTCAAGAACACCCAAGTTGAGGAGTACCTAGACGAAGAAGGCATAAAACATGAGTTTTCAGCACCTTACTCCCCTCAACAAAATGGAGTAGTAGAAAGGAAGAACCAAACCATCATAGACATGGTGAGGATAATGCTTGATGAGTACAAGACTTCGGATCGATTTTGGGCTGAAGCAGTCAACACCCCTTGTCACGCTATAAATCGACTTTATCTTCATCGCCTACTCAAGAAAACATCATATGAACTACTCACCGGTAACAAGACAAATATTTCCTATTTTCTAGTTTTTGGTTCTAAGTGTTATATTTTGAACAAGAAGCCTAGGACTTCAAAGTTCACTTCAAAGTCCGCTGAAGGGTTCTTGTTTAGCTATGATTCAAACTCTTACGCCTATCGTGCCTTCAACAAAGTCTCCAGACTAGTTGAAGTAGCACATGGCGTAGTGTTCAATGAAACTAACGGCTCTCAAGAAGAGCAACTTGATCAATGTGTGCTAGATAGAGAAGAAGCTCCATGTCAAGCGTTGAGAAGAATGGCTTGGGCGATGTTCGACCACAAGCGCCACCTCCAAATGCGAATGAAGAAGATGAACCACAAGGGGAGATAAATGATCAAGGGGGAGCTTCTACACAAGATCAACCTCAGGAAGATGAAGATGATCAACAAATCAATGACGGCAACCATCCAGGGGGAGTAGAAGATGACCATGAAGATTCAAGACCACAAGTGCCACACCCAAGAGTACACCAATGCATCCAAAGAGATCACCCCTTCGACAACATAATCAGTAACATCCAAAAGGGAGTAACTACTATATCTTGAATTGCTAATTTTTGTGAACATTACTCTTTTGTATTATTTTTGGAACCGCGCAGGATTGAGGATGCATTGAAAGTTTCGGATTGGTTGATGGAAATGCAAGAAGAACTTAACAACTTCAAACTGAACGAGGTGTGGGAACTCGTCGAAAGACCCAAGTTCAACATCGTCGGCACCAAATGGGTCTTTCGCAACAAGCAAGACGAACATGGGGTGGTGAAAAGGAACAAGGTGCGACTTGTGGCCAAAGGGTATTCACAAGTCGAAGGTTTGGATTTCGACAAAACTTTTACTCCCGGAGCTAGGCTTGAATCAATTAGAATATTACTTGCATATGCTACTCACCATGATTTCAAGCTCTATCAAATGGATGTGAAAAGTGACTTCCTCAACGGACCAATCAAGGAGGAGGTGTACGTGGAGCAACCCCCCAGATTCGAAGATCAAGAGTTCCCCGGCCACGTCTTCAAACAGCGTAAGGCTCTCTACGGCCTCAAACAAGCTCCTAGAGTTTGGTATAAGTGTCATAGAGATTTCTTAATTGAAAATGGTTTTAAAATTGGTAAAGCAGATTATAAGTTGTTTACAAAGCACTTTGACAATGATATTTTTATTTGTCAAATTTATGTTGATGACATTATCTTTGGTTCAACTAACAAATCTTTTGTGAAAAATTTAGTAAGATTATGACAGATAGGTTCGAGATGTCCATGATGGGAGAGCTGAAATACTTCTTGGGATTCCAAGTGGGGCAACAAAAGGAAGGGACGTTTATAAGCCAAACCAAGTATACTCAAGACATACTCAAGAAGTTTGGAATGGACAAGGCAAAGCCAATAAAAGCTCCCATGGCAACAAATGTACACTTGGATCTAAATGAAGACGGACCAAATGTGGATCAAAAGGTATATCTCTCCATGATTGGATCTCTACTTTACTTATGTGCATCTACACCTGATATTATGTTGAGTGTGTGCTTGTGTGCAAGATTTCAAGCCAATCCTAAGGAGTGTCATTTGACAGCCATCAAGAGAATCTTGCGATATTTAGTTCATACACCCAACCTAGGCCTTTGGTATCCTATAGGTTCCAAATTCAATCTCATTGGATACTCCGATGCAGATTATGCCGGATGCAAAGTAGATAGAAAAAGTACCTCCGGTACATGCCAATTCCTAGGTAGATCCCTAGTTTCTTGGTCCTCCAAGAAACAAAACTCCAATGCCTTATCCATGGCCAAAGTAGAGTATGTTGCAGTCGGGAGTTGTTGTGCACAACTCCTTTGGATGCGACAAACTCCAAGGGATTACGGTTACAATATGAGTTGTATTCCACACCTTTGTGATAATGAGAGTGCCATTAAAATTGACCATAATCATGTTGGGCACTCTAGGACCAAACACATAGACATCCGGCGTCACTTTTTGAGATACCACTCAATGAAAGGAGACATAGACATTTCCCATGTCAACACTGAAAAACAACTAGCCGATATCTTTACCAAGCTACTTGATGAAAAACATTTTTGCGAGCTCCGAAATGAACTAAATATCCTAGATGCTTATAACGTGGCTTGAAAACTTGCATACCTGTATGGCTTATTCAAAATCCATTGATTTTGTTATGAAAATCATCTCTCTCTATTTTCTCCAAAAAACTATTTCAATTACTTGATCTTGGTGAATTATGGTCATAGCTTGAATGTTGTATGTTTACTGATCATATTCATCAAGATTATTGTGTGTTTTTCCCCCTATTTTCTCTATAAGAACCTTAGAATATATACGAATGGGCTAATTGTATCTTCTGGTGACACAGACTAGTCGGTGGTTACCCGGACTAGCCCGCACACTACAGACTAGTGTGCAGACGTCCGGTAGTCTGGACTAGTCCGGTTGACCATGGACTAGTCTGATTTTTCGACTCCATAACCCTAGGGCCGCCAAACCCTAATCCCCTTCATCCTAACAACTTTCCTCATACTCTCTCTCTCTCTCTCTCTCTCTCTCTCTCTCTCTTCACTCGAGCGCTCCCAAGGCCGTCTGGCGTTTATCCACCAAATCCCTTCAAATGTCTGTGGAAAACGATCTTCATCGCAAGAGGATCAAAGACCACGGACTTGTCCACTCCAACAACGCCTCCAACCTCAAGAATCGAAGGATTTTGGTAAACTTTCTCCAAAACCCTAGAACCTTCGATTTCTTGTATTTTGGACCAAATAGCTTAGCTCTACTTGTTAGAACATGATTCCTTGTTGTATTACATCTCTATTGAGTTATCTTCGCATTGAGAACCACCATTAATCTGATTGTTAGGGTTTGAACTGTTGAACACTGGACTAGTCCGATCTCAGTACGGACAAGTCCGGTTATCCGGACTAGTCCGCACTTGAGCACCGGACAAGTTCGATTTTTAATAGAACTCAACCATAAATTCATCTACTCAATGCGTTTCCTTTCCATCAATTCTCATCCTTGTACTATATAATCCCCTTGTCAGGGCAATGTCGAGCTCCAATGATGAGATTTCTGATTTTGAGGCCAAGTTGGACCAAGAGTCTTTGCTTCGGTCCTCGACGGTCCAAAGCAAGAAGAGGAAACATTGTGCCGCTGACCCATCGCCCACTCCACCTCAAGTGCGACGAAAGGTCGTGGCCAAGAAGCCTGCATCCAAAGGAAAGGATGCAGCTGGCCCTAGCTTGGCATCTCCTCGCCAAGCCAAGGGCAAAGGGGAAGGCATTGCCACCGGTCCCATTGGCCCCCTCCAGATGAGTGCTCTTAGGCAGGGGACCAGAGACCCCACTAAAGAAAGGTTCATTGGAAAAGGAAGCGATGTCGTTGCGAAGCTCAGGAACATTGATTGCTACAGTAGGTCCGGAAAAGCAGCTGATGCAAGATTCTGGAGCAACTTCCACGCAGACTACTATAGTTCCGTGTATCTCACTATGAAGACTCCAGTGGTCCGAAGCCAGTGGATCGATTGGACCCACTTTGAGAGGAAGAGGTGCCCTGCTTTTGATGAAGTGCTACAAGCTGTGGAGAGGCATGGGCTCAAAGACTTATTTGCTTTCAGGTGCAACGGGAATGATGAAGTCATAGCCCAATTCTATGCTACCTGCTATTTTGCTAGTGATGAAGAGGAGAGGGTGACTTGGATGACTCATGGATCCAAGTACACCATTACTTATAATGAGTTTGCAAGACTGCTTCACCTAGAAGACACTGGCAACAATGAGCTAACTATCCACAACATTGGTGTCTTGGAGAAGGATAAGATGGAGTTCCTTTATGATACTTGCCTGAAGTACAACCCTCCATCGACCAAGAACATGAAGACCTTCTTCATGGTTCTCAACAGGGTGCTGAGGAAGACCATAGCTCCAAAAGATGGAGATGCAGGAAGTGTCCAAGGCTACCCAAGGACACTAATGAAGGTGATAAGTAAGAACCGGAAGTTTTATATCTTTGACTATATTTGGAATGACATGGTTAATATCTTCTACACACCGAACTGTTCCTGTGGCTATGCGCCCTACCTCATGTTCATGACCAAAAAGTCACAGAAATTGAGTTCGTGAAGGATGTGGAGCACACTCCCTTGAGACTCAGAAGCCTTCCCAAGCCACTCTCCCAGCTGCTCCATCTCCAGTGTCTAGTGAGGAGGCTCCCAGGAGGGCCCAAGCTGAAGCACGACCTCCATCAAGTACAGGAGCTACTACTTCCAAGAAGGGGTCCCCCAGTGACATTTTGAAGTACTTGGCTGCCATCTTTGGCTGCTGCAAGAAGGCTAAAGTGAAAATCCATAAGTTGAACAAGGAAAGGAAGGAGGATATGAGATACATAAAACAAAATGTCAAGCAAATCTGCCAGAAGCTGGAGATTGAGCATATTGGATCTCCTGTCATCTCTGAGGACTCTCGCTCTGACTTCTTAGAGCTTCCACCCCTTTCACCTTCTAAACTTGCCTATTTTGGCATTGGGGGAACTTCGAGTGGATCCGCTCCTCCTCCTCCTCAACCTGAAGATGAAGACGATGAGAGGACCGACAGCGAGGAATGAGAATCTAGATCCCTCCTCTCCTTTTTGGTGCCTTGATGCCAAAGTGGGAGAGATTGAGGAGGGAGTCACTAGGTCCTAGCTGTAGGTTGCGAGAGGAGAGCTCTATTTGTGTTTCTTTTGGGTTGTAAAACTTTGTTTGTGCTCTCTTATGCTATTGGACATGTGGTGTGAAACTATGACTTTGTTATGCTTATGACTTATGTGTTATGTTCAGAATTTGATATTCTTGCTTGATAACCTTGATGCTGTCATGATTATGCCATTTATCTTATTCATATCAAGATTATTGTTCACACACATGTAGTTTTGCATCCCACCATAAAGAGTGCACATATGTCTCATGCTTTCATTGTGTAGGATCGAAGAGCACGTGAAAAGCTACCAGAGGGGGGGTGAATGGTAGATTTAAAAATCTTACGCAGCGGAAACAATTAAATCCCAACCCTTTTGGCAGAAAAAACGATTTATTAAAGAAATCGTGTGTGAGACTAATATAAACGTGTTTCACCGTGACAAAAGTGATATATATATCAGATATAATCAAGTCACGAAGAAACACAACAAGAATCACTCAAATCCGTCGAGAAAAACTCAAGTTATGATCGAAAGATCGAACAAAGGTCAATTTGTTCTTCCCGAGAAAAACAGTTCTGGAACGCTGCAAAGAAACTCGTGTAGATCATAGACCACAAATCCAATGAACTTAAAATTTTGACAGATTATAGATAATCAAGTTGTGACGACAACCCAAAAATAATCACGTCAATTGGATATGCAAAACTCGAGTTATGATAAAACCACCAACAAAAGGTAGTGTTGTCCAGAAACTCGACGAGTAAAACTTGTCTGGAACACGTCGGACGAACAAGGCATAAAAGTTCCTTCAAACTACGAATTTTATTTAATAGAACACAAGAGGAACAGCCCCAAAGTCATGCACCACGAGTTCTGGGCTCCCTTGCTTATATAACCAGCTCGAAAGCCAACTCAACTAAAATCAGGAACATAATCCTACTCTGTTCACGAATCGTAACTTTCCATAACTGCTTAGGATTCTTCTATACGCAGATAGAAGCAATCTTAAGACTTCCAAACACCTTAGGAACGTATCCCACATTCCTAAACAACTCAAATTAGTGACCCACACGAAATCCTATCATAACTAACTCAAATCTTTCCATATTTGAGTCAAGCCCGACTCAGCCGCAGCCTGAGTCCATAACCTAATCGGTTGGACTTTTCCGACCAATTCTTTACGTCCACATCTCTTCATAACGTCTCGGAACCATGTAGCCACGTCCATGTACTCCTTGCACACGTGCAAACATCTTCCAATGATGTCCACGATACCTTCACGTGCATTGTTCTTGATTCAATCATGATGCGCAACCTCCTGATCAGCTCAACCACAATTCCTCCTGAATTTGGTTGTTGGAACTGTAAAGATCGAATGCCCAAGAGGGGGGGTGAATTGGGCTTCTTTTCAAAAATTAAAGCAATACCACTTAATTACTAAAAGCCCAATTCCCTACGCAAACAGCATATGCATTCAAGTGACTAGTAACTTTGCGGTATATGAAATGCATAAGTGTAAAGTGAGAGTAATAGAACGCAAACTCCTAAGGAGACACGAAGGTTTATCCCGTGGTTCGGCAAGATTGTCATGATCTTCCTACATCCATGTTGTGGCACCCACCGAAGGGTATAGCCACACCCAAGTCACCGAGACTAGGGATCTTCACTATTCTTCTCCGTTTGCCAACCTCGGCAAGGTGGAGCTCAAGCCTTGTACAACTTGGATCCTCTGGGCTTCCACAACCATCTTGGCAAGCTCCAGAAGTCTCTCTCAATTACAACCACCAAGGGACACTCCCTTACAGCTCTCACTACACTAAAGATTCCAATCACCAAGAATGGAAGCACACAAGCACTATGTCTAGCTAGTTCTAGCCTATCTCTTGGTGTGTAAGTGGTGTAGATGATGTAGAAGTGGTAGATCAATGTCTTGAATGCTTGAGAATGTGTAGAGTAGGTCTGGTAGTCAAGACTTGTCGAATAGACTGGTTGAAGGGGTATATATAGTCAGCCTCCACGAAATAGCCATTGGAAAAGTAGGCTGACATCACTGTTCTGCGAACACCGGATGATCCGATGCTCCCCCTTCAGTTATCATCGGTCAAATCCAAATTAGCTGATGTCACTGTTTCAGATATGACCGTTGTTAGACCGATGTTACCCTTGCCTTCTCATCGGATGATCTGGTGGCACTTCATCCAGAATTAGTTCAGAATTGATGCTTACTGGAGTAATCGACCGATGTGTTCATTGTTGTACATCGGATGGTCCGGTGTTACACTTGGTCCAGGGAGATTGCTTACTGCATTGATGGACCGATGTAACATGCCCTTCATCATCGGATGATCCGGTGAGTACTTTGTTCTGAGGTCTTCTTCTTCTGCTGAACCAACTCGACCGATGTGTTGTTTTCTGGAATCATCGGTTGATCCGGTGAATTGACTTTGTTTGCTTCAAGTTGTTCTAAGTGATTCTTTTGGAATTTGCTCGATTGACCTCTTAGGCATTGGTTGGAAATATTCTTCTGATGATTATCAAGCATTGAGTGCTGTCAATTTTAGTTGAATAATTTTGACATGTGAGCTTTTACTTCTAATCTTCATAAACATTGATTGATCTCATAGAACGATTGTTTAGGGGTCTCCAATTATATCCAAAGAGCAGTAGATGATATTCATATAGATTTCTCTTGAGTGTGATGAGTGATATGGGAGACCTTGCATCCACAAATTCATTAGTAAAATCCAATGGTTGTCATTAATCACCGAAACCATACCTCATGGGGGCCTAGATGCTTTCAATCTCCCCCTTTTTGGTGATTGATGACAACACAACAAATGAAGCATAATAGTAATGAATTTGACAATACGATATATGCAATGAGTACAAGATATGGCACATTAAACTTGAAGATTCATAAGAGATTAATAACTTGAAAGCTTAACGATCAATAACATATGAGAGAATTAAGAGTCACAAGACTACTCAATGAAAAGCAAAGAAGTAGCCAATCATCAAATTACAAAAGAACTCCCAAAAAGATAAACTCCCCCTGCAGCTAGGACTCCCCCTGGGACTAAGCTATCCCTCCCCCTAACACCTCTCTAACTCTTCTCCTCTTTTGGCATCAAGACACCAAAAAGGAAGCTGAGTGCCTAAGAATCCTGAGTGCTCGGAGCGATGACAAACTGGTCACCGTCGGGGGTGCTATCGTCGGAGCTGCTACCTGCTGCTGTGGCTCAGGCTGGAGTAGAGGTGGCGGGAGCTGTAGGAGCCGCTGTCGGTGCCTGCGTCGGAGCTGCTAGCAACGGGGCACTGACAACGGATGCCGGCGTCTGCTGGAAAAGCGTCGTAGCCGGCAGAGGAGAGTGGATAGGGGCACCTGGAGCAAGCAGTGGGGACATGCTGATCGTTGGGATCGGCGTGGTTGGCACTGGTGCTGAAGCTGGAGCCAGAACAGGTGGGCCTGGAGCAAGGCCTGGAAGCTGTGATGGCAGGGCAATCCCGGTCTGCGTGTAGAGGTTGGTGATCAACCCCAGGATGCCCATCATCGCCTGCTGCGTCTGCTGTTGCTGGTCAAGAGAGCGCTGGTGCATCTGATCAATCAGCCTAGTCAGCTTGTTAGTGTCATCTCGCCTCTCGCGGGCAATCTGTCGCTACATCTCCTGTTGCTGCTGCCGGAGCTCTAAGAGACGTGCAGCCTGCTCAGCTGCAAGCCGGTCCAGGCACTGCTGCTCAACCATCTGCTGAAGTAGGGAGGTAAGCTCAGATGGCTGAGAGACCTGTGCCTCTGACACTGGAGGTGGAGTAGAAGGTGGCACAGTCGAGCCTCCAGCCTCCGCGTCGTGCTGCCTGGGTGAGGGAGGGGGTGGGAAGTACTCCTCAACGTTGTCATTCGTGTCACTCTCGGACCAAATATGCTGAAGGTCCTCACCCTGAGCCTCTGCCTATGCTAGACTCTCGTCTTCCTTCTCCAGGTCTGACCAGTCTTCCTCGGATAGACGAGCACGGACCTGACGCTCAACTGGATGGCCAAGGCGGCGGTCTCCAGGAACTGGAGCACGGTAGTGGCTGAACCGTGTGACATTCTCGTCAGTGAGACTATCACGCACGGCGGACCCCTCAGGAGCAACCATGTAGAGCAAGTAGCTGATCCAATGACCAAATATGAGTTGTCTCATCATCCCAACTCCATCAGTGATCACGTCCTCCATCTCACATATGAGTATGTCCACAATGTCGAACTCCATCCGGTTCATGATATAGAACAGGAGAGTCTGCTGCAAGCTAGTGAATCCCTCAAGGTATCCGGACCTCGGCAGTAGTGTGCGGTGCAAGGCAAGGTGCACAGTGCGCACAGCTGGAGTGAGCAGTGCCGGTTCCCTCGGCTGGTCTGGAGAGAATGGCTGAGCAAACACTGAGCGTATCTCCTCAAGTGGTGGTGCCACTCCTCCAGTGAGCGGCCTCCTCGGTGGGTCAGCCTGTCCATACACTCTCTCGTGCAGGCAAGTGTCATGGAGATCCACTCCTAGCAGCTGTCCCAAGGTCTGCCTGGTCAAGTGATGATGCTGGCCCATGAACATGAAATCTATGGATCTGCAGCCCTCAGAGACGTAGAGTGTGGCATAGAAAACACGGACCTAGTCCTCCACGTAGAAACTCCTCTTGTAGGACATCAGCTCCACCAGCCCTCTATACCTCTCAAAGTAAGGGCGTATCTCAGTCTCGGCTGCCAGTGCAAGCTGATCCCAATCCAGAAAGTTGTGCTGGAAGAGCTTATGGCCCCGACGTCTGTACGTCTCATACAGCGACGCCTATGTCAAGGTCCAAAAGCGGCTATCCACAAGTGCCTCTCTGGGCTGCGGGAACCACTCCTCAAGCAAGATGCTCCATCTGAGTTTTCTGGGCTGCTTGGCCTTCAATTTCCTATAGTCTTTCAGCCGGACACCTTCACCAACACGGACGTTGGTGTCCATCTCATAGACGGCTCTCTGGGCCGCCCTGTCCTCTCGAAGATCAGCAGCTGACGCTCTCGGTCGTGGTACTGCCGCTGGATGACCCCCACGGGTCCTAGCTGAGCGTCGGCGAACAAGTAGCACTTCGGGCTCTTCTTCTTCTTCGGATTCATCTAGCATGGGAGGTTGCCTCTGACGGGCCTCGCGGATCCTCAACGACCCTCCTCGGCCATGCTCTTGCTCCTCAGCGGTGCGAGCGGCCATCAGTGCCTTCTTCTCTTCCTTCGACAGCTTTTGCTTCTTTGCGGCCGGCTCCGCAATGGCCTTGCCCTTTCCCTTCTTGTCACGACCCATTGCGATGAGACAAGTGACGACGGCGAGGATGAGGTCGTGGAACAATGATGTCGGGCGCACGGAACGGCGACGCAAAGGTTGTCGCGACCGGGAAACCTAGCAGCGAAACGACGGCGGCCGTAGAGGGGAAGCACCACGGCAGCTGAGATGTGGCGGTGATGTGGTGTGGACGGCGGCAGAGATGCGGCAGCGGTGCTTGGAGAGCGGTGGCAGCGGCGCTTAGGGCGGTTGGACAGAGGCGGCGGCTAGGGGGTGGCGGCGCTGGAGGGCAGCGGCAGCGGCGGCGGACGGAGGGCGGCGGTGGCGGAAGGGCGAGCGAGCGGCGGTGTGAGGTAGGGGAGGTGCGTGCGACGGCATCGGGGTCGGGGAAAGAGATGAGAAGGAGAAGAGGCGCGCTTAAAAGGTGGGGCCCAAACCCTAGCTTAAAATTTAACACCAGATGAACCGATGTCAAATGATAGGAGCATCAGTCGAATGGCACAGTAAGGGTATTCCAAAAGGTACCGTTGACACTGGATGGTCCGACGTTGAAAGGATTTGCATCAGTGGAATTTAGCACAGTTCTAGAAATGTGAACATCGGATGGACCGATGTTTCTCAGAATGAACTCGTCGGTTGATTTGTCTTACTGACTGAACTGACCCTTGGCATTAGAAAACAAACTGATCCGATGAGCTTCTGGCCTATGCATCGCATAATCCGATGACTACAAAACAGCAACATCCCATATATGTCTGTCGAAGGTCGTAAACGACACTTCCCCCGGACCTGCTTAGAGAGCAGCCCGCGGAGGTTCTTTGGATTCACGAGGGCTAGTCCCAGGAGATCGAACGTAGCAGGATGATGAACACAGAGGGTTTACGTGGTTCAGGCCGCCGGAGCATAACACCCTACGTCCACGGGAGTGTTTGTGTATTGCCTTGCTTGAGCGTGTATGAGTCTTAGTCTAATTTTCCGATCCCTTGTGAAGGTCGTCTGTCGAGTCCTTTTATAGTTCAAGGACTCTGCAGTCACAAGGTGAGCCCCAGGACCCGACAGGTGGTCCCAGGGAGAGCCAAATCCTATACAAGATCTAGGATTAATTGCTATCTACTCCCCTTTGTCAGGGGCGTCAATGCACCGTCCCGCCGCGTCGTGCACTAGGGCTACACATAGTTGGTGATGATGGTCGTGCACGTCCCGTCCGTCTTGTCCTCGCGGCTCATTCGTTCGTCTTGCGGCGTTGGTCTGTACCGGCTACTTGGACAAGACAGGACACTGGAGTCTTGACTTACGCATGTGCGACTCAGCTTACCTGGGGAAGGCGCGCGTACTTAATGCCTATCTGAGCAGCGCACGCGTTCCTTTACTACGGCTTCCTACCGCACTGTGTTGGCCGTCCGCCACGTGGTTGCGCCGGAGCCTGCCTCTGTGGGAAGTCTGGCACTTGACGGAACAGGCCACATGGTGCATCTGGAGCCCACCCCTATGGAAGGGTGGAGGCTCGGCACTGCAGGCCATGTGGTAGTTCCAGTGCCTTTCCTTGCGAGGACGCGGGCTGGCCCTGAGGTCCCGATTGGCCACGTGGCGGCTCCGGAGCCCGCCTCAGCGGGGAGGCGAGGGTCCAGTTCTTCCAGCCACGTGGCAGCTTGGGAGCCTCCCCCAACGGAGAGGTAGGATCTGGTCCTTCCCTCCACGACGTGGCAGCCTCGGATTCAGCCTCTTAGGTAGAGGCGGAGTCCTTAGTGGTTTCCTCCCTGTGCGCGGGGGTACCCGGTCTGCAGGGTACCAACAGTGGCCCTCGAGCCCACCTCGGGAGAGTCGTCGATACTGCAGGTGGGGTCTTCTTTTCTTTTCTTCCCGCGCAACTCTTCCGATTCCACTTCGAGGCAGTTCCCCAGGCGACACGCCCCTGCCGTTGAGGTGACGTGTCCCCTTCTGGTAAGTGAAGGTGCTGAACAGGCGCCACGCAACGTGACTCCTGCCTTCAATCATGCTTTAACTGCGGTGGTTCCCAAGGTGGCTCCTGCACTTCTGCTACTTTTGCCCTTTCGGAAACCGCCGAGTTACCTCCCGCATAGCTAGCCACCCGGCTCGCCTTCTTTGCCGAGCGACCCGGGCCCTCATGTCAGTGCCTACACGGGATCATTACTCTCCTACTGAGGCTGCGGCGATCCACACTTTTGCGCATGTTGGCCTGCAGGGGTGATAAAAAGAGAACTTTCCCCCTGAGGGTCCTTTCTCCCGCCTTTGCATCCCTGCGCCCGTGCTTTTGCCTCAAGCCCAGTTCTTGCGCTCTAGCTCCCAGTCTCCCCGTCTAGAGCCTCCTCCTTCAACCCTCATGGCGAGCATCTTGCCCAAGTCCAGGTTGTCCAGGTCCGCTGACTTGGCCCCCATGCACCGGCTTCTCGGCTGGCATACTCCTGAGCGGCAGTCGTGGCTCCATCCCGGGAGGCTCCCGCTGAGCCTCTCCACCGGGGAGATGGTCCTCTTCTCATCGTACGTGCTGTCCGGCTTTGTCCCGCAAGCATCCGCCTTTCTGGTCATGCTCCTGGAGACCTTCGGCCTCCAACTCCACCACCTCGCGTCGAACTCGATCGCCATGCTGGGGGTCTTCGCTCACCTCTGCGAGATGTTCGTTGGGGTGATGCCATCGGTGAAGCTCTTCCGGTACTTTGTTTTACTGAGGGCCACCGGCAGGAGTTCGAAGGAGCACCTCGGCGCCTACTACTTCCAGCGCCGGACAAAGGTCCCCACGAGGTACATTGCTTCCTTCAACTCTGCACGGTGGGAGCTGTGGCGTGAAGATTGGATGATCGCCAAGGTCGAGGCCCACGACCGAATGTGCCTCCCCACCGGAATCCCCTACTCCGAGCGGTCATTCTGGGAGGAGCGCCCAGAGCTGGAGGAGGCGTTCAACCTGGTGCTAGAGAGGATCCAGATGCTGGCGGACCACGGGTTGTCGTCTGCCATGGTGCTGAGGGACTTCATGTCCCGTCGCATAGCTCCACTTCAGCATCGCGCCCGTCCGGCGTCAATGTTCACCGGCCTGTCGGACTACACCCCGCTCGAGACCGGCCCCGACTACAACCTGGGCGAGCAACAGCTGCTCGACATGCTGACCCGGGTCTGCCCTGATGACATCTCCCCTGAGGCACTGGCTCTTCCGTCGGCCTGCCGCCCCTTGTGCTCGGACTCCAAGTTGAGGAGGAAGCTGCTAAAGACGATGCCGACCCTCGACGAGTTTGGGCTAGCGCGGCGCCAGATCGGGGACCCGTTTCGGGGGGTCAACATTGCCGACGACACTGAGGGAGGCGAGGCTCCCTTAAGCGACGTTGGTTCTTCAAGCGACGACTCCTCAAGCGGGCCCCAGCACCATCCATGAGGTGGCATCGTCGTCCCCGCCGACAAGGGGAAGGGGAAGGTGCCGGTTCCGGTGCCAGACCCGTCCCCCAAGAAGTGCGCCTGGTCGCCACCGCCGGCCCCTTCTGCCCCTCATCAGGACTCTGGAGCCCTATCGCGCTCGTCGCCATGGGGCGCCGATGGCGCCACTTTGCCGCCCGAGTCCTCCACGCGCAAGAGGGGGAGGCTCCTCAACGCCGACGGGACCCCAGTGTTCCCTCTCCGTTCGGAGGGGCGCCAGACCTCGGGGGTTTCGCTGACAACACCACCACAGGGGCCCCCAGCACGCTCAGGGGCCCTTGCCGCGGGTTCGGGGGGTCCAAACCCTCCCAACCCTTTCGGGAAGCGGTGGAACTTCAGCGTCCCCCGGTAAGCTTGCTCAGATTTTACCTTGGGTGTTCTTTGCTGTGCGCCTACTCTGTCATTTTCTTATGGTCTGAGTTTGCTTTATTTCAGCGCCACCACAGCTACTCCACCACCCGCGGGCACTTCTACTAGGGGGTCTGCCGCTCCAGCTGGCTCGTGGGGATCTTCTGCTGCCTCGGGCCCTGCTCTGGTGCACCAGGCTGCTGCCGCCGGGGTACCTCAGGCCTCCGTGCCCGAGACCCCCGCAGCGGCTACCGAAGCCTAGCCGCGCGCGCCAACGACCGCCGCCGCGCCTGCCAACGACTCCGCGTCCATCGGCTACTCCATGTCGGCCGATGATGTCGCGCCCTCCGATACTGCTACGTCGGCTATCACCACCGCCCCGGGTGCTGCCATCGGGGAGGGGGCCCTGGTCCCCGCCTCCCCAGTGGTCCTCCAAATGGAGGATTACATTGAGGAAGTGGGGAGGCAGGGGCCCGCTGCTACGGTGGAGCCTCTCCCCCTGTTCGAGGCTATGGCCATGGCCTACTCCGGCTTCCGGCAGGCCCAGGCTGCCCTTGCCCGGGAGAAAGGGCGGCTCGAGGACGAGGACGACCGGCTCCGAGAATGGGCGAGGACCGTGGAGGCCCGGACCCGGCTGGCGAAGAGCCGAGCGGCCCAGCAGTAGGTGGTCGTTCGGGAGGAGATGAAGATCCTCGAGCAGGAGCACGACCTCATCGCCCAGCTGGACACCGTCACCCAGAAGCTGGAGGCAGACGTCGAGGCCATCCACGCTGAGGCCAGCTCCCGGCTCTAGGTCTGCGAGGACCTTCAGCAGCTGATGTCCCTCCGGGAGGCTGCTCTAGTCGAACGGGAGCAGGAGCTGGCGGCGAAGCAGGCCGAAGTGGAGGCGACCTGCCGCGGGCTCATCCTCCAGCAGGAAGGGGCAAGAGTCCGTGCCGCCGAGCTGGACCGTCGAGAAGCCACCGTGGCTGAGGCGCAGCAGGCCCAGTCCGTTGAGCGCCAGGCCCTCCTGGATCGCGAGTTCAACGTTGCCCTCAACGAGGGTGACTTGGACCGCTGCGAGGTGGGGGTCGGCGAGCGTGAGAGGGCCCTGGCGGCCAAGGAGAAGTGGTTCCTAGACGGCGGCCCCCGGGCGCTGGCGGCGGCCCAGCAGGAGGTGGAGGAGCTCCGGGCAGCGCGCTCCGCCGAGGCCCGGAAGGTCTGGGAGTTCCTTGGCGGTGCCGACTCGGCTCTGGTGCCGCTCGGCTTCAGCCCGGCGCGCGTGGGGGAGCTGGCGCAGGAGGTGAGTCAAGTGTTCCCGGCGCTTGACTCCACCAGCTCGAGGATGCGCTCGCTGGGGGCCATCCTCGACAACCAGCTGGAGGCCAAGGGACGGATGCTGGTGAAGGAGGTGGTGACGCACATCCTATCCTGCTACCGGAGCTGGTACCCCGACGTCTCCCTGCAGCCGGTCCTCAAGGGGCCCATCGCTGAGAGGGAAGAGGCTGCCAAGTCTGAAGTTTCGGATGCAGTGGCACTCATCGCCTCAAGGTTCCAGCAGAGCGGCTGAGGGCTCCCCGGGCGCCTATTTAAGTTTTTGTCTTTCTGTTTTTGTCTTGTGGTTGGCTGTGGTGACAAACTCTTTATTTGTGTGATAAAAAATTTGTTTGTGGTGCCCTTTTATACTCAGCTTGCTTTTATTTCCAGCAATGTCTTCCAGCTGCTTGTTGTTCCTTAACTTCCAGGACCTGCCGTCCCCCAAAGTTTGGCCCCCTGACAGGCGTGGCCAGTTGTTGTGGGCACACCTGTCATACACTTAGGACTTAGGGCGTACGGGTGCAGGGGGAGCCTAGGATGCGTAGGTTGCATTGCCGTAGCTGAGTATGCAGGTACGTCGACAGTGGTCCCCCTGGGGGTGCCGCTGGAGCTTCAGTCCCGCGGTTTGGCGGGCTTACAGCAACATCATAAAAATTAAAGATAATTTTTGAATTGACAAACCCTATACCAGGCAGGACAACATTCTTTCATTGTAGTTTCTCATAAGATGGAGCATACTTTACAAGGGTAATAACCCGGCCTGGGTGTCAGATGGAGTTGAGTGCACCTAATTAGGGTTCTGGACCAGGCTAAGCGGAATGTGCACTCGGAGCCCCATGCCCCTATCCTAAGTGTTGTCCTGAGACAATATGTAACTTTTACAATGAAATAGCATTGCCCTAACCCTAGTCTAGGGGTAGAACTTACGGAGGTGCTCGATGTTCCATGGGTTGGGTAATTGTTGTCCATCCTCCGTAGCCAGACGGACGCATCCTGGGTGGCAAACCTCTGTTACCCGGAAGCGACCCTCCCAGCTGGGGGAGAGTTTGTTAGACCCTTCCCAGGAGAGTATGCGGCGCAACACCAGGTCGTCTACCTTTAGCTACCTACTCCGCACGGTCCTCTGATGGGTAACGCCGAAGCGCCTGCCTGTACTGTGAATTTCAGAGAGCCGCTCGCACTCGTCCCTCGTCGACGAGGTCCAGGTCTTCACGCCACAGCTGGTCCTGCGCGGCTTCGTCGTACCTCTGGGCACGGGGGGAGCCCATGGTAATTTCTGGGGGGGGGGGGGGGGGACGGCCTCTGCCCCGTACACCAAGAAGAAAGGCGTTTCCCCCGTGGCTCGGCTGGTTGATGTCCGGCTAGCCCACAGCATGCACGGAAGCTCATCCACCCAATTCGCACCATGCTTCTCAAGGTGTGAGAATGTGCGAGTCTTTATGCCCTTGAGGATCTCTGCATTGGCCCTCTCGACCTGCCCATTGCTCTCTAGATGAGCAACGGATGCATAGCAGACTTGGATCCCCAGGTCCTCGCAGTATTCCTGGAACGCTGCACTTGTGAACTGGGTCCCGTTATCAGTGATGATTCTGTTCGGGACCCCGAACCGGCAGACGATCGACTTGATGAACTTTACTGCTGACTGCTTGTTGATGGTGACAACTGGGGCGGCTTTCGTCCACTTGGTGAACTTATCTACGGCGACGTAGAGATGCCGGAATCCTCCGACGGCTCTGGGAAAGGGTCCCAGGATGTTCAACCCCCATACAGCGAATGGCCATGAGGGAGGGATCATCTGGAGCACCTGAGCTGGTGTGTGGATCTGCTTGGCATGGAACTGGCATGCCTTGCATCTCTTTACCATCTCGGCGGCATCCTGGAGTGTTGTCGGCAAGTAAAAGCCATGCCGAAAGGCTTTACTGACTAGCGTGCGGGAGGACGCGTGGTTCCCGCACTCGCCTCCATGGATCTCTGCGAGCAAGTCGCAGCCCTCCTCTCGGGTAATGCATCGCAGTAGGATGTCATTGGCGCCACGCCGGTAGAGATCCCTTTCCACCAGCGTGTACCTTTTAGCCATGCGAACAATCCTTTCCGCCAGGGCATGTTCTTCGGGAAGGATATTGTCTTTCAAGTAGTCTCGGACCTCTGAGATCCATGCATCGGGACTTGCTTGAGCCTCTGGATCTTGGGCGCCCGGTAGCTCGGAGCCCCCAGTGGCGCATACGATCCTTGGCGGACTCCATGGTAGCAGGGTCGCCGGGACTGCCAGCTTCGAGGTGCGGGGCTCGCCCCCTTCGCCCGGTTCGGCTGCCCGGGCGGTTGGTCGCGGAGGTAACGTCCTTGCAAAGACTCCTTGAGGCACTGGGGCCCCTGTGGAGGCCTTCGTTGACAGGTTGTCTGCGACTGAGTTTTCGGCTCGGGGTACATGGCACAAGTCCAAGACCTCAAAGTCCTTTTCCAGCTTCCGGACGTGCAGCAGGTATGCTGCTAACTGAGGGTCGTTACAGATGCACTCCCTTTGGCTTGCTTGATGATCAGTTGGGAATCACCTTTAGCCAGAAGGTGTCAGACATTGAGAGTTAGGGCAGTCTTTAGCCCAAAGATTAGGGATTCATACTCTGCCATGTTGTTTGTCGCCTTGAAGTCAAGGCGCACCATGTACTTGAACTACTCCCCAGTCGGGGTGAGGAGCAAGACCCCGGCCCCGGCCCCCTGCTTCCGCGAGGAGCCGTCGAAGTAGAGCGTCCAGGGGGTCTCGATGAAAACTGGAGCCTTGGGCACCGTTTCGCCGTTGTCCGGGCCCCCGGGTTGCTTGGCGATGGGGTCCATTCGGCCAAGAAGTCCGCCAGTGCTTGGCTTTTGACTGCATGTCGAGGTAAGAACTCCAGCTCGAACTCAGCCAGCTCCGCTGCCCACTTAGCAATGTTGCCAGTCAAGTTGGGGTTGTGGAGCACGGTCTTCAGTGGGAAGGAGGTGACCACTGAAACCCGGTGAGCCTGGAAGTAATGTCGGAGCTTCCTCGACGCTATGAGCACTGCATACAGCAGTTTGTGTACCTCCAAGTATCTTGTTTTTGCTTCATGGAGGACCTCACTGACGTAGTAGACTGGCCGTTGGGAGGTCCGAACCCTCCCTGGGGGGTTCGGGGCTCCTTGCAATGCGTCTGCATCCTGGGGAATGTGGTTCCCAGGGTCTAGCTGGGCCTTTGGGGGCTGGGACCTGTAAGGCACTTGGTCACTGGAACTCACAGCGGGGGGGGGGGGGGGGGGGGGGGGGTCTCTTCTGGGTTCGGGCCTTGAGGCTCGGCCTCCCCCTCTGGGGCTCCTTCTGGTGCTTGTTGCGGCAGTAGCTCCGGCCGCTCTGCAACCAAGACCATGCTGACCAGTTCCGTTGTTGCGGTGATGTACAACAGGATGACTCTAGCCACTTCAGCTTCCTCAGTCCACTCAAAGGGACCTGACTTCCGCAGAATCTTGAAGAAGGGCATGGCTCGCTCAGCCAGTCTTGAGATGAACCGGGTGAGGGCTGCCAAACACCCTGCAAGCTTCTGCACGTCCTTGATGCGGGCCGCCGGCCGCATCATCTCTATCGCCTTGATCTTCTCTGGGTTAGCTTCGATCCCTCGGTGCGATACCAAGAAGCCAAGGAGCTTCCCTGCAGAGACCCCAAAGACACACTTGTCGGGGTTCAGCATCGTGTGTGTCGTGCGCAGCTTGCTGAAGACTCAGGCTAGGTTGTCTAATAGGGATGTGCGGTCCCTAATTTTTACCACGATGTCATCGACATACACCTCTACCAGATGTCTAATGAGGTCCCCAAATGTCCTATGCATTGCACGTACAAAGGTGGGGAGAGCATTCTTGAGACCATAAGGCATGGAGACATAACAATACAGGCCGTCTACTGTTATGAAAGCAGTGTGTTCCTCATCTTCCCTATACATAGCTATTTGGTGAAAACTGGAATACGCATCTAGGAAACACAGAAGATCACAGCCTGATGTTGAGTCTTCTATTTGATCTATCCTAGGAAGAGGGAATGGATCCTTTAGACATGCCTTATTGAGGCTGGTGTAGTCGATGCACATCCGGAGCTTCCCGCCAGCCTTGGGAACGACAACAGGGTTGGACAACCACCATGGGTGGTGAACCTCCCGGATTAAACCAGCATCGAGCACCTTCTTGATTTCTTCACGGATGAAGTTCTGCCGCTCGATGGACTGTTTCCTGGGCTTCTGTTGTACCGGTCGGTTATCGGGGTAGATCTTCAGATGGTGCTCAATCACCTCCCTGGGGATCCCGAGCATTTGTGATGGTTGCCATGCAAACACATCGACGTTGTCCCAGAGGAAGGTGATGAGCGCGCATTCCTATTTGTTGTCCAAGTTCCCCGCGATACGGGTTGTCTCGGCAGCCTCGGAGCCAATCCTGACGACCTTCACGGGGACGTCGTCGTTGTTGGCAGGTTGCACACTAGGTGCAGTAGTGGAGGCACGCTGCGCCGGGCCTTGCTCTGGTTGACTCTCCTTCGAGCCTCCTGGGGCTGGAGCCCTCCCCGCTGCAAGTGCTTGGAGCTGCTCCAAGCCTGACACTGCAGCTGAGCGGTCCCCTCTGATCCTGAGGACACCGGAAGGCGTCGGCATCTTCAGGACGAGGTAGCCGTAGTGGGCTACAGCCATGAACCTGTAGAGGGCTAGCCTCCCGATGATTGCGTTGAAGGGGAGGTCGACGTCTGCCACGTCGAATAAAACGCTCTCCGTACGGTAGTTCTCCGGGGTCCCGAAGGTCACCGGGAGGTGTATGTTACCGTACGGGAGGATTTGCCTAGGTCCGACACCCGAGAACGGGCTCGAGGGTGTGAGTTGGGACATTGACAGCTGCAGCTTTAGGAAAGCCGCCGTGGGGATGAGGTTGAGGCCCGCCCCTCCATCTATCAACACGTGAAAGACCTTCACGTTGGCGATGGTCGGGGACACTAGCAGCGCGAGCACTCCTGCCCCTGCCATGTTCTTTGGGCAGTCAGAAGCCTCGAAGCTGATCGCCGTGCTCATCCACTTGTGCTGGGGAGCCGGACTTGGGGCGGGAGCCACCGCAGCCACTTCCTGTCGCAGTGTTTTTACCGCGTTTCGGGCCGTGGGGTCTGTGGCTCCCCCGTAGATGACATGGAGGGTCTTGCGGCGCTCCTTATCACTGCTGGAGTCGGAGTCACCACCCTCGAAGACGGCCTTAACCGCCCGCTGGGGTTCCTGGAAACCCATCTCGCTGCCATCCTCCTTCTCAGGATCAGCCTTTTGCTTGCCCTCCCTCTGGCGAGGGGGTGCGCCCTCCTGGCGCTGCTGCCTCTGTTTCTGTTCACAGAAACGTTCCGCGAACCTCTTCACTTCCCAGCACTCGCTAGCACTATGGCTATTGGTACGGTGCACCGGGCACTTGAAGTCGGGCTCCTCGGGCTCAGGCGACTTCCTAGAGCGCTTGTCTCGGCGCGGTGCTCGGGCTCCGCCATGTGCCGCAGCCGCCATTGCCTGGGATCCGGGCTTTGGCCTGTTCTTGCCACTGCCCTTCTTCTTCTTCTTGCTGCTGCTCCTCGCAGAGGCTCCTTCCTCAGTCGAGGTGGCTTCCCTTGCTTCTGAGGATGGCTGGGAGTGCCAGTTGCACCCCTCAGCTGCCCTAGCACATCTGTCTGCCAGGGAGAACAGCTCGGAGACATCACGCACCTCGTGCGTGGCTAGCTTCTCGAGCATCTTCTTGTCCTTCACACCTTGTCTGAACGCAACAATAACCGATGCGCTAGAAACATGAGGGATGGTGTTCCGTACCTGGGAGAAACGATGGATGAACGATTGCAGCGACTCTCGAGTGCGCTGTCTAACGGCGTGGAGGTCAAGCTCAGTGCCGGGGCGCTTGTAGGAACTGCCGAAGTTAGCCACGAACTGTCGGCACAACTCATCCCAAGAGTTTATGGACCCCTGGGGCAGGTTCATGAGCCATGACCGAGTTGGGCCGGTCAGGACGACGGGGAAGTAGTTAGCCATAATGGCCTCGTCGCCTCCTGCAGCTAGTATTGCAGTGGTGTAGATCTGCAGGAACTCGCTCGGGTTGACGCTCCCGTCGTACTTCTCCGGCATGTGCGGCCGGAACTTTCGTGGCCAGACCACGAAACGGAGGTGAGGCGCTAGCGCTGCACACCCTTGGCTGGGGCTGGCTGGTGCCGGCGGCGGCATCGCATACCCCGAGTGTGCAGGCGGGCCTGCGTACACCTGATGTTGGGGCGGTGTTGCATACGCCTGTGGAGGAGGCGCGACGTACGCCTGGTGTGGTGGAGGCGCGACGTACGTCTGGTGTGGTGGGGGCACAGCATGAGCCTGGGGCACAGGGCCCAGCATGCTGTAATCTGCCTCCAGGTTGCGTCGATGCTCCCTCTGGCGCTCGATGGTGACTCGGCAGTCCTCTCCGGTCCTGCGGCGCTGCAGCCCGGTTCTCAGATCTGTTGTTGAGATCCTGGTCGAGCGCGAGTCTGCCGTCCACCGGTCGATTATCGGCGTTCGCGATAATGACACATGCATCAGCTGGGCATGTGTCTCCCTCGGTAGAGGCGCGTTGAGTGCGGCGGTGAATAGGTGGTCGACGTCATTGATCCACTGTTGAGCTGCTCCCTGAGGAGCATCCCCAGCAGGAGGGTTGTGGAGTAGCGCGCGCGCTGCTGCGAGCGCACTCTCCGGGCTTGCAGCCAGCGGCGCCGTGATTGCTGTCACGGCCGGAGTACGCCGCGGGGTGGCATGTCGGCCTGCAGCTGGCGAAGTGATTGTAGGGTGACGTGAAGGTCCTGACCTTCCTGCCCTAGAGCGGTAGCCTGCCCTAGAGCAGGATGACACCTGATCCTCCGCCACTGTCTGCCGCCGCGACTACGCCCTGGATGAACCGGCGTTGGATTGGTCATTCACCATTGCTGCTGGTGGAGATCTTGACGGGGAAAAAGCCCCCTACCTAGCGCGCCAAATGTCAAAGGTCGTAAACGACACTTCCCCCGGACCTGCTTAGAGAGCAGCCCGCGTGGGTTCTTTGGATTCACGAGGGCTAGTCCCAGGAGATCGAACGCAGCAGGATGATGAACACAGAGGGTTTACGTGGTTCGGGCCGCTGGAGCGTAACACCCTACGTCCACGGGAGTGTTTGTCTATTGCCTTGCTTGAGCGTGTATGAGTCTTAGTCTAATTTTCCGATCCCTTGCGAAGGTCATCTGCCGAGTCCTTTTATAGTTCAAGGACTCTGCAGTCACAAGGTGAGCCCCAGGACCCGACAAGTGGTCCTGGGGAGAGCCAAATCCTATACAAGATCTGGGATTAATTGCTATCTACTCTCCTTTGTCAGGGGCGTCAATGCGCCGTCCCGCCGCGTCGTGCGCCAGGGCTGCACGCGTTCCTTTACTGCGGCTTCCTACCACACTGTGTTGGTCGTCCGCCACGTGGTTGCACCAGAGCCTGCCTCTGTGGGAAGTCTGGCACTTGACGGAACAGGCCACGTGGTGCATCCAGGGCCCACCCCTATGGAGGGGTGGAGGCTCGGCGCTGCAGGCCACGTGGTAGTTCTGGTGCCTTTCCCTGCGAGGACGCGGGCCTGGCCCTGAGGTCCCGATTGGCCACGCTGCGGCTCCAGAGCCCGCCTCAGCGGGGAGGCAAGGGTCCAGTTCTGCCAGCCACGTGGAAGCTTGGGAGCCTCCCCCGACGAAGAGGTAGGATCTGGTCCTTCCCTCCACGACGTGGCAGCCTCGGATTCAGCCTCTTAGGCAGAGGCGGAGTCCTTAGCGTTTCCTCCCTGTGCGTGGGGGTACCCGGTCTGCAGGGTACCGACAATGTCCTTTGACTTAAACACACAAACACGAAGAAACACATGTCTTAGGACTTTTTGGGCAACCCCTTACCCCTCAAAAATACTAATTGCCAATAACTTGGCTAAGCCCTAAAGCAAATAGAACACCGAAGAAAGTAAGTAATAAATCCAAATAAAATGTAAGGTCCATGCTTTGTGAGCTAGAGGATGAAGACTTCTATCTCTTTAAAGCATGTTCCTTTAGGCTTTAACGCACCTAACATTTTGTTCTTTCCACATCATATGAGTTGAGATATTGTATTTCAAACAAGTCTCTTTCTCATGAGGGGGGTTCCCCTTTGTGACAATCTGCCGTATGCAATGCCAAACAATTTATAATGCAAGAAATTTAAATATGAGTGCAAGTCTATATGGCAGGCATCATGCAAGACATAAAGTAAATCTATCTTGCCAATTTTGAACCTTTCAAAGGCTTCTTCAGGGAGAGCCACTCTCCAAGCCTTGGGGAAAACCAAAAGAACCTCCATCCCAAGCTAACCCTTGCTCACCCCTATCCTTTGAAAGTTAGACAAGACCTATATGAGATGCATTCTTACATGATCATGGCAATTTACATGATGTTCGATGCATCTAGCACATTTAATTCTCTTCTTAGTCTAGAAAAAGTTTTCTCATCAAGTGGTTTAGTGAAGATATCCGCCAATTGTTCTTCGGACCTAACACCTCGCAATGAGATGTCTCCCTTAGCTTCATGGTCCCTCAAGAAATGATGGTGAATATCAATGTGCTTAGTGCGGAAGTGTTGAACGGGGTTTTTAGCTATCTTAACCGCACTTTAATTGTCACAGAGGAGAGGCACACAACCAAGTTTAATACCAAAGTCCAAAAGGATTTGCTTCATACAAAGAATTTGGGCACAACATGCACCGGCCGCAATATATTCCGCTTCCGCCGTGGACAAAGCGACAGAATTTTGCTTCTTGCTAGACCAAGATACTAGGGAACGCCCAAGCAAGTGGCACCCACCGGAGGTACTCTTGCGATCCACACGGCATACAGCAAAGTCCGAATCCGAGTAACCCAAGAGATGGAATTTTGCACCTTTAGGGTACCACAAGCCCACACTAGGGGTATGCTTAAGATACCGAAGTATCCTAAAGACCGCCTTCCGATGCGATTCTTTAGGTGCCGCTTGAAAGCGAGCACACAAGCATACACTAAACATGATATCGGGCCTAGATGCAGTAAGATAAAGCAATGAACCAATCATAGAACGGTAGTTAGATTGATCAATAGGCTTACCATCTTTATCCGCGTCGAGATGACAATTTGTTGCCATTGGAGTGCTTCTTGAGCTACAATCTCCCATCTCAAATTTCTTCAAGAGGTCCTTGGTATACTTTTCTTGATAGACGAAGGTCCCCTCTTGAAGTTGCTTGATTTGAAATCCAAGGAAGAAGTTGAGCTCTCCAATCATTGACATCTCGAATTCCCTAGACATCATTTTGCCAAACTCATGGCTAAGAGCTTCGTTAGTTGAACCAAAAATAATGTCATCAACATAAATTTGACAAATAAATAATTCTCCGTTGACGTCTTTGGTGAAGAGTGTAGTGTCCACCCTCCCGATCTTGAATCCTTGCATGATCGAGAAATCCCGCAGTCGTTCATACCATGCCCTAGGTGCTTTCTTGAGCCCGTAGAGCGCCTTGTGCAACCTAAACACATCATTAGGATTCCTCGGATCTTCAAACCCGGGAGGTTGTTCAACATAGACTAGCTCGTTAATATAACCATTAAGAAAGGCACTTTTCACATCCATTTGATAAAGCTTTATGTTATGATGTGATGCAAAAGCAAGGAGTATATGGATGGCTTCTAACCGGGCGACCGGAGCAAATGTCTCCCCAAAGTCTAGTCCTTCAACTTGCGAGAACCCCTTGGCCACAAGTCTTGCCTTGTTGCAGACCACCACGCCGTTCTCGTCTTGTTTGTTGTGGTACACCCACTTTGTTCCGATGACGTTCTTGTCCTTGGGTCGCTCCTCCAACACCCAAACTTCATTGCGGATGAAGTTGTTAAGTTTTTCTTATATGGCCATCACCCAATTTGGATCTTGGAGTGCTTCCTCAATGTGAGTGGGTTATACACATGAAACAAACGAGTAGTGCTCACAAAATGAAGCGAAATGGCGAGAACGTGTACTTACTCCCCTTGACAGACTTCTGATAATTTGGTCCATCAGATGCGCCTTGGAGATGCGTCCATGCCTCATAAGTGGTTGTGAAGCACTTGGCGGTGGTGATGCGTGTTGCTCTTATTGTGGTTGGACTTGATCATGGACTTCTTCTTCTTCTTGATGTTGTGTGGCTTGTGAATCTTGAGTCAGCAATGGATCATCCTTCTCTTCTTCGTTAACTTGAGGAGCCATAGATGTGTTGATGTTGGAACTTGAAGCTCCCCCTTGATCATGGATCTCCTCAACTTTAGGCTTGATGTCTCCAATGGTCATGTTCTTCATAGCTTCTCATAGAGGCTCATCATCTATTTCATCATGACCAAAACTCTCCTCTTGGGAGCCATTAGTTTCATCAAACTCAACATCACATCTTTCCTCAACTAAACCAGAGGTTTGGTTGAATACTCGATATGCTTTTGAGTTTGATGCATAACCAATAAATATACCAACATCACATCTTCTTTCAAACTTACCGAGCCTTTTCTTGCGGTAGATGTAGCACTTGCACCCGAAGACTCGGAAATAGGAGATGTTGGGCTTTCTCCCAATGAGAAGTTCGTATGGGGTCTTTTGAAGTAGTCGATGAAGGTAGACCCTATTTGCATCATGGCACGCCGTGTTGATTGCTTCGGCCCAAAACTTCTCGGGCGTGCCATAGTCATCAAGCATTGCTCGTGCAAGAGTGATGAGAGTCTTGTTCTTCCTTTCAACAACACCATTTTGTTGAGGAGTGTATGTAGCCAAAAACTCATGCTTCATGCATTCACGGTCACACCACTCCCCAATGTTGTAGTTCTTGAATTCGGTGCCGTTGTCACTCTGGACCTTGATGATGGGAAGTTGAAATTCCCTTTGAGCACGGTTGGCGAAGGTCTTGAACACTTCCGAAGTTTCACTCTTGTCCCCTAGAAACAAAGTCCAAGCATAGCGAGAGTAGTCATCAATTATAACAAGACAATAGAGGTTACCGCCAAGACTTTGATATGTGGACGGTCCGAAGAGGTCCATGTGAAGTAGCTCGAGTGGCTTGGAGGTTGACACCATTGTCTTCATTGGGTGGTGTGAAGCAACTTGCTTCCCGGCTTGACAAGCGCTACAAAGCTTGTCTTCTCAAATGTAACATCCTTCACGCCGGTCACCATCCCAAGCTTGAATGACTTCTTGAGCTTGCTCATCCCTATGTGCGCTATGCGTTGATGCCATAGCCAACCCAAACTTGTCTTAGTGAAAAGACAAATGGTCAAGCTAGCATCCTTGTTGGAGAAGTCTACTAGGTAGAGATGTCCATGCCAAAATCCTTTGAAGATTAGTTCTTGGCTTGTTTCACTACTCACAACAACATCATTTTTTCTAAAGGTGCACGTTAGTCCAAGATCACATAATTGTGCAATAGAAAGTAAATTAAAACTAAGTGACTTAACGTACAATACATTAGAAATAGATAAGTCATTTGAAATAGCAATCTTACCTAACCCAATTACCTTGCCCTTAGAGTTATCACCAAAGGTGACTTGTTCATGATTGCCGGGATTTTCTATGGTGGTGAACATACCATCATTGTCGGTCATATGTTGAGTGCACCCGCTATCGAGTACCCAATGCTTTCCTATGGCTTTGTAGTTCACCTTGGTGTTACCTTTAGCCATGAGGCACATGGGTGGTGGATGAGGAGATGAGTCATCATTGTTGGCAATGGCAAGGCCGGCCAAACTTTCTTCTTCCGCTTCACTCTCCTCATCACTTGATTCTTCGTCTGTGATCCATTCATTTGCCTCACACATGAACACCTTTTGTGGACCATTTCTCTTCTTTGGGAAGAGTTTTGCCTTCTTGCCCTTGTCATGTTTCTTCTTCCCAAAGGATCTTGGTTTGGGTTTAACCTCTTCTTCATCATCTTCACTATATTCAAGCTTGCGGTGCTTGCTCTTGTGGTTCTCTCTTCTTTTGTCCGGTTTTGGACAATCATAGGAGATGTGGCCTTGATCACCACAATTATAGCAAGTCTTGTGATCATCTATCCTTGGTAGGAACGCTTTCTTCTTGGGATCAAAGGTGTATCCATTCTTGGCAATCTTGGAGTTCAAGCAAGAGAACTTTCTCATCATCAAGGCAAGCTCATCATCGTCATCTTCACTTGATGCTTGCAATTCTTCACTTGATCTAGGCTCAACCACCTTCTTTTTCTTGAGACTTGTTTTCTTGGTGGAGGCCTTTAGAGCAATTGTCTTTGAAGATGATTGCTCCATCATCCCAAGTACATTCATCTCATGAGCGTGAATCTCTCCAATAAGTTCCAAAACTTCAATGTGGTCAAGAGATTCTTTTTGAAGCATGGAGTTGATGATGTTGTACTTTGGCTTGGGAAGAAGCATAAGAATCTTGCGGTTGATGAGTCCTTTGCCAAGAGAAGCAATGTCAAGAGCATTAATTTCTTCAATAAGCACATTCAAGCAAGAGAACATTTCATTGACATTTTCATGAGGTAGCATTTTAAACTCATCATATTTGGCTTTAAGCATATGATATTTTAGTTCTTTGACACGAGAAGAACCCTCATGAATTTCTATCAAGCAAGCCCAAATTTCACAAGCCTTTTCTTTGCTAGCAATCCTAGCAAACACATCTTGACTAATGCATTCATAAATTGCATTCCTAGCTTTAGCATCCCACTTGATTTGATCACCAACATAATTGTGCTCACCAAACCCCATGTGGGTCGCTTCCCATACTTAGGGAGCAATAGCCTCTAGATAAGCGAGCATGCGTGTTTTCCAATAGGCAAAGTTCTTGCCCTCGAAGATAGGAACCGAACCCCCAATCTTGGCCATTTTAGCTCTCTAGCGGTGAAGCTAGAATGATCCAATGAGCAACCTTGCTCTGATACGAATTGTAAGGATTGAATGCCCAAGAGGAGGGGTGAATTGGGCTTCTTTTCAAAAATTAAAGCAATACCACTTAATTACTAAAAGCCCAATTCCCTACGCAAACAGCCTATGCATTCAAGTGACTAGTAACTTTGCGGTATATGAAATGCATAAGTGTAAAGTGAGAGTAAGAGAACGCAAACTCCCGAGGAGACATGAAGATTTATCCCGTGGTTCGGTAAGATTGTCAAGATCTTCCTACATCCACGTTGTGGCACCCACCGAAGGGTATAGCCACACCCAAGTCACCGAGACTAGGGATCTTCACTATTCTTCTCCGTTTGCCAACCTCGGCAAGGTGGAGCTCAAGCCTGGTACAACTTGGATCCTTCGGGCTTTCACAACCATCTTGGCAAGCTCCGGAAGTCTCTCTCAATTACAATCACCAAGGAACACTCCCTTACAGCTCTCACTACACTAAAGATTCCAATCACCAAGAATGGAAGCGCACAAGCACTATCTCTAGCTAGTTCTAGTCTATCTCTTGGTGTGTAAGTGGTGTAGATGATGTAGAAGTGGTAGCTCAATGTCTTGAATGCTTGAGAATGTGTAGAGTAGGTATGGTAGTCAAGACTTGTCGAATAGACTGGTTGAAGGGGTACATATAGCCAGCCTCCACAAAATAGCCGTTGGAAAAGTAGGCTGACATCACTGTTCTGCGAACACCGGATGATCCGATGCTCCCCCTTCAGTTATCTCGGTCAAATCCAAATTATCTGATGTCAATGTGTCAGGTATGACTGTTGTTAGACCGATGTTACCCTTGCCTTCTCATCGGATGATCCGGTGGCACTTCATCCAGAATTAGTTCAGAATTGATGCTTACTGGAGTGATCGACCGATGTGTTCATTGTTGTACATCGGATGGTCCGGTGTTACACTTGGTCCAGGGAGATTGCTTACTGCATTGATGGACCGATGTAACATGCCCTTCATCATCGGATGATCCGGTGAGTACTTTGTTTTGAGGTCTTCTTCTTCTGCTGAACCAACTCGACCGATGTGTTGTTTTCTGGAATCATCGGTTGATCCGGTGAATTGACTTTGTTTGCTTCGAGTTGTTCTAAGTGATTCTTTTGGAATTTTCTCGATTGACCTCTTAGGCATTGGTTGGAAATATTCTTCTAATGATTATCAAACATTGAGTGCTGTCAATTTTAGTTGAATAATTTTGACATGTGAGCTTTTACTTCAAATCTTCATAAACATTTATTGATCTCATAGAACGATTGTTTAGGGGTCTCCAATTATATCCAAAGAGTAGTAGATGATATTCATATAGATTTCACTTGCGTGTGATGAGTGATATGGGAGACCTTGCATCCACAAATTCATTAGTAAAATCCAATGGTTTTCATTAATCACTGAAACCATACCTCATGGGGGCCTAGATGCTTTCAGGAACCTCATCTCCTCCCTGAGACTAGTCCAATGGATCCCGTCACCAGCCATGTCTTGAACTCAAGCAACACCTGCACATGAATAAACAACCAATCCATACGAGCCCAAGTCCTCGACTTGACTCAAGTTAGTTCCGAACACAACACCTTACGTGAGAACCTCACATAAGGATGTTGCAAAACCACAGTAACACGATATCATTCATGTCAACCAAAGACACACCAAAGACTTAGCAAATGAATACTAAGCAATCTTTCCAGAGATGTAAAGCAAGTACGAAACATTGCAAATGAAAAACATAAGCATTGCAGTCAAGTTCCGGACCTTGCCAGAGCAACCCGTACCTTGAGGCGGAGCTAACAAAAGCTAGTAGAACCTAGCGCCGGAGCTAACCAGAACTAGTCAGACCTTACCAACAAGTCAGACCTAGCATCTAACGTATCCGGAGCTACCCAAAATAAGCCGAACCTACCGTCGGACCTTGCTGTAGCTCGGTGCTAGAGTCAGACCTTGATAAAAAGGTGTTTTGGTGATATTCAAAACTTTTATCATCAAAGCAAGTGTATTCACTACAAGCCAATGTATTAAGCACACATAGGTCTTACAATCTGCCTCTTGATGAATCCATTGGCAGCACCATTTAAAATCCGAACATTGGCTTATTCACATAAAAGTTTTGAAGGCAATTTCTCCCCCTTTGTAAATCAAAAGTAAAATGAGAAGAAAATCCAAAAATTATCCCATATTATCTCTCCCCCTTTATTAACTCTCCTTATGCACATATTCTCTTTCTCTTCATGCTTATCTCTCACCCTTTGACAATGTATTCAGCAAGTCATGAGCATATAAACAAATTATCTCTCCCTCTTTAATTGTTATGAGCATATTATAACATATACATATAAACAAAGCTCATCCAAGTCATACTATCAAGTACCTTACATTATCACATCAATGAAATACATAAAGTAGTGTAAGCCATGCTAGAGATCAAATGTAATTTTCAATTTAAGTAAGTCATGATCTCACAAACTTAACTATTTCAAAATCTAAAATCATGACACTAGTTGCTGCATTTTATTATTTTTTCAAAACATAAATTTAGATCATATGATATTTGCAAGAGATTATGTGCGCATCTGCCTTATTCTAACGAACCAAGCCAAGCCTATGTCATTTGACAATCAGAAGCTTAACGACAAGGTTTTAGTCATACACAACTTCTTCCAAGTTCATATCTAAGTGCAATGATAAGCCATCTCAAAAGAAGAAGTGTGATGCATGCATATTATCTTGATCTTTTCTCAATTTATATTTGTTCATAAAAACTCAACATGTGAGTTAATTACTTGATTAATTCTTAATGATTAAAAGCACTTGTGAACATGTAACAAGTTCAAAACAGCAAGAAAGTTCGACCATGACCAGTTTTAGTGTAAGTAATTATTCCAATTACTAGACATGGCAAAAACTACAAAATGTATAACACGAGTAATGTAGTAAGAACTTTCAGCATGTAAAAGGAATCACAAAGTCATATATGTATGAAATACTATGCTCATATTATTTTAATTTCAGATTCACACATAGACTTCCCAAGTTTCAAAACTCCCCCTCAATTTAAGCCATGAGGATGCATAACCCTTATTTCACTACGAATGTAACAAAAATGAGTGAAATCCAAAGGTTTTGTAAAAATGTCAGCCAATTGTTGTTCGGTATCTACAAGGTGAAGTACAATGTTTCCTTTTTCAACATTATCTCGGAGAAAGTGATACCTAATGTCAATGTGCTTAGTTCTAGAATGTTGCACAGGGTTTTTAGCAATGCAAATGGCACTAGTGTTATCGTAGAATAGTGGAACACGATATAAATCAACCCCATAGTCCTTAAGTGTTTGAACAATCCAAAGAATTTGTGAGCAAGCACTAGCAGCAGCTACATGTTCAGATTCAACTGTGGATTGTGCAACTGAATTTTGTTTTCTAGAGGACCAAGCAACAAGAGAATTACCAAGAAAATGACAAGCACCGGAAGTACTTTTCCTATGAATCCTACAACCCCCAAAATTAGCATCCGAAAAAGCTTTCAAAGTAACGGTTGAGGAAGAAGGAAGAAAAATTCCAAATTATTGAGTTCCATGTAAGTACCTGAGAATCCTTTTGACGGCCTGACGATGTGAAGCACGTGGGGAGGCTTGAAACCGTGCACAAAGACATACGCTGAATTGTATGTCTGGTCTTGATGCCGTGAGGTACAAAAGTGATCCGATCATGCTTCTATATTATTTTTGATCCACAGGTTCACCATCTTCATCAAGTCCAAGTGTTGTTGCTGTTCCCATTGGTGTCCGAAGAGGCTTGCTTTTGTCCATGTTGAAGCGCCTTAGGAGATCTTTTGTATACTTCGTTTGATGCAAAAAGGTACCCTCCTTTGTTTGCTTGATTTGCAGCCCCAAAAAGTAAGTGAGTTCACCCATCATACTCATTTCAAATGCGGAACTCATCATTGCTGAAAACTTGGACACAAGATCATGAGAAGCACAACCAAAGATAATATCATCCACATACACTTGAACGAATAATGAGTCATTGCCATGCTTAAGCACAAAAATAGTTTTATCAACCTTGCCCATGGTAAACCCTTTTTCAAGTAAGAATGTTTTTAACCTATAATACCATGCTCTAGGGGCTTGTTTGAGACCGTACAAGGCTTTGGACAGTTTGTAAACATGATTAGGAAAATCTGGATTTTCAAAACCCGGTGGTTGTTTCACATAAACCTCCTCATCTATGTAGCCATTAAGAAAAGCACTTTTAACATCCACTTCATATAGCTTAAAACCAATAGATGCAGCAAAAGCTAACAAAATTCTTATGGCTTCTAATCTAGCAACAGGAGCAAAAGTTTCATCAAAATCTAGACCTTCAACTTGAGTGAAACCTTGAGCAACCAACCTAGCCTTATTCCTAACCACAACCCCATCCTCACTTTGTTTATTTTTAAATACCCATTTAGTTCCAATTAAAGTGTGACCTTGAGGTGGAGGTACAAGTTTCCAAACATTATTTCTTTCAAAATTTTCTAACTCTTCTTGCATGGCAATAATCCAAGATTCATTAGTGAGTGCGTGTGATATATCTTTGGGTTCAAAAGAAGCAACAAAAGCAGAATGAGCATAAGAGTTAGGATCGCAAAACCTGGACTGTGTGACTCGTTCGTGCAAGCTTCCAATCATCTGTTGTGGGGGATGATCTTTGTAAAATCGTAGGGGAACAGATGTCTCACAAGCTTCTTCTTCATGTTCATCACAAATCGATGAGCTTGTGACTTGAGGATGATCTGAATCAGCATTGATGGTTGTCGGTGCTGGTTGAGAATTAACATCCGGAGCTGAACCAAAGTCTTTAGCTGTTGAATTTTCGGGCAGCAGCTCCAATTCTTCCTCATCTTCAACAAAAATGCTCCCCCCTGCGGATATGGATCCGGACCTGCAATCTTTGAGCTATTACCTGGGCTAGCTTCATCAAAAGACACATTTACCTCCGAAGGATTGAACACGTGAAGGTCCGGTCATGTGGCGTGAGCAACCTGAATCCACTATCCAAATGTTATCCTTCCTCAAACGTGTAACCTACATAGAAGCACAATACGTCGATGACTCAATACTGGGGTTAGTCAAAAGGCATTTAGGAATCCAGTACTGAGTCATGCGACGTCCAGCAGGAAAAACACGCGAAAGCTAAGACAAAATAGCAGGTTTATGAGTCAAAGTTTGAGATTTTTTATTCTTAACTACTAACCTATAAGGTGTTACTTGTGTAGCACAAAAATCAGTAGCTCCGGAGGTAAACTTTGAATGTTTTTGACTCAAAACAGCAGGTTGTACATTCGGTTCAATATGTGCAGCAAATTTTGCATGAAAGTTATGAGATCTAGCAACCATTCTTTCCCTTTTCTGTTGTTTAGCTAGTCTATAACAAAAATTTATGACATGACCATCTCTACCACAGTAGGTACAGTGAAATTTAACTTTGTGTTCATGTCTAGATGAGCAAACAACATTTTTATTTGAAACCGAATGAGACAATACTCCTGTAGATTTGAAAACCACTTCTTTTTGTTTAGGAACTGTTTGAATCAAACCACTTCCTAATGACTTTACACTTTTAGGTGGATGTGCCTTAGCATGAGCATGAGAATCAAAACCTAAACCAGTTTTATCATTGCAAGACTTAGATGAATTCAGCAGCAAGTTTAGGTTCTTATTCCCATTACAAAACCGATCAAATGTCTGATGATGTTATCAAGTTTATTGGATAGATCAAGGCAATTTTCACATGAAGTTTTTTCTTTTAATTTGCAATTGGAACAATATTTAACTTCATGACAACGTAAAGCATTGTTCAATATAGAGATTTCATTTATAGCATCTTGCAGTTTCTTATCAAGATCATCACAACTAGAACAATGCAAATCAATTGTAGAACAAGAAGCATCTTTTAAGTTTCAAATATTAAGTGCAGCAAGCTTTTTGTTCTTTTCAATTTCAAGTTCAAGTTTATCAAGTGCGGAGGTATGTGCACTTCTTAGGGAGGACAATTGTTCATATATTAAGTCACATGAGGAACAAGAATCATCACTACGAATCAAGGATTTCAAACGATTAATTTCAAATTCTAGTGACTCAATTTTAACAGCATTGTCCCTAAGCTTTTTGTCCTTTTTCTTAACAATAACAGTGGCACGAGAAATAGCATCACACATTTCTTCGCAAGTAGGACATACCTCTTCATTGTCGTTGTTCTGTTCTGCCTCCTCCATACTTGATCTTGACTTGCTCGCCATGAAGCACAAGTTTGCCAAATAATCTTCATCTTCATCACTTCCAATGTCCACGTCGCTTGAGCCAAGTTCCTGGAGTGCTGAGATAAAACTGCTCACCAATTGACATCTTGTAAAACCCTTCTTTTTCTTCGTATCTTTTGCAGAGGAGTGCTTCGTTCTTGTTTTCTTTTCATCCCGGGAAGTAGGACCTAAAAGGTTAGGGCAATCTGAATGAAAATGTCCTGTCTTACCACATTCAAAGCATCGTTGAGGTCCGGAGCTTCCTCTCCTTCTAGTTCTCACATTTTGCAATGCTTTTGAGAACCGGGTAGAGATGAGCGCTAGCTCCTCCTCTGGAAATTTCTTAATCTGTTCAAGGGTTAGAGAGGACAGCAAAACAAGTGTACCACAAGATGATGTTTGACCGGAACTAGGCATGTCACATTGAGAAACAAAAGCAATGGACTTGTTGGGGTTCTTACGTGAGATTATGTCAATTTCATGAGTTTTTGACTTGGAATATAGCACATCTAAAGTAAGTGAACTCATGAAAGTAGATTCACGAATAGATGTGACTTTCATCTCCCAAATTGACATATCTAATGCATTTAGCAATTGCCTAGCATTTTCAGCATCTGAAAAATTAACATTGACACTACGCAAGTTGCTGAGAATCTTATTAAAGCGAGCAAAAAGGTCATCAATAGACTCACCGGGTTGCATCTCGAAGCGCATGTATTCTTTCTTGAACATGTCTTGCCTTACCTCTTTGATCGTGTTGGATTCTTTGTGGTAGTCACAAAGTGCTTTTCACACATCGTATGCAGATCGGAGGTGTGCAACACGGTCGAAGTCGCTTTGTGTTAATCCTTGTATGATCAAGTTCCGAGACTTGTTGTTGTTGTCGACATCTCTCAGATTTGTAGTTGTAACTTGATCGTCTAATGGCACTTCGTAAGGCTTGTATACCTTCTCCCATATTGCAAAGCCTTGTGCCTGGATGAAAGCCTCCATGTGTGCCTTCCAAACTTGAAAATCCATACCAGCGAACACACAAGGTTTGGCAGAGTACTTCTCCATGATGATTAGTCAAAAACACGCACAAATCACAAAGATTATAGCACCGTGGCTCTGATACCAACTGTAGGATCGAAGAGCACGTGAAAAGCTACCAGAGGGGGTGAATGGTAGATTAAAAATCTTATGCAGCGGAAACAATTAAATCCCAACCCTTTCGGCAGAAAAACGATTTGTTAAAGAAATCGTGTGTGAGACTAATATAAACATGTTTCACCGTGACAAAAGCAATAGATATCAGAGAGAATAAAGTCACAAAGACAACACAACAAGAATCACTCAAATCCGTTGAGAAAAACTCAAGTTATGATCGAAAGATCGAACAAAGGTCAATCTGTTCTACCTGAGAAAAACAGTTCTAGAACGCTGCAAAGAAACTCGTGTAGATCATAGACCACAAATCCAATTAACTTGAAATTTTGAAATATGATAGATAATCAAGTTGTGAAGACAACCCAAAAATATTCACGTCAATTGGATCTGTAAAACTCGATTTATGATAAAACCACCGACGAAAGGTAGTGCTGTCCAGAAACTCGACGAGTAAAACTTGTCTGGAACAAGTCGGACGAACAAGGCACAAAAGTTCCTTCAAACTACGAATTTTATTCAATATAACACAAGAGGAATATCTCCAAAGGCGTGCACCACGAGCTCTGGGCTCCCTTGCTTATATAACCAGCTCGAAAGCCAACTCAACTCAAATCAGGAACCTAATCCTACTCTGTTCACGAATCGTAACTTTCCATAACTGTTTAGGATTCTTCTATACGCGGATAGAAGCAATCTTACGACTTCCAAACACCTTAGGAACGTATCCCACATTCCTAAACAACTCAAATTCGTGATCCACACGAAATCCTATCATAACCAACTCAAATCTTTCCATATTTGAGTCAAACCCGACTCAGCCGCAGCCTGAGTCCATAACCTAATCGGTTGGACCTTTCTGACCAATTCTTTACGTCCACATCTCTTCATCACGTCTCGGAACCATTTAGCCACGTCCATGCACTCCTTGCACACGTTCAAACATCTTCCAATGACGTCCATGATACCTTCACATGCATTGTTCTTGATTCAATCATACTGCGCAACCTCCTGATCAGCTCAACCACAATTCCTCCTGAATTTGGTTGTTGGAACCTCATCTCCTCCCTGAGACTAGTCCAATGGATCCTATCACCAGCCATGTCTTGAACTCAAGCAACACCTGCACATGAATAAACAACCAATCCATACAAGCCCAAGTCCTCGACTTGACTCAAGTTAGTTTCGAACACAACACCTTACATGAGAACCTCACATAAGCATGTTGCAAAACCACAGTAACACGATATCATTCATGTCAACCAAAAACACACCAAAGACTTAGCAAATGAATACTAAGAAATCTTTCCAGAGATGTAAAGCAAGTACAAAACATTGCAAATGAAAAACAGAAGCATTGCGGTCAAGTTCCGGACCTTGCCAGAGCAACCCAAACCTTGAGATGGAGCTAACAAAAGCTAGTAGAATCTAGCACCGGAGCTAACCAGAACTAGTCAAACCTTACCAACAAGTCGGACCTATCATCTAATGTAGCCGGAGCTACCCAAAACAAGGCTGAACCTACCGTCGGACCTTGCTGTAGCTCAGTGCTAGAGTGAGACCTTGATAAAAAGATGTTTTAGTGATATTCAAAACTTTTATCGTCAAAGCAAGTATATTCACTACAAGCCAATGTATTCAGCACACATAGGTCTTACACATTGCTCAATCTGCTCCAAACTCATATGTGCACACTTTATGAAAATTTTGCACTTTTAATCATATTTATGAAATCTCAATTGGTTGTCATCAATCACCAAAAAGGGGGAGATTGAAAGTGCATCTAGGCATCCCTTGTGGGTTTTGGTGGATTTATGACAAGCAAATGAAATCCTAACTAAATTGTTGAGATGAGCGCAGGTTTTGATGAAATTATGAAGTAAGCGCAAAAAGAAAGGAGAGTGAGGAATAAAGTTGAAAGGAGCTCAAGAAATGATCATAATACTCTTTGTGTATGGAGTGTGTTGGAGAAACACACCCCAAGAGCTCAAGAGAACTTTAATCGCTCTCACTGCACAAAGTTATACAGGTCCGGACTAGTCCGATTTACCCCGTACTAGTCCGATTTCTCTCTGTCCAAAATTGGACAAGTCCTCCCACAGCGGACTTGTCTGCACAGTCCAGTTTCCACAGACCGGACTAGTCCGATATCACCACGGACTAGTCCGATATCTTTCTGACTAAGATCAGACTAGTCCTCCCCAGTGTGGACTAGTCCTCAGCACTTCACAGTTTGCACGAAGTCAGACAAGTCCGATATCACAACGAACTAGTCTGATATCTTTCTAACCTAAATCGAACAAGTCCGATATCTGCACGGATTAGTCCGGAAAACCTTTTGACTAAAATCGGACAAGTCCTCCAAGTGCGGACTTGTCCCCAATTCACTAAGGGTTTCACCACGGTTGGACTAGTCCAATATGTGCCAGACTAGTCTGAACATTTCTAGAGACAAAAACGGACTATTCCGCCCTTGTTGGTCAAGTCTGATAATTCGGGGCACTTAGAGTTTCCCACACGCCGCACACCAGACTAGTCTGAAGTCCACCACAGACTAGTTCGGACTTTGAAAACCCTAACGGTAATCTTTGGAAACCCTAGTATAAATAGAGGTGCACGACCCCTAATCAACAACTCTCGACACCCCTACGCCGTCACACCCTCCAAGAGCCTAGAAAACATGTCTCTCCACACAATCCAACACAAGAAAGATCAAATCCTTGACGATTAACTTTAGATCAAAGGAGAGATACGATTCTTCACATTTTGAGCTCTTGGGTTTGATTCTCTCGCACACTCTTGTTCTTTATTGCATATAATTCGTGTGTGTTGGTGGTGTATTCAGTTGTAAATTTTGGGGAGCCCTCAACCTGTGAGAAGGTCCCTTGAACTTGGTGATTTGCCCTTTGTGATTAGTGGAAGAGAATCGGCCTCTGTGGCGACTCGACGAGGGTAGGGTAGGTGAAGACCCGGTCCTTTCGTGGGCTCCTCAACGTGGATGTAGGTTGCCTTTGTGGGAACCGAACCACGGGATAAAAATCTTGTGTCTTCACTTTGTGCTTATTGTTCATTGCATCTAGGGTTTAATTGATCATAGTCAAATTATGTCAAAACTTGAAACTAAGGTTACTGTGAGACCTATGTGTGCTGAATACATTGGCTTTGACAATAAAAGTTTTGAATGCTGCCATAACATCTTTTTAGCAAGCTCCGACTCTAGCTCCGAGCTTCTGCAAGGTCCAACAATAGGTCTGACTTTCTTTGTCTATATCCGACATGTTTTTGGGTAGCTCCGGTGAGCTTTTTTTTTAGCTCTGGCATGTCTTTGATAGCTCAGGCATGCCTTTATAAGCTCCGATATGTTTTGCTAGGTCTGACTTATGTTGGTTAGCTCTGACATATTTTTCTAGCTCCGACTTTTGGGGTGACTAGTTCCGACTAGTTTTGGTCAGCTCCGGCGCTAGGTCCGACTAGTTTTGGTAAGCTCCGGTGCTAGGTCCGACTCGCTTTGGTTAGCTCTGGCGCTAGGTTGTACTAGCTTTGGTAAGCTCCGGCTCAAGCTCCAGTTAGCTTTGGCAAGGTTCGGAGCTTGATCGTAATGTTCCAAATTTTTATGTGAAATGTTTTGAACTTGCTTTACATTGATAGAAAGATTGCTTAGTATTCTTTTACTAAGTTTTTGGTGTGTTTTGGTAGTTATGGTTGATATCATTTTGCTATGGTTTGCAACATGCTTATATGAGGTGCTCACGTAAGGTTTTGTGTTCGAGACTGACTTGAGTCAATTCGCGGACTTGGGCTCGTACGGATTGGTTGTTTATTCATTTGCAGGTGTTGCTTGAGTTAAAGTCATGGCTGGTGACAGGATCCATTGGGATAGTCTCAGGGAGGAGATGAGGTTCCAACAACCAAATTCAGGTGGAATTGTGGTTGAGCGGGTCAGGAGATCGCGCAGGATGATTGAATCAAGGGCAGTGCATATGAAGGTTATTGGATGTCGAAGGAAGGTGTTTGCACGTATGCATGCGGTGCATGACGTGGCAACATGGTTCTCAAGACGGGCTATGGAAGGAAAGATATGGCTGGAAGGATCGGATCGTATCGGTTGATGACTTCGGCTGCGGCGGAGTTGGTTATGGCTCGGTATGGAAATTAGAGTTGGTTATGATAGGATTTCGTGTGGGTCACGAATTTGGGTTGTTTTAGGAATGTGGGATATGTTCCTAAGGTGTTTGGAAGTCTTAAGATTGCTTCTATTTGCGTATAGAAGAGTCCTAAGCAGTTATGGAAAGTTTCGATTCGTGATCGGAGTAGGATTGGAGTCCTAATTAAGATTGGATTGGCCTAAGGGCTGGTTATATAAGCAAGGGAGGTCAAAGCTCATGGTCCACGACTTTGGGGCTGTTCCTCTTGTGTTCTATTGAATAAAATTCATAGTTTTAAGGAACTTTTGTGCCTTGTTCGTCCGACTTGTTCCAGACAAGTTTTACTCGTTGAGTTTCTGGACAGCACTACTTTCGTCAGTGGTTTTATCATAACTCGAGTTTTACAGATCCAATTGATGTGATTCTTTTTGGGTTGTATTCACAACTTGATTATCTATCATATTGAAAATTTCACAGTCATTGGATTTGTGTTTTCTTATCTACACGAGTTTCTTTGTAGCGTTCCAGAACTGTTTTTCTCGAGTAGGACAGATTGACCTTTGTTTGATATTTCGATCATAACTTGAGTTTCTCTCGACGGATCTGAGTGATTCTTCTTGTGTTTTCTTCGTGACTTCTCTCTGATATATATCACTTTTGTCCCAGTGAAACACGTTTATATTAGTCTCACACACGATTTATTTAATAGATTGTTTTTCTGCCGAAGAGGTTGAAATTTAATTGTTTCCGCTGCGTAAGATTTATAAATCTACCATTCACCCTCCCCCCTCTGGTAGCTTTTCACATGCTCTTCTATCCTACAATTGGTATCAGAGCCACAGTGCTCTAATCATTGTGATTTTCACGTATTTTTGACTAATCATCATGGAGAAATACTCCGCCAAACCTTGTGTGTTTGCTGGTATTGATTTTCAGGTTTGGAAGGCACGCATGGAGGCTTTCATCCAGGCGCAAGGCTTCAAAATATGGGATAAGGTGAACAAGTCTTACGAAGTGCCACCAAATGATCAAGTTATGGCTACAAACCTATGGGACATCGACAACAACAACAAAGCCTGAAACTTGATCATCCAAGGACTCACTCAGAGCGACTTCGACCGCGTTGTACATCTTCAATCAGCATACGATGTATGGAGAGCACTTTGTGACTATCACGAAGGATCCAAAACAATCAAGGAGGTAAGGCAAGACATGTTCAAGAAAGAATACATGCACTTCGAGATGCAACCTGGTGAGTCCATTAATGATCTCTTTGCTCGCTTTAACAAAATTCTCAGTAACTTGCATAGTGTCAACATTAATTTTTCTGATGCTGAAAATGCTAGGCAACTTCTTAGTGCATTAGACATGTCAATCTGGGAGATGAAAGTTACATCTATCCGTGAATCTACTGTCATGAGTATACTTACTTTAGATGTGCTTTACTCTAAACTCAAAACTCATGAAATTGACAACTTATCACGTAAGAACCCAAATAAGTCTATTGCATTTGTCTCACAACGTAATATGCCTAGCTCCAGCCAATCATCGTCTTGCAATAATCTTGCTTTGTTGTCCTCACTAACCCTGGAGCAGATCGAGGAATTTCCAGAAGAGGAGTTAGCACTAATCTCTACTAGGTTGTTAAAAGCATTGCAAAATGTGAGAACTAGAAGGACAGGAAGCTCCAGACCTCAACGCTATTTTGAATGTGGTAAGACATGAGACTTTCGTACAGAATGCCCTAACCCTTCAGGTCCTATTACCCGTGAAGAAAAACAGAACAAGGTCAAGACCACCACTGGAAACCTCAACAAGAAAAAGAAGGGTACCATAGGACGCAAGATGATTAACAGCTTCATCACTGCACTTCAAGAGCTCGGTTCAAGCGATGTAAACTTTGAAAGTGATGAAGATGATGACGATCTAGCCAACTTATGCTTCATGGCGGGCAAAACAAGATCAAGATCAAGTCAGGAGGATGACGAACACAACAGTGATGATGATGATGAGGTATGTTCTACCTGTAATGAAATGTGTGATGCAATTTCTCGTGCAACTATTATTGTTAAGAAAAAGGACAAAAAGCTTAGGGATAATGCGGCTAAAATTGAATCACTAGAATCTGAAATCAACCGTTTGAAAACCTTGATTCCTAGTGATGATTCTTGTCCCTCGTGTGATTTAATCTATGAACAATTGTCCACATTAAGAACTGCACATTCCTCTACTCTAGATAGACTTCAACTTGAAATTGAAAAGAACAAAAAGCTTGTTGCACTTGACACTGGAAACTTAAAAGATGCTTCTTGTTCTACAATTGATTTGCATTGTTCTAGTTTTGATGATCTTGAAAAGAAACTAAAAGATGCTATGAATGAAATTTCAATATTGAATAATGCTTTACGTTCTCATGTAGTTAAATATTGTTCCAATTGCAAATTAAAAGGAAAAACTTCATGTGAAAATTGTCTTGATCTGTCCAATAAACTTGATAACATGCATAGGACATTAGATCGGTTTTGTAATGGGAATAAGAACCTAAACTTGTTGCTGAATTCTTCCAAGTCTTGCAAAGATAAAACTGGTTTAGGTTTTGATTCTCATGCTCATGCTAAGGCACATCCACCTAAAATTGTAAAGTCATTAGGAAGTGGTTTGATTCAAATAGTTCCTAAACAAAAAGAAGTGGTTTTCAAATCTGCAGGAGTGTTGTCTCATTCGGTTTCAAATAAAAATATTGCTTGCTCATCTAGACATGAACACAAAGTTAAATTTCATTGTACCTACTGTGGTAGAGATGGTCATGTCATAGATTTTTTTATAGAATAGCTAAATGTAACACCCTCATTTCCATGCATCATTCCTTGCATACATTCATATACATGCTTAACATTAACCCACATCAAGAGGAACGAGTTTAAAATTGATTTGGAACAAAACCGCACTTAAAAACACAGGAAAGTGCGGACTAGTCCGATTTTGCTGCGGACTAGTCCAATTTCTCTCTGGCTAAAAACGGACTTGTCCGTTTTTGCTGCGGATTAGTCCGATTTTTGGCACTGGAAACTTTCGGACTTGTCCGATTTTGTGCGGACTAGTCCGATATTCCAAGAATCCTTGAAAATTGCTAAGTCCCTGGACTTTTCCGGACTAGTCCGGTGTTCCAGCGGACTTGTCCGTTTTCCTTTCTGTTCAAATTCGGACATGTCCGATGTTTGTCCAGACTTGTCCGATTTTCTCTATGGACGACTTCGGACTAGTCCGGTCCTGTCCGGACTTGTTCGATATTTTGTGACTCCAAATTGATCTTTTGATTTACGACTTGTTTCTTGGGTTTCACATTAAGTGGGCCTAGGGACGTCGTGCCCAACTCTTTTAGAGCCCATGTGGGACTCTAAACCAGCCTCTACTTCTCTCAAACTCGAGATCCATCTAACCCTAGCCTCCACCTCTATATAAACAACACCACCCCATGGATTGACATCTATTTGCCACTTTTCCACCCACCCAAACCCTAGTTCGTGGAAAGCCACCATCAAGGAGGGAGGAGAAGATCCCAAGCAAGAAGAAGAGGAGGAGGAAACGAAGAAGGATTGAGATCTCCACCAAGTTTTGTCCTTCACCACCAATTCATCTCCAAGTTCATCACCAACCCTAGATCATCAAGATCCAAGTGTTATCTCCAAGTTTCTTGATTCATTGGAGTTCTAAACACCTGGTATACCTTCTATTCTCTTTTCCTTACGAGAATTCAACCCCTAACCTCCAAATTTACGTCGATCTAAAAAACCCTAATCTCCTAATCTCGCAGAGTGCGGACTTGTCCGGTCCCTAGCGGACTAGTCCGATCTTCCTGGTTAAATTTTGTTGAAATAATTCTAAAAATTTATCTAATCAACTCCAAACCTGTATAAACTTGTTAAAAGCTATTAGAACTAGTTAGTTATCATTAAAAGCAATCTAGTAACAAGTTCTACCTTGCATTTGCATTAATCATGCATGTCATGTCATATTGAGTAATATTTGTGCACTCTTTGATTGTGTTTCTTGTCTTGTATGTTTATTGTGTGGATTATACGGATTTGCGCTAGAGAGTACCGCGGAGGATCTACAGCACCAAGAGTTTGAAGGCTTTGACCCTAATCAACAGCAAGAGCAAGGAAAGTGTCCTTGAAGCATATTGATCCTGTTTTTAAAATAAATGTTTTGTTTGCAAAATTGCATGCTTGTGTCAAATTGATGGGAATCCTATGGTAGGAAGTTTACTAGTTTTGCTAAACCACCCTTGTCACCTGGAATTTATGGTAGAGAGTCGGGAAGGGCTTTTTACTTTTGGCTTCGCTTAATTAATTGGGATGGAAAAACAACACTACAAATTTAATTATGTATTAATGATATTCTGGTTAATGTGAACTGGTCAATACGGTTTGGTAATGGGTGAGCTAAGCAAGCCTGGTATGTGGATGGGTTGGATGTTATGGTGGTTTTGCTTGCTTTAGATCTAAGGACTGGTTCATGCGAGAATAAGCCAGGACTACAGTGCCACCACGAGGCCAAGTATGGGTGCGGCATAGCTGATTAATTAGGGCTTTGCTAGTGCTGTTTGGACCATTGTGGATGCTCGGGGAAGGGGTAGTCGGATTGGGTTTGTTGAGGATTGGTGGGACTAGCCTGGGATCCGAATGGCTCAAGAGGGGGCCCTTGGTTGAAGATGTGCTCTGCGGGAGACATCGCCACCGGTGAAACCTCAGTGGGGTCTAAATAGACTAGTAATCCCTTTGTAAAGGCTATTTTGTGATCTCTTGGCCACACACCAACGGAAGTGTGTAATGTGACCGACAGGTCATGGGCATAAGGGAGATTCTTAGTCACTGAAAGGTGATGAAATCACGAACACGTGGGTAAAGAGGTACAAACTCTGCAGAGTGTTAAATAAAACTATCATGGTAGTCGTGCTCCCGGTTATGAGCACCTGGACAACTTCCATGATTAGAGGGAATTGGTATTGGGATGGTATTTGGATGGTTATGGTTTGGTAATGGTTATGGATGGTTATGGTTTGGTAATGGTTATGGATGGTTATGGATTTATGTCTGGTATTGAATATGGTTATTAGCAATGGTGAAATCTGGAATTATTGATGAGGATGGTGAATTATGGTTCGGTATTATGGTATTACTTATGATTATGATGGGTTTACTTCACATACATGTAATATATTGCTTTTCAAATGTTTTTATGTACTTTTCAGCACTTTGCCATTATTATTGTCATCATTTGAATCAGCCACATGTCATACTTTCCACACTTGTTGAGTACGACATGTACTCACTCTTGCAACCCCCCCCCCCCCCAACAGTTGCAGGTCAGGATTGGGAGTTTAATGGTTACAATGCGGAGTTCTAGGCCGTGTCTACCGTCAGCTTTGCCTGTGGTGTTGATTGGAGCTGCGCATACATACCCTATCGCTTATGCTGCTTAGTTGCTTAGTTTGCTTAATCAGTTTATTTCCGCTGCATTAGTTGAACTTGTCATAAATATTCATTAGAGCTTGTATTCGAGGATAATCTGGTTGTGTAATAAAATTTAGTTAATTAATCTTGTTCTGTGGTAATTTTCTGTATACTCTTTTGTGATTGCACTCGTGTATGTGTGATGAACATCCTGGGCACACATATGCGTTAGCTTGGTTCATTTTTCGGAACCGGACGTCACACTAAACAACAGAAGAGGGAAAGAATGATTGCTAGATCTCATAACTTTCATGCAAAATTTGTTGCACATATTAAACCGAATGCCATGAACATGCAACCTGTTGTTATGAGTCAAAACATTCAAAGTTTACCTCCAAACCTTCTGTTTTCGCCTCCGGAGCTACTGATTTTTGTGCTACACAAGTAACACCTTATAGGTCAGTAGTTAAGAATAAAAAACCTCAAACTTTGACTCATAAACTTGTTGTTTTATCTCAGCTTTCGCGTGCTTTTCCTGCTGTACGTCGTGTGACTCAGTACTGGATTCATAAATGCCTTTTGACTAATCCCAGTATTGAGTCATCGATGTATTGTGCTTCTATGTAGGTTACATGCTTGAGGAAGGAGAACATTTGGATTGTGGATTCAGGTTGCTCGCGCCACATGACCGGTAATAAAAAATGGTTCTCCTCCCTCTCTTTTGTGTCACGTGTAGAGAATGTTACTTTTCCGGTAATTCTTCAACTCCTATAATTGCTAAGGGTTCGGTTAGAGTAAATGATCACTACACTTTGAAGGATTTGGCACTTGTCAAAAATTTGAAATACAACTTGCTTTCTATTTCACAATTGCTAGATGAAAATCTGGAAATTATTTTCAATAAAAAATGCTGTAAAGTTGTAGGTTCAAATAGTGATCTTATTTTTAACATGTCTCGGTTTCGAAGAAATTTTAAAGCTGATTTTGATATGCCTTCCTCTAAGCATAGGTGTCTAGTTGCTAATAATTCAAAGGACTTATATTTTTGGCATCGTAGACTTGGTCACATAGTCTTTGATCACCTAACGTGTGTTAGTGCTCTTGATCGCATACGTGGGCTGCCTAAGCTTAAAGGTGAAAGTCCATCTTGGACTCCTTTGTGGGTTCTGGATGATTTATGACAAGCAATTGGGATCCTAACCTCTTTGTTGAGATGAGTGTAGGTTTTTAATAGAAAAACGAGCAAAGTACCAAAAAGAAGGAAGAATGAGGAGCAAAGTGGAAATGAGCTCAAGGAAGAAGAATAGTAGATCATTTTGTATGGAGTGTGTTAAGAAAACACATCCCAAGAGATCAATCACAATTAAACACACACATTGCACAAAGTTACACAGGACCGGACTAGTCCGACCAACACCGGACTAGTCCGATATCCTCTCTGCACAAAATCGGACAAGTTCGATATCCATCAGACTAGTCTGATATCTCTCTGACTAGAATCGGACTAGTCCTCCCCAGTGCGGACTAGTCATCAAAACACTTCACAAGTCACACAAAATCGGACAAGTCTGATTACAACCGGACTAGTCCGATATTCTCTCTGGTCCAAATCGGACAAGTCCGATATTTGCACGGACTAGTCCGAAAAACCCTCTGAACTAAAACGAACAAGTCCTCCAAGTGCGGACTTGTCATCCAATACACTTAGGGTTTCACATGTCCGGACAAGTCCGATGACTATCGGACTAGTCCGAAGATTTCCAGTAGCAAAATCGGACAAGTCCGTTCCTAGCCAGACTAGTCCGATATTTCGGGACACTTAGGGTTTGCTACACACAGCACACCTGACTAGTCCGGTGACCACCACGGACTAGTCCGATCTTTCTGAACTCTAACGGTCACTTTTAGAAACCCATATAAATAGAGTTGCACGGCCATATTTCATACCCTCTCGAACCCTAGCGCCGTCACACCTCCCAAGAGCCTCAAAACCACATCTCTCCACGAAATTAAGTGCAACAAAGATCAATCCTTTGAGGATTCACTCTAGTTCATTGGAGAGACACGTTCAACATCACATTGAGCTCTTGGTTTGATTCTCTAACACACTCCTGCGATTTAATTGTAATCTTTTGAGTGTGTTCTTGGTGGTATTTCGTGTTGTAATCCAAGGGAGCTCTCAACGTGTGAGAAGGCCCCTTGAATTCGATTATTCACCTCTTTGAGATAAGTGGAAGAGGATTGGCCTTCGTGGCGATCCGACGAGGGTAGGGTTGGAGAAGACCCGGTCCTTTTGTGGACTCCTCAATGTGGATGTAGGTTGCCTCTGTGGGAACCGAACCACGGGATAAATCCTTGTGTCCTGTTCTTGTGTTCATCATTCTTTTTCTTCAATATAATCTAGGGTTTCAATCATAATTGCTTACTTCATGTTGAATCATCAAAATAATATTGAATTGTGATATAACTTGGTATACAACCTTGAAATCCTTCATTTGGTTGTATACTTCCGCTGCATACATTGAAGAATCACTCTAATCAATAAAACTTAACCAACCTAGTCCGTACACACCGGACTAGTCCGCACTTTACCGGACTAGTCCGATATCTCTGGTTTTGAACTGGTTGTTAAGTGTTGCAGGTTCCAACAATTTTCAAAAAGGCCTATTCACCCCCCCCTCTAGGCCACATTCAATTGGTATCAGAGCGGGTTCTTCAAGAAAGAGACTAATCGCTCGAAGAAGATCATGTCAGACATGAAGGACACCCACAAGAGCAACAACCAAGAGAAGGTTGATGATGAAAAGAACCTCAAGGTGGAAAAGCTCCTCGAAGCCATTCATGACTTCGAGGACAACAATGAGGAGACACTGGAGCTAAAGGCGCTACTAAGAAAGAAGACACTTTCCAAAGGGAAAGTAAAAGTTGAAGAGAAGAAGAAGGGGAGTAATCACACCGACTACTCCCGATATCCTTTTAACTATGATCGTATCAATTCCAATAATAATCATTATTTATCTATCCCACTTGGAAAAGCCCCACACTTCGATGGAAGTGATTACTCAATGTGGAGGCAAAATATGAAAATGCATCTAATTTCCCTCAATACAAGTTTATGGCATATTGTGTGCACAGGGATAGATATCCCGGACGATGACGAAGAGCTCACCCCCAGCCAAGAGCAGGCAATTCACCGAAATGCTCAAGTTGCGGCCGTAATTACCTCTTCACTCAGTCAGGACGAGTTCACCAAGGTGGATGGACTCGAAATTACTAAAGAGATATGGGACACACTACAAACTGCACATGAAGGTGACCGACATGTGCGTGAAGAAAAAATTGAAATGATTGAAGGCGAGTTAGGAAGATTTGCAATTGAAGAAGACGAGTCACCCCAAGACATGTACAATCGATTAAAGATACTCGTCAACAAGGTCATATCATACGGAAGTAAGAAGTGGAATGACCATGAGGTGGTAAAGCTCATCCTTAGAGCTTTTATGCCTCGCAACATCACACTATGCTCCATGATCAGAGAAAGCCCCGGATTTAAAAGGTTGACTTCGGATGAACTGCTTGGAAAGATCATCAACTTCAAGATGATTGAAAAACAAGCAAAACATGTCAAGGAGATTGCCGACCTCACCTCGGCAAAGAAGAAAGGGGTTGCTTTGAAGTCCACTCTCAAGCCCCTATCCAAAGAAGCTAGAGAAGCACAACTAGAGGAAGATAGTGACGACGATAGCAGTGAATTGGATGAAGAAGACATGATATTGTTCATGAAGAAATTCAAGATAATAATGAAAAAGAGACAAGGTACAAAGTCAAGCGAACGAAAGTACAAGGAAAGAACGAAGCCAAAGTTGAGGCGGGCATGCTATAATTGTGGTGAGTATAACCACTTTATAGTTGATTGTCCATATGAGGAGAACAAGAAGAAGACCAAAGAAGTCAAGCCTCAACCCAAGAAATTCTTCAAGAAGAAGAAACAAGCCGAACAAGTGCACATTGGGAAAGAGTGGGACTCAAATGATGAGTCCTCATCGTCCGAAGAAGAAGAGATGGCTAGCATAGCCATCGAGAAGACATCCAAGAAGTTTACCCTTTTCCCTACACTTGGCACATGGAAGGGAGATGGCACTTGCCTTATGGCAAAGGAATGTAAACGCAAGGTAACCATTAAACCCCCCTCCGTGCATTCCTATTCTAGCGATGATGAACTCAATAGTGATAATGAGGACATGCTTATTGGACTAGATAGGAAAACAGCTACAAAAATGAAATTTTTGCTTGATCAACTTGTTGAGAAGGAGAGGTTAATACATCGTCAAGAGGACATGATCATCTCCCAAAAGGAGGAATATGTCGAACTTGACAAGATTCTAGAACTTGAAAAGGAACGAAGCAAATTACTAGAGCTTGAGTTAGCTTCGAGCAAGGAAACCTGCCTGGAGTTAACTGACTCAAATGCCACAATCAAGGACCAACTTGCTGACCTAATCAAGGTTAACAAGATCCTTGAAGTGCAGGTTGAGTCACTCAAGCTGAGTGAACCTTCCTCCTCTTCAAGTTCACCTTCTCAACCCACTAAAACTGATTTTGCTCATGCTTGCACATGTAAGAAAGGTGACACCAGTTTGAAGGATAAGCCAACCTCTACAAAGGATAAACATCCTGCCCAAAGTGGCATATTTGACAAGGAGAAGATCAAATATGCACGTAGTGCATACTTGGTCGAAAGACCTCTAAATGTCAAATATGGCATTGGTTATTCTTATGGTGAAAAGCAACATGCTAGAAGCCATAAGAGTAACAAGGAAAGAATTGCCTTTGTAAAAGGAAGGCCATCTCAAATTGGAAAGTCACAGATGAAGACAGTAACTACACATGAACATCGGACTAGTCCGGTCGGTGTCCGGACAAGTCCGGCCCCCCAGACTAGTCCTGTACATAAACAACAACAGTTATTGTTTAAAACTTTTGATGCCACCTATGTGTTAATGAGAAATAATTTTGGTAAGGTTTATGCTCATTATGTTGGGCCACGCCATGGGAACACCAAGTCTCATGTGTGGGTGCCCAAATTCATTGTAACTAACCTCCAAGGACCCAAGCAAGCTTGGGTACCTAAAACCAAAGCATGATTTGTTTTTGCAGGCCTATTCCTCCGATGGATCTAAATGGGTGTTAGACAGTGGCTGCACCAACTATATGACTGGGGAAAGAAGAATGTCCGTGGAATATGAAGAGAATGAGGACCCAAATGAGGGCATCTACTTTGGAGATAATAGTCAAGGAAGGGTGCTCGGTACCGGTAAAATTGCAATATCCTCTAAACACACACTTTCTCATGTTTTACATGTTGAATCCTTAGATTATAACCTGTTGTCGATATCTCAATTATGCGACAAATGTTATAATTGCTTGTTCACTAACGAGGGTGTGACCGTTTCTAGGAGGAGTGATGGTTCTGTTGCATTCAATGGTATGTTAAAGGGAAAGCTTTATCTTGTTGACTTCAACAAGGATAAAGCTGAACTTGACACATGCTTGATTGCAAAGACCAACATGGGTTGGTTGTGGCATAGACGGCTAGCGCATGTTGGAATGAGGAACCTTCAAAAACTCCTCAAAGGCGATCACATCCGAGGTTTAAAGGATGTTGTATTTGAGAAAGACAGGCCATGTAGCGCGTGCCAAGCCGGGAAGCAAGTTGGAGCACCTCACCCTGCCAAAAATGTCATGACTACAACAAGACCACTTGAGCTACTACACATGGACTTATTTGGTCCAATATCCTACATAAGCATCGGCGGTAACAAATATGGTTTAGTTGTCATTGATGATTTTTCTCGCTTCACTTGGGTTTTCTTTTTGCATGATAAGTCATAAACACAAGGAATACTCAAGAAGTTCTTCAAGCGAGCTCAAAATGAATTCTCATTGACAATCAAGAATATTCGAAGCGACAACAGCACGGTGTTCAAGAACACGCAAGTGGAGGAGTACCTTGATGAAGAAGGCATAAACATGAATTTTCAGCGCCGTACTCCCCACAACAAAACGGAGTTGCCGAAAGAAAGAACCGAACACTCATAGAGATGGCAAGAACAATGCTCGATGAGTACAAGACATCGGATCAATTTTGGGTGGAAGCGATTAACACCGCTTGCCACGCCGTAAATCGACTCTATCTTCATCGACTACTCAAGAAGACATCCTATGAGCTACTCACCGGTGACAAACCAAACATTTCATATTTTCAAGTTTTCGGTTCTCCATGTTATATCTTCAACAAGAAGCCTAGGACTTCAAAGTTCGCTTCGAAGTCCGATGAAGGCTTCTTGCTTGGTTATGATTCGAACACTTACGCCTATCGTGTTTTCAACAAGACCTCCGGACTTGTTGAAGTAGCACATGATGTAGTGTTCGATGAGACTAATGGCTCCCAAAATAAGCAAGTTGATCCATGTGAACTAGGTAAAGAAGAAGCTCCTTGTCAAGCATTGAAAAGAATGGCTCTAGGTGAAGTTCGACCACAAGAGCCACCTCCACATGTACATGAGGAAGATGAACCACAAGAGGAGACCAACAAGCAAGGGGAAGCTTCAACACAAGATCAACCACAAGAATACGAAGATAATCAACAAGTCAACGAAGGCAATCACTTAAGGGGAGAAGCAGATGATCATGAAGATACAACTCCTCAAGTGCCACACCCAAGAGTACACCAATGCGTCCAAAGGGATCACCCAATCAACAATATCATCGGTGACATCCAAAAGGGAGTAACCACTAGATCTCGCATAGCTAACTTTTGTGAGCAATATTCGTTTGTATCGTTTTTGGAACCACGCAGGGTTAAAGATGCATTGAAAGATCCGGACTGGGTGGTGGCAATGCAAGAAGAATTGAAAACCTTCAAGCGGAACAAGGTGTGGGAACTTGTGGCAAGACCCAATGCAAACATCGTCGGCACCAAGTGGGTCTTCCGCAACAAACAAGACGAACACGGGGTGGTGACAACGAACAAGGCACGACTTGTGGCCAAAGGGTATTCACAAGTCGAAGGTTTGGATTTCGATGAGACCTTTGCTCCAGTACTTAGGCTTGAATCTATTAGAATATTACTTGCATATGCTACTCACCATGATTTCAAGTTGTATCAAATGGATGTGAAAAGCGCCTTCCTCAATGTACCAATCAAGGAAGAGGTATACGTGGAGCAACCACCCGGGTTTGAAGATGAAGAGTTCCCCGACAACGTATTTAAATTGTGTAAGACTCTCTACGTCCTCAAACAAGCTCCTAGAGCTTGGTATGAGTGTCTTAGAGATTTATTAATTGAAAATGGCTTTAAGATTGGCAAATTAGATTATACACTATTTACAAAGAACTTTGATAATGATCTTTTTATTTGTCAAATTTATGTTGACGATATAATCTTTGGGTCAACTAACCAATCCTTTTGTGAGGAGTTTAGAAAAATCATGACAGACGGGTTTGAAATGTCAATGATGGGAGAATTAAAGTACTTCTTGGGATTCCAAGTGCGGCAACAGAAGGAAGGGACGTTCCTAAGCCAAACCAAGTACACGCGGGACATACTTAAGAAGTTTGGCATGGACAAGGTGAAGCCCATAAAAACCCCCATGGCAACGAATGGCCACTTGGATCTCAATGAAGATGGACCCAGCGTCGACCAAAAGGTATATCACTCCATGATTGGATCTCTACTCTATTTATGTGCATCTAGACCAGATATTATGTTAAGTGTATGTTTGTGTGCAAGATTTCAAGCCAATCCTAAGGAAGGTCACTTGACAGCCGTAAAAAGGATCTTGAGATATTTGTTTCATACACCCAACCTTGGTCTTTGGTACCCAAAAGGCTCAAAATTCAATCTCATTGGTTACTCCGATGCAGATTATGCTGGGTGCAAAGTAGATATAAAAAGCACTTCCGGTACATGCCAATTCCTAGGGAGATCCTTAGTTTCTTGGTCCTCCAAGAAACAAAATTCCATTGCCTTATCCACGGCCGAAGCGGAGTATGTTGCAGCCGGGAGTTGTTGTGCACAACTCCTTTGGATGCGACAAACTCTAAGGGACTATGGTTACAAGATGAAGCATATTCCACTCCTTTTTTACAATGAAAGTGCCATCAAAATTGCCCACAACCCAGTTGAGCACTCTAGAACTAAACACAAAGATATAAGACATCACTTTTTGAGAGATCATGCCATGAAAGGGGACATAGCCATTTCACATGTCAACACTCAAAAGAAATTGGCCGACATATTCACCAAGCCACTTGATGAAAAGCATTTTTGTGAACTCCGAAATAAACTGAATATCCTTGATGCTCGGAGTGTGGCTTGAAATGTTGCATACCTGTATGAATTCTTCAAATATGTTGATTGGATTGTGAAAATCATCTCTCTCAATTTTCTCCAAAAAACTATGTCAATTACTAAATCTTGATGAATTATGATCATTGTTTGATTGTTGTATGCTTACTGGTCATATTCATCAAAATTATTTGATTTGTTTTGCCTCTCTATTCTCTAAATATGTACCCTTAAATATATATGAATGGGCTAAGCAATTCTCACCTGGTGACCACGGACTAGTCCGTGGTTACCCGGACTAGTCCGCTCGTGCAGACTGGTCCGTAGAGTGCTGGTTAGGCCGGACTAGTCTGATATTGTCCTCTGGAAAAGTTCGGATTAGTCTGGTCATCTCCAGACTTGTCCGATTTTTCGTGTCCATAACCCTAGCTGCCGCCAAACCCTAATTCATTCATCTCCACTCTTGCCTCATGCGTTCTCTCTCTTCCACTCGAGCTCCCAAGGCAATTTTGAGTCCCCTCCACCAAAAAGCTCCGCATTTGGGTGGAGATCAAGCATCCTTGCTCGAAGATTGAAGTTCACGGACAAGTCTGGACTTCAACACCCTTCTCTTTGAGCATCAATCGAATTCTTCGGTAATTTTCACTCAAACCCTAGAAATTCCAAATTTCTTCATTGTTGATCAAATAGCCTAGCATTCCTCGTTGTATACATGCTCTCTTGATGTATTACGTTTATGCTAAGGTTATTGTGCATTAGGAATCACCATTTGTCTAGTTTCCTAGATTTTTGAGTTTGAATACCAGACTAGTCTGGTCCATGCACGGACAAGTCCGATATCTCCGGACTAGTTCGTGCCTATACACCGGACAAGTCCGATTTATCTGACTCAAAACCTAACTTCTCAATTCCTCAATGCAATTTCTTGCTATCCTTCCATACATATGCCTTGTGTCATTCATTCTCAATCATGCCACTCATTCTTAGGTCATGTCGAGCTCGGGCAATGATGTCTCCGACTTTGAGGCCGAGATGGACCACGAGGTGGCACCTCGGACCTCGACGGGTCTTGGCAAGAAGCGCCAAGAAAGACTCTCCGAGCCAGCTCCATACCCTCCTCAGGTTCGGAGGAAGGTGTTGGCAAAGAAGCCAGTCTCCAAGGTAGCTGCATCATCGAGTGGCCCTCGCCAAGCAAAGGGCAAGGGCAAAGGGATTGCTACGGGTCCGGTTGGCCCGTTGAAACTCCATGCTCCAAGGGAAGGGGTCCGAGACCCCACTGAAGAGAAGTTCAATGGGAAGGGCAGTGACTCAGCGGCAAAATTCAGAAGCATCGATTGGTATGGCCGACCGAAGCAAGCTGTTGATGGAAGATTCTGGTGCAACTTCCATGCTGATTTCTACAAATCGGTGTATCTCCCAATGAAGACACCAGTTGTGCGCAGTCAGTGGATTGACTGGGCACATTTTGAGAAGAAGGGTTGCTCACCATTCACTGAGGTAGTGAGAGCCATTGAGAGGCATGGCCTGAGGGATCTTTTTGCCTTCAGGAATAACTGGAATGATGAAGTGATTGCGTAGTTCTTTGCAACCTATCACTTATCTAGTGAAGATGAGGAGAGTGTCACTTGGATGACTCATGGATCCAAGTACAGTATTACTCAAGAAGATTTTGCTAGCCTGCTTCACCTTGACACCACTAGATCTGACTGCTTGATCATACACAACATAGGTGTCATTGAGAAGGATAGGATGAAGTTCCTATATGAGCCAAATTCAAAGTTCAACCCTCCCTCCACAAAAAAATATGAAGCCATTTTTTGTGGTGCTGAACAGAGTTTTGAGGAAGACGATTGCTCCCAAGGATGGAGATGCTGGGAGTGTGCAAGGATACCTTCGGACTCTGATGAGGGTCATAAGCAAGGACCCTCCGTTTGATGTGGCGGAATACATTTGGAATGACATGGTGAACATATATTGCACTCCCAACAGGTCTTGTGGATATGCTCCTTACCTAATGTTTGTGATTGAGAAAGTCACCGGGATTGAGTTTGTGAAAGATGTGGAACATCTCCCCTTGAGGCTTCAGATGCCTCAAAAGCCGAGTGTGTAGGTTGCGCCCTCGCCAGCCTCCAGTCCCGAGGCACCGGCAAGAACAATAGAAGATGTCAGGGCTGCCCCTGCTACTAGTGCAGCCCCTCAAAAAGGTTCAGCCAGTGGAATTCTCAAGTATCTAACTGCAATCTTTGCCTCCTGCAAAAAGGCCGAAGTGAAGGCCCATAAGCTCAACAAGAAAAGAAAGGAGGACGTGAAGTATATCAAGGCAAATGTGAAGCAAATTTGCCAGAAACTGGAGATTGAGCCAATTGCGTCTCCAATAATCTCTGAAGACTCAGATTCTGATTTCACCGAGCTCGGGCCCTTGACCCCCTCCGAGCTTGCCTACTTTGGCGTTGGGGGATCGAGTAGCTCCACACCTCCTCCTCATCATCATCATCAAGCTGAAGATGAAGATGATGAAGAAGATGATGAGAGGACCGACAGCAAAGAGTGAAGACCTTAGGACCCTCCTCTCCTTCTTTTTGGTGTCTTGATGCCAAAGGGGAAGAGATTGAGGGGGAGTCTTAGTCTTAGTTGTAGTTTGCGGGGAGAGAGCCCTATGCTATATTTTTTTAACTCTTTTGTGGCTTGTAAAGTTTTAACAATGATCTTAAGTTAATTATGGTTCTGTGATGCAATGATTTGATCCTTTGAGTAGTATTTATGAAAACTGTGATTTTGCTCTAGAATGACATATATGCTTGCTATTGGGTGATTAATGTCAGTTATGTCATTCTCAATGTTTCAGTGCACTTAGTTATGCATCCCACCATAAAGAATGCACATATGGACTATGCTTTCACTACTTGATGTATTTTGGACTCATATGTGCATACTTTATGAAAATCTCAATTTTTATCATATTTTGTGAAATCTCAATTGGTTGCCATCAATCACCAAAAAGGGGGATATTAAAAGTGCATCTAGGACTCCCTTGTGGGTTTTGGATGATTTATGACAAGCAATTGGGATCCTAACCTCTTTGTTGAGATGAGTGCAGGTTTTTAATAGAAAAACGAGCAAAGTACCAAAAAGAAGGAAGAATGAGGAGCAAAGTGGAAATGAGCTCAAGGAAGAAGAATAGTAGATCATTGTGTATGGAGTGTGTTAAGAAAACACATCCCAAGAGCTCAATCACAATTAAACACACACATTGCACAAAGTTACACAGGACCGGACTAGTCCGACTAACACCGGACTAGTCCGATATCCTCTCTACACAAAATCGGACAAGTCCGATATCCATCGGACTAGTCCAATATCTCTCTGACTAGAATCGGACTAGTCCTCCCCAGTGCGGACTAGTCATCAAAACACTTCACAAGTCACACAAAATCGGACAAGTTCGATTACAACCAGACTAGTCCAATATTCTCTCTGGTCCAAATCGGACAAGTCCGATATTTGCACGGACTAGTCCAAAAAACCCTCTGAACTAAATCAGACAAGTCCTCCAAGTGTGTACTTGTCATCCAATACACTTAGGGTTTCACATGTCCGGACAAGTCCGATGACTATCGGACTAGTCCGAAGATTTCCAGTAGCGAAATCGGACAAGTCTGTTCCTAGCCGGACTAGTCCGATATTTCGGGACACTTAGGGTTTGCTACACACAGCACACCGGACTAGTCTGGTGACCACCACAGACTAGTTCGATCTTTCTGAACCCTAACAGTCACTTTTAGAAACCCATATAAATAGAGTTGCACGGCCATATTTCATACCCTCTCGAACCCTAGCGCCGTCACACCTCCCAAGAGCCTCAAAAACCACATCTCTCCACGAAATTAAGTGCAAAAAAGATCAATCCTTTGAGGATTCACTCTAGTTCATTGGAGAGACACGTTCAACATCACATTGAGCTCTTGGTTTGATTCTCTAACACACTCCTGCGATTTAATTGTAATCTTTTGAGTGTGTTCTTGGTGGTATTTCGTGTTGTAATCCAAGGGAGCTCTCAACGTGTGAGAAGGCCCCTTGAATTCGGTTATTCACCCCTTTGAGATAAGTGGAAGAGGATTGGCCTTCGTGGTGATACGACGAGGGTAGGGTTGGAGAAGACCCGGTCCTTTTGTGGACTCCTCAACGTGGATGTAGGTTGCCTCTGTGGGAACCGAACCACTGGATAAATCCTTGTGTCTTGTTCTTGTGCTCATCATTCTTTTTCTTCAATATAATCTAGGGTTTCAATCATAATTGCTTACTTCACGTTGAATCATCGAAATAAGATTGAATTGTGATATAACTTGGTATACAACCTTGAAATCCTTCATTTGATTGTATACTTCCGCTGCATACATTGAAGAATCACTCTAATCGATAAAACTTAACCAACCTAGTCCATACACACCGGACTAGTCCGCACTTTACCGCACTAATCCGATATCTCTGGTTTTGAACTGGTTGTTAAGTGTTGCAGGTTCCTACAATTTTCAAAAAGGCCTATTCACCCCCCCCCCCTCTAGGCCACATTCAAAAGGGGAGAAAGAAATTGTGTGCTCTTCTTGTAGACATGCTAAGATGGTTGCAGGTTCACATACTCCTCTCACAATGATCATGACAACTGAACCGGGTCAACTTTTGCACCTTGACACCGTAGGACCTTCACGTGTTCAATCCTTCGGAGGTAAATGGTATGTTCTTGTTATTGTTGATGATTATTGTAGATATTCTTGGGTTTACTTTATGGCGTCTAAGAATGAATCTTTTAGTCACTTTAGAACTTTATTTCTTAGATTATCAATTGATCACCTAGGATCTTTAAAAGCAATTAGAAGTGATAATGGAATTGAATTTAAAAATCAATCTTTTGATCACTTTTTTGCTAAAAATGGAATAGATCATCAATTTTCTTCACCATATGTACCTCAACAAAACAGTGTTGTAGAAAGAAAGAACAGAACCTTAGTTGAGATGACTAGGACTATGCTTGATGAATATCAAACTCCTAGGAAATTTTGGGCTGATGCGATTGCAACCGCTTGTTATGTCTCAAATCGTGTTTTCTTGCGCGCTAAGCTAGGAAAACACCATATGAGCTCTGGTTTGGACATAGGCCTAGTGTTAAGCACTTTCGGGTCTTTGGTTGCAAATGCTTTGTTAAGAAACATGGTAATCTTGATAAATTTGAATCTAGATCCATCAATGGCATGTTTCTTGGTTACCCGTCTCACACTAGAGGATATTGTGTGCTTTTACTTAGAACTAACAAAATTGTGGAGACTTGTGAAGTTTCTTTTGATGAAGCTAGCCCAGGTACTAGCTCTGGTGCTGCAGGACCAGATCCATATCCTCAGGGGGAGGGTATTTTCGAAGAAGAAGAAGAAGAAGAAGAAGAGCTGGTGATACTGTCTGATAGTTCCGAAGCTGACATGTGTCCAGCTCTGAACATTGAACAAGCTTCGACTATCACTTATGCTAGTCCTAATCGTCCACAAGCCACAAGCTCATCAATCTGCGATGAACTTAATGAAGAAGAATCTTGTGATACATCTATTCCCTCATGTATTAACAAAGATCATCCCTCACAACAGATAATTGGAAGCTTGCACGAACGAGTCACACGGTCCAGGATTTGCACAAACGAGTCACACTCACTAATGAATCTTGGATTATTGCCATGCAAGAAGAGTTAGAAAATTTTGAAAGAAATAATGTTTGGAAACTTGTACCTCCACCTCAAGGTCACACTTTAATTGGAACTAAATGGGTATTTAAAAATAAACATAGTGAGGATGGGGTTGTGGTTAGGAATAAGGCTAGGTTAGTTGCTCAAGGTTTAACTCAAATTGAAGGTCTATTTTGATGAAACTTTTGCTCCTGTTGCTAGATTAGAATCCATAAGAATTTGGTTAGCTTTTGCTGCATCTAAAGGTTTTAAGCTATATCAAATGGATGTTAAAAGTGCTTTTCTCAATGGCTACATAGATGAGGAGGTTTATGTCAAACAACCACCGGGTTTTGAAAATTCTGATTTTCCTAATCATGTTTACAAACTGTCCAAAGCCTTGTACAGTCTCAAACAAGCCCCTAGAGCATGGTATATAGGTTAAAAACATTCTTACTTGAAAAGGGGTGTACCATGGGCAAGGTTGATAAAACTCTTTTTGTGCTTGAGCATGGCAATGACTCATTATTCGTTCAAGTGTACGTGGATGATATTATCTTTGGTTGTGCTTCTCATGATCTTGTGTCCAAGTTTTCAGCTATGATGAGTTTAGAATTTGAGATGAGTATGATGGGAGAACTCACGTACTTTTTGGGGCTGCAAATCAAGCAAACTAACGAGGGTACCTTTGTGCATCAAACGAAGTATACAAAAGACCTCCTAAGGCGCTTCAACATGGACAAAAGCAAGCCTCTTCGGACACCAATGGGAACAACAACAATACTAGAACTTGATGAAGATGGTGAACCCGTGGATCAAAAAGAATATAGAAGCATGATCGGATCACTTTTGTACCTCACAACATCAAGACCGGACATACAATTCAGCGTATGTCTTTGTGCACGGTTTCAAGCCTCCCCACGTGCTTCACATCATCTAGCCGTCAAAAGGATTCTCAGGTACTTACATGGAACTCAAAAATTTGGCATTTTTCTTCCTTCTTCCTCAATCGTTACTTTGAAAGATTTTTCCGATGCTTGATTTTGGAGGTTGTAGGATTGATAGAAAAAGTACTTTCGATGCTTGTCATGTTATTGGTAATTTACTTGTTGCTTGGTCCTCTAGAAAACAAAATTCAGTTGCACAATCCACAGCCGAATCTGAATATGTAGCTGCTGCTAGTGCTTGCTCACAAATTCTTTGGATTGTTCAAACACTTAAGGACTATGGGGTTGATCTAGATAGTGTTCCACTGTTTTGTGATAACACTAGTGCCATTTGCATTGCTAAAAACCTTGTGCAACATTCTAGAACTAAGCACATTGATATTAGGTATCACTTTCTCCGTGATAATGTTGAAAAAGGAAACATTGTGCTTCACCATGTAGATACCGAACAATAATTGGCTGACATTTTTACAAAACCTTTGGATTTCACTCGTTTTTGTTATATTCGTAGCGAAATAGGGGTTATGCATCCTCATGGCTTAAATTGAAGGGGAGTTTTGAAACTTGGGAAGTCTATGTGTGAAGCTGAAATTAAAATAATATAAGCATAGTATTTCATACATATATGACTTTGTGATTCCTTTTACATGCTAAAAGTTCTTACTATATTACTCGTGTTATACATTTTGTAGTTTTTGCCATGTCTAGTAATTGGAATAGTTACTTACACTAAATCTGGTCATGGTTGAACTTTCTTGCTGTTTTGAACTTGTTGCATGCTCACAAGTGTTTTTAATCATAAAGAATTAATCAAGTAATCAACTCACATGTTTAGTTTTTGTGAACAAATATAAGTTGAGAAAAGATCAAGAGAATATGCATGCATCGCACTTCTTCTTTTGAGATGGCTTATCATTGCACTTAGATATGAACTTGGAAGAAGTTGTGTATGACTAAAACCATATCCTTAAGCTTCTAATTGTCAAATGACATAGGTTTGGCTTGGTTGGTTAGAATAAGGCAGATGTGCATATAATCTCTTGCAAATATCATATGATCTAAATTTATGCTTTGAAAAATAATAAAATGCAGCAACAAGTGTCATGCCTTCAGGTTTTGAAATAGTTAAGTTTGTGAGATCATGACTTGCTAAAATTGAAAATTACACTTGATCTCTAGAATGGATTACACTACTTTATGTATATCATTGATGTGATAGGGTAAGTTACTTGATAGTATGACTTGGATGAGCTTTGTTTTATATGATAATGTTATAATTTGCTCATAACAATTAAAATTTCTTTTTTGAACCTTGCTGAATACATTGTCAAAGGGGGAGAGATAATATGCGAATTTTTAAAAATAAATATGAAAGGGGGAGAAATTGTTTTCAAAACTTTTGATGTGAATAAGCCAATGTTCGGATCTTAAGTGGTGTTGCCAATGCATCCATCAAGGGGGAGATTGTGAGACCTATGTGTGCTGAATACATTGGCTTTGACAATAAAAGTTTTGAGTGTGCCATAACATCTTTTTAGCAAGGTCCGACTCTAGCTCCGAGCTTGATCCGACTTTCTTTGTCTATATCCTACATGTTTTTGGGTAGCTACGGTGAGCTTTGTTTTTATCTACGGCATGTCTTTGATAGCTCCGGCTTGTCTTTGTTAAGCTCCGATATGTTTTGCTAGGTCTGACTTATGTTGGTTAGCTCCGACATGTTTTTCTAGCTCCGACTTTTGGGATGACTAGTACCAACTAGTTTTGGTAAGCTCCGGCGCTAGGTCCGACTAGTTTTGGTAAGCTCCGGCGCTAGGTCCGACTCGCTTTGGTTAGCTCCGGCGCTAGGTTGTACTAGCTTTGGTAAGCTCCGTCTCAAGCTCCGGTTAGCTTTGGCAAGGTTCGGAGCTTGATCGTAATGTTCCAAATTTTCATGTGAAATGTTTCGAACTTGCTTTACATTGATAGAAAGATTGTTTAGTATTCTTTTACTAAGTTTTTGGTGTATTTTGGTGGTTATGGTTGATATCATTTTGCTATGGTTTGCAACATGCTTATGTGAGGTGCTCACGTAAGGTGTTGTGTTCGGAACTGACTTGAGTCAAGTCGCGGACTTGGGCTCGTACGGATTGGTTGTTTATTCATGTGCAGGTGTTGCTTGAGTGCAAGTCATGGCTGGTGACTGGATCAATTGGACTAGTCTCAGGGAGGAGATGAGGCAACCAAATTCAGGAGGAATTGTGGTTGAGCGGGTCAGGAGGTCGCGCAGGATGATTGAATCAAGGGCATTGCATATGAAGGTTATTGGACGTCGAATGAAGGTGTTTGCAAGTATGCATGCGGTGCATGACGTGGCAACATGGTTCCGAAGACGGGCAATGGAAGGAAAGATCTGGTTGGAAGGATTGGATCGTATCGGTTGATGACTTTGGCTGTGGCAGGGTTGGTTATGGCTCGGTATGGAAATTATCGAGTTGGTTATGTTAGGATTTCGTGCGGGTCACGCATTTGGGTTATTTTAGGAATGTGGGATATGTTCCTAAGGTGTTTGGAAGTCTTAAGATTGTCAAAGGGGGAGAAGTATGCAAGGGGGAGAAATATGTATATGGGTAGAAATTTATTTCTATCTCATTTGATTTTCAAAAAGGGGGAGAAATTGTTTTCAAAACATTTCATGTGAATAAGTCAATGTTCGGATTTTAGGTGGTGTTGCCAATGAATTCATCAACGGGGAGATTGTGAGACTTATGTGTGTTGAATACATTGGCTATGATGATAAAAGTTTTGCATACTGCCAAAACACACTTTTAACAAGGTCCGACTCTAGGTCCGAGCTCCTGCAAGGTTCGACAATAGGTCCGACTTGTTTTAGATAGCTCTGACAAGGTCCCACAATAGGTCCAACTTGTTTTGGGTAGCTCTGGCGAGGTCTAAAGTAAGGTATGACTTGCTTTGGCTAGGTCCGACTTCTATGGCTAGGTGCGACTTGTTTTCGCTAAGTCCGGCTCAAGGTCCGACTAGCTTTGGTTAGCTTTAGCGCTAGGTCCTTCTTGATTTGGTTATCTCTGGCGCTAGGTCTTGCTATCTTTGGTACGCTCTGGCGCTAGGTTCTGCTAGTTTTGGTAAGCTCCAGTTCAAGGTCTTGCTAGCTTTGGCAAGGTCCGGTGCTAGATCCCATTGATTATGCATTTAATTCGCAATGTTTTGAACTTGCTTTTTGGATTATAGAAAGTTTGCTTAGTATTCTTTTACTAAGTTTTTGGTGTGTTTTGGTGGTTATGGCTGATATCGTTTTGCTATGGTTTGCAACATGCTTATGTGAGGTGCTCACGTAAGGTGTTTTGGTTATCGGAACTAACGTGAGTCAAGTCGAGGACTTGTGCTCAGAAGTATTGGTTTTTATTCATGTGCAAGTGTTGCTTGAGTTCAAGACATGGCTGGTGACAGGATCCATTGAACTAGTCTTAGGGAGAAGATGAGGTTCAACAACCAAGTTCGGGATGAATTGTGGTTGAGTTGATCAGGAGGTTGCACATCATGTTTGAATCAAGAACAGTGCATATGAAGGTATCATGGACATCGTTGGAAGATGTTTGCATGTGTGCAAGGAGTGCATGGACGTGGCTACATGGTTCTGAGGCATGATGAAGAGATGTGGATGTAGAAATTGGTCGGAAAGGTCCAACCGACTAGGTTATGGGCTTAGGCTGCGGCTGAGTCGGGTTTGGCTCAAATATGGAAATATTTGCTTTGGTTATGATAGGTTTTCGTGTGGGTCACGAAGTTGAGTTGTTTTAGGAATGTGGAATATGTTTCTAAGGTGTTTGGAAGTCTTAAGATTGCTTCTATCTTTGTATAGAAGAGTCTTGAGCAGTTATGGAAGGTTTCTATTTGTGAACTGAGTAGGATTAGAGTCCTAGTTAGGATTGGGTTGGCCATAGGGCTGGTTATAAAAGCAAGGGAGGCCAGAGATCGATGTGCACGAATTTGGGGCTGTTCCTTTTGTGTTTTGAACAATAAAATTTGTAGTCTAAAGGAGCTTTTGTGCCTTGTTTGTCTGACTTGTTTCTGTCAAGTCTTTCTCGTCAAGTTTCTGCAGAGCACTACCTTACTTCGATTGTTTTATCATAACTCAAGTTTTATAGTTGATGTGATTCTTTTTGGGTTGTCTTCAGAACTTGATTATCTATCATCTGTGAAAATTTCAAGGTCATTGGATTTGCGGTTGCTGATCTACACGAGTTTCATTGCAGTGTTGCAAATCTGGTTTTTCTCGAGTAGAACAGATTGAACTTAGTTCAATATTTCAATCGTAACTTGAGTTTTTCTCGATGGTTTTTCATGATTCTCGTTGTCGTTTATTCATGACTTGATTCTCCACAATCTATAGTGGTTTTGTCACAATTGATCACATTTAGATTAGTCGCACACATGATTTCTTAACAGATTGATTTTCTATCGAGGGGTTGTTGTTGCTTCCGCTGAAAAAAATTTAAATCTACCATTCACCCCCCCCCCCCTAGTAGCTTTTCATGTGCTCTTCAATCCTACACCAACATGCAAGTGTGAAAATTTAAACATGCTAAATGCAAATGCAAGATTCGATGGGAAATTCAAATATGCAATTTGGGAAATCAAATATGAGATAACTACCAATTAACCTATTGGCAAAGACTCACCAAATTTTAAAAGTCCGATGAGTTTGACTTACCTCCATCCTGTTTAGTGTGATGATTTGTTGTCCAACCCCGGAGTTGAAGATGTGGACAACTTCTCTTGCTTGTCATGCCAAATCTCCTTTGGCATGTCATTCGGACATGTGGGCCATATGGTGGCCCGAGCCTCTCCGCTCGAGCCTCTCCGTCATCTTGATGAAGACTTGTTGATGTAGTGACGGCTTTTCCCTCTTGAAGATATTCTCTCATGAGCATGGTGAGTCTTGTCCTTCTTTTAGGGGTGTCACTTCGACATTCTTGATATTCATTAAGGTCAACTCATACCTTGATTATGGATCAAAATCTTCCTTGGGCATGATGACATGTGGACTCCACAATCAAACAATAAACGCTTCATCCACAATGTCACTTTCCCTAGGTTGCATGGGCTTGGTCGAAGTGTAGGAATCCCAACAAGTGATTGTGGGATATCTTGAATCTTGAATGCTCTTTAAGTTTCTTGTCCTTGGCCAAGAACTTCATGTAAATGTTGTCTTGATTTCTTGTTTGGCCATGGGCAAGATACTTCAAGGTAGGCTAGTTAAACTTAAATCCCTTGAAATCCCCATAGTCTCCTATATTACAAGGGTGATGTTGATTCACCCTTGACCTTCTTGTAGGTGATAGCCATTGGAGTTGTGTTTGAAAGGAAGAATCCTCATGGGTATTAGGAAAATGATTCTCCAAGTGGTCCATGTTGACATGGATTTTTACAAATCATGTGAATCTCCATGGCTTGGATCATCCAAACACTTCTCCATTGGCTTGATCTTCAAGATATTTCAATGGGAGGTGTAGTTCCTTAGCTAGCATGTCCACTTTGTTAAGTGGTGTGCATGCCAAGCTAAAGGAACTAGAGCACTCTTCAATCCACCCCTTGAGTAGAGACCATATTCTCATCCATGATGAATGAGAATAGGACTCCTTCAGCTCCAGCACAAAGGTGGTCATGGATTGGTGGACCAACCCATGACATGAATGTTGGATGAGGAGCCAACTATCCACCCTATGGTGGAGGCAAACCAAGAAAAATTCTTGGAGCCTCCCCCAAGCTTGGGGATGGATGACTTTGGTTATAGAAGCTAAAATTCTTCCGTGAAAGGCAATGGTGTTGCCTAGCGGATATTTGTTGAGGTACGCTTTCATTCATCTTGTAGTTGAGCACTAGCGTCATCGTTGGCCATCCCATGGAATGGGGTAGCTAACACTACCCTGTTTTCACCATAAAAGGAGAAAACAAACAAGGATAATCCTGTCTAATAACTACTAGTACCTATAGCTTAATCAAAAGTGATAGATATCCTTCACTTCCTTTGCCTTCCCCGGCAACGGCGCCAGAAATGCTTGTTGACGATTCTTACGTCACAGATCATCTCTAGAAAGAGATGAGGTCCACAAGCGCACGGAAACTGTCGTGTAGCATTTCACCCAAGAGTATTCCCAAGGGTATCATATTTATCCCAAAGGAAAGCAGTGGAGTAAAGTAAACACTACTCTTATGATCAAGCTATGAGATACTAATCAATTATTAAGACAGGGGTAAGTTGATAATATATGGGTAGTGTGACGCACACCTAAGCAATCTATTCTAAGAGGTAAATGGGTCTTAGTGGAGGTTAGACCTAGAGTTGGGGAGTTTCTCCTACAATGCTGCTAATATACATATACATATCCTAGGTTAGGTACTAATGAGCATGTCAATAGTGGATACTTATGCTAAGTTGTTAAACACATCGGGCCCGGGTTTACCCCTAGCAACACTAGGCGACTCCCACCAAGAACCTGTGGCATAGCTAAACATGGAGGATTACAAAGGACAGATAGGGTTGTCACCACTTATTGCCTACCTCTTCAATCTGTGGGTCTACGAGACATTCAACGCTACCTCCTATCCTAGCACCATGCTAGCATAAGTAATTACCTTAAGAGCCCGGGCACAAGCCATCCTAAGGCAATGAACTAAATCATCGTTGAACCAATGTTGATACATACCACAAGTGGTCCGTATTAACATGATCATATCATAACTAATTAGACTATACTGGGGGTTTGTAGTGTTTATGATGATAGATTAAGAGTGATATGGCATAATCATAAAGACTACTCCTACCACATATATGGAATCCACAATCAAACAAGAAACGCTTCATCCAAGTATATGAATAAAAGAATACTAAAGATAATATCTTTATTATGCATAAAGTCACAAATATAAAAAAAGATACATAAGCCATACCTTTCCCAACTTGGACTTGGGACTAGAGGCTCTCCTCCCTATAGCCTAACTCCACTAAGGACTAAGAGAACTAGTGTATACAATAGAATGATGCTCAAGTAGTGTGTGTTGAAGTGAGGGGTGAGGGGTCCTATTTATAGCTTGTAGAAGGGTCGGTTCTCTCCACCAAAAGCGCGTGAATCAGCCACCTATGATCTCTTCAAGCCAGGAGGATCCCACACGTGGAAGCTGGCCGTGTTTGGAGGAAAGACCAGGTCGGCCGACTAGGGGGTTCAGTCGACCTGGTAAGTCCTCCAAACGGTCTATGCTTTCTTGGGGTGACTTCTAGGTGGGTCTCATCCCTTGATATGGGTTCTACACTGTTGGATGGCCTCGAATACTTCTGTTTGTGGGCCATTTTGATCCATGTGGTGCCATGTGTCGACGCTTGATTGGCTGGGATGATATTTTATAGGATCCATCCTCTTGTTTCACTTCAATTATGCATAAAATGCCTGCATGCACCAATTTCTCCAAGTACAGGTGGAAATAGGTTAAATAGAAAGGTGATGTGTACAATAAATGATATTTCCTTCACATAATTGAGTTATATTGACGGGTGAAATTGGTATATAATAGTCGTCAACAACTTCCTCAATAGCTTGAAGAAGGGAAGTGCTCGTTCTGCCAGCCTTGAGATGACCAGGCTGAGCGAAGCTAGACGACCAGTAAGCTTCTGGACGTCCTTGACATGGGCAGAAGGTCGCATCGCTTCAATGGCTTTTATCTTGGCCGAATTTGCTTCGATTCCTCGATGGGTCACCAAGTATCCAAGAATATTTCCGAAGGAAACCACGAAGACACACTTGTCAGGGTTGAGATTCGTGCGCATCAGGCGCACCTTGTCAAAGACGGATTGAAGGTTGTCGAGCAGTGAGTCTTTGTTCTTCACCTTGACAACTATGTCATCGACGTAGACTTCCACTAGGTCCCAAATGAGCTCCCCAAAGGTTCTGTGCATAGCTCGCACAAAGGTGGAGAGTGCATTTTTGAGACCATAAGGCATTGATGTGTAATAATAGAGACCATCTACCGTAATAAAAGCAGTGTGCTATTCATCTTCCTTAGACATTGGAATTTGATGGAAACCAGAATATGCGTCTAAGAAACATAAAAGCTCACAGCCAGAGGTAGAATCCACTATCTGATCTATTCTTGGTAGTGGAAAGGGGTCTTTTGGACATTCCTTATTCAAAGTGATGTAGTCGATGCACATCTGAAGCTTCCTGCCGGCCTTTGGCATGACGACTAGGTTTGCCAGCCATCGCGGATGATGTACCTCACGGATGAATCCAACGTCAAGCAGCTTTTTTGACTTCTTCTCGAATGAAGTTATGTTGTTCAACAGTTTGCTTCCGGGGCTTCTATTGTATAGGCCGTGCATCGGGGTATATCTTCATATGGTGCCCGATCACCTCCCTGGGGATCCCAGACATTTGTGATGGTTGCCATGCAAACACGTCGACATTTGCCCGAAGTAAAGTGACGAGCGTGAGTTCCTATTTTTCACCTAGAATTCCCGATATATGAGTGGTCTGAGTGGCATCAGAACTAATTTGGACAATTTTGACGAGAATGTCGGTGTCGCCGCTTGGCTGCACATGAGGTGTAGAGTTTGAGCCGCGCTGGCGCGAGCTTGGAAGTTGGTGAGCAGATTGCTCCTTGTCGGATTCAGCTTCTTGTGCTGCTGCGAGCACATGAAGTTTTTCCAGCGCAGTGACCCCAGCAGTGCAATCCCCTCAAATGCAGAGGACACCTGATGGAGTTGGCATCTTCACCTGATGGAGTTGGCATCTTCAACACTAGGTAGCCATAGTGGGGCACTGTCATGAACCAATACAGGGTTGGCCTGCCTAGGATTGCATTGAAGTGTAAGTTTATGTGTGTCACATCAAATACCAGCTTCTCAGACTGGTAGTTCTCCGGTGTACCAAAAGTCACCAGGAGAGTAACAGAGCCGAAGGGTTTTATAGCTCCCGGACCCACTCTGGAAAATGGGCACGAGGGCCTGAGGTCCAAGAGGCTAAGCTGGAGCTTCACAAAAGTTGTGAAGTTGATCAGATTTAGGGTCGTGCCACCATCCACCAAGACATGGAAGAGTTGGATATTATTGATAGTCGGGGAGACCATCAGGGGCAATTGTCCAGCTCTTGTCGTGTTCTTTGGACAGTCCGATGCATTGAAGGTGATGGAAGTGTCTATCCACCTCTGATGGGACTCCGCCTTGGTTGTGGGACCAGCGGCAGCCATCTCCCGACGCAAACTTTTCACAATGTGCCGAGAGATAATGTCCCAGGACCCTCCATACATCATATGGAGAGTCTTCTGACGTTCATTGTTGGAGTTGGTGTTGGAGTCATCGACGGTGTTGTAGACCGTCTTTAATGCCTTCTTAGCGTCGTGGAAGCCTAACTCCTGATCAGACAGAGCTTCATCGATGTTTTGTTTTCCTTCCCACTGGCGTAAAGGTGTTTCATCTTGACACTTGTTGTTGCGTTCAGCAAGCCTCTTGACCTCGAGACAGTCTTCAAGCTTGTGGGTCGTAGACTTGTGGATCGGACACCACATCTTGTCGCCATCTTTAGACAATGGTCGAGGTCGCTTGTCGGGGCGTGGCCTCCGGCCACCTGGTGTTGCGGCAACGGTAGTTGTATGTGTGCTGGCAAGTGACTTCTTCTTTCCACTTGACTTGTTTTTCTTTTTGCAACTGCCATTGGCAGTAGATCCGGCTTTGGAGGCAGACTGACCAGCTTCCGCAACTGGTTTATAGTGCATCTCACGACCCTATGCAGCTCTGACACATTTGTTAGTTAGGCTGAAGAGTTTTGTGACACTACTGACATCCTTGGTTGTCAGCTTATTCAGCATCTTCTTGTCTCGAACTCCCTGTCAGAATGCAACAACGACAGAAGCGTTGGAGATAGAAGTTATGGTGTTCTGTACCTGAGAGAATCGCTGGATGAAGGATCGCACTGACTCTCCTGACTTCTGTTGTACGGCAAAGAGGTATAGTTCAGTGTCAGGCCGAGTGTAGGAGCTCCCAAAGTTGGTAGTGAACTGGCGACATATTTCCCGTCAGGAGGTAGCCTCATAAACCAGGACCTAGTAGTCCCGATCAAAGCCACTAGGATGTAATTGGCCGTGACAGCCTCATTCCCTCCTACCGAAAGGATGGCGGTAGAGTAGATTTGAAGAAATTCGACGGGGTTGACTGTCCCATCATAATTTTCTGGCAAATGAGGTTGGAACTTGGATGGTCATTCCACCATGCGGAGATGTAAGGCAAGGGCTGAACAGCCACCTTCAACTCCTAGAGGAGAAGGGTTTTCACAAGCAAGTCGCCTCTCACGACTACGCTCGATGTTGACGCGGCCATCCTGCCTCATATACTAGCGGTCGAGCTCCGACTGGAGATCTTGAGTCGGGAGCCTCGATGCCATATGAGTACGACGAGCCCTTGAGGGCATATACGTCATGTGCTATGAGGGTGCTCGTCTCCTGAGCTGCGACGCCATAGGACCAAGTCTTCCAGACAAGGTCCTGTTACGGGAAGGTGTCTGTCCAGCATGGGGCAGACCCTGGTTATTTAGCGCTGATGCGGCTGCAACCAAATGCTCAACGTCAGCACACCATTGTTCCAGCGCGGCCAGAGGAGCTCCCAGCAGTGGAGGATACTGAAGCAGAGTTTGCGTTGTGTTCAGCGCATTCTCTGGGTTGTTAGTCGATTATGTGACCGACGCAAAGTCACCATCCTGATGTGCAGCGTTTGCTGCTGCAGCAGGTGGTGATGGTGGTGGGTTGATGTTCGCCGGAACGACGTTGGTCGTCTGTTGCGCATTGGCGGGATTTCCACCAACTGCTTGTGCAGCCGATCTGTTCGAAGCGGCAGCTGAGTTCACCATCATAGAGATCTTGAGTGCCTCCCCAAGGACGGTGCGCCAAATGTCGAAGTGTGCCAACGACACTTCCCCCGGTACTACTAAGAAGTAGTCCACGGAGGTTCGTATTTAGGCAGGGAGTAAAATCAAGATCCAAGAGCAGGGTGACACAGGGAGTTTTATGTGGTTCGGACCGCCTGAGCGTAATACCCTACTCCATGGGGTGTTTGTGTATTGTAGGAACTTGTGTAAGCTTCCGTGTAGATGAGTGAGAATTGTCCTCTTCTACTGTGCATACAGTCCTTTAATATGCCAAGGACTGCTGTTACAGCATGTTCCATGGCCCGACGGGTGGTCCCGGCTGTAATAACCACCCTATACATGATCTATGGATGTTAAAAGGAAGTTAATAGTGTGATAACGTGCCTTTATGGCAGCGTTACCGTTCTTGATTGTCCTCTGATTGTGCGTCATTAATATGGCATTAATGACGCGTTAACCGGGTCTTGTAACCGCTAATTGATAGCCCTTGAATATCTGCATAGTTGGAGATCCCAGTGTCTTCCCGTTGTAGACATAGATCTGGATATGTGACACATGGCAGCATCGGAGCTTCCCTCTGCAGGGAGGTAGGTCCGGAGCTACTAGAGACATGACAGTATTGGAGCCTCCCTTATAAGGGAGGCAGGTAGGTCCGAAGCTACTTGAAGCTACTGGACATGTGGCAGTACTGGATCCTCCCTTATAAGGGAGGCAGGTCCAGTATCCAGGTGCATGTGGCAGCACCGGAGCCACCCTGGGGAGGGAGGTAGGTCCGGCACTGGAGGACATGTGGCAGTGCTGGAGCCACCCTAAGGAGGGAGGCAGATTTGGCACTGCGGAACACATGCCAGCAACGGAGCTCCCCTAAGGAGGGAGGCAGGTCCGGCACTGCAGGACACGTGTTGCCTCTGGAAGTCCACACCACTGGAAGGTGGAACTCAACGCCTCTTCTTCTGGTACGAAGGTATACCTGGTATGCAGGGTATCGAAAGATACCATCCTCATCCTCAGAGCATCCCAAAGGGAGATATTTTTCCTCAAGTCCCTCTTAAACTCCTTTGGGGATGCCACGGGCTTGCGAGTCAATTACAATAAATCTTTCCTAGTGCTCATCAATGTTGTAGAGGAGGAAGCGTCCATTTTAGCAGAAACCTTCGGCTGCCAGGTTGGCTCATTTCCATTTATTTATCTTGGCCTTCCCATGTGCCCTACACATCCAAGTGTGCAAGATTTTGAATATTTGCTCGCGAATATTGAGAGGAAGATGTCGGCGAGTGCATGTTCGCTATCTATGGCAAGTAGGAGCGCTCTGGTTAACATAGTAATCTCCTCAACACCTATTTACGCCATGTGCTCCCTCAAAATCAGGCCAATAGTTTTGCACCGCTTGGACCAAATCCGAAGACTCTATTTATAGAGAGGTTCGGAAGTGGCTGGTCGTGGTCAACCTCTGATGGCATGGGATAGGGTCACCATGCCAACCAAGAAGGGGGGGTCTGGGATCAAATGTCTAAACAAAATAAATACTTCTCTTCTGCTAAAGTTCCTCTTTAAGGCATATAACAAGGTGGACGTCCCTTGGGTCCACTTGGTTTGGTTAGCTTACGGACGGAATGGACAGCCCCTACACATGCAGAACAGAAGGTCCTTCTGGTGGCGTAATATCATGTCCCTATGTCACCTCTTTATAAACAGAATGAGTGTTAAGATTGGACCGGGTGACAGTTATGGAAAGACAAGTGGGAAGGCAGCAACATCATGCGCAGGGAGTTGAGCCGCTTGTTTTCCTTTGCAAATTCACCTGACTGCTCTGTGGCCCAGTTCTTGGCCAATCCAAGCATTACTCATAACTTCCATATCCCTTTGTCAGTTGAAGCACTGCAGGAACTAAAGCACTTACATTCTGCCATCAACAGAGTAAGAGAGCCGAACCTTCGGAATGATAGCTGGTCGAGAACTGAGTTTGGGGTAAACTTCTTCTCAAAGTCCATATACAACTTCTTTTCTAGACTGACCTTACCTCCCCAAATTATTATTATGGATTTGGAAATCACAAGTCACAAGGAAGCTAAAAATCTTCACCTGGCTTCTCTTTATGGATCGTCTCAACTCTTGGAACCTTCTGAGAAGAAAATACTTTCACGTAGATAATGAAGACTATTCTTGTGTCCTATGTGATCAAGATGTCTAAGAATACACATATCACCTCTTCTTTCAGTGGTCGTTCAGTTCGGCATGCTAGCAAACACTTAACATACGTTGGAACCATGATCTAAGTTTCTTTGACACCTTACTAGAAGCGCATGATAATTGGCTGCGCCCTGGCTTTATGGAGATCTTCTTGATTGCTGCATGGGAGATATGGCTAAGAAGAAATGGAAAAATCATTGGAGGCGAAAACCCCTCGATAACATCCTGGAAGCTTGGTTTCCAAACCACCCTAAAATAGCAAAGCTATATATTCAATCTTTTGAAAAGAGAAGTACTTGTAAACTGGGTCTCTGACCTGTAGTAACTCTTGGCTAGATCCTCCCATCTCAAGAAGTGTCTACCAAGGTTTATAAGTTTTCACTGTAACTCATTTTACTCCTTTTGGGAGACGATGATCTAATATAAATGAGCAGGAGGGGCTTCCTTTTTCCCGATCAAAAAAAAAGTTAACATTCAAATAACCACTGAGCCCTATTAACATATTGAGCAAATTGCACCACGGGTGCATTAACTTGTGGAGCGGGTGCATATACATAACTGCACTCCCTCCATTCTAAATTACTTGTCACTCTCTAGTTTATCTTTTAACTAGAGAGTGACAAGTAATTTGGAATAGAGGCAGCAATTGAAAACAGAACATGTGGGTCCTTGAACTTGCAAAACCATTCAGGAGATTGCTAAGGGGAGGTTCTGGTTTTTTGACATGGTGCTACCGTATCTAATGTTCTTACTTCTCAGGAAATAAAATTAATAGGGCTTAATATTGGGATGCCTTTGAGCGATCAACAATTTTTTACCAAACCACAGACACACTACTAATGGAGTTGATCAGAAATGATGGCTATTTCGTGTCTTGGTTGTGTTACTTGTGTACTTGAGCTAATGCTGAGCCCTGCTGTAGGTGTCTTTCTCAATCAAGATGAAACAGTTGAGAAACGGAAAAAACAGCAATGGAAGGAAGAAAATGACATGGACTACAAAATCCCTGCAAAAATGACAGTTGAGGAAAGGATGACAAATACAGTGGAAATGATTGTTCACAGGAAAAAAAAATAGGGAAACACTATTGATCGTATATAATATTCAACTTTAAATGTATTTGCTAAAATAACGCTAACACCAAAACCAGTGCTATCTTGCAGCACAATGATCGTGAGAATATATTATCTCTGACGATGCAGTTTTTTTTTTAAAATGAAAGAAGCTTAAATGTAACAGACACGTTCTTCTTATTCTTCATTTTGCATCATTTGTAAATTCAGGGAGCTACAGAAAAACAAAAAAAAATCCGTAGCTGAAAATTTAGAAGGATCAGTAACTTTTTATTTTTGTCACAAACAAGTCAGCCGTCATCATGGGAAGCAAAGTTATTTAAGAGAGGGCATTGCGAAAAAAAGACACACCCACACACGTTTAAGATGACAAAGATCAACGTCAGTACCTTCCTACAATAATTGGTGTCCAAAAGATGCCAAATGCATGCCGGTTATTTTTAACAATGCACTAAGGATCGGACTTCAAAACTGAACTAGAGATCCCCAAATGTGCATGAGAGGACTTTATGGTGTAATCTTGCATCTGACTAAAAGGGCACAAGAAACAAACGTATTATCAAATTTTGAACTCCTTGGTCGCAAAAGTTATGATGTGACTATTCCAGTTTGATCGGTTTAATAATTGGTATTGTTATTATACCTTCAGCTGTTTGAGAATGGAGAAACAGCAGCTTTTGTAAATAACGAGGCATGATCTATCTTCAGAAACTAGGTCTGCGCTGTTTTCAAAATGGTACTAATGTCACCCATACAATAACAGAATCTGCCAACATTCACCTTACAATGTTGTATCTATTGTTCTATATCAAGGTGTGCAAAAGGTGCGGTAGAAAACCACAGCTCAGGAAGTCTCTCCGCCGACACTGAGATACTGGGAAATGTAGTCTCTCTGCTTAGCTGCAGTATCATCCGCGACATTGCTGAATTGCTGCTTGTAACCCTGGTCATGCTTGCCTGTAACCAGCACCTCTTTGCTTGGAGGGCCGTCCACATCAATGATGATGTTGGTGATCAAGCAGCAGACGAAGATGATCCTCGGCAGCCGGTGCTTGTCAGGCCTCCGCACTTCTCCCTGAATAACCCGCCACCTCCCCTTGAGTGTCGCCAGTGCGTTCTCCACCACCGTTGTGGCTGCCTTGTGCCGCTTGTTGAATTCAGCTTTGGCCGCCGAGAGACCCTGACCTTGGTATGGAGTCATCAGCCAAGGAAGCAGAGGGTAGCTTGCATCTCCGACTATGTATTCTCTGACAACTGACCCTCCAGGAAGCTCCATTTGCTTGTCCAGCCTGATGCCTTTATCGCATAGCTTGTAGAAGCCCGAGGTCCGCAGGATGCATGAGTCATCCAAGCTTCCCGGCCAACCACATACAACATCCATGAATCGCATGTCAGTATCGACAACAGCCTGCAAGACCATGCTGTTTTTATTCTCTTTGTCCAGCCAGACTGTGCTGTTTCGCTGAGCCGAGGAGCCCATGAGGATATGTGTGGTATCGATGGCACCACAGCAGTTTGGGAGGCCATAAATATTTTCAAATCTTGCTTTGATGATTCCAATCTCCTCAGAGCTCGGCCATTTTAGATGGCAGAGAGCACACTCCTCAATGGACTCTATGAACCGCCAAGTGATGCCTGATATGGCTGAGTGGTTCATCCCAAACCAGATCCCTATGTTCTGCAGGGATTCCGCAAATGTCAGCCTCAGCAGGGCAATCGCAACCTGATCCTCCACGCCTAGGATCGTCTTGTCACTGAACCTAAAGTTTCTGAAATTGTGGGTCTTTGTTGTCAGGTCCTTCTTAACAAGAGAGCAGATGTAGTCAAATGTCTTTCTGGACATCATTAAAATAGACTCGATGCTCTGGTGCTCTCTTGGAAAAGAGGATTGCCCTGTGGAGGTGATGAACGAAGGTTTTTTCAGTACTGTTGTTATGTAAATGAATATGAAAGCTCTATCTACGAAAGGCAAATAATTTAAAAATAATATTGTTGTTATGTACAAATATACAATTCATAGCTGCTACAAGAATAAGTAAACTCTATCAACAAAAAACAAATAATTTAAAACTGAGAACCAGTGTGCCTTACAATTGGAGAGATAGGCAAGGAAAAAGCCAATAGTTATGTACCCATTATGCAATCCAAACGTAACCATTTAATGCAATTGTAATACAAATGTATTCGGTACTCTAACAAAACAATGATCAGGGAAGACAAAGTTGCCTGATTACAAAATACAGAGCTAGATAAGTACTACATGACTAAGAGGGTATATTTCTTCTGGTTAATAGACGCATGGAATAAATGTTCATATATTCGTATTTACGAACACACGGGAGTTCAATTTTATGTATAAACCCGTATTTTTTATTCAACAAAACATTGGATGTTGAGTTTCAAGCTCATATTTAGAGTTAAATGAGGCCACTCAAATTAGAAATCAGAATGACCTACTACCCAGTATATCATGCAACTACAACTGATTGTACAAAAAAACTAAATACGACAATGACTGAGTCTAGATGTGCAAGGTGTTTAGATACTCTCAACTCCCACGGGTTAGCCTCAACTTAACAATCAGGGAAAATTCTGACATCAGTTGAATTGTGGTTTATCTTCAGAGAAACTGACTTTATTTAGACGAACTTATTGTTGTCACATTTCACCTCTGATTCTTTTTCCTCCTAATGAAATATATGAAACACCCACTCTAAAAAACACAATTCAATACAAAATGAATTTGGCTAATTGTACCAAACAGTGAGAAGATAGTTCAATACAAAGTGAAAACCTAACAGATAGCATTGTAATTTTTTAGCCAAGATCATTCATTGAAGATATATATACTCACAATTCACCAAGCTCCAAAGGAAGCATTACCCAAGTTTCTCAAGACCCCACAATGTGTGGGAGTCTTTGGCACTGGGTACGGCCTTTAATTAATAAGAAGACCACTAGTAATATTTACACCATTATTATTTACAAAGCCTTGAATTCCTGAACATAGTCATATATAGTAACAAAGTTTCCGATTTTTTCACGGACAGCGCACAAATGGTGACACAATTTAGAACCGCAAACTCGGTATTCAAATCTTGAGTCTGCAACTTATCAAAATCAAATAATCACGGTTTGCGAACGATATTGTCCTCTTTTCCTCATCTATCATTCCTTTCCCCATTTAGCTCAATAAACGGAAAACTCCATTTCTAAAAGGAAAAAATTCAAGGCATTGTTGTGTAAAACATTGATCAACACACTGAGAATGAGCTTCCCCGTGTTTCGTTTCGAATTGGATCAACGAGGATCGGGGAAACGACTGTCGCTCAAATCCATCTTCTCACGAATTGTTGTTCTGGTGGCTTTATGGATCTGGATTCCACAACATACATGACCAGGCAACAGGAAATAGAATCAGGTTGTTGAATTTCTTAAATATGCTCTATGGAATTGATGCAACCGAGACAGCAAGCAATCGCTTGAAGCAAGCCATGAACTAGAGGTCTTAATCAATACATAACGCATCAGTCCATTGTTTCTTACCACTTTGAACCGGCACCCTCAAAACACATCTCGACCAACTGATTAAGCTACGCATCCACGCTCGCAAAGTGCAATTGTAACTCCCTTCAGATCCACCCACAAACTATCTAAATCTCTGGGAGATAAAGCAATATCCTGAAGTAGATACTTTCTTAACGTACCAGCATGATAAATCTTACGACAACGACAGAAGCAAGGAGGCACACAAGGCTAAACTTTAAACGACACAGGGTACGCAGGCGTGGAGGGAGGGAGGGAGCGAGAGGAGAGGAGACCTGCAATCCTTTGAAAGAATACATCCCACCAATCGCCGTCGTCCAGAAGTGATGTCAGTGGCAGTGACGGCGGGGGAGATGGTGTCAGCGTGGCCTTCTCCGCCTCCTTCCTCTTCTTGGAGCCCCTCACAGGTGCCATGGATGCCAAGGAGATCAAGGAAAGCGGCCCGAGGACTCAAAGACTGGAGGTGCTGAGATGGTCCGTTCCGGAAAATGAATTTGGAGGACGGATTTATTTGTTCTAAAACATTGTACAACAAAGCATGAAGAGAGCCTCTGTTGTGTCCTACCTGTAGGGTTGCGTGTTCTGGAACACGAGACTTTGATTGCGTGAGTACAAGTAACACTGGAACATCAAGTTGTCCGCATCGAGTACTAGTCAGGCATAGGATGCGGTAAGCGGCACGCTACCGTCCTGCATGTTACAGTGGTACGCCGAAAACAATGTGCAAAAACTGTGTGCTCAACTCTGAGCGCGATTGGCTGACGTGGCATGGAGGCTAGAGAAAAGAAGTGGTAAATAAAAAATAGAAAAGAAAGGAAGTGAAATGAAAGGTGATATACCTGGTCGTGTAACTACATGTAGGGTGATATAACTCGAGGTTAGGCTAAATTTGTTTAGCCTTAATAAATATTAACCCACAAACTATCTCAATCTCTGGGAGATGACACATTATCCTGAACTAGATACTTTCCTAATGTACCAGCGTGATAAATCTTACGGCAACGAAGGAAGCAAGGGGGCACACATGGCAAAACTTTGAACAACACGGGATGCAGGCAAGGAGGGAGAGGAGAGGCAACCTGCAATCCTGCGAAAGAAGACATCCCACCAATCGCCGCCATCCAGAAGCAGTGGTGGCAGCATGAGAGATGGTGTCAGTGCGACCTTCTCTGCCTGCTTCCTCTTCTTGGAGCCCCTCACAGGCGCCATAGACGGCAAGGAGATCAAGGAAAGTGGTCTGAGGACTCGAAGAGTGGAGAAGCTTGGAGGCGCTGAGGATGGATTAATTTGGTGTCCTGAAGGTTGGCACCAAAGAATGCGGAGAGCATCTGCCGTGTTCTGCTTGTAGGGTTGTGTGTGCTAAAACGCGAGACTGGTTGACTGCGTGAGTACGGGTATAACACTGGAAGATGAGGTTGACTGCACCGGGTACTGCAATCTGTGTGCAACGTTACACATAGTATACAGTAAGCAATGTGCTACCGTTCTGCACATTACAGTGGTACGCGGAAACAACGTATGAAAACTGTGTGCTAAACTCGGAGCGTGGTTGGCTAACGTGTCGTGGAGGCCGTAGAAAGAAACAACAACAACAATAAAGCCTTTGTCCTAACTCCTAAGCACGTTGGGTAGGCCGGAGAAAGAAAGTAGTAAATGAAAAAGTGAGTGAAGTGAAAGGTGGTATATAAAATATGAAGAAACTGATAAATATCCTTCATCATGCAACTACATGTAGCATGACAGAACTCATGAGGTTAGGCTAAATTTGTTTAGCCTTCTTAGAAAAATAATGGTTGAATGTTATAATAAACAAGGTTTCACATAATAAACAAGGTTTGAATGCTCACTGGAACTCACCATGGTGGTGTACATCTAGAGATTCAGTTGACATGACAATCACGCTAGAGTGGCTGACATAATCCCTATTGTCACGACATCAGTCTCCAGGATAGAGTTACTATGATGCATATGACTACAATATGTTGACCAAAAAGATTAATTCCTAAAAAATTAGTCCTAGTAACATATTACTACAATGTTGTATAAAATTTCCTTAAAAAGGCAGTAAACCACAATATGAGCCCAGAGAGCAAGTCAAGTAGAGAATCCAACGTGAAGGCAACAATAGCTAGAGAGCTACTCCTTACCGAGGCATAAACTTTCGCAGCAAAAAACCATGTTTGCATTTTTAGATCATCGTATGGCCAATGTCTCACTTTGGGCAGCCCTTTCACGTTCTTCCTGCAAGTTTGATAATCAACAGGATCATTTTGAGGGGAGAATGCTATAGATTTGATGTGCAATAAAGGTTTGTCTCTTTCCCTTTCTCATCTTAGAATTAGAGGAAGAGCATATAAAAACCTTGGACATTCCAGGAAGGAAACCACGATCTGTCAGTGTATCCATTTCAGTAAAGCCCTCCAACATTTCCAATTGCTGCTGGTAGTATTCTGCAACATCTCCAGGTCCTTGACCTGCAGATAGAATTTAATATGGTGCATTAACATGGCGAACCATATAGAGTCATAGAATCTCCACAAGAATATATAGTAAAGTAGAGAAGCATTGAGTGTGGTGAACTGATCATATCCAGATTATATCTCTATTTGGATTGCAATTTCCTTTTATAAAATATAAACACTTTTTGCATCAGGGGGTTGCAGAGAGAAAAACAATTAGATAGCCGTAAGAAAATGAAAAAACAAATGGAACATTAATAAACCTAATGGACACAGTGAAAGCAAAATTCAAGCTGAGGAGGATTTTCTAAGTCGTGAATTAAACTTTTGGCCTTTTTACCAGTTAAACAAACCCAGGATGAATTTTTCTTCCAAGATCAATTCAATTGACGAGATAACCCAATCGGACAAAAAAATATCTATAGTTGGTTCTGGAGTTTGACAGGTACCACAACATTCGTCTTCTACTAAATAGGTTTCAAAGTGAAACTTAATGTATAATACTCCCTCTGGTTCAGATTATTTGTCGTTAGGACATGAGTACTTAGTTATTTTTCAGCTGTTCTGTTGGTCCGAAGCGACAAGTAAAACAGACCGGAGGTAGTAGATGGCAGTGTCAACAAATACTGGAATATAACCGGACTAATAAATTCACTATAATTGGCAAACGGGGATACGGTGCCACATCTAAATGTGAGAACACATATTGGACATACCAGCATCTAGCAAGGCAACAATCGTAAATCATCCACTAATTTTACCTTCCCCTTTTTTAGGGACACTTACAAGCTAAGTGTATTAATGTATCCAACCCACAGATCAAGACACCTGTAACACACTGCTGCACAGATAGGACAAGGATATCATCACATCGCTACAAGCCTTGTATTCATGGTTTACATCCTCTTATCACCTCACGTAATCGCCACGGACGAAGGGGACAAAGACGAAGCATCAACTGATCTCTTCAGTCAAACACAACAAACACAACATGTCCTAGAATATTATTGCCCAGATTCTTGCATGTAAAACAATCACAGAATCACGAGCAATCAGTTGATACTTCACTTGGGGATTCTCAAAGAGGCAAGACGGACCTAGCACCCCGAAGCAGTCCTGGAGGAACCCGTCGAATTTAGCCGCCACGGCCGCTCACCCACGCACAAACCGCTGCCATCGCCGTCCTCGACGGCACGGAGGCTCCTCGCTTTCCCCGCCACCGCGCGCTCCAGACGACGCCATTTGCTCAGCCTCCGCAGCTCGGCGGATCCCAGCAAGCCTCTCGCCCAGCCCACGCGCCTCCGCCGCTCCCGTGGCCCGCAGGAATTGAGGAAGGCTAGCTGCTCGGTGAAGCGCCTGCCACCCGCGGACCTGCTCGACCGAGTTTCGCACCGGATGTCCCCGTGCGCATCGGATATGAGAGGTTTTGTTAATCTTTACAAGGATACGACTGGATGTGTGTTATCGTGTGATGATGTGAGTGGTGAAGTGAGTATGTACATACATGAACAGTTGTACTTGACTTAAAAAACATAGAACTTTATAGTGTAATATTGCATCTGACTAATAGGCACAAGAAACACATATTATCAAATTATTGGTTTCACATATAGGGATGATTAGAGTGTAAAAGAATTAGTGCAATCCTGCAAATGGTTTGGACATATCTAGCGGAGATTTCTAGAAGCACCGGTTAACATTGAGATTATGAAGAGTACAAAACTTTTTAGGAGAGGTCGATCAAGGTTGACAGGAGGTGGTGAAACGAGACTTAAAAGAGTATACATATCTAGAGATTTGACTTATGATAGGACTGCGTGAAAATTAGCAATTTGTATGCCAAAATCTTAGTTTATTCGTATTTTGTTACTCTTATCTTCTTTCCTATTATTTCATCTCCAAAATAAATAAAATTCTAATTTATATATATACATATATATATATATATATATTACTATCATCTTATTTTTTATTAATTCTTTTAGAAAAATGTGGGATTTCATTTCTAGTCGACCCCAACTTGCTTGAGACAAAGGCTTAGTTGTTGTTGTTGTAGTGCAATCCTGCAATGATTCTCTTATTTCACACGATCTTCATTTCTAGTCACTATATTTTTTTCATTTAAATTGTCCACCTAGTAATGTAAATTGAAAAAAAAATATTAACACCAATGTAGGTGAAAGTTTTTAAGTGAAAAGAAAAAAATGGTGATCCTAATCAGCCCTTCACAAATTCATATGTTAGTACTAAAGTATTGAGTTACTTAGTCTGATGGGCTTCTTCCTGCGCGAGGTAAGCCCAGTCCATAGAAGCTTCTCGCCACCCAAGGCAACAGGGTTGGCGCCTCTAGGGTTTTCTACTAGTCGTCGACCACCTCTAAGGGTCTCCCTCTCTATATATTACAACCTTCTATTGCCTAATAGAATCATCTAATTTCGCGACATTACATCTCCACTAACATAGTAATAAGAGCTTGATTTTTTTCACTTCCGCTAACCCCAGCCGCCACCGGTTCTCTTCCTTTGCGATTATCATGGCGGACGATGTTGAGGTTGCTGTCCTCCGTGCTTGGCTAGAGACGATAATTAAGGAGGTCGAGGACGTCGAGACACAGGCTGTTGTTGCTCGTCACCGCGTCCACGCCGCCCGCCTCCTCCTTGAGGAAGAGGAGTCCAAAGACGTCGCTTTGGAGCAGACGGCTACTACTGTCCGTCAGCGCGTACTATTGTCTTCTTCGTCGGACTTTCGTACCGTCGTCTAGCTCCTTCGACCTATGAAGACACAGTCATTGTCGGCCTTCACCTATGCATTACTAACAATTTATTCATAGCAATGGTGTCAGAAATGCTTATTGATAGTTCTTAAATCACATATGTAAATCTGCAAGCGCACGAAATCTATCGATGTAGCATTTCCCATTTTAGAGTATTCTCAAATGATGTCATTTATATTCTCTCAAAGGAAGGCTAGGTGGAAGCAAAACAATTATCAAATGGAGAGTCTAGGTTGGTCTAGGTTAGGTTCTAGCAAGGATGGATAAATGATAATTGAAGGTAGCATGGCACACACGTGAGCATTCTATCTTAAAGGGGTAAATGAGGTAAAGAGGAACTAGACTAAAAGTTAGGTAGATACTCCTACTTTGCTTCTAATATACATATACATAGCCTAAGTTAGTTACTAATAATCATATCAATTATGAATTCTCATGCTAAGTGGATCAAAATATCGGGCACAAGTTTACCTCTAGCAACACTAGGACGACTCCCGCCAAGAGCATGTGGTATAGCCAAACGTGGAGAATTACAAATGAAAGATAGGACTGTCACCATCTACTGCCTACCTCTTCAATCTGTGAGTCTACAAGACATTCAACGCTACTCATCTATCCTAGCACCGTGTTAGCATATTAAGTAATCATCTTAAGAGCCTATGCACAAGCTATCCTAAGGCAATGAACTAAATCATTGTTGAACCAATGTTAATACATAGCATAAGTGATTCATATTAACATAATCATGTCATAGCTAATTAGACTATAGTGGGGGTTTGTAGTGTTTATGATGATATAATAAGAATGATATAGCATAATCATAAATACTACTCCTACCACATATATGTAATCCACAATCAAACAAGAAATGTTTCATCCAAGTATATGAACAATAGAATACTAAAGATAACATCTTTATTAATAGCAAAGTCATAAATACAAATAGGAATATGAGAGTCATACATTTCCCAATTAGGAATTGAGAAGAGACTCCTACTCCTCTCATACTTGGACTATGGACTAGAGGCTCTCCTCTCTATAGCCTACACTCCTCTAAACCTATGGAGAATAGTGTATATAATGGATGAATACTCAAGTGGTGTGTGTGTGTGTGTGTGAAGTGAGAGTAGGGTCCTATTTATAGGTGGAGAAGGATCGGTTCCCGCCAGCAAAAGCACGTGAATCAGTCTTCATCGTGATCAAAGCACCACCGGGAGTCGACACGTGGAAGCTGTTCGAGTTTGGCACCAGGAAGGGGTCGCCCGAACCCCTAGTTAGTCGAACAGAAACTTGGACCAATTCCAGTGTGCTTCCTCGGGATAAGTTCCAGGTGGGTCCCATTGACTGATATGGGTGATACACTGTTGGATGGCCTCGGATACTTCTATCTGTGGGCCATTTGATCTATGTGGTGGCACATGTCGTCGCTTGATTGGCTAGGATGGTATTTTATCGGATTCTCCCCTTCTTTTACCTCATTTCCTGAAATAATTCCCTACATGCACTATTTCTCCAAGGACAAGTGGAAATACGTTAAATAAAAAGGTGATGTGAGCAAGAAATGACAATTACTTCACATAATTGAGTTATATTGACGGGTGAAATTGGTATATAACAGCCGTCAACACAGAACATGCTTTTGATTTAATGCATCTTGATCTTTGGACATCTCTTGTTGTTAGTGTGTCGGGTTATAAGTATTATATGGTCATTCTTGATGATTTCACTTATTACTTATGGACTTCTACTCTAAAGCATAAATATGAAACATTCACCACCTTGTCCAACTTCTTTGCTTATGTGTCTACTCAGTTTGACAGGAAGGTTAAAGGCATGCAGAGTGACAACGAACGCGAATTTGACAATTCTTCCACTCGAAACTTCCTCCAATCGAATGGCACATAGTTCTAGATGTCATGCCCATAAACATCCCTACAGAATGGTAAAGCCGAACGTATCATTCATTTCATTAATAATGTCATCCGCACTTTGCTTAACCAGGCTTCCCTTCTCGGGCGTTATTGGGTTGAAGGGCTGCACACTATTACATACCTCGTGAACCGCCTTCTGACAAAGGCCATTCAAGATGCGTTTCTGCACATCACCCTTACGAGGTTGCACCCTCATATGAGAAACTCTGAGTTTTTGGTTGTGCATGTTATCCTAACACTGCTGCAACCACGCCCTATAAGCTCGCTCCTCGCTCTACTCGGTGTGTCTTCCTTGGCTACTCCTCTCATCATAAAGGCTATTGTCGTCTTGATATCTCCACAAACCGCATGATCATCTTTATACATGTGGTTTTTGATGAGGACAGTGTCCCTCTCGCTGCCTCGCCCAATCTAACTGACTAGGATTTTCTTTGTGACTCTGGCTCCACGATCCAAACTGATGGAACCTGACTCACCACTGCAGGTACCGTGGCACCATTCCAACTAGCTCCGGTGGTCCCTCTGGGATCTGATCCCTTTGTGGCTCCCCTTCCCGCTTCGGCGGTCTCTCCGGAGTTTTTGCCCCGAGTGGCACCGACTGTTGAGCCACATGCGGCCCCGGTTTCCACAATCGTGCCACGCGTTTCTCCGGCCTTTCCTGCTGCACCAACAGTGGTCCCAGATGGCCCGCCTCCCCATTAGTAGTTGGCTTCGACGATCTTCTATGTTTGACGTCCGCAGCAACCCAACCATGCGGGTATCACTACACCACCTCCTCCTCAGCGACCTCCTATGAGAGGAATAGGTGTAGTGGTTCCTGTCACACCTTCAGAGAATCCTCACCGGATGATCAGACGAGCGAAGGATGGGTTATGAGTGCTACCTGATTGACTCATCCTTGCTTCCACGACTGCGCCTCCCACAGCGTCTATGATCCCATCATCTGTTTGAGCTGCCCTCGTTGATCCCAACTGGCGTGCAGTCATGGAGGATGAGTACAAAGCTCTGGTGAGTAATGGGACCTGGGACCTTGTTCCATGACCTCATAACTCCAACGTTGTCACCGACAAATGAGTCTTCACGCACAAGTTCCACACTAACGGGACTTTCGATCGCTACAAAGCTTGATGGGTTCTTCGGGGTTTCACCCAGCGAAGACCAGTTGTAAAACCAGCCACCATACGCATGGTGTTCACTACTGTTGTCTCTCACGACTGGCTGATTCAGCAGCTCAATGTGAAGAATGCCTTCCTCCATGGCACCCTCACTGAGACTATCTACTGCTGCCAGCCCACGGGTTTCGCCGATCCAGCTCACCGCGACTTGGTTTGTCACTTGCGCAAGTCCTTATATGGGCTTAAGCAAGCACCCCGGGCCTGGTACAGTCATTTCGCCAGCTATCTGACCATACTGGGATTCATTGAAGCCAAGTCGAGCACCTCGCTGTTTATCTTCTGCCGCAGACCAGAGACATTATATCTCGTACTATATATTGATGATATCATCCTGACTGCATCCAGCACGGAGCTTCTGCCTTGCACTATTTCCGCTCTTCAGCAGGAATTCGCCATGAAGGACCTTGGGGCTCTCCACCACTTCCTCGACATCACCGCGAGCATCGACCACACGGGTTGTTCCTCCACCAACGCACCTACATGCTAGACATCCTCAAGCGGGCAGCCATGGCGGACTACAAGCCGTGTATGACTATAGTCAACCTCCAAGCGAAGTTGGCTGACGACTCGGGGCCTCCGGTTGCAGACGCCTCCAGTTTCTGGAGCATTGCAGGAGCTCTCTAGTACCTAACATTTACACAGTCCGACATCGTGTATGTTGTACATCAGATCCGCTTGCACATGCACGACCCTCAGGAACCCCACTTGACAACCATTAAGCGGATCTTGCACTATCTTCGTGGGATGCCTAACTTCGACTTGTTGTTGCGCCGCTCTACCAGCTCCGACCTGGTTGTCTACACTGACGCTTACTGGGTTGGCTACCCGGATACCTGTCGCTCCACGTCAGGCTATGTCATCTTCCTTGGGGACAATCTTATCTCCTGGACTGCCAAGCGACACACAGTCATCTCCCACTACAGCGCCGAAGCAGAATACCATGCCGTTGTAATTGGTGTTGCTGAAGCCACCTAGTTGCGCCATCTCTTGCATGAGCCCCAGACTCCTCCATCACGCTACACTCTCGTCTACTGCGATAACATCAGCGTCGTGTACCTCTCCACTAACCCCGTTCAGTATCAGCGCACGAAGCATGTGGAGATTGATCTTCATTTTGTCTGAGAGAAGGTTGCCATTGGTCAAGTTCGCGTCCTCCATGTTCCGATGACATCGTAGTTCATCGACATCTTCACAATGGGTCTCCCCTCCTTGGTGTTTAATGAGTTTCGGTTCAGTCTCAATATGTGTGATGGCTGAGTTGTGACTGTGGTGGGGGTGGTGTGTTAGAGTATTGTTACTTAGTTTGATGGACCTCCTCCTGAGTGAGGTAGGCCCAGCTCATAGGAGCTTCTTGCCGCCCAAGGCAACAGGGGTTGGCGCTCTTAAGGTTTCCCTCTAGCCGACGGTCACTCGTAGGGGTCTCCCCTTCTATATTGTAACCCTCTATGGTCTAATGGAATCATCTAATTTTGTGATATTACCTCTCCACTAATAGTTAGTTATCTGGTCCCAGCAAATCACCTGTTACGTGAAAAGAAGGTGCAAGTGATCAAACAGGTAGAACTTCAAAATGTTCTGTTTTAAGAAACAGCAAAACTAACTAATATTATCACACAAAAGTTGACGAATAGAGATTATGTTTTTAATAAGGGGTGGGATAATTTAATTCTTAGAAAGATTGAATGTGGTAGAGTAGTGAAAGTGGTGTGGCCTAGCGTAGTGATGGATGTTGGGTAGGAATTTTTTCCCATTTTATCATCAATTTATAACGAATTTGCATACATCGTTAGCGATCAAATTTTTTTTACCATTCTAACCACCTTACGATCCACAGTGTGGATGATTGGACATGTGGCAGTCTCTGGGACGTCCCAAATTTTTTGAGTAATATTCACTTTTGGATGATTATTTTACAAAACCTAGACACATATTTTGTAAATGTTATTATTGAAGAAACTGTAGTACGAAATGTGTACTATAATTTCTTCAATAACATAATTCCCAAAATATGTCTCTAGATATTGTAAAATAGCCATACAAACGTGAATAGAACTCAAGAAATTTGAGCTGTAGAGGCAATTTGCGAGTTTAATCACTTTTGGACGGCTATTTTAGGATACCTAGATACATTTTTTTGAAAATGTTGTTATTTAAGTAAATGTAGAACACAATGTGTACTACATTTAATTCAATAAAGACATTTACAAAATATTTCTCTAAGTATTTTAAAATAGCCGTTAAAAATTAACTAAAACTAAGAAAATTAGGGCTTCACTAAACGTTCCCAATTTTCTGAGTTTTAGTCAGTTTTGAACGGCTATTTTAAAATACCTAGAGACATATTTTGTAAATGTTGTTTTGAAGTAAATGTATTACACATTGTGTTCTACATTTACTTAAATAACAATATTTCCGAAATATGCCTCTAGGTATCTTAAAATAGTCGTCCAAAAGTGACTAAACTCAACAAATTTGCCTCTGCAGCTCAAATTTTTTGAGTTTTATTCACTTTTGTACGGCCATTTTAAAATATTTAAAGACATATTTTGGGAATTTTTTATTGAAGAAACTGTAGTACACATTTCGTACTGCAATTTCTTTAATAATGACATTTTAAAATGTCTTTAGATTTTTTAAAATAGCCGTCCAAAAGTGAATAGTGCTCAGAAAATTTGGGACGTCTCATACGCTGTGTCCAATCGTCCACAGTGTGGGCGACTCGTCCATATCGTGGATGGTAAGGTGATTAGAATGGCAAAAAATAATAGCTAATGATGTAAATTCGTTATAAATTGTTGCTAAAATGAAAAAAATATTCTGTTAGGTAAGAGGAGGGGTAGGTCTGGTAATGGGCCTCTGTCGGTGGTTTTAATCCAGCAGATCTCCCGACACTACTAAAAGTGTTTGCGGAGTTTGAGGTTCATTGTGAGCGCGCGGAGATTCAAGAAGGTGATATGTAAAATGACACAGGAGACACAAAGGTTTACGTGGTTCGGGCCGCCTGAGCATAATACCCTACTCCACGGGTGTGTTGTTGTTGTATTGGATGTATGAGCTCAACGTGAGTTGAGAGCACGTGTCAGCTAATCAGACTAGATCAGATCAGAGCAGGTGAGGTCAATCTCCTCTGTGTATCGTCGGTCTGTCCTTTTATAGTATAAAGACAGGCCGTTACAAGTTGGCCTGGCCCGACATGTGGCCCCGGCGGTTACTAATTTTGATACACATTTGATGCGCTTAATTACCCTTAATGACCGAGTTACGGGCTTTGACAGCGCCGTTACTAGTAATAAGGGTCATCCGATCGTGTGTCATTAACATAGTATTAATGACACTTAATCGGGTCTTGAAGTCCTCGATTCCCCTATGAAGATTCGGAGCCTTTGTGGAGTCTTCCGGAGGTTTGAGGCTGAAGATCCGACGGTTGGACACGTGGCAGCTCCGAAACATGCTGTGAGGAACACATAGGTCCGGTGCCACTAGACACGTGTCAGTTCCAGAGCTTCCCTCGGTCTGGGGTTAGGTCCGAGATGCCGTTATGATACATAGCCCGGAGCTTCCCCCTTGTGGGCGGTAGCTCCGGTTTCGATTGTACGTGTGGCGATCCTGGGACTAACTATGTTGGGGAAGCGGGTCCGGTTATGTCTGACATGTGGGCCTCCAAAGGTCTTCAAATCAAATAGATGACATTTCCTTGAGATCTTTGCAATCTCAAGGGGTATACGGTACCCAGGGTACCGACAGTGGCCCCCTGGGTCCACCTTTGGGGAAGACCCCTTGGGTGAAGTCATTCCACCAGAGGTGGGTCCATCCTTCGACTTTTGAGCCGAGTCTTCAAAGGTCTTCAGAGGTGCCGTTGGTGATAGTTTTGGAGTTAAACCCTCGCTGCGTGGCATATCCCGGGTGCGGCAAATGAGATCTTTGGCGTGCGGATCTCACGCAATTGAAGGTCGCCGGTTCCCGATATGAAAATTGCATCGGTTCCACGCGCCTTGTCAGGCCACCGCCTTTGGGCTTCCCGCCTTTCATGATGACAACCGTTCGCCTGGGTAAGAACCTCGACTTGATCATCGGGGTGGTCCCGGGCCCTCTTGTCATCGGCAGGGTGAAATTTTTGAATAGTATCTTCAGTTTCCCTGCGGTTTCCATCCAAGCGTTGCGGGGGCTTACTTAAGAAGGAAAGTGCACACCGTCTGGGGCTCTTTACGCCTCTCATCTGAACTTGCGCTCGAACTCCCAAACTTGCGCTTGCTTTTCCTCCCTTGCCTCGCTGTGCTGCGATGGAGTTGGGTCTCCGCAAGAGCCGCTTGAAGACCGAAGGTGACCTGAAGAAGGTCCGGGCCCTCATGGGGTGGTCCTCGGACTTCTTCAACCACCTGATCTGCGCCGGTGGGGAGCTCCCGTTCGAGAAGGAGCACGCCGGCGAGATGGTGTACTTCTCTGCGTACGCCATGGTGGGGTTGATCCCACCTTTTTCCTCCTTTTTCTTGATGCTGCTAGACTTCTATGGTTTGCAGCTGTACCACCTTGGCCCCCACTCCACTCTTCTAGTGTTTGTCTTCGTCCACTTCTGCGAAATGTGGGTGGGCATCCCCCCCTGCGTTGAGCTTTTCCGGACCTTCTTCACCGTCCATACCACCGGAAGGGGTGATGAGTACCTTGGCTTCTACTACTTTGTGAAGCGCAAGAAGTGCCCATTCAAGTACCTTCGGTCGTTTCCCTTTGGAAAGTGGGACGATTGGAAGAAAGATTGGATAGTCATCTGGGTGGAGGAGCACGAGAAGCTGGAGCTGCCCGAAGGCCTCCCAAACATCGACACTGCAGTCTGGAGTGAAGCTCCAGTGCTGTCGGATGCATTCAACCCTGCTCTGACCAGGATCCGCCACTGTGTGGAGGGAGGATTAACTCCTCAGGCGGTATTTTGCAATTTCCTGGTCAACAGGTGGGCACCGCTGAAGAGGAGAGAAAAACTCGCTTGGGGCCTCAACAGTGTGATGGACGACGATCTGGTCGAGATCGGGCTGAAGTCCAACATGAAGGGGGCGACCCTGGAGTTTCATCTCAAGAAATTCCACACGGCATCGATGTCGCGGGTGATGACTTGACCCCGCCCACCAGCTTTCCTCCCTCTGAACATGGAAGTAGAGTTCAACAGGGTGCTCCAGCGGACGATGTCAGTGCTTGACGACCTTGGTGTCGTCGAGAGATGATCGACTTCCAGGGTGGTGATCCCTGGGGCTTCTGAAGGTGGCTCCGACTCTGCCCTAAAGCCAAGGACTGAAGTCGTCGGCAAGGGTAAGGAGCTGATGGTCGAACCCTCGAGCCGGAAGAGGAAGCTAAAGCATGCTGACGGAAGGTTCGTCAGGCCTGCATCCTCTACAGTAGCTCCTTCTCCCCGAAGGGGGAGGTCTTCTACAACTGTGGCGACTGTACCTGCAGTAGTGTCTTCCTGGGGTGCTAGCTCCAGGCATGTGACTCCAGTACCAGGGCCAGCTGAGGCCTCTGGGTCCGGAGGTCCTTCCCGGTCGAGGGGGGCCTCGACTAAGGAAATGCCCGCGGCTGCAACAAGTTTCGGGGGGCCTTCCAGAGCTCAGACAGTTGTTTTGTTGTAGTGACTGTTTTTTAAATTTCTTCATCCATCATCTACAGCGTTCCCAAGAAGAGGAGTGAAGCTCTACCCTCAGCCACAGCAGCTGAAGCTGTGAGGGCGGAGGCTTCTGCTCCTGTCCCGGTGCCGCCCCAAGTGGTGGCTGAAGCTGCGGCAGCTCCGGCGCCAGCTGTCGTGGTCATGGACCTCGACTCATCCCCCAAGACTCATGTGATAGCGCCGGACCTTGGGAGATAAGATGCGCCAGCGGCACCTGCCCCGGAGGTTGAAGCCCCGGGTCTTGATGCTTAGATGTTGGAAGCTTCGGTCATTGAGACGGAGGAAGCAGTGATTCCGGCCCCAGGGCTGGAAATTGTCGAAGCCCCGGCGGTTGAGCTAGAAGTTATTGGAGTCCCGGCAAGTGAGCCGGATGTTGAAGGAGTCCCGGCGGTTGAGTCAGCTACCTTCAAAGCTCCGGCCTCAGGGCCGGTTGCCAATGAAGCTCCGGCCTCAGGGCCGGTTGTTGTTGACCTTCCGGCGCCCGAGCCGGTCGTTGCGGAGGCATCAGCACTCGAACCCGTGATGGTCGAGGCGCCAACACCGGAGCCACTAGCGGAGGAGGAGCCCAGGCCGGAGCCGGAAGTAGCCCCTGCTCTGGAAGTGATGACGGCGGAGGTGCCTGCCGCTGAGCCAGGGTGTCCTGATGAAGTCGCTGGCCCCCTGCCCGAGGGGGCAAATGAAGACCTGGCGGCAGGGCCTTCAGAACCACTTCCGGAGGTCGGAACTTCCTCTGCGGGACCTTCCTCGGTGGCGACTAAGGCTATCCTAGATTATGGCCCTAGTGCCGTGGAGGCTCAGGGGACCACTCTTGTGGAGTGGGACCCAATTTTCGTAAGCGAGAACCCGCTGGAACCAGCGGAGGAGACCCCAGCAGGTCCGGACCCTATTCCCCTGTCGTTGTCCATTGACAATGCTTGCTCCAGTCTGCGTCAAGTCCAGCTGGCGTTCTACCATGACATCAAGGCTCTTGAATAGGGGCGCCAAACCCTTAGGTGGTGGCGCAATCGACTCTACTTCAAGACCAAGCTGGCGCAGTCGAGGCTGGCAAACGACAAGGAGTGGATCAAACAGGAGAAGGTCCGCCAGGAATACTGGGGCAAATTATTGGATGATAGGGAGAGCTTGACTCGTGCCCTCGACGCTCAATCCCGGGCCATTTATGAGCAGACCAAGGCAGCTAATAGTGCGGCTGATGATCGCCAAGAAAGGCTTGAAGCCATTAACACTACTCTCATCAAGCGCCGGGAGGCACTTGAGGAGAGGGATAAGAAGCTCGAAGACGAAGAGCAAAAACTCCTAGAGCTGCGGGATGATGTCTTGAGGAGGGAGGAGGAGCTCGCCGAAAAGGTGGATCTGGTTGACAAGGGCCTCGAGGAACGCACCAAGAAGTTGGAGGAGCGTTGAGTAGAGGAGGAGGAGGAGAAGGCCTGGGTGCGAGGGCAGGAACTCTACCAGCAAGAGTGTGCCATCGCTGCCAGGGAGAAGAAAGTTAGGGGCCGGGAGAAGGACTTGGTCGACCGCCGGAACAAGATCCACCTCCGGGAGGAGGAGCTCGGAAAACTCGAGAAGCAGGTTGCTGAAAAGATTCGTCAAAATGCCAAAGAGGTTGAGCGCCTTGCTCGTGAGAATTCTGAACTAGCGGCGACCAAAAGATCCTTGGAGGAACTGAAGGGCTTGAGGACTGCGGACTCCCTACAGGTTTGGGAGTTCCTGAGCAAAGCCAACGACGCGCTGACACCAATGGGTTTCAGTCCCGTGCGTCCGGATGATCCGGAGCCGGAGCCGGACCTCGCGTTGCAAGCGTTGAGCTCGGCGGGTAGCAAACTCTCCAAGGTGGGTGACATCATCGCGGACCAGTTGGAGGTTGAGGGGCAGTCCCTGGCGAAGAACGTCGCAGAGTATGTGCTGACGTGTTACACCAGCCGGGATCCCCAATTTCCTCTGGACCCGGTGCTTGAAGGTCCCGTTGAAGGAGAAGGTGAAGCCACCCGAGCCAACGTGTCGGAGGTTGCTCAGAAGGTCGCCCAGTTCTTCCATAAGGTCTAGGACCATCTCTGTAGCTCCCACTTGTATTCTCTCTTTTTCTTCCCCAATTTTGTAATCCCTTGTCTCCAGATGAATGAAATCCAAATTTTTGTGAATTTCATTTTTTTGTCTTCAACACTTTTGTCTTCACTTGGCCCCCTGGTAGATGTACACAATTTGATTGTGAACATGTACCAAGAGGATATTGTGTTTTGTTGAAGACTCGTTTGCTTCGAACTTGTAGAGTGTAGGTCTGAAGTCTTCGATAGTGAAGGCCCCCTGAGGTTGTCGGAGCTTAGAAGCTCTGGCATTAACTACCATCGGAGTTTAGTAGCTCTGGTAATAGTCCTTATCAACGCGTAGAGCATTATAGTTAGCCCTCCGGGGTATCAAAGCTTAGTAGCTCCGGCAGTGACCTTTACCAACGCGTAGCTTGTCGGCAGCAGACTCCGCTTGTGGCTCTTCTCACCATCTTTTATTCTGCGTCGACGGTTGGCCCTCCTAGCTTTACCGGAGCTTGGTTGCTCTGGTGATGCTTGTTTTCAATGTTTAACATCAATTACAAGCCACCTAGGGGGAGTCAGAGCTTTGTTAGATCCGGCTTTTCTCCATCAACGTGGATTCTTTATTTTTCCTACACACTGAAGCCAAGAAAAATAGTAAAATTCGTTTCTTGCCTATAACTTGGTCGCGGCTTATGATTCCTAAGAAAGTTTTAGGTCAAACACAATTATGAATACAACCGAATGCGTTGCCTTCTTTCTTTCGGATTCAATTGTACTTGGACCCGCCTTACTTCGTCCTGCTGGGGTGTAGGTAGAGTGGCGTACTTAGGGTGCTTGACCAGGCTAAGTCGATAGCACACTCCGGCCCTAGATTGGCTTGGCGACATTCAGGCGAGTGGGCCATCAACAATATTCGAATCCAAAAGAATTGACAATACAGCTCGAATTGTACATGAATTGGTCGAACTAAAATTTCTTAAGAATTGCACAACTTTGTTATAGACAAGAAAGAGAAAAATAAAAAATGTTGAGACTGTACAAAATAAATGCATGTGGAGTCTGTTTCACATAAAGATGTCTTTCATTATAGGTTCAGGGTACAGGGGAAACAAGTACACTCTTAGGGTACGGAACCAGGCTAAGCGTGCTTCATTTCTCGTTTGACCCAGGGTAGCTAGCCACACTTTTAGTCCTGAGACTGTGACAAGTGTTGCATGAACTTTGCAGACCGTCCGGGAAAGGTCCGGCTGTTCTCCCGGAGGAACTACCCGACTCTGTACAATGACTCTATAACATACACCTCAAGTTACTACAGACTCACCTCCGTGATATTAAGTGTAGAACTTATAGAGGTGCTCAATATTCCAAGGATTTGGGAGAGGTGTCCCATCCTCAGTAGCCAAGCAAACGCTTCTAGGACGGGATACTTTAATCACTCGTAAGGGTCACTCCCAGCTGGGGGAGAGTTTGTTTAACCCTTCTCTAGATTGTATTCTCCGTAGCACCAGATCGCCTTCCTCGAGCTGTCGGTTGTGTATATGCTGCTGATGATAGCGCCAAAGGGATTGGTGGTATCGGGCATTCTGAACAGCTGCTTTGCACCTTCCCTCCTCTAGGAGGTCTAGGTCTTCACGCTGGAGCTGGTCCTGCGTGGCTTCGTCGAAGGTCTGGACCCGGAGTGAGCCCAAGGTGATTTCCGGAGGAAGGATTGCTTCAACTCCGTACACCAGGAAGAAGGGTGTCTCTCCAGTTGACCGGTTTGGAGTTGTCCTGTTGGCCCATAGAGTGGACGGAAGCTCTTCAATCCAGTTGGCTCCATATTTTTTCAAGCGCTCATAGGTGCGCGTTTTGAGTCCTTTCAGGATTTCTGCATTTGCTCTCTCAGCCTGGCCATTGCTTGCCGGGTGAGCTACGGAGGCGTAGCAAACTTGAATGCCGAGGTCTTCGCAATATCCTTGAAATGCAAAGCTTGTGAATTGAGTCCCGTTATCAGTGATGATTTTGTTTGGGACTCCAAATCTGGATACAATGGACTGCAAAAAGTTGATAGCAGATTGCTTGTTTATTGTCACAACTGGAGTTGCTTCCGGCCACTTGTTGAACTTGTCAATGGCGACATACAGGAACTTATAACCACTGACGGCTCTTGGGAAAGGTCCCAAGATGTCCATCCCCCACACAGCGAAGGGCCATGTAGGAGGTATCATTTGTAAAGGCTGAGCCGGTGTGTGAATTTGCTTTGCATGAAATTGGCATGCTTCGCATTTCTTCACCAGCTCAGTTGCATCCTAGAGTGTTGTAGGCCAGTAGAAGCCATGCCGGAAGGTTTTACCGACCAGCGTGCGGGACGACGCATGGTTCCCACACTCGCCTCCATGGATTTCTGCGAGGAGCTCGTAGCCTTCTTCCCTTGTGATGCACCGCATTAGGACGTTGTTGGCACCGCGCCGGTAGAGATCCCCTTCTACCAACGTGTATCTTTTAGCCAATCTTACTATCTGGTCAGCGGATACATCATCGTCAGGAAGGATGTTGTCTTTCAAATAGCTTCGGATCTCTGAGATCCATGCATCAGAGCTAACTTGAGCATTTGAGTCTTGCGCGCTGGGTTGCTCGGAGCTTCCGGCAGCACCTATGACCCTTGATGGCTGCCATGGTAACAGGGCCATCGGGACCGTCAGCTTCGGGATGCTGATCTTGCCCCCTTCGCTCAGTTCGGCAGGCTGAGCTGTGGGTTTTGACAATCTCCGGACAAAAGTTCCGTCGGGAGCTGGAGCTCCGGTTGACGCTTTCGTCGAGAGTTCGTCGGCTTCAGCGTTGTGGACACGCTGGTCGTGGTGGAGGTCTAGTACTTCGAAGTCCTTCTGAAGCCTCTGGACTTCAAGGAGGTAAGCAGCTAGCTGGAGATTGTTGCAGGAGCAGTCACCCTTCACTTGTTTAATGATGAGCTATGAATCTCCCTTGACCAGCAGCTGCTTGACACCGTATGACAGTGCCACCTTTAGTCCGTAGATGAGTGCTTTGTACTCCGCCATGTTATTGGTCGCCTTGAAGTCAAGGTGTACGATGTATTTTACCTTCTCCCCGGTTGGTGCGAGGAGAAGGATTTCAGCCCCGGCACCCTGCTTTTGCATGGAGCCGTCGAAGTAGAGGGTCTAGTGAGGTTCGGTGAAGACCGGAGCCTTGTGTTCTGGCTTCTTCTCACTGGGGCCCCCAGGGTTTGATAGAGAGGGAGTCCATTCCGCCACAAAATCTGCCAATGCTTGACTCTTGATTGCTTGTCTTGGAATGAATTCGAGATAGAATTCGGCCAATTCCGCTGCCCACTTTGCAATATTCCCAGTTGAATTGTGATTATGCAAGATTGCTCGAAGTGGGTAAGAAGTCACCACTGAAATCTTGTGAGCTTGGAAGTAATGGCGAAGCTTCCTGGAGGCGATAAGAACTGCATAGATCAGCTTATGCACCTCTAGGTATCGAGTCTTGGCATCATGAAGTACTTCACTGATGAAGTACACTGGGCGCTGGATGGTTCGGACCCTCCCGGAGTGGCCCAGAGCTTCCTCTTCATTGACCCGGATCCTCCCAAAGGGATCCGGACCTTCTTCGGGGACCTCCGGGTCCTTGCTGTAGGGACCCGGAGCTTCTTCAGAAGCGACCTGGACCCTCCCGGAGGGGTCTGGGTCTTCTGAAGTAACTTCTTGTGGACTCAAGTCTGGGAACTGGGACCCAGACTCGCTTTCAGGAACCTCCGGACCCTCCCGGAGGGGTCTGGATTCCTGAGCATGGGATGGTTCTGGTCTCTCCGCAACCAGGACCATACTGACGACTTCGTCAGTTGCTGAAATGTAAAGCAGCAAAGGCTCACCAGGGTTCGGAGCTACCAGAGTTGGTAGGGTGGTGAGGAACTGTTTTAGCTCCTGGAACGCCTTTTCTGCTTCTTCAGACCATTGGAATGGTCCGGACTTCCTCAATAACTTGAAGAAGGGAAGTGCCCGTTCTGCCAGTCTTGAAATGAACCGGCTGAGGGATGCTATACATCCAGTCAGCTTTTGTACATCCTTGATGCGAGCTGGTGGCCGCATGTCTTCAATGGCTTTGATCTTCGCCGGATTAGCCTCTATGCCCCGGTGATTGACCAGGAAACCAAGAAGTTTTCCAGAGCTAACCCTGAAGACACACTTGTCTAGGTTTAGCTTTGTGTGGGTGACCCGCAGCTTGTCGAAGACAGCCTGTAAGGTGTCAAGGAGTGACTCCTTGTTCTTGACCTTTACCACGATGTCATCGACGTACACTTCCACTATGTTTCTAATGAGTTATTCAAAAGTTTTGTACATAGCTCGTACAAAGGTTGAAGCTGCATTCTTGAGACCAAATGGCATGGTTGTATAACAGTACAATCCATCTACTGTGATGAAAGAGGTATGCTCTTCATCTTCCCTAGACATTCTGATTTGATGATACCCAGAATATGCGTCTAGGAAACACAGTAATTCACACCCGGAGGTGGAATCCACCATCTGATCTATTCTAGGTAGTGGGAATGGATCTTTTGGACATGCCTTATTTAGTTTTGTGTAGTCAATACACATCTGAAGCTTCCCGCCGGCCTTGGGCACAACGACTGGGTTTGCCAGCCATTTTGGATGGAAGACTTCTCAGATGAATCCAGCTTCGAGCAACTTCTTCACTTCTTGTCGAATGAAGTTCAGATTGCTTCCGAGGCTTCTGATGCACAGGCCAGGCGTCAGGGTTAATCTTCAGATTGTGCTCAATCACATCCCTGGGGATCCCAGGCATTTGTGACGATTACCAAGCAAACACGTCGACATTAGCCCGGAGGAAAGCGATGAGCGCGAGTTCCTATTTGTCATTCAGTCCCCCCGATATACGGGTGGTCTGAGCGGCATCGGAACCGATTTGGACGAATTTGATAGGAATGTCGGTGTCGCCGCTTGGCTGCACACGAGGTGCAGAAGTCGAGCCTTGTTGACGAATGCTCGGGGGTTTTGGAGCTTGCTCCTGCCTGGAATCCTCCTCTTGCGCCGTAGTAAGCGCATGAAGTTCTTCCAGAGCGGTTACTCCGGCAGTGCGATCTCCGCGGATCCGTAGAACGCCTACTAGTGTTGGCATCTTTAACACCAGGTAGCCATAATGAGCAGCTGCCATGAATTTGTACAAGGCAGGCCTTCCCAAGATGGCGTTGAAAGGTAAGTTGATCTGAGCAACGTCAAAGACCAACTTCTCAGTGCAATACTTCTCCCGGGTCCTGAAGGTAACGGGGAGAGTAATAGCACCGAGTGGGGTAATGGCTCCCGGACCTACTTCGGAGAAAGGTCGGGAGGGGTGAAGATCCAAAGGTCGGAGCTGAAGCTTGGTGAAAGCTTCGAAGCTTATGAGGTTCAGCCCCGAACCTCCGTCTACCATAACATGGTGGAGCTGAATGTTAATGATGGTAGGAGATACCATCAAAGGTAACTAGCCTGCTCCAACCATGCTTCGAGGGCAGTCTGAAGCATCAAAAGTGATGGTTGTGTCCATCCACTTCCGATGAGGCTCCGCCCTGACTGTAGGAGCTACCATTGTCTTGAGGATGCGGCGGGAGGTGATGTCCCATGATCCACCAAAAATGGTGTTCATGGTCTTCCGACGCTCGTTGTCAGAGACGTTAGAATCATCATCGACGGAGGTGTAGACGGCCTTCAGGACCTTTTTAGGATCCTGAAAACCTAACTCCTCTTCAGCCGGAGCATCGTCAACTTTTTGTTTTCCTTCTCTTTGTTAGAAAGGAACTTATTCCCGGTGCTTGTTGTAGCGTTCGGCAAGGTTTTGGACCTCCCGACAGTCTTCCAAAATGTGGTTGTCCGTCTTATGAATTGGACACCACACCTTGGGTTTGCCACCGTCTTCAGAAGACGGTCGAGGTCGCTTCTCGGGGCATGGCCCGCGGCCACCCGGAGTTGCAGCAGCTGCAACATTAGATGCGCCGGCCGACGGCTTCTTCTTGTCGTTGGTCTTTTTCTTCTTTTTGCCACTCCTGGAGGTAGTGGCTTCGCCTTTGGAGGATTTATTGCGATCCTCCGGAGGTGGTTTGGAGTGCATTTCACGGCCCTCCGCAGCTCTGGCACGTTTTTCGGCCAAGCTGAAGAGTTCTGTGACACTGGTGATTTCCTTGATCGCCAGTTTCTCCAACATCTTCTTATCCCGTACGCCCTGTCTAAATGCCACAATGACAGAAGCGCTAGAGATAGAAGGGATAGTGTTTCGTACCTGAGAGAATCTTTGGATGAATAATCGCAGGGATTCTCCCCCTTTTTGCACGACTGCAAAAAGGTCCAGTTCGGTGCCTGGTCGGGTGTATGAACTCCCGAAGTTGGCAGTGAACTATCGACACAACTCCCAACTGTTGATGGAGTTGGGTGGAAGGCTCATAAACCAGGACCGGGCGGTCCCAGTTAAAGCCACTGGAAAATAATTGGCCATTACGGCCTCATTTCCTCCAGCTGCCAGGATAGTAGTGGGGTAAATTTGAAGAAATTCGAGAGGATTAATGGTCCCATCAAACTTCTCCGGGAGGTGAGGCCGGAATTTCTGTGGCCACCTGACCATAAGTAGATGCATGGCCAGGGCTGAGCAGACTCCTCCTACTCCTTCAGGAGCAGGAATGTTCTGAGCTTCTCGTCTTTCACGAGCACGCTCAATATGGACTCGGCCATCTTGTTTACAGTATCGGCGATCAAGCTCCGCCCGGAGGTCATGAGTTGAAAGCCTTGATACCGTGTGAGTGCGTCGCGCCCCGGAGGGCAACGACATCACCTGCTGTGACGCAGCACGTCTCCTGTTGTTGGAAACGTGCGGACCAAGTCTACCAGACAAGGTCCGTCACTGCGACAGGGCCCGTCCTGAAGGAGGAGGACCCTGGTTGCTGATGCGGTCGGCTGCTGCTGCAACCAAGTGTTCCACATCGGCCCTCCACTGCTCCATTGCATCCCGGGATGCATCCGGAGGTGGTGGGCACTGAAGGAGAGCACGTGCTGCATGGAGCACGTGTTCCGGGTTGTCATGATTCGCCGACGCAGTGATTGACGCCGGTGCACCATCGCGCTGCCCAGCTTGATTTGCTGGTGGAGGCGGCGGTGGTGGAAGTGTGACTCCTGCTGGAACTGAGGTTCCTGCTGGTGGCTGCATATTGGAGGGATGGCCCCCAGCAGCTTGAACAGTGGGATGACCATTGGATGATTCAGCAGCTGAGTTCACCATTCTTGAAATCTCATGCGCCCCCTTCCTGGCACTTCAACTGTCGGTGGTTTTGATCTGGCAGATCTCCTGACACTACTAAAAGTGTTTGCGGAGTTTGAGGTTCGGTGTGGGCGCGTGGAGATTCAAGAAGGTGATATGTAAAATGACACAGGACACACAAAGGTTTACGTGGTTCGGGCTGTCTGAGCGTAATATCCAACTCCACGGGGTGTGTTGTTGTTGTATTGGATGTATGAGCTCAACGTGAGTTGAGAGCGCGTGTCAGCTGATCAGACTAGATCAGATCAGAGCAGGTGAGGTCAATCTCCTCTGTGTATCGTCAGCCTGTCCTTTTATAGTATAAGGACAAGCCGTTACAAGTTGGCCTGGCCTGACATATGGCCCCGGCGGTTACTAATATTGATACACATTTGATGCGCTTAATTACCCTTAATGACCGAGTTACGGGCTTTGACAGCGTCGTTACTGGTAATAAGGGTCGTCCGATCGTGTGTCATTAATATAGTATTAATGACACTTAATCGGGTCTTGAAGTCCTTGATTCCCCTATGAAGATCCGGAGCCGTTGTGGAGTCTTCCGGAGGTTTGAGGCTGAAGATCCGACGGTTGGACACGTGGCAGCTCCGGAACATGTTGTGAGGAACAGATAGGTCTGGTGCCACTAGACACGTGTCAGTTCTGGAGCTTCCTTCGGTCTGAGGTTAGGTCCGGGGGTGCCGTTATGATACATAGCTCGGAGCTTCCCCCTTGTGGGCGGTAGCTCCGGTTTTGATGGTACGTGTGACGACCCTGGGACTAATCATGTTGGGGAAGCGGGTCCGGTTATGTCTGACATGTGGGCCTCCGAAGGTCTTCAAATCAAGTAGATGATATTTCCTTAAGATCTTTGCAATCTTAAGGGGTATACAGTACCCAGGGTACCGACAGCCTCGGCTCACAAGCCCTTTCAGAATATGAACCACTCTTAAAAAATATAGACCAAAATAGAATAAGAATCTGATCCGGTTCTTATCTGATCTGGTCTTTGATAAATTTAATATAATTTGTTTTGGTCCGTTACCACCGTAGGAAGGGGTTGTTTGGAATTGGGAAAGGTGTTACCATTGCCGGAGGGCATATGTGATAATGTGAAGTAGTCTTAAAGGCTATCCGCAGAGGCATCCTTTAAAGCATGCTCTAAAGACCTATCTTGTTCGTTCTACTTTTTCAGTATATTCATCTAAATCTTCTAAATTTACATCTGTTTAGTAAACTTTATCGACTCTGCGGATGATCTTAGGATCCATGATCCACTGTGAAAAAGGGTTCAGCGTCATGCCCTGGCGCCTGGGTAGGGACCCCGGGCGAGGGCCCAGGATGCAGGGTGCATCCGTGCGGAGCAGTACGCCCCGGTGCGCCGGCCACGGTCCAGGGGTTCAAGCACACCCGGACCGGCGTACTAGCTATGAGATGGAGCGGGAGCGCATATGTGTAGAGTACAGATGATTCCGCCGGTTAGGTGCTACCATAACTAAGCGAGGCACAATGATGCGTGGATCGTACATTCGTATACGCATTCCTTTAACGGTGTTGTAATTTAATCACAGGGCCAGGAGCTTGAACATGGGGCGTGGGTGATCGAGGAAAGAGCCAAGATGTGATGAACGTGGCTATGTTTCTCGGGCGAGGGACACGGCATCGCCACTTTAATCTCGTGTGCACGTACTTATTGCCTAATCGAGCGGTTAGGAATAATAAATTAGTCCCCCACGGGATTCGCTTTCTCAATCTCTGACGATTTCGATGCAAACAATCCCCTTGTCCTGATAATCCGCGGCATAAAGCGACAGAAATGTTCGAGGCCCTCAGTTACGTACTACCGGGTTTATTACCGCAGCGCTGTCCAGAATCACGTAAAAGAGATTAGAGGTGCCACGGCTGAAAGCCTCGTCGAATTTTGATGCATCTTTAGATCACTACTGGCTTTCCTCCCCTTTGCGCCGACCATCCTGAAGAACTGAATAGGAATTTGATTCAAGATCGACGAACGTGGAAACTGCGTCTGTGGCACATTTGCTACGCGGATAACGTGTGAATTTCTTGTCATCTGATCGAATAGACATCGAGTGATTTTATCCGTAGCCTTTCGGGTCATAGATCGTGCAGGATCAAAGTAACAAGTCATGCCTTTTCAGCAAAAACTAGTGTCTATCTTCTTAAATCTCCTTTTTTTTAATGGAAAAGGGATAGGTGGTAATATAAGTATATAAGACTCAAAAGTTCAAATACTTCATTTTATTGCCATGTGAAAAGGGTAGCACATAATAGTCTTGCATGCCTGAACCAAAAGAGAGCGATAAGGCTTTTAAATCACCAAGGAAAGCCAGCATAGGATGTGTTTAACCCCAGGGCTCTGCGTACACACGGTACACGTGCACGGCTGTTGGTGATGGCCTTCAAGGGCCGATCTTGTAGTTGCCGATGTCCTCCGTGATGAGCTCGATGTCCCTGGAGGCCAGGGAGACCGACATCGCCCGGCGGTGGCGCCCCGCCGGCGGTCTCGCCTGCTGCTCGGCCACGGCGGCGCCGTCCTTGTTGCCGGCCTTCATCCCGCCTACGTCGGCCGCCGCGTCGACCTCGAGGGTGGCGAGGTTCTCCGGGAGCACGAACACGCTCTGCGACGCCCTACGCTGGTGGCGACCCTGCCGCTGCGACGACATCGTCGGCCTTGCTAGCTCGGATCAGGTGGCAGCTAGCTAGCTATGCGGTAGGTACCGCGGCTGTTTGTCACTTGACTCGAGAGCGCGTTTGATTTGAGAGACGAGCAGGGGGAGCCACAACTTTATATAGCCGTAGAACGGCGTGAATTGTAGTTTCTCGATTTTTAGAGGAATTTCTTAATGTTTCACCAAAAGAAAATAAAATTTCTGTATACTGCTCCCTCGATTCCAATCCGTCATTTTATTTCTGAACACGGGAGACAAAAAGTAGAAAAGATGTAGTACAAAAAAAAGAATAGATGAAAAAAATACACTAGGAGTGCATGAACTTGTCCAACTGTATCATTAATTAAATTCATGAACTTTATATGTTGAAGTACATGAACTTGTCTATCTAGTGCATGATTTTTTTTCTTTTCAGTATAGGTGCATAAACTTCTTAAGTAGTGCACTGAGGGTTCATAAATCTAATTAAAATAGATGGATAGATTCATGAATGTAGAATATAAAATAAACTTTATATATTTAAGTACGTGAACTTGTCCATCTAGTGCATGAACTTCTTAAGTAGTGCACTGAAGGTTCATAAATCTAATTAAAATAGATAAAAAGGTTCATGAGTGTAGAAATATAAAATAAACTTTATATGTTTAAGTACGTGAACTTGTCCATCTAGTGCACGAACTTTTTCTTTTCACTATAGGTGCATGAACTTCTTAAGTAGTGCACTAAAGATTCCTGAATCTAATTAAAATAGATGGACAAGATGAATGTAGAAAATAAAAATTCATCAACCCGAATGACACATTTATACAAGTGCACATATCTCTGATACATTTTACTCTATAAATGAAGATATATTGAAAAGCTACAACAATAAGCAATTTAAAAATAGTATAATTCTAAAACGACGAGTAAAATAGGATGAGACATTACCAAATCAAAAGATATTTGCCCTGCATTTTCTTGTTAACTCGAACAAATTATATGTGTGTCCCTTGTTCGAGCATCATAATTGGACTGCCTGCACCCATATACTCCAAAACCGAACCCTATTGGGTATCTGGAGTACACACCCATTTTTTTTCCTACACTGGTGTATGAGGACAACCTACGCTAACCGGGCATTTTGTATAGTGCTACTCCCGGTCGAGCATATGCTAGGCGTCCGGGGTGGTGGGACAGGACACATGGTGGATGTTTCTTGCGCACGGCCAAGAGGCGAATTAGACGAGACGGTCGAGGAAGGTGCGAGTGGTGACAAGGTTGGAGGGAGTGCACCGGCACGGAGGATGACGGTGGGAACCCCAGGCAAGACCCATCCATCCATCATCGGAGGGAGAGACAAGGCGAAGCGATGCGTGAAAGGAGCAACGACAGAGAGGAGACATAGGGCGGCGGGATCGATGGGACGATGAGGGCAGAAACAACGGAAACAAGGCAGGGGAGGAGGGGATGGAGATCTCAACATGATCGCGTGAGCGAAGATGTTGGCCTTGGATCCGCTGTCGTTGAGGCAGGGGATGGTGAACATGTGGAGGGGCGGTGGTGGAGGCGCCTGAGGGGCGGTGGGGGTGGCCGAGAGGTGGGGGGTGGGGAGGCGATGGAGATGAGGTAGGGGCGGGGGGGGGGGGGCGATGGAGACAAGGTAGAGGCGGCGGGGACGGAGATCTTGGCACAACCAAATATGATGCCCTTAGAGTTGTCGCCGCATTTGAGTGGGGCGGGGAGTAGCAAATGGCAGAGAACAACGGTGAGAGGGAGGCGACACGGGTGGGGTTTGGAGGTGGGGGCAGAAAGTAGTGACGAGGGCAACGCTTTGGGAGCGGGTGTGACGCTTCGAAAGAAAGTAGATAATAAGAGGGCGGTAGAAGGTTCAGGAGCGAAGAAAATAAATAAGGTAAAAAAATAAAGAAAGAAAAAGGAAAACGGAAAAAAGAGGAGAAACATGAGAGGGAAAGGGGAAAAACAAAAGGAAAGCAAAATGAAAAGGAAAAAAAATTTGAGCAGCGATGGGGGTGGCTGAGGGGCGGCGGTGGGAGGGGCCGATGGAGACGAGGTAGAGGCGGTGGGACGAAGATCTTGGCACGGGCGAAGATCTTGTCCTTAGAGTTATCGCCACCGTTGAGGGAGGTGGGGAGTAGTGAACGACGAAGAACAACAGCGAGAGAGAGGCGGCGGGTGAGGTTTGGGGTGTGGAGGCAGAAATTAGTGACAATTGCAACACGTCAGGAACGAATATCGGGAGCAGGGCGACGCTTCGGAAGAAAGTAGATAATAAGAGGGCGACAGAAGGTTCAGGAGCAAAGAGAAAAATAAGGTGAAAAAAACAAGAAAAGGAAAACGGAAAAAGAGGAGAAACATGAAAGAAAAAAGGAAAAAATAAAAAGGAAATAGAAATAAAAATGAAAGAAAATAGAAGGGAAAATAGGACAAATGAAGGAAATGAGTAAACAAAATAGAAGGAAAAGTAGAGGGGGAATGAAAGAAAATAGAAGGAAAAGAAGGAAAAAAGGAAAGGAAAATATCAAAAAATTTAAAAAATGAGTGGCAGTTGATACAAACTATGTTTATAGAGTATGATGAGTGTTAGACAGTATGATGAGTGTTAGACTATCTCCAACAGTGTAACCCAAAAACGAGAGATGTTTGAGCCATTTGAGAGCATATTTCGTAACCTATTTTCTAGACATCTCCAACAGAGAACTTAATATAGGCTATCAGCAACGGTTAAACTTTGTTCCGAGCACGAGGAGGAAGAACAGCATGCCTATGCTAGTTTGGTTGCCGACGATCTTTGGAACTGCGAGCGGCAACCCGTCGAGCGCGGCGCCGTCTTCGAGCTGCTCGCGGAAAGCGAGCATGGAGAAGAGCGCTCGTGGGCGGTGAAGATGTAGCAGAGGTGGGACGCGAGAGCGCCAGAGCTCGTCGCCTCATCAGCACTCCCTTCCGTCGCGTGGACCCGTAGTCTGTCGCCGGCACCTACTACCTCGCTATGCCGGAGCGCGAGCGCCGCCACATCGCCGAAGATCCGCCGTCCACGAAGCAAGCATGATGGACCACCTCCTGTTGTCTTGTCTGCCCATTCCCGTCCCCCGGCCCACACTGCCGACGGGGACCTCCTCGAGATCAACGCCCTCTGGCTCGCATCCGCTGCTATAGCAGCAGCAGCTCCGTTCGCGCACGGTGTTGGCCTCCTCGCCGCGCACCTCGCGCCGGAGCGTGTCCTGGAGGTCCCGCGCGCGGCGGAAGAGGTAGTCCCGGGGCCGTGCGAGGAAGAGGTGAAAGGAGTGCGGGTAGGGGTGGGTCGGGGCATGGTGTGTCCCGAGGAGCGCCGCCGCTGGCAAAAAGGAGGAGGAAGACGCGTGAAGATGAGTAGTTTTTTTCCTTGGGAGGGAAGAGGAAGACGCGTTGGCAAAAAGGAGGGGAGCAGTTGGGATGGGCAGCGTCGAGTGCGCTCCTATGTTTAGGCTACATAGGGGACACTTCCTTAGATGGAGTTGGTGTATGGGATAGCTGTTGGAGAGTGTTTTTTTTTACATTTTAATGCTTAAAATAGGTTTGGGCTTTCACTGTTGGAGATAGTGTTAAAGCGCTTACTGAAAAACAAAAAATATTTTTAGAGTGTGTTGAAAAAATGTGAGAAAATATTCATTCAGACTAAAATTTTAAAAGTACACGAGTGCAACCATCCTTACTTCCCACTCCTGTATTAAAAACAATATAGCTCGATCCAGCGAGCATTCTTTGAATGGAACAATGAAAATTGTGGAAGCCCGAAGAGAGATATTGCTCGGCGAATCGGAACAAATGCCTCTGCACCTTACGTTCTGCGTGAACTGACGGTCGTTTACAGGAGAGACGAAGCATATGTCGCCACGAGGCTCCACGATGCGCCAACGTTTAATAAAGGTTTTGGATCTCAGTGAGTGGCAGAGTGCGTGCATATGCATATTGCATACTGTTGATGAGTGCGATCTATGTTCGTCCTCGCCGATCCTTAGACCATCCGCAGCGGTTTCCTCTAAAACTTACTATATTCCTCTATACTTCCAGTATATCCTCTATGCTTCCAGCATTTCACTCCGGACACTTACTCTATACTTCTAGTAATCTACTCTATATATACAGTCCAGTAAGCTTTACAGTGAACCACTGCGGATGGGCTTATCCTTCCGGGCCACGTTTGGTTCCTCGCGAATAAAAGATGAGAGAGTGAGGTTTTGTGTTTGCATGCAAGGAGATGACGGACCACGGTTCTTTGATCTTCCTCAGCATTTCTACCTCACATGGGAAGCATTGTGTTGCGAACTTGCCAGTGGATCCATTTACCATTGGTTTGGTTCAAGATAGGCGTAATAACGCGAGACATGAAATGTAGGCACCTACGGATAAAGCTGCTATAATTCAGTTGGAAGTGGTCACCCGAGAGGCCGAGATTAACACATGACAGTGTTCGTTCGTCCGTAGTCCGTTTGTTCGTTCGTTCCAGCAAGCAACCTGACGATCCTGATCGATCGTTTGTGGTGTAAATACGCAGGGGATACGAATCCGCAGGAGATCAACTCCGGCGGTCGCACGTACCCGCCGGCAAGCGTCTCAAGAAATAACGTTGGCCGCATGTGTGGATGTGGGTGCACGCCCACGAGCTTTAACCTATCCCGACCAACCAGGTGGCCACGTGCGGGAAACAACCCGAAAAGCAATCATCGCCGCCGGCCACCGGAACGGCCCCGCACCTCGGCCGGCGAGACACTTGCCGACTGCAGGAATTGCCGCCGTACGCGCGCGGGGCCGCGGGCAATCGTGTACACAGAAAAGATTGCGCCGGCACATGCCGGGGAACGTAGCGTAGTGCTGCCGCCCCACGTTCGCCTGGTCCCCGACCCGAGCGCGCGCACATGCGGCGCGGCACCGGCGGGGCGGCCCGTGACGTGCGCGCGCGGTCGCACCGTTGCCTGCGTCGCGCGGCTACGTATCGCCCGTGTGCGCCACCCGGGGAAGAACATGCGGCGTGCCTCAAGCCGCACCGGCGCGACGCCAGGGGATTTTGCATAGGTTTGTTGGTGCCTGTTTAGTACAGTTTGAACTTGTTAAAAAAGCTGGTGAAAAGCAACTTCTGCTTATATCCTGCTTTTAGTTCATTTTGAAAAGCGGTTGAACTAATAAGCTGTTACAAAAGTTTCCTGTTTGACATATCCTAAGCTTATTTTTATGAATAAGTTGCAGCAGAAGCTGTGTCAAATAGGGCCTTAATGTGTTGGATCACGACGGTTTCTAGCTGAGAGAGGGAGAGGATACGAGGAAGATGATGAGGAAGAAGTTGCGGATGCTGTCGACGCCGTCGACGCGACTACCTCGACTGACTCGGACTCGCCCCTGGCAGCGGCGATGGTTGCATATGAGCGTGTGGGGTTGAAATCTCCTCACTCTATCCTAAATTATCATTTTTGAACTAGAATGTGACAAGTATTTTAGAATAAAAGGAGAATAATATTGCAGGTGCAGTAGTAGTCACTCACATGTAAATTTTATGAAACGTGGAGTCCACATGTCACCCACTACTTCACTACTACAGATTATATGACTCGGCACAAACACGGTGGTGGTGTTCACTGTTCAGCGCTAGCGGTTGCTACTTGCTACATGTACCAACCACGTTGTCAAGGCCTCTTCCGCGGCCAGGGAGTCGGCTCCACTGTGTACGAGCTGGTTCGGCGGCAGCATGACAGTAGGCGCGGGAGATACAGGCGACGGCCGCCCCGTTCCCGTTGTCTTCGTCGGGCTACGACTCCTCTGCTAGAGCAAAGAATTGGGTCGTGTCGGGCCGGCACGGCCTGTATCAGTCATGCTTCAGGCCAAAACAACTCGTGGCACAAAAGCACGATGGGTCACATCGGGTCAGACTGATCGAGCCGACGATCAAAAAATGCGGTTAATGTGGCCTAGAGTGGGTGAATTGGCTTTCATAATTTCATGCACACTTAATTAAATTATCAAATACCAGGGAGACCGGATTTGTCCGGATTATTATGCGGACTCGTCCGTTTGTTCAACTAAACTGTAAAATATTTATACAGGAATTTTGAATGAAATTACAGTGGAATGTAATCACTATTCTTTTAACTTGAACAAGAGATAAAATTAGTAAATGTTCACGTGAATCACAAACTATTCGATTGATCATTTCTAATGCCCTAAGTAATGATAATGCGAAAACAAAAAACGCACAAGACACGGATTTTTACCGAGGTTCGTTCTCACCAAATAAATTTACTCCTCGTTGAGAAAGCTCACACAGAGTCAGGTCTCATCAAACCCTTTCCCTCATCAAGTCACCACACAAGGCCAACTTGATTCTAATATCACGGGTAATCACCGAGTTTATATGGCAACCTCACACGTTGAGGGCTCCCACAAGAATTACAACAAAAAGATGATCAAATACACTCGAAAAGATTACAAGTGCAGATGAATGAGTGTAAAGAGATCAAACCCCAGGAGTTCAATGAAGCGTAGACACCGATCTCCCAATTCTAAATCTAAATACTCAAAGATTTTCACTTTTGAGGACCTTAGATGTGAGAGGAGATGTGTTTTCGTGCTCTTGGGACAAGTGGCGGCGCTAGGGTTTAAGTTGTGGACAGTAGAGTATGTGAATTGTATTTGTGGGATCATGGATCTCCTATTTATAGTGTTTCCGAAATAGTTACCATTAGGGATCCCGACGATCGGACTAGTCCGTACTGGAAACCGGACTTGTCCGGTGTGCTGTGTAAAAGTCGGCTTGAAATGTGCAGCACACTAGAAACCCTAGATTGTGTGATGTGTACCAGACTAGTCCGGTGGGAGTCCGAACTTGTCCTGTGCTCTATGTATTGAAACATCAAAAACTTTCTCGGACTAGTTCGATCCTCAAATGGACTTGTCCGGTGCATAGTGTTATGAAACTTCAGAAAGTTTCTCGGACTAGTTCGATCCATAAACGGACTTGTCCGGAACACAGTGTTATGAGTTTACAAAAAGTTTAACGGACTAGTCCGATCCTGTAATGGACTAGTCCGGTGCACTGTGTTGTGAAATTCCAGAGAGTTGATCAGACTAGTCCAGTCCAGGAACGGACTAGTCCGGTGCACTGTGAATTTGGACAACAGAGAGTTTAACGGACTAGTCCAGTGCTCAGTGATTTTTTAGGTTGATTTTAAACCCTTACCCATACGCAAAGGCTTGAGCTCTTGGGATGTGTTTCTCACACACATCCTATACATTTAAGTCTACTTTGCGCTTCAGTCATTAGTTGGACTTTTCTCTTTTCCTTTACCACTTCATTTTTCACTTTTTGAGTGCACCAAACTATCTCATTTAAATATATCTGCAATCATCTCAACAAGTTCATAGGATCTCATTTATTTGTCAACAATTGTCCAAAACCCACAAGAAATTGCCTAGATGCACTTTCAATCTCCCCCTTTTTGTTGATTGATGATAACCAATTTAGATTTCACAATTAAGAGTAAAAATTTATTTTCATAAAGTGTGCATATATGAGAATAATATATGAGTAACAAAAACTTTTCATATATATGCACTCTTTATGGTGAGGTGCGTAAAGAGTGTGTGATCAAAAGACGTGATGAGCAAAAGATAATAACTTAACAATTATAGCAACAATCATCACATTATCATTAAACTAGGCATCACACATTAAGTAAAGTAAGCACGTCCAAAATAAATTACAACAGTTTGAAATCAAGATACATGTCCTTGACCATAAGTCCTTAATGGCTACAAAATATACTACTAGTCTCAATCTTTCCCTCTTTGGCATCAAGGCACCAAAAAGGAAAAAATGAGTGGAATCACTCATCGCCACTGCCTCCCTCACTCTCGGTCCTATCATCCTCTTCTTCATCTTCAGGTGCTTGCGAAGGAGGAGGAGGAGCAGAGGCACTAGCCAATCCGAATGAAGCCAACTCTTGCCCCGAGAGGGGTGCCATCTCTGTGATATCTTCTTCAGAATCTTCTGAGATCTGAGGCGATCCCACTGGATCCATCTCCAGCTTCTCACAGATTGCTTTGATGTTGTCCTTCACATAGCGTTGATGCTTCTTCGTGGGCGGAATCCCCTTGTGCCTCTTAATTTCCAATTTGCGGCAGGATGCAAAGATGGATGAGAGCATCTTCAACACACCACTGGAGGACTCTCTAGGAGGTGGAGGAGCAGGAGTAGCAACTTCAGTTCTTGTGCCTTCATGAGCCCTCTTAGATCTTTGTTCCTCTGCAGATGAGGTAGGAACAGAGGGGACAATGTAGATAGTAGGCTTCTGGAGCATAAGTCCAATATGAGGAACATCCTTCACAAGTTCAAGACATGTCACCTTCTCAATCATATACATGATGTAGGGTGCATAGACACAGGACCTGTTAGGGGTGATGAAGATGTTCTGAAAGTTGCCTAGAGGGGGGGGGGGTGAATAGGCTAATTGACATGCAAATGACTCAATAAAACGAGATTAAATTACAGGGGGCGGACTAGTCCGGTCAGCCTGCGTGAATAACCCTAAAAAATGTTTCTAGCAAGTTTTAGGGAATTTTCTCGTTGCTACAAGTGAGTATATGTTTAAGTCAAGTTGAGCAACAACCTACACAAGAGCAAGTCAAGTTTCCACAAGTTTGTAGCAATGCGGAGTATGAAACGAGACTACCAACCCTAGAACAAAGTAATCAATAGAATGAATGCGAAGAACACAAGGGGGCAAGGATTTTATCCCGAGGTTCGATTCCACACAAGGAATCTACGTCCCCGTTGAGGAGTCCACAAAGGACCGGGTCCAACAACCCTTCCCTCACCAAGTTTACCGCACGGGCCTAACTTGGTTCTCCACTAATCACAACGGTGATTACAAAGTTCGTTGGGGCTTCTCACAAACTGAGGCTCCCACACCACAAAGGTGATCAACACAATAAAACAAACTCAATACACAGCCCACAAAGACTCAACGAGTGCAAGAGATCAAACCGGGAGCACAAGCGCGATGTTCTTCCTCTTCTCCACCTCACTAAACCCTAATCCACTCAAGAATTAGTTTTAGAGGGAAAGTAGGCAAGAAGGAGGCTTAGGAGTGCTCCAAGTTGGCTGTGGCGGCGCTAGGGTTTGAGTTTTTCCAAAGGTATTCGAAATGAGGCCGGGGGTCCCCTTTTTATAGGGGTCCCAAGCCCAATCTGCTGACTTCAGCAAAAGGGCGGACTAGTCCGGCCACTGGCCCGGACTAGTCCGGCCTAGGGGACCACTGACCCCTTTGTCAGGTCCCGACAGCTGACACACTATCGTCACGCTACCCGCCAAACTTCAAATTCAAACGGTCACTTCCAGAACGGACTAGTCCGGTCAACACCGGACTAGTCCGATCTCACACAGAGCCTTCTGCTCCGTGTGAAAACGGACTAGTATGAGGACCACGGACTAGTCCGGTCCCTAGGGCGGACTAGTCCGGTCCTCCCAGACTTAGCCACAGAAGCACCTTTTCCTAGCCAACCCGGACTAGTCCGGCCCCACGGGCGGACTAGTCCGTTCTCACTCAGGACCTCTTGGTCCGGTCCAAAACGGACAAGTCCGTGATTTTGGGACTTCATCCCCAAAACCCACTCACAGCTACCCGGACTAGTCTGGTCACAAACGGACTAGTCCTATCTCGATCAGACCCTTCTGGTCCGGCCGATAACGGACTTGGCCGGCCAGGGGCGGACTAGTCCGGCCTCCTGCACGAACTAGTCCGGCCCTACGGCCAGACCACTCATTCACTCATTTCTTTCATAGGTTTGACCTCTAAACCACTTTGAGCTCCCAAACTTGATCTCAATGCACTTTACACACACACCCTCCTATTACTACGGCTAGTCTAACTCAATCAATGCTCATCTTGTTTGTTGCGAAACACCCACTTGGTTCCAACAACATTAGCTTGAGGGCTCTTGACAAACTCCCAAACCTTGTTCCTTTCAAAGTTGTTGAGCTCCTCTTGCATGGCAACTACCCAATCCGGATCCCTTAAGGCATCTTCAACCTTATGTGGTTCCAAGGATGAGACAAAAGAGAAATGCTCACAAAAGTTTGCAACACGTGAGCGTGTTGTTACTCCTTTTGTGATATCTCCTAGAATGTTGTCAACGGGATGGTCCCGTTGAACACTTTGATGAACACGAGGATGCGGGGGTTGACCTCTTGAATTACTTGGTTCATCTTCTTCACTTTGGTCTCCCCCTTGATTCATGCCTCCCCCTTGATCTTCATTCTCATTATCACTTTGGGGAGCATCTAGAGGATCTTCAACTTGTCCAATGGGGTTTTGACCTACTTCATAGAGAGGATGGTCACTTGAACTTTGAGATGGTTCTTGTGGGCGAACATCTCCAAGTGCCATTTTCCTTAGAGCTTCTAGTGGAGGTTCCTCTTGATCAAGGGCATGTTGATCAACCTGCTCCACTTGAGAGCCATTGGTCTCGTCAAACACTACGTCACGTGCTACTTCAACAATTCCGGAGGATTTGTTGAACACACGGTACGCATGAGTGTTTGAGTCATATCCAAGCAAGAAACCCTCATCGGACTTTGAAGCAAACTTCGAAGTCCTAGGCTTCTTGTTGAGGATATAGCACTTGCTACCAAAGACCCGAAAGTAAGAAACATTGGGTTTCTTACCAATGAGAAGCTCATAAGGAGTCTTCTTGAGGAGGCGATGAAGGTACAATCGGTTCACGGCATGGCAAGCGGTGTTAACCGCTTCCGCCCAAAACCGGTCCGATGTTTTGTACTCATCTAGCATCGTCCTTGACATCTCAATAAGCGTCCTATTCTTTCTTTCGGCTATGCCATTTTGTTGTGGAGAATAGGGAGCGGAAAACTCATGCTTGATGCCCTCCTCATCTAAGAACTCTTCTACTTGCATGTTTTTGAATTCGGTGCCATTGTCACTTCTTATAGCCTTTATCCTCAAGGTGAACTCATTTTGAGCTCTCCTTAGAAATTTCTTGAGGACACCGGGAGTTTCACTTTTATCATGCAAGAAGGACACCCAAGTATACCTTGAAAAATCATCAACGATAACTAGACCATACTTGCTGCCACCGATGCTAATATAGGCAATGGGGCCGAAAAGGTCCATATGGAGTAACTCCAAAGGTCTAGTTGTCGTCATGACATTCTTAGAGGGGTGTTGAGCTCCTACTTGCTTTCCCGCTTGGCAAGCACTACATGGCCTATCCTTTTCAAATACTACATCCTTTAGGCCACGAACATGCTCACCCTTAAGGATCTTTTGAAGGTTTCTCATTCCAACATGGGCTAGCCTTATGTGCCAAAGCCATCCCATGTTGGCTTTTGCCATTAAGCATGTGTCAAGTTGAGCTTTATCCGCGGTGAAGTCCACAAGATAGAGCTTTCCCTTGAGCACTCCCTTAAAGGCTATCGAGTCATTACCTTCTCTAATGACACTCACTCCCTCACTAGTAAACACACATTTATATCCTCTATCACATAGTTGTGATATGGATAGGAGATTATAGTCTAGAGAATCAACATGCAAGACATTTGATAAAGTATGTAATGAGGAGATAGAAATTTTACCGGAGCCAAGGATTTTCCCTTGGCTATTGTCCCCAAAGAAGATTCCTTCACTTGGGTCCTTATTCTCCTCATACTATATGAACATGCTTCTCTCTCCGGTCATGTGGTTGGTGCATCCGCTATCCAATAATCATTTCGATCCACCGGAGGAGTAAGCCTACAAAACAAGTTTTATGCCTTTCTTTTAGGTACCCAAGCGGAGTTGGGTCCTTTGACGTTAGTGGTTAGGCATTTTGGCATCCACACGCAAGGCTTGGGGCTCTTGCGGAGTGGCCCAACATATCTAGCAAACACCTTGCCGTGTTTGTTCTTCTTCAACACATAAGATGCATCAAAATCATGAAATAAATGATGCGGTTCAGATTTAGGCAAGTTTTTGCTAGAGGGTGAGTTCTTTTCATTTTTAGTTTGGGATGAACTCCCCTTAACAAAGACAATCATGTCTTTGCCATACTTGGAGGTTTTGGCGTTATGCCTTGCACCTCTAGTATAGCCAAGACCATCCTTGACATGGGGTGGTCTTGTGTTGGTGAATGCACTTCGTGCATATGCCACCTTTTCCTTGTCAAAGATGGCACCCTTAGGTGCTTGTTTGCCTTGTGCTAGGTTGAGTTCATCCTTAAGTTTAAGGATCAAGTTGGAGCACTTGCAAGGTGATGTTGCCTTGGATGAGGCCTTTGAGGGGGTTGAGCTCTTGAAGGAAGAGGCTACATTGTTCTTGAGTGACTCAACTTGAGTCTCAAGGATCTTGTTAGCTTTTGACAAGCTTCCAAGTTCATCCTTGAGCTCAATCGACTTCTCCTCAAGACTTGAACACGTTTTCTTGCAAAGAGCAAGTTCGTGTTCCAATGCCTTGCCCTTCTCTCTTTCGAGCTCAAGGAGATCATCAAGCTCTTGACATCTCTCCTTCTCAAGGATGAGCATGTCCTCTTGTCTATTGATGAGATCCTCCTTCTCAAAGATCTCATCCATAAGCAATTTCATCCTTCGTAGGGTGCTTTTACTTATGTCCTTAAACATACTTTCATTTTCACTAGCGCTATCAAAATCATCATGTGAGGAAGTTGGGGAGGAAGGATGAGATGTTACCTTTCTCTTTCCTTCCCTTGCCATAAGGCAAGTAGGCTTGTGGTCGTTGTTGAGGTTGGGGAAGAGCTTGCCTCCCTTGGAGTTCCTCCCGATGGCTATGGTGGCCATCTTCTCCTCTTCTTCTTCGGAGGAGGACTCATCGTTAGAGTCCCACTCCTTCCCCAAATGGGCTTGTCCGGAGGGCCTCTTCTTCTTGAAGAATCTCCTTTCTTGAGGCTTCCCTTCCTTCTTCTTCTTCGTTTCTTCGTGTGGGCAATCAGCGATGAAGTGCCCATACTCGCCACAGTTGTAGCAAGACCTTTTTGATTTGGGCCTTGCTCTTTCCTTTCCCTTGCCCTCATAGTTGTGCCCCCCTTTCTTCCTCCTCATCATTCTCTTGAATTTGTTGATGAAGAAGGCCTCTTCCTCATCGGTGTCGAGGCTCTCCTCATCACTTTCTTCTTGCTCCTTTGAAGAGGGCGTTGCCTTGAGTGCAACGTTCTTCATCTTGGAGGCGGTGAACTTTTTGAGGTCGTTGTAGAAGAGCGCCTCCTTCTCCATGATTTCATGGTTGATGATCCTCCCAAGGACCTCCTCCGGGGTCATTTGAGTGAACCCCGGGCTTTCCCGAATCATGGAGCACAGAGAGACGTTCCTAGGCATGAATGCCCGGATCATCCTCTTCACCACCTCGTGGTCGGTCCACTTGGTGCAGCCATATGATCGGCTCTTGTTGATCAGCACCTTCAGCCGGTTGTACATGTCTTGGGGGGATTCACCATCCAAGATGGCGAATCTCCCAAGCTCTCCTTCGATGAGCTCGATCTTGGCCTCCTTGACCACTAGGTTTCCCTCATGCGCCGTCTTGAGGGTGTTCCATATGTCTTTGGCCACTTCAAGGCCATCGACACGGTTGAACTCATCTCTAGAGAGAGATGAGATGATCACACCCGCAGCTTGAGCGTTGCGGTGGATGAGGATGGCTTGTTCTTGAGTTATGTTGTCCTCATCCTTTGGAATCTCCACCCCGGTCATGACAATTTGCCACAACGTCGGGTTGAGTGACACGAGGTGGATCTTCATGTTGTGTTTCCACATACCGTAGTCCGTTCCATCGAATTGGGGAGGTTTCCCCAATGGGATGGACAGGTAGTGGTTGTTGGCGGCAAGGCGTTCATAGTTGAACCCTTGCCGGTTGTAGTTGGCTCCGCCACCACCACTTGATTGGTTTGACGGATCAATCTTGGAGATGTTCAACTTCTCCCGGAGCTTCGCCTTGAGTTGGCGAGTCTCCTCATCGTCCATTGGCTTATCTTGATAAGCCAACGTCTCCTCATGGGTCGCCTCGTAGTTGCTGCTCTATGCATCGTCATTCACCACTCCGGCCATCTCTCCGAGTTGTTAGACTCTTTGTGGAGAGTCCGGCTCTGATACCAATTGAAAGTTGCCTAGAGGGGGGAGGTGAATAGGCTAATTGACCTGCAAATGACTCAATAAAACGAGATTAAATTACAGGGGGCGGACTAGTCCGGTCAGGGGGCGGACTAGTCCGGTCAGCCTGCGTGAATAACCCTAAAAAATGTTTCTAGCAAGTTTTAGGGAATTTTCTCGTTGCTACAAGTGAGTATATGTTTAAGTCAAGTTGAGCAACAACCTACACAAGAGCAAGTCAAGTTTCCACAAGTTTGTAGCAATGCGGAGTATGAAACGAGACTACCAACCCTAGAACAAAGTAATCAATAGAATGAATGCGAAGAACACAAGGGGGCAAGGATTTTATCCCGAGGTTCGATTCCACACAAGGAATCTACGTCCCTGTTGAAGAGTCCACAAAGGACCGGGTCCAACAACCCTTCCCTCACCAAGTTTACCGCACGGGCCTAACTTGGTTCTCCACTAATCACAACGGTGATTACAAAGTTCGTTGGGGCTTCTCACAAACTGAGGCTCCCACACCACAAAGGTGATCAACACAATAAAACAAACTCAATACACAGCCCACAAAGACTCAACGAGTGCAAGAGATCAAACCGGGAGCACAAGCGCGATGTTCTTCCTCTTCTCCACCTCACTAAACCCTAATCCACTCAAGAATTAGTTTTAGAGGGAAAGTAGGCAAGAAGGAGGCTTAGGAGTGCTCCAAGTTGGCTGTGGCGGCGCTAGGGTTTGAGTTTTTCCAAAGGTATTCGAAATGAGGCCGGGGGTCCCCTTTTTATAGGGGTCCCAAGCCCAATCTGCTGACTTCAGCAAAAGGGCGGACTAGTCCGGCCACTGGCCCGGACTAGTCCGGCCTAGGGGACCACTGACCCCTTTGTCAGGTCCCGACAGCTGACACACTATCGTCACGCTACCCGCCAAACTTCAAATTCAAACGGTCACTTCCAGAACGGACTAGTCCGGTCAACACCGGACTAGTCCGATCTCACACAGAGCCTTCTGCTCCGTGTGAAAACGGACTAGTATGAGGACCACAGACTAGTCCGGCCCCTAGGGCGGACTAGTCCGGTCCTCCCAGACTTAGCCACAGAAGCACCTTTTCCTAGCCAACCCGGACTAGTCCGGCCCCACGGGCGGACTAGTCCGTTCTCACTCAGGACCTCTTGGTCCGGTCCAAAACGGACAAGTCCGTGATTTTGGGACTTCATCCCCAAAACCCACTCACAGCTACCCGGACTAGTCTGGTCACAAACGGACTAGTCCTATCTCGGTCAGACCCTTCTGGTCCGGCCGATAACGGACTTGGCCGGCCAGGGGCGGACTAGTCCGGCCTCCTGCACGGACTAGTCCGGCCCTACGGCCAGACCACTCATTCACTCATTTCTTTCATAGGTTTGACCTCTAAACCACTTTGAGCTCCCAAACTTGATCTCAATGCACTTTACACACACACCCTCCTATTACTACGGCTAGTCTAACTCAATCACGCTAGAAACCCTAGTTTCTACGCTTCGAGTTGACTCCGTTTCCTTCCTTTTCCTTTTTGAGGGTTTGCGTCTCCGATTGAGTCTTCACCTGTGCTAAGATCACTTGAGCTCATTAGCGACTTAATTGTCGTCATCAATCATCCAAAACCCACGGGGAACCTAGATGCACTTTCAATCTCCCCCTTTTTGGTGATTGATGACAACACATTAAGTCCTTCACAAATAAGAGTATAAAGTTTTGGTTTTCATAACATGTGTGCGTATGAATGACTCCCCCTCAATGTATGCAACATGTAAAAGAGATGGAGAAGTTCTTTCATACCCACACACGTTATGGTGGGGTGCCTACGTGATGTGCTCAACAGTTTGTGACAAGACATGAATAACATCAATACATTCATAAGATTGACAATAAGAGCAATATATTGATAGTAAGCAACATTAACGAGTCTTGCACAAATGTAAACATCCAATAGCATAAATATGTTACATGACAGTCATACATCACAAAACACACCCACAAAAGGACTAAACTCACTAAACTCCCTTAACTCTCCCCCTTTGGCATCAAGGCACCAAAAAGGAAAAGAAGGGGGAACAACTAACTAAACCTAGTCCTCATCTTCTCCACTTTCGCTCTCAGTGGCTTCGGAGTCTTCAATGTTTGACTCTGGCTCTTCGTCGTTGTCGTCGTTGTCGGAGGATTCCCTTGCCGAGGGAGCTGCCCGAGAGGAGGTTCCATCCTCCTGGAGCTGAGCAAGCTCATCGGCAGTGAAGACGGGGAAAGGAGTGATCTCCCCATCACTCTCCTCAGGAGATGACATCGGAACTTCAAGCTTCTCACACACCGCCTTGAGATACTTCTCTTGGCGCTTGTGTGCCCTCTGAGCGCGAATCTCTTGCTTCCGGCACGAGGTGAAGATGGCCTTGAAGCATTTGAAGAATGCACTCATGGACTGAGGCGGAGGTGGAGACGGAGGCGCCACTGGGCGAGACGGAGGATCAGCATTCTTGCGTCTTGGAGGCACCGGCACATTTGGCGGCTTCTGGGGGCGCAGAGGTCGGTGCGATACATCCTTGACAAAGGACACACCCGACACCTTCTCAATAAGGCACATAATGTAAGGGGCATACCCGCACGCCCTGTTGGGGGTATGCGAGATGTTGAAGATGTCGTCGAAGATGTAGTCGACGAGATTGAACTTCTCTTCCCCATCAATCAGAATGAGCAGGTGCCTTAGGTTTCCTTGAATGACCCCTGCATCACCGTCCTTGGGTGCAATGGTCCTCCTAAGTATCCGGTTCATGATGCTGTAGAATGGCTTGATGTTCCGAGCTAGTCCGGCATCAAACGGGAGATGGCTTGGATACATGTAAGCCAGCTCCTCACGATCCACTGCCTTGAGGTTCGAGATAATGATCTCGTGGTCCATGTGAGCCTCAAGACCAAGGATCCTTGCAAACTCAGCATAGGTGACAGAGTATTGTTCACCATGAGTCATCCAAATTATCCTCCTGTCACCTGAGCTTGTGAAATAGATTGTGGAGTAGAATTGGAGAATAACTTCCACATTCCAATCATATTTGAAGCCCATGATCTTCTTGAGATCATGGCGCTCGGCAGCTTCAATCACGGCATCAAAGGCCGAGTGCTCCTTCTTCGCCATATAGTCCCAGTCCACCCACTGAGCCTCTATCACTGGCTTCTTCATTTGTTGGTAGACTAGCCTGTAATAGTCACAGTGGAAGTCACACCAAAACCTGGGATCAGCTGTGCTCCTTTCAAATTTATAGACCTTCTCGGTCCTTAGCCTTCGGGCCTTTTCAGCCCCTTTGCCATGGAACACATTTGCCGACAGTTCCTTTTGCCGGTTGGGATTCCTTTCTGGTGTGTGGACTTTAAGGGGGCCAATAGAGGTGGCCTTCCCCTTTTCCTTGATCACAACCCCACCAGCAGCCCTCTTAGCTGATATCTTGACTGCGGGGTTCTTCTTCTTTGGCTCGATAGGAGCCGGAGCTTTTCCCTTCTTCGGGTCACGCTCGACCCTAGGGACAGCCTCTTCTTGGGCTGGCTCCTTGCCCTTATCCTTCTCGCCAAGAGTGACGAGCTTCTTCCTCTTTGGGGCATTGGCCTCAGCGGCCTTGGAGTTATGGGCCTCCCTATCCTCTCTTTTCTTCTTTCGCAGCTCATTCAGTGATTCTGCGGTGGCACGGGCAATGGCTTCATCCTCATTGTAGATGCTCGCAGCCACCTTGGATGCTTCGAGTGCCTTGAGCTTTCTTTCCTCCTTGGCCTTCTGCGCCTCCATTAGCGCAGCCTTAGTCCGAGCCTCGGCAATTTGGGCCTTGGTACGCCCCTCGAGGTTGACACGCGGAGGAGAGCGCTCGGAGTTCGACATTCTGTGCAAAGGATGGAGAGAGGAAGATATGAGCCTAGGAAGAAGAAGTATTGCCGAAAAGATCTCGAGAACCAACTAGAAGTAGGGTTTGCCCTGTGCAAACCGGACTTGTCCGCCCCAGGGGCGGACTAGTCCGCCGGCCGGACTTGTCCGCCTGGTGGCCGGACTAGTCCGGGTTACACAGGAAGAACCCTAACCCTAATCGATTCATCGAAAAATTTGTGAACCAATGCGCAATACTCCTAGGCTATGATCGCAAGGGTGTATAGAACAACATTAATGAAGGTGTTCCTATCAAAAACTTGAAGAATCAAGAATGGGGCTAGTTTTTGAGGAACGGTGAAATACCTTCAAAAATCCGCTTGAGTCGTCGAAATCGGCGTGGATCTCGAAGGTGGAGCGCGGGGAAGTGATCCCTCACTCCCAAGGACTTCGATGCGCGGATTGGAGTTGAGTTTTGGTGGTTGGAGCGCAAAATCGCTGATTTGGGGGCGGTTGTGCGCGCGTGGAAGCTTGAGAGTCAAGTGAGAGAGAGAGAGAGAGGGGGTCTGGGCCGCCTGGGGGTTTAAGTCCCCAAGGGCCGGACTAGTCCGGTTGAGGGGCGGACTAGTCCGGTCCAGCTGGGCTGAAAAACAATATATTTGGGTTTTGCCCATAAAGATAAGTCCTTTTGGACAGATATAGCAAGGAAAACATGACAAACATGATTATGAGTCAATAAAGAACAACTTATGAACATTTTCATGAAGAAAATAGATTTCTCAAACAAATTTGAGGAGAAATCGACATAGAGAGGAGTTTTTCGAAATGTGGCTCAAAATATATGAGGAATGTGGTTTAAGCCACGTTCCGAGAATCCAACACGTTGAGCTCACTTCTTAGCTCACAGAAACGCTTCTCGTCAAGAGGCTTGGTGAAGATGTCCGCAAGTTGATGTTCTGTCCTCACATGCGAAATCTCAATGTCTCCCTTCATTGAGTGATCTCGCAAGAAATGGTGTCGAATGTCTATATGTTTGGTCCTAGAGTGTTCCACCGGATTATGGGCTATCTTGATTGCACTCTCGTTGTCACACAAGAGTGGAATTTTACGCAGGTTAATCCCATAATCCCCAAGCGTTTGTCGCATCCAGAGAAGTTGTGCACAACAACTTCCGGCTGCAACGTATTCAGCTTCGGCGGTGGAGAGAGCAATAGAGTTTTGCTTCTTAGAGGACCAAGACACAAGAGATCGACCTAAGAATTGGCACGTACCCGATGTGCTCTTCCTATCAACTTTGCACCCCGCATAGTCCGCATCGGAATATCCGATGAGGTTAAACTTGGATCATTTGGGGTACCAAAGTCCTAGGGTAGGTGTGTGTACAAGATATCTCAAGATCCTTTTAACGGCGGTCAAATGACAAGCCTTGGGTGCTGCTTGAAAGCGTGCACACATACACACACTTAGCATGATATCGGGCCTAGATGCACAAAGATAGAGAAGTGATCCGATCATAGACCTATATAGCTTTTGATCCACACTTGGACCGTCCTCATTTAGGTCTAGGTGTCCATTTGTCCCCATAGGGGTTTTGATGGGTTTTGCTTTGTCCATGTCAAACTTTCTTAGAATATCTTGAGTATACTTAGTTTGACTTATGAACGTCCCTTCTTTGAGTTGTTTCACTTGAAATCCTAGAAAGAACTTCAACTCACCCATCATGGACATTTCAAACCTCTCCGTCATTATCTTGGAGAACTCGTCACAAAACACCTTATTTGTGGAACCAAATATGATGTCATCCACATATATTTGGCACACAAAAAGATCCTCGTTGAAGTGCTTTGTGAAAAGGGTATAATCCGCTTTTCCTATCCTAAAACCATTCTCAACTAGAAAGTCTCTTAGGCACTCATACCAAGCTCTAGAAGCTTGCTTGAGGCCATAAAGGGCCTTTCGCAATTTGTACACATGGTTAGGATAGTCTTGGTCTTCAAATCCCGGAGGTTGCTCTACAAAAACTTCTTCCTTGATTGGACCATTTAGGAATGCGCTCTTAACATCCATTTGGTAGAGCTTGAAATCATGATGAGTAGCAAAGGCTAATAGTATCCGAATTGACTCAAGCCTAGCTACGGGGGCAAATGTCTCATCAAAATCCAATCCTTCAACTTGTGAGTATCCTTTTGCCACGAGTCGTGCCTTGTTCCTAGTTACCACGCCATGCTCATCTTGTTTGTTGCGAAACACCCACTTGGTTCCAACAACATTAGCTTGAGGGCTCTTGACAAACTCCCAAACCTTGTTCCTTTCAAAGTTGTTGAGCTCCTCTTGCATGGCAACTACCCAATCCGGATCCCTTAAGGCATCTTCAACCTTATGTGGTTCCAAGGATGAGACAAAAGAGAAATGCTCACAAAAGTTTGCAACACGTGAGCGTGTTGTTACTCCTTTTGTGATATCTCCTAGAATGTTGTCAACGGGATGGTCCCGTTGAACACTTTGATGAACACGAGGATGCGGGGGTTGACCTCTTGAATTACTTGGTTCATCTTCTTCACTTTGGTCTCCCCCTTGATTCATGCCTCCCCCTTGATCTTCATTCTCATTATCACTTTGGGGAGCATCTAGAGGATCTTCAACTTGTCCAATGGGGTTTTGACCTACTTCATAGAGAGGATGGTCACTTGAACTTTGAGATGGTTCTTGTGGGCGAACATCTCCAAGTGCCATTTTCCTTAGAGCTTCTAGTGGAGGTTCCTCTTGATCAAGGGCATGTTGATCAACCTGCTCCACTTGAGAGCCATTGGTCTCGTCAAACACTACGTCACGTGCTACTTCAACAATTCCGGAGGATTTGTTGAACACACGGTACGCATGAGTGTTTGAGTCATATCCAAGCAAGAAACCCTCATCGGACTTTGAAGCAAACTTCGAAGTCCTAGGCTTCTTGTTGAGGATATAGCACTTGCTACCAAAGACCCGAAAGTAAGAAACATTGGGTTTCTTACCAATGAGAAGCTCATAAGGAGTCTTCTTGAGGAGGCGATGAAGGTACAATCGGTTCACGGCATGGCAAGCGGTGTTAACCGCTTCCGCCCAAAACCGGTCCGATGTTTTGTACTCATCTAGCATCGTCCTTGACATCTCAATAAGCGTCCTATTCTTTCTTTCGGCTATGCCATTTTGTTGTGGAGAATAGGGAGCGGAAAACTCATGCTTGATGCCCTCCTCATCTAGGAACTCTTCTACTTGCATGTTTTTGAATTCGGTGCCATTGTCACTTCTTATAGCCTTTATCCTCAAGGTGAACTCATTTTGAGCTCTCCTTAGAAATTTCTTGAGGACACCGGGAGTTTCACTTTTATCATGCAAGAAGAACACCCAAATATACCTTGAAAAATCATCAACGATAACTAGACCATACTTGCTGCCACCGATGCTAATATAGGCAATGGGGCCGAAAAGGTCCATATGGAGTAACTCCAAAGGTCTAGTTGTCGTCATGACATTCTTAGAGGGGTGTTGAGCTCCTACTTGCTTTCCCGCTTGGCAAGCACTACATGGCCTATCCTTTTCAAATACTACATCCTTTAGGCCACGAACATGCTCACCCTTAAGGAGCTTTTGAAGGTTTCTCATTCCAACATGGGCTAGCCTTCTGTGCCAAAGCCATCCCATGTTGGCTTTTGCCATTAAGCATGTGTCAAGTTGAGCTTTATCCGCGGTGAAGTCCACAAGATAGAGCTTTCCCTTGAGCACTCCCTTAAAGGCTATCGAGTCATTACCTTCTCTAATGACACTCACTCCCTCACTAGTAAACACACATTTATATCCTCTATCACATAGTTGTGATATGAATAGGAGATTATAGTCTAGAGAATCAACATGCAAGACATTTGATAAAGTATGTAATGAGGAGATAGAAATTTTACCGGAGCCAAGGATTTTCCCTTGGCTATTGTCCCCAAAGAAGATTCCTTCACTTGGGTCCTTATTCTCCTCATACTCTATGAACATGCTTCTCTCTCCGGTCATGTGGTTGGTGCATCCGCTATCCAATACCCATTTCGATCCACCGGAGGAGTAAGCCTACAAAACAAGTTTTATGCCTTTCTTTTAGGTACCCAAGCGGAGTTGGGTCCTTCGACGTTAGTGGTTAGGCATTTTGGCACCCACACGCAAGGCTTGGGGCTCTTGCGGAGTGGCCCAACATATCTAGCAAACACCTTGCCGTGTTTGTTCTTCTTCAACACATAAGATGCATCAAAATCATGAAATAAATGATGCGGTTCAGATTTAGGCAAGTTTTTGCTAGAGGGTGAGTTCTTTTCATTTTTAGTTTGGGATGAACTCCCCTTAACAAAGACAATCATGTCTTTGCCATACTTGGAGGTTTTGGCGTTATGCCTTGCACCTCTAGTATAGCCAAGACCATCCTTGACATGGGGTGGTCTTGTGTTGGTGAATGCACTTCGTGCATATGCCACCTTTTCCTTGTCAAAGATGGCACCCTTAGGTGCTTGTTTGCCTTGTGCTAGGTTGAGTTCATCCTTAAGTTTAAGGATCAAGTTGGAGCACTTGCAAGGTGATGTTGCCTTGGATGAGGCCTTTGAGGGGGTTGAGCTCTTGAAGGAAGAGGCTACATTGTTCTTGAGTGACTCAACTTGAGTCTCAAGGATCTTGTTAGCTTTTGACAAGCTTCCAAGTTCATCCTTGAGCTCAATCGACTTCTCCTCAAGACTTGAACACGTTTTCTTGCAAAGAGCAAGTTCGTGTTCCAATGCCTTGCTCTTCTCTCTTTCGAGCTCAAGGAGCTCATCAAGCTCTTGACATCTCTCCTTCTCAAGGATGAGCATGTCCTCTTGTCTATTGATGAGATCCTCCTTCTCAAAGATCTCATCCATAAGCAATTTCATCCTTCGTAGGGTGCTTTTACTTATGTCCTTAAACATACTTTCATTTTCACTAGCGCTATCAAAATCATCATGTGAGGAAGTTGGGGATGAAGGATGAGATGTTACCTTTCTCTTTCCTTCCCTTGCCATAAGGCAAGTAGGCTTGTGGTCGTTGTTGAGGTTGGGGAAGAGCTTGCCTCCCTTGGAGTTCCTCCCGATGGCTATGGTGGCCATCTTCTCCTCTTCTTCTTCGGAGGAGGACTCATCGTTAGAGTCCCACTCCTTCCCCAAATGGGCTTGTCCGGAGGGCCTCTTCTTCTTGAAGAATCTCCTTTCTTGAGGCTTCCCTTCCTTCTTCTTCTTCGTTTCTTCGTGTGGGCAATCAGCGATGAAGTGCCCATACTCGCCACAGTTGTAGCAAGACCTTTTTGATTTGGGCCTTGCTCTTTCCTTTCCCTTGCCCTCATAGTTGTGCCCCCCTTTCTTCCTCCTCATCATTCTCTTGAATTTGTTGATGAAGAAGGCCTCTTCCTCATCGGTGTCGAGGCTCTCCTCATCACTTTCTTCTTGCTCCTTTGAAGAGGGCGTTGCCTTGAGTGCAACGTTCTTCATCTTGGAGGCGGTGAACTTTTGGAGGTTGTTGTAGAAGAGCGCCTCCTTCTCCATGATTTCATGGTTGATGATCCTCCCAAGGACCTCCTCCGGGGTCATTTGAGTGAACCCCGGGCTTTCCCGAATCATGGAGCACAGAGAGACGTTCCTAGGCATGAATGCCCGGATCATCCTCTTCACCACCTCGTGGTCGGTCCACTTGGTGCAGCCATATGATCGGCTCTTGTTGATCAGCACCTTCAGCCGGTTGTACATGTCTTGGGGGGATTCACCATCCAAGATGGCGAATCTCCCAAGCTCTCCTTCGATGAGCTCGATCTTGGCCTCCTTGACCACTCGGTTTCCCTCATGCGCCGTCTTGAGGGTGTTCCATATGTCTTTGGCCACTTCAAGGCCATCGACACGGTTGAACTCATCTCTAGAGAGAGATGAGATGATCACACCCGCAGCTTGAGCGTTGCGGTGGATGAGGATGGCTTGTTCTTGAGTTATGTTGTCCTCATCCTTTGGAATCTCCACCCCAGTCATGACAATTTGCCACAACGCCGGGTTGAGTGACACGAGGTGGATCTTCATGTTGTGTTTCCACATACCGTAGTCCGCTCCATCGAATTGGGGAGGTTTCCCCAATGGGATGGACAGGTAGTGGTTGTTGGCGGCAAGGCGTTCATAGTTGAACCCTTGCCGGTTGTAGTTGGCTCCGCCACCACCACTTGATTGGTTTGACGGATCAATCTTGGAGATGTTCAACTTCTCCCGGAGCTTCGCCTTGAGTTGGCGAGTCTCCTCATCGTCCGTTGGCTTATCTTGATAAGCCAACGTCTCCTCACGGGTCGCCTCGTAGTTGCTGCTCGATGCATCGTCATTCACCACTCCGGCCATCTCTCCGAGTTGTTAGACTCTTTGTGGAGAGTCCGGCTCTGATACCAATTGAAAGTTGCCTAGAGGGGGGAGGTGAATAGGCTAATTGACCTGCAAATGACTCAATAAAACGATATTAAATTACAAGGGGCGGACTAGTCCGGTCAGGGGGCGGACTAGTCCGGTCAGCCTGCGTGAATAACCCTAAAAAATGTTTCTAGCAAGTTTTAGAGAATTTTCTCGTTGCTACAAGTGAGTATATGTTTAAGTCAAGTTGAGCAACAACCTACACAAGAGCAAGTCAAGTTTCCACAAGTTTGTAGCAATGCGGAGTATGAAACGAGACTACCAACCCTAGAACAAAGTAATCAATAGAATGAATGTGAAGAACACAAGGGGGCAAGGATTTTATCTCGAGGTTCGATTCCACACAAGGAATCTACGTCCCCGTTGAAGAGTCCACAAAGGACCGGGTCCAACAACCCTTCCCTCACCAAGTTTACCGCACGGGCCTAACTTGGTTCTCCACTAATCACAACGGTGATTACAAAGTTCGTTGGGGCTTCTCACAAACTGAGGCTCCCACACCACAAAGGTGATCAACACAATAAAACAAACTCAATACACAGCCCACAAAGACTCAACGAGTGCAAGAGATCAAACCGGGAGCACAAGCGCGATGTTCTTCCTCTTCTCCACCTCACTAAACCCTAATCCACTCAAGAATTAGTTTTAGAGGGAAAGTAGGCAAGAAGGAGGCTTAGGAGTGCTCCAAGTTGGCTGTGGCGGCGCTAGGGTTTGAGTTTTTCCAAAGGTATTCGAAATGAGGCCGGGGGTCCCCTTTTTATAGGGGTCCCAAGCCCAATCTGCTGACTTCAGCAAAAGGGCGGACTAGTCCGGCCACTGGCCCGGACTAGTCCGGCCTAGGGGACCACTGACCCCTTTGTCAGGTCCCGACAGCTGACACACTATCGTCACGCTACCCGCCAAACTTCAAATTCAAACGGTCACTTCCAGAACGGACTAGTCCGGTCAACACCGGACTAGTCCGATCTCACACAGAGCCTTCTGCTCCGTGTGAAAACGGACTAGTCTGAGGACCATGGACTAGTCCGGCCCCTAGGGCGGACTAGTCCGGTCCTCCCAGACTTAGCCACAGAAGCACCTTTTCCTAGCCAACCCGGACTAGTCCGGCCCCATGGGCGGACTAGTCCGTTCTCACTCAGGACCTCTTGGTCCGGTCCAAAACGGACAAGTCCGTGATTTTGGGACTTCATCCCCAAAACCCACTCACAGCTACCCGGACTAGTCCGGTCACAAACGGACTAGTCCTATCTCGGTCAGACCCTTCTGGTCCGGCCGATAACGGACTTGGCCGGCCAGGGGCGGACTAGTCCGGCCTCCTGCACGGACTAGTCCGGCCCTACAGCCAGACCACTCATTCACTCATTTCTTTCATAGGTTTGACCTCTAAACCACTTTGAGCTCCCAAACTTGATCTCAATGCACTTTACACACACACCCTCCTATTACTACGGCTAGTCTAACTCAATCACGCTAGAAACCCTAGTTTCTACGCTTCGAGTTGACTCCGTTTCCTTCCTTTTCCTTTTTGAGGGTTTGCGTCTCCGATTGAGTCTTCACCTGTGCTAAGATCACTTGAGCTCATTAGCGACTTAATTGTCGTCATCAATCATCCAAAACCCACGGGGAACCTAGATGCACTTTCATGTTCACGATGTCATTTTACATGTACTCAAAGACATTGAAGTTCCTTTTCTTGCTTATGACCTTCATCAATGTCATGAGGGTTCCCTGGATAGTCCCTGCATCTCGCTCCTTAGTAGCTATGTTTTTTCTCAGGACCCTGTTTAGAACAACAAAGAAGGGCTTCAAGTACTTTGTAGTTGGATATTTGAATGGCATCCTTTTATCATAGAGAAAGTCAAGATGATCTTTCTCTAGAGGCTTCAGGTTGTAGATGATGATGTCATTCTCCAAAGAATCTTAAAGGTGAAGAATCCTAGCAAATTACTCATAGGTGACACTGTACTTTTCTCCATGTGTCATCCAAATCATTCTGTCACCGTCATCACGAGCAAAGTAGAGAGTTGAGTAGAATTGAGTGATCACCTCATTGTTCCAGTCCACTGGAAAGAAACTAGATCCTTCAGTCCATGTAGCTCTAATTCCTCCAGAACCTCTTGATAAGCTTGACATCTCTTGGACTGGAGGTAGGTGATGTTGACTCATTGACTTTCAATAATTGGGTTCCTCATCTTTAGATATACATGCTCATAGTGGTCACCGCTTCAGCCCAAAACGGTTCGATGTCTTGTATTCATCCAGCATAGTTCTTGCCCTCTCGATTAGGGTTCTGTTTTTCCTTTCGGCTACCCCGTTTTGTTGAGGGGAGTAGGGTGCCGAAAATTCATGCTTTATTCCTTCTTCATCTAGGTACTCCTCAACTTGTGTATTCTTGAACTCTGTTCCATTGTCACTCCTAATGTTCTTCATGGTTGAGGAGAATTCGTTTTGTTCCCTTTTTAGAAATTTCGTGAGGATTCTCAGAGTTTCTGATTTATCATACAAGAAAAATATCTAGATGAATCTAGAAAAATCATCAATAATGACCAATTCATATTTGTTACCGTCGATGCTTATATAAGCAATTGGACCAAAGAGGTACATGTGTAGAAGTTTCAACGGTCTTGAGGTAGTCATCACGTTCTTGGCAGGATGTGGTGCTCCAACTTGTTTTCCTGCCTGGCAAGCGTTGCATGGCCTGTCTTTCTCAAAAACAACATCCTTTAAACCTCGGATGTGACCACCTTTTAGAAGTTTCTGCAGATTTCTCATCCCAACATGGGCTAGCCGTCTATGCCATAACCATCCCATGTTAGTTTTAGCAACCAACCAAGTGTTGACTTCAACTTTATCGTTGTTGAAGTCAACAAGATAAAGCTTTCCCTTCAACATTTCCTTGAATGCTTTCGACCCATCGCTTCTTCTAAAAATGGTCACACCCTCAATAGTGAATAAACAGTTATAACCTTTGTCGCATAGCTGAGATATGGACAAAAGATTACAATCTAAAGAATCTACATGTAAATCATTCGAGAGAGTATGTTGAGAAGAGATTTCAATTTTACTGCTACCAAGGACATTTCCTTGGCTGTTGTCTCCAAAGTATATCCCTTCACTTGGATCTGCATTGCGCTCATACTCCACAAGCATACTACTTTCTCCGGTCATGTGATTAGTGCATCCGTTGTCTAGCACTCATTTTGATCCACCGGGGGAGTAGGCCTGCAAAATAGAATTATTCCTTGGTTTTAGGTATCCAAGCTTGCTTGGGTCCTCTCAGGTTAGTCACAAGAGTCTTGGGCACCCACACACAAGTTTTTGAGTTCTTGTGGTGTGTCTCTGCATATTTAGCAAATACATGTCAAAACTTGTCTTTCATAAGTACACAGGAAGCATCGAAAGTATGAAATTGTATCTGAAGTCAGATTCACGTGATGTTTCCTTCACAAAAGTATTTTGCTTCTTAGCATGAACATTGGTGGACATATGTTTATTCTTGTTAAACCCAAGACCAACTTTGATGTTAGGAGGTCTAGTGACTATATATGCACTACGTGCATATTTGATCTTCCCCTTGTCAAAGATGCCACTTTGTGAAGGATGCTTAGCATGAGTAGAAGAATCAGGTTTGTCAACAATTTTCTTATTGAAACACGTGCAGGTTGCAATTGTTGTCGGACTTACACCTTTGGAAGGTGAGCTTTTGGAGGAGGATGAGTCACTTTGATTGAGTGACTCAATTTGCACTTCAAGAATCTTGTTAACTTTTGACGAGTTAGCAAGTTCATCCTTGATTGCAACGTGTGAGTCTTCTAGCTTTGAGTAAGTTTCCTGACTTAAGACTAGCTCATGCTCAAGTGACTTGCTCTTCTCCCTTTCAAGCTCAAGGAGTTTCTCAACCTCTTGATACCTCTTCCTTCCACGGATGAGCATATCTTCTTGTCGATTGATAAGCTCCTCCTTTTCAAAGATTTCATCCGACAATATTTTCATTTTCTTCAATGCAGTTTTACTTAATCCTCTGAACATCTCCTCATTTTCACTAGAGTTGTCAAAATCGTCAATAGAAGAATTTAGTGAGGGAGGAGTAAGTCGAACATTTTTCTTGTCTTCCTTAGCCATAAGGTAAGTGTGATTGTGATTCTCCCGTCCTCCCATGTTCGGGAAGAGCGTAGACCTCTTGGTAGGCTACTTGATGGCAATGGTGGCCATCTCCTCTTCTTCATCGGAGGAGGACTCGTCGTTCGAGTCCCAATCCTTGCCAATATGCGCTTGATGAGCTTGCCTCCTTTTCATGAAGATTTTCTTTTCTTGAGGCTTTGTTTACTTCTTCCTCTTATTGTCTTCATAAGTGCAGTCAACCATGAAGTGACTGTACTTGCCACAATTATAGCAGGTATGTCGAGGCTTGAATTTTCCTTTTTCTTTGCTCTTCCCTTAATTTGAGTTGTTGTCGTTTCTTCTTTTCATCATGCGCTTGAACTTCTTGATAAAGAGTATCATATCTTCATCATCCAAGTCGGTGCTCACATCACTTGTATCTCCCTCGTCTTGAGCTTCACGTGCTTTCTTTCCTTTAGGCTTGCAAGTTGCTTCGAGAGCAACTTCCTTCTTTTTGGAGGAGGTGAGCTCAGCTAGGTCTTTGACGTAGTGGGCCTCCTTCTCCATCATCTCATGGTTTATAATTTTGCCCAATAATTCATCTGGAGTCATTTTGTGAAACCTCTGGCTTTCTCGGATCATTGAGCATAAGGTAACATTTCTTGGCATGAAGGCTCTAATCATCCTTTTGACCACCTCATGTTCAATCCACTTCTTGCTTCCATAGGCGCAAATCTTGTTGATTAGCGCCTTCATCTGGTTGTACATGTCTTTAGGTGATTCGTCTTCTTCAATGGTAAATCTCCCTAATTATCCTTCAAGCATCTCAATTTTAGCTTCTCGAACTGACATATTTCCTTCATGTGCTGTTTTAAGTGTATCCCAAATTTCTTTTGCATTTTCTAGTCCATCAATATTGGTGAACTCTTCTCAGCTCAGTGATGAAGTGATCACTGCAATAGCTTGTGCGTTGTGTTGAATTTCTTGTTCTTGTTCTGGAGTGAGTTCTTGGTCTGTATCTGAGATATCTACACCTATACGCACAATATGCCAAAGACTAGGATTTAAAAAGATTAGATGCATTTTCATATTGTAATTCCACATGGTGTAATCGTTTCTGTCAAATTGCGGAGGTTTCCCCATGGGAATAGAAATATAATGATTATTTGAAATGAGACAATTGTAATTGTAAGGATATCGGAAGTAGTCATGATGACCACTCCTCGTAGTCTTCCCGTCCACTTTTCCCTTTTGGCTCAGGACTTTCTTCTTTAGAAGTGCCCTGAGGTGACACACTTCTTCATCGTCGTGTTGATTTTCCCTGAGTACATCGAAGGCTTTTGTATTTTGCTCTTCTTCGATGTTGGGCGCCTTCGAGATCTCGTTGTTCTTCTCAGAGGTCATTGATCTCTCCGAGCGGTAAGTCTCGTCGATGGAGAACCTGCTCTGATACCAATTGAATGTGACCTAGAGGGGGTGAATGGGCTTTGATAATTTCCTACACACTTAATTAAATCGTCAAATACCAGGGAGGCCGGACTTGTCCGGTTGTTCAGTTATAACTAAACTGTAAAACGTTTATATGGAAATTTCGAATGAAATTGCAACAGAATGTAATCACTATTCTTATAACTTGAACAAGATATCAAATTACTTAATGTTCACGTGAATCACAAACTATTCGATTGATCATTTCTAATGCCCTAAGTAATAATAATGCAAAAACAAAAAGCACACAAGACACAAATTTTTAGCGAGATTTGATCTCACCAAAGAGATCTACTCCTTGTTGAGAAAGCCCACACAGAGCCGAATATCCTCAAACCCTTTCCCTCGTTAAGTCACCACACAAGACCGACTTGATTCCACTATCACGGGTAATCATCGAGTTTATGGGGCAATCGCACACGTTGAGGGCTCCCACAAGAATTACAATGAAAAGATGATCAAATACACTCAAAAAGATTACAAGTAGATGCACGAGTGTAAAGAAATCAAACTCCAAGAGCTCAATGAAGCGTAGACACCGATCTCCCAATCCCAAATCCGAATACTCAAGGATTTTCACTTTTGAGGACCTTAGATGTGTGGGAAGATGTGTTTTCGTGCTCTTGGGACAAGTGGCGGCGCTAGGGTTTGAGTTGTGAACAGTAGAATACGTGAATTGTGTTTGTGGAGTCGTGGATCTCATATTTATAGTGTTCCCAAAATTATTACCGTTAGGGATCTCGACGACCGAACTAGTCCGTACTGGGAACCGGACTTGTCTAGTGTGCTGTGTAAAAGTCAGCGTGAAATGTGCAGCACACTAGAAACCCTAGATTGTGTGATGTGTACCGAACTAGTCCGGTGGGGGTCCGAACTTGTCCAGTGCCCTATGTATTGAAACATCAGAAACTTTCTCGGACTAGTTCAGTCCTCAAACGGACTTGTCCGATGCATAGTGTTATGAAACTCTAGAAAGTTTCTCGGACTAGTCCGATCCATGAACGTACTTGTCAAGAGCACAATGTTATGAGTTTACAGAAAGTTTAATGGACTAGTCCGGTCCTATAACGGACTAGTCTGGTGCACTGTGTTGTGAAACTCCAGAGAGTTGATCAGACTAGTCCAGTCTAGGAATAGACTAGTTCGGTGCACTGTGAATTTGGACAACAGAGAGTTGAACAGACTAGTCCGGTTTATGAACGGACTAGTCCAGTGCTCAGTGAATTTTTATGTTGATTTTAAGCCCTTACTCCTACGCAAAGACTTGAGCTCTTAGGATGTGTCTCTCACACACATTCTATACATTTAAGTCTACTTTGCACTCCAGTCATGAGTTGGACTTTCCTCTTTTCCTTTACCACTTTATTTTTCACTTTTTAAGTGCACCAAACTATCTCATTTAAATTGATCTGCAGTCATCTCAAAAAGTTTATTAGGATCTCATTTATTTTTCATCAATCATCCAAAATCCACAAGTGATTGCCTAGATGCACTTTCACGTGGCCTAGGCACAACCCGAGGCACGACGGGCTCACTTGGGACTGTGTCTGATCCGAGCACGTCCCAGCAGCCCACCCAAAAGTAATATAAAAATTTGAAAAAGTCCAACAACCGTAATTAATTGAAAAAAGGCCAGCAGACCAGCAGGAGAAGCAGCCCAGCACAAAGACATGGCCCAACAACATTTAAACTTTGATGCAACGTCAAATTTTGTTTTAAATACATAGACAGAAAAATTTCAAAAAATATGAAAAAAATAGTGAAGGTTAAGAGAGTTGAATTACATGTTCTTACAAAATTTGTCTTTCAAAAAAAATAATATATTCCTGAAAATAAAAAACAAGGTAAGAGGAATTGTCTTTTTTATGAATACATGAACAAAAAGTTCCACAAATATTACAAGATTATTGAAGTGTAAGTGAGTTGTATTACATGTATCCATTGAATTTGAGTTTGAAAAACTCCATAAATTGATAAAAACAAAAGAAACAAATAAAAGGATTTTGAGAAGTTTTTTGTCATTTTTATATCTTGTATAATACATTGATTTTGTGAGTCAATTTTTTGTGAGACTTTTAAATGATAATATCAACATCTATAATTTTTTGAAGATTTTTTATTTTTTGTTTGAATGAATGTGTGTTTGAATTGAGTGGATGCCATATTTGATATGAGCTATTGAGTTATATGTGAAGAAATGTGAAGTTACACATGTGTGAGTGATTGAAAATAAATTATACAAAATTCTAATGTGTACATACACACCAAATTTCATCTGAAGATTTTTTTGAAGAGATAAAAAATGAATAATAAAGTGAATATGTGCAAACACACCAAATTTGGAGTTTTGCATAAATATATAAAATTACGCTATAGAAATTTGATAATAATGGTTCCAGGTGATAGAGCATATTTTTCTATGAATTAAAAAAATCATCGAATTTGGACCAAATTTGCAAAAAATTATAGAAATTTGAGATTTCAATTTTTAATCTAAACAAAAACAGCACAGAAGCGCAGTGGCCCAGCCGCGCTGAAGCCTCGCGCACGCCTGCCCCCGCGGTTTTCATTTCAATCCCATATCGCTTGTCTATGTTGGTGTTCACCATTGTATAAACTTTGCTGTTTTACTTACTTCAACCTCTCTGTTACGCTTGGGCCTGGTTGCTCCTTTCCTCGTGGCCCTGCTCGCGGCACACACCCGTCAGCCTGCTAGCTGTGCACGCATTGAGGCCCCAAATTTTTCTTCAATTCATTTCATATCGGGCTCGATTCGGGTTGTTTTCAAATTTCAAGCCGGTTTCGTTCCATGTCGACCCGAGCACGTCCCATTTCATCGTGCCGGAGCATGCCGTCCACCGTGCCCAATATCCAGGCACGATACGACCGGAACGTCTTTCGTGCCGTAGCGGATTGAATTTCGTGCTGCTACCCTGTGTTTCGGGCCGTCCAATTTCGGTGCGGCTCAATTCCCACCACCGTCTCAACGACTTCGAGAAGGTGATGGTCTGCCAGATCAATGGCACTCTCATCCCGCTCATCAAAGTCGGATTTTATGTTCTCTGTTTTCCATTTGAAGATTAGACATCAATGATAAAAATTAGGTCTAACGAGCAAATTAACCACTTTGTTTAATATACAACATTTATTCTGAAATTTTTGACTTTTCAGATGAGGAGTATGGTCTCTTTTCTTGTTTTCTTTCTTTGAGATTCTGCAATTATATAATGGAGGTATTACTCTACGCGGTCTTTAATTGATGACACTAACACACCATTTTTACTGACCATGACAGTCTCTGGTGGGAAATTGTCGATTAAAAAAGGATGTTGAGTTGTAATTGAAGCTGAGGCTTTTGAATTTGGAAAAAATTTGAGGGTCCGGATATACTTCTTCCCCGTGAAGAAACAAAAATGCAATAATAACCTCGAGGTCCGGATCCTCGCCCCTCCCAATATCCCCTCTCATTGGTCACGCTGCCTCTCCCCGGATCGTGAGTTACCATCGAACGGCTCACATCAGTCAACCGCTGAGCCGCTAGCGGTCCAGATCGCAGCACCGCCCTCCTCGGCAAACACGGAAAACACAAACGCACGGAAACGCACGGCGAAGGAAAAACCAAAGTAATCGAACGCGAAAAGGAGGGGCAACAGGAAGGGGAGGAGAGCGAGAGCGCGCGTCGATCGGCGATGGATGTCGGAGCGAAGGTGCCGAAGAGGGCCGGCGCGGCGGGGCGTCGCGGCAGCGGCCCGAAGAAGAAGCCGGTCTCCCGCTCCGTGAAGGCCGGCCTCCAGTTCCCTGTCGGCCGTATCGGGCGCTACCTCAAGCAGGGTCGCTACGCCCAACGCGTCGGCTCCGGCGCCCCCGTCTACCTCGCCGCCGTCCTCGAGTACCTCGCAGCCGAGGTCCAACCTGCCGTCCCCCCACCCGCCGCGGAAGAAGTTGGTGCCTGAGCCTGATTCGTGCCTCTCCCCTTTTACTTCCCCTTCTAGGTCCTCGAGCTGGCGGGGAACGCGGCGCGGGACAACAAGAAGAACCGGATCATCCCGCGGCACGTGCTGCTGGCGATCCGCAACGACGAGGAGCTCGGGAAGCTGCTGGCCGGCGTCACCATCGCGCACGGCGGCGTGTTGCCCAACATCAACCCTGTGCTGCTCCCCAAGAAGGCCGCCTCCGCCGCTGCCAAGGAGAGCAAGGAGAAGAAGTCGCCCAAGAAAGCCGCCACCAAGTCGCCGAAAAAGGCGGCTGCTGCCTAGGCCAGGGCAGTGTTGGTGCCCCGTCTCTCGCTCTCTCTTTGTCTGGTCTGAATTCATGCGCTCCTAGCTTTCGTTGTTTTAATCGCTGTTGCTTCTATCCTTGTCATGGTTGATTGTATGTAATCGCCTGACTTCTGCACTATCGCCGTGTACGGTGTAGGTTAAAATTGATGTAGGTTCTGATCTGAAAAAAGTCAAAAACATTGTTAGGTTCGAAGAGCGCGAAGGGCATGGAGGGGTAAGAGGGGGATCTGTGAATCATTATGCTGCTTGTAATAAGACTGAAGATATGTAAAATTATTGAATTCCCTTGTGTGCTTCATTGCGGGGATGTGCTTATGTGCGCGCTACTTGGGTCCCTTTTCATGTTTACGTGGTCATATCTGATGTGTTCAGTAATAAACTGTTTTTTTTTTGTTTCAATTAATATGTGCTGTTCGCCTGTTTCTCGGCTGATTGTGTATAGTTTTAAAGGTTAGACTGAGAGATTGAAGAGCACAGTGGTATATTGCAAATCATTGTAAATTTAGAGGAGATACTGGAAAAGTAAAAGTGTATAAAGTATGCTTTAGAGGAAATGAGTGCGGATAGTCTTAGATTTTAGAGAAAGATATAAAGTATGATATGATTTTGATTAGATTTTAAAGGAAGATATTGAGTAGACGAGTGCATATAGCCTTATGGTTTGAAACAAGATAATTCTAGGCTACGAAAATATTTTAGAATATGTCAATTCAATAGATTGTTGCATAAATATTTTGCGATCTTGATGTCTATTTTGTGGGAATCTACCTTTTGTTGCCGTTTCTGAGTGTTGACATTTTTACGAGTGATACCATAGTGGAGTTCCTCCATAGTTTGTCCTTCACTACACCTTATTGTAGGCTACGACTACGGTAGATCTCTTGTGTTTCAAATGGGTGATTCCTTCTCTCGATTGAGGGAAATCTTAACTTTTTACTACTTGCGAATGCATTTGCAATTTGTTGTTGGGGCCCTAGTAATGAGTTCAAAGTAAGACTTTGTTCAGTTTTTCATGCAGATGCAATGCCTGCATTTTAAAGTAACAGGCTTGTAAGAGCTGTTGCTGTAAGGTTAAACATTTCAGCAGCCCACGTCCATTTATGGAGTTTTGAGGGAATTACGGTTTCTTTGTTTGGTGTATTTAAAATTTCTTTGAACTTTTTGATTGATAACAGGCTTCCAACTTTGTACATGCATACATGTTTAGTTAGCTTTTTGACAATATCATTTGTGATTTGTTGCCCCTTGATGGGGCAATGCGTGCCCTTGTCATGATTGTTGGGGTCATCTGTATTGTTTTTTAGTATGTTTGGTTCACCAGTGGATTTTTGAAAATCTGATTGATTTGTAGGAAAGTTGTTATGAGCTGTCAACTGTGGGGAAGCTGAAATCTGTTTGGCTGAAAACGACTGAGCTGTGGATTTTGTACAAAATGCTTGTTATACCTCTAGCTTTATAATTATGTGTATATAAATAATATAGATATAAAATTGAGTAATATGAAAATACAAAGTCAAATTATGATAAGACTAAAATATTACTTATTTATTTGAAACACAAGAATGTCAACTCAAATATACAAAGTTTTTTCATTATTAAAATATTACTTATCTCACACTAACTAACCAAAACATTAGGTATATTATCACAAATGTTATTCATGTTTATTTCATACGAGGGGTAAGATTAGGAGCTAATTACTCCACGTGACAGCTTTAGCTGCCATCCCTCGCATGCCTCATGTTGAAACTTTTGCTGTGCACGCAGTGCTTAGCACACCGGCACATAGCGTTTGTTGAAGTGTGCGATCGACACTTTCTCCGATACTACTAGATCGTAGTCTGCGGAGGTTCGTAATTGGTTGGAGCGCGCGTGAGATCAAGAATGAGACAGTGATACGAGGATTTTTACGTGGTTCGTGCCGTTTGAGTGTAATACTCTACTCTACGGGTGATCGTTGTATGTATGAGTGTGTACTTGCATGGGATTGATTGGACCTGTCCTTCGTACCGTGAGGCACATTCCTTTTATAGTCCAAGGACTGGTCGTTACATTGTCAGCCTGACTCGACATGAGGCCCCGACGGTGTTTAATTACCTAATACATGATTTGTATGTATTAAATATATTTAACAGTGTAATAACACGCCTTAATGGTGACGTTACCGGTACTAAAGGTCCTCCGATCGTGTGTTACTAACATGACATTAATGACACGTAATCAGGTCTTGTAACGATAGTTTTAACTGTCTCTCGAATGTCGGTGCCGTTGAAGATCCAACAGTCTTCCCGTTGCAGGTTTAGGTCCAGAGGCTCGACATGTGGCAGCTCCGGAGCTTCCCACTATGGGGAGGCAGGTCCGGAGCTGCTATACACGTGGCAGCACCAGAGCTTCCCTCTACTGGGGGTTAGGTCCGAGGTTACGAGACACGTGGCATGACCGGAGCTTCCCTATACACGGAGTTAATACAGGGAGTTAGGTCCAGTCTTGCTTTACATGTGGCAGCGCCGGAGCTACCCTAACGAGAGAGGCGGGCCCAGTGCTGTGGGACACGTGGAGCCTTCGAAAGTCTTCAACTCGAACATGTGAAACTCTGTGGCTTTTCTTGTGGTATCGTAGGGTACCTGATACGCAAGGTACCGATAGTGGCCCTCAGACCCACCTCTGGGAGAAACCATTTTGGGTTAAGTTATTCTACCAAAGGTGGGGCTATTTTCGATTCTCGCGCTGCGGCTTCAAAGGTCTTTTGATGCAGTGTTATCAAGTCGGACGACTAATCGCAATTAAGGGCGATTAGTCGTCCTTATTGCACCTAAGCACACGATCAGGGCTACCGATCCCATTAGAGCGACTAGAATCCTAGTCGTCCGGATCGGGCAACTAGTTGTCCGACTAGGAGCTTCGGTCGATCAGGCTGCCGCCGTAGCCGAGCTGCCGCCGTCAGGCTGCCGCCATTGCCAGGCCATTGGGATGCCGCCGCTGCAAGGCCGTCAGGGATGTCATCGCCGTCAAGACGTCGGCGATGCCGCCACCACCACCCTGCAGCCGCCGGCGGCCAGAGGAGTGAGGTATAGAAGAGAAAGAAACATTAGGGTTAGGGTTTTAAAGGGGTATCCTTATATATATCCTATATGAAATGAGGGCAGTCAGATCTCATATGATGGTTCCTAATAATTACACTAGCCCATCAGCTCACCCGACCCATCAGCTCGCCTGTGCGTCTAGATGCTTGACGCCGTCTTCCACGGCTCGCTCGACGCTGCCTCCACAACGCCTGCCCCCGTCGTGCCGTCCGCTGTCATCGTGCCGCCCGCCGCCACACCGCTCCTCCACCGTGCACCGTCGCCTCTTCACCGTGCGCCGCCGCCACTCCTCCACCGTGCGCTGCCACCGCTTCTCCACTGTGCGCCGTCGCCACTCCTCCACTGTCCGTCGCCGTCCTTCTCATGTCCGCCTCCTTGCACCGTTCTCCCCTGTCCCCTCCGCCTACTCCTTCTCAATCTGCCTACTCCTTCTCAATGTCGGGATTACGCCGTTCTCCCCTGTCCCCTCCGCCTACTCCTTCCTCAACGCTGGAATGATGGTACTCCCTGCTCTGTTTCTATAGTGTCAACTAGAACTTTTCTCTGAAATATGTTGGACAACCAGGAGGTCAACTAGGGTCGCCTAATCGCCCTAGTCGACCTAATCACCCCTTAGGTGACTAGGGTCGACTAGGCGATTTGATAACATTGTTTTCATGTGCCATTGGGGTGATGGTTCGCAGTTAAACCATCGTCGCGTGGCTCTTCTTGATGCGGCATGTGAGATCCTAGCGTGCGGATCTCACACAATTGAAGGTCGACGGTTCCCAATACGAAAACCGTATCGGTTCCGAGCATCCTGTCAGGCCGTCGCCCTCGGGCTTCCAACTTCCCATCATGACAACGGTTTGCCTTGTGTGATAACTTCGACTCTTCTACCGAAGTGGACCCGAGCCCATTGTCATTGACGGGGTAATCTTTTAAAATGAAATCTTGATCTCGACGCGGTTCTCATCCAAGCGTTGCGGAGGATTATTTAAGAAGGAAAGCTTGCACGGTTTGAGGACTCCTTACGCTTTCATTCGAACTTGCGCTCAGAGCCTTGCCAACTTTGCATAGCCCTTCCAACTTGTGCTCCCCTTTGTTGCGATGGAGTTAGGTCTTTCCTGCAGTAAGATCACTAGCGACGAAGATCTATCGAGGCTCCAGACCTACTTGGGGTGGTCCAACACTCCTTCAACAAAGACATCCGCTTCGACAAGCTTCCCTTCAAGAAGAAGTGTACCGGAGAGATCGTCTACTTCTCGGCATACGCCATGGTAGGTCTGATCCCACCTTTTTCAAGTTAACTGCTGATGCTAATGGATTTCTACGGCCTTCAACTTCATCACCTTGGCCCCCACTCCTTGTTAGTGGCGACTTTCGTCCACTTCTGCGAGATGTGGGTGGGTGTGACACCGTGCATCGAGCTCTTTCGGACCTTCTTCATGGTCCACACTACCAGAAAGGAGACAAAGCTGATTGGCTTCTACTACTTCGTGAAGCGCAAGAACTACCCCTTCATGTACTTGAAGACCTTCCCCTCTGGAAAGTGGGACAACTGGAAGAAAGACTGGGTGGTTATCGCAGTGGAGGAGCACGAGAGGTTGGAGTTGCCAAAGAGCCTCCCTAATATCGACACCGACGCCTGGAATGCAGTTACAGAGTTGTCTGAAGCGTACAAGCCCATCTTGACAAGGATTCAACAATGCGTAGAGGGCAGAGTGACCCCTCAGATGGTCTTCGGTAACCTCCTGGTGAACAGGTGGGTTCCGCTGAAGATAAGGGAGTGGCCCGCATGGTCCTTCAACAGTGAGATGAACCATAACTGGATAGAAGCCGATTTCCACACAAACTTGGACGATGAAACTTTGAAGCTCCATCTCCAAAAGTTTCAACACGGGGGCATCACCCGTGACGCATTGACCCCGTCAGCGGAATTCCTCCCTCTGAACATCGTTCTGCAGATCAGGAGGGAGCTCCAAAGGGGGATGCCAGAGCTTGACGACCTCGACCAGGTGGAGAGGCGTAGGACCTCCGGGGTTGCTAGGGTTGCTATTCCCAGAGCTTCAAAGAGGGTGACTCCGACCGCTACTCCAAGCCAGAAGGTCGACGATGCCAGCAAGGGCAAGGGCAAGGGCAAGGGCAAGGAGCCGGCCCAATCCTCCAGCCGAAAGAGGAAGCTGAGACATGCTGATGGGAGCTCCCTCATGTTAGCTCCATGTCCAGCAGCTCCTACTCCCCGACCAAGCAGAACTTCGGCGGCCAAGCCCTCTTCGGAGTCAGCCTCCACAAGGGGCAGTGGTTCGGAGAAATGGACCTCGACCCCAGTGCCAGCTTTGGGCTCCAGGTCCAGAGGTCCTTCCTAGCCGAAAGAGGTCCAGGCTGAGGCGACATCAGCTACTGCTGCAAGCTCTCGACCAAGGTCCGAAGTTTCTGCCTCACTAGGTCCGGTGGGCTCCGACTCCGGACCTCAGAAGAAGAAGTTCTGCGGCGACTGGGGCGGAAGCTTTCCAAGGTAAGCATTGTCTTTTCCTTCTGAGTTTCTATTTCCATTAAGTTCCCGTTTTGATTTTTTTGCTTCTAGGATGTCGAAGAAGAAAATCGAAACTTCGGCGCCTGTTGCAGCAACTGATGCTGTGCGGGCTGAAACTCCAGCTTCGATCCTGGTGCCTCCCCAAGTGGTGGCTGATGACACGACAACTCCGACGTCAGTTGTCGTGGACTTGAATCCAGAGACGCCAGAAGCTCTCATGATAGCGCCGGACCACGAGGAGATGTTCGTGATGAAGCGTCGACGATTTTGGCGCCGTCGGTTGAAGCTCCAGCGTCGGAGCCAGAGACAACAGAAGCTTCGACGGCTGAGCCGGAGGTAACTGAAGCTCCGGCCACCGAGCCAGAAATAGTTGAAGCTCTGACCTTGGAGCCAGAGACTGAGGAAACTCCGGCACCTGAGCCAGAGGTGGAGGGAGCTCCGGACCAAGCTGCAACGTCCGCCCCAGAGGTGATTACTCCGGAGGTGTTTATGTCGGAGCCGTAGCACCCACAAGAGTCAACGGCAAATCCTTCATGCGTTGAACCGATGATTGAAGATCCGGCGGGGGGACCTTTTTTTTTGACCCAAAAACTGCAGGGAAACCTCCCACAATACATTTATTGATAAAGGTAATAAATATTACAAGAAAATAGCCACAACGTGTTACATTAGTAGCCTGAGGGAGTTTCCACAGATTGAAAAACTCCTTAGAGGCTCTCAACGAATTCCTCTATTCTACTCCTGTCCAATTCCTTGAATCGACATAATTGGGACCTCATCGATGATATGAAGCAATTTTTCCATCCAAGCACCATTGGTTGTGTCGCCCTGAAGATCTTGCCATTTCTTTGTTTTCAGATTGCCCATGTTGCGCTAGCAAATATTTCCATGAAACCTGATCGGTTCCAATTCTGTTTCGCCCTCGCTATAGTGTCAAAGAAGTACAACTTGTGATCCCATTGCCAACCTAAAATATTCCAGTATTGCACACTGAATGGACATAGGAAGAACAAGTGGTATGTCAATTCTTCTGTACTCGTGTCACATAGAACACAAGAGTAGTCCTCCCCCTTAATGATGAAATTTTTCCGTTTCAATAGATTTCTGGAGTTTAGACGATCCCTAAACAGTATCCACATGAAAATTTTGATTTTCCTTAGTACCCTTGATTTCCAGATCCAACGAAATGGTTCCGGTGGAGTGACGTGAGAGAAGTATGATAGATATCCTGTCCGCGATGAGTATGACTCCGTACGTACTCCCTTCCAGCTGTCATCTTGTTGGCCCCTCCCGACCACGTCACCGATGATTAGCTGCAATTGTTGTAAATCATTGTGTGCTTCCTCCGAGAGTGGTAGGAAGTAATTTTGGTGTACGTGTTCCTGCGCGTTGTACTGAGCAAGTGAAATGTTTTTGTTTTTGACAAACGTGAATAGTCTTACGAAGTCTCTTTTGAACAGATGACCTTCCCGCTCATCCTGCCAGAGCATCACTGTGTCCCCTAGCCCAACTCAGACCTTAACTTGTTTCCTGAAGTCCCCCCATATGCTTATCACATCTCTCCACCAGAATGATCCCTTTGATGTGGTGCGATGAGGCAGTTTGCCATTGATACAGTGCAATTGCAGTATCAGTTGCAGCCATGGAACGTCCTGCTTGTTATATATTTTGGACAGGAATTTGCCAAGCAACACCCTGTTCATGTGCTTCAGACATTTGAGACCAAGCCCTCCCTTGTCAATAGGCGCCGTCACTTTTCTCACGCCACTAACGGCTTACCCTTGCCAGCCACATCAGAGCCTCTCCAGAGACAAAGTTTTCTTGTTTCGTCTAGTGCTTTGATTACAGTCCCATTCAATTTAATGGTGCACATTGCATAGATCAGGACGGAGGACACAATGCTGTTGACCAGCGTACATCGCCCTCCCATCGACAACCACGTAGCTGAGGCAGTTAGTTTTCTTTCCACTTTTGTGATCAACTGTGCGAAGTCCTCCGCCTTAGGTCTAGATAGTCCCATGGGTAGCCCAAGGTATGTGAAGGGGAACAACCCCAGCTGGCAGCCTAGTGTGCCAGCCATATTAGTTGCTTGTTCATCACTGAGGTTCACTGACATTATGCATGATTTCCCCTAGTTCACTTTAAGTCCAGTCATTCCTCCTAGGACATGTAACAAGTTTTTCAGGAAGAATAACTCTCTTTGATCCGCTTTCAAAACCAGAATAGTATCATCAGCGTATTGGACCACTGGAAATTTCATTTGATCAGGTTGGTGAATAGGTATGGATAGCAGCCCCATATCAGCCGCTTTGTTGATAGCTATTTGTAGAAGTTCGACACCAAGAACAAAGAGAAGAGGAGACAACGGGTCACCCTGTCTCACCCCCCTTTTACATTGGAAGCTCTTACCTGGGACACCATTCAGCAAGACCGATGTAGTTGCAGAGGACAACAGGTCCTCTATATATCGGATCCACTGATCCGGGAAACCTATGTTTCGAAGCATCAACACAATGAAATTATGTTTGACCATATCAAATGCTTTTTCAAAGTCCAGTTTTAGCACCACAATACCCTTCTTCGATCTTTTGCATAGGTACAAATATTCATAAGCCTAGGCCATACAATCTTGAATCGTCCGTGTCCTGATGAACCCGTACTAGTTTTTGTGTATTAGGCTGATGATTATGCTTTGCAGTCTCATTGATATAATTTTGGTGATCAATTTGACTGTCAAGTTAAGTAGTGATATCGGCCTGTAGTCTTTTACCGAGCTTAGGTTGCCCACCTTCGGAATGAGGACGATGTATGAGGTGTTTAGGGGCATCAAGCTGACATTATTGCTGAAGAAGTCAGCGCAGAGCGCATAGATGTCTTTTTTGATGATATGCCAACATGCTTTGTTGAATTTTGGATTGAACTCATCCGGTCCTGGAGATTTATCACTTGGCATTCCCTTGAGTGCCTTGTCTATTTCATCTGTGGAGACCGGGTCGCAGAGATGCCCCAAATTTAGATGATGGTTCATAAGGTCCTGTATGTTAGGCCAAAGTTGAATATGTTCCGATTGGCCTAATCTCTCACTAAATTATTCCCAGAGCAATGCAGCTTTCTCATTGTGATCTAATAGTTCATTGCCATCGACTATGAATAACTGTGATCGTGTTACGCCTGTATCTCTCTGTCGCAGCTGCCAGGAAGAACTTTGTGGGTTCATCCCCCAGCTTAGTCCATCGCGTTGTGTATCGTTGCCTCCAATATTCATTTTTCTGTTGAAGTAGCATTGTCGTCTGACTTTTGATCAGTTCTCTAAAACATTTTTCTTGTGAAAACAATCCTCTCTGTTCTTCTAGTTTGTCGATCACCAGGAGGACCTCGTTACATCTACGGATCAATGTGGATATGTTCCCAATACTGTTGCTCCAGGTTTTCAATATGTACCTTAGTCTCTTGAATTTAGCTGAGATTGTTCTGGCACTGTTCATTTGCGGCAGTGGCTGGTCCCAAGAATCCTGTACAATAGTCAAGAACTGTGGGTGTTGAAGCCAATAGTTTTCGAACCTGAAGCACTGTGCTTTTGGAATATTTGTGCCTATTTGAACCATGCATGGAATGTGATTTGAGGTATCCTTGGGCAGCGGCAGCAGTATTGTGTGAGGGAATGTTACCGTCCATTGTACTGATGTGAAACACCAATCTAGCTGTTATAACAGAGGAGTGTCCTGCATGTTGCTTCAAGTGTAATTTCTTTCTTTTAATGGAATCTCAAGGAGGCCAAGGTGCTGGATAATATTGTTGAAGGTCATCATGTCCCCAAAGTTAGCTCCTGGTCTGTTTCTATCTCAATGTTTCTATAAAAGTTGAAGTCACCTATTATCATCCACAGGTCGTCCGGCTGCAGCGTTAGGTCCCAAAGCCATTGTGTGAATTCTTGTCTTTGATGGTCTTGACATGGTCCATACACTGTAATAAGATGTCATTTGATGCCATTTTGGAGAGATGTGAACTGTATTGAGATGGCATAGTCTAGAATGTACATTACTTCTCCACTGAGTAAGTTACTATTCCAACCAACAAGAATCCCCCTGGATGCACCTCTGGACGGTGAGAAAGCAAATTTAGTAAACCTTCTGGGAGCTATCTTTTTTAGGAAAGCGCTGTCAATTACCTCTTTTTTCATACCTTGGATACTGAATATACTGCATTCACTTGCTTCCTCAATTTTGAATCGTAGTGCCTGCTGCTTACTTGAGTCATTGATGTCCCTTATGTTCCAATTCAGCACATTCCAGTTTCTTGTGTTGTTGTGCGCCATATCGCAACCATGGTCAGTTTGGAACTTGCCCCATGCTTACAAAGCATAGAGGATATACATGATGTGACTGATTGTTTGTTATCCAGGAGAACCTGATGGGTCCACTCTTGAGTTGTGCCCTGTGGAGTAACGTTCGCATTGTTTTGTCCAGTATTGCCCATGAGTTAAGTGTAAGACCAGTTTTGTCGAATTGGAGCTGTAATTGTAGGGTCACCTCTGCATTTAGTTTGTATTCCGGAAATGTGTCCACCCACTATATTTGTGCGGTTATAATGTGTTGAGGTAGCCTGGCCGCATGAAGGAGCACAGGGCGACATGTGAAATGACTGGAGGCCCATCATCCCCATCATCGCAGTATGCATATGGAGGGTCCATGTAGTGCTCTTCACCCATAGAGCGAGACAGTCGGTTCCATGACAGAAATGCATACAATTTGCAAGTATATTAAACTTCATATAGTCATTATCCCCCTGCATAGTATATACAACAAAATGGCAGAGAGGGCCCTTAAGGTTGAAGACCCTAGAGACCTTACCAATACATACTACAGTACCCATGTACCTTCTTGTAGCAGGTACGCCCTTCTTCATATATTTCAAGCTCCTATAAGCCCACATAACCTCTACACCACTACAGCTGTGTAGACTCCAAAAGTGGGTACCCATATACACAAGCATCCCTTTGACCCCCTTCTTGACATACCATATATTACACCAAAAGCCCGACTAGGGACACCAAAATACCCTTCCAGTTGGCCAGCCACCGTATCAGGTTGTTCACTCATTGGTCCACCGTTGACAGCTCCATGCTCCCCCCTTCCTGAAAGGTGTTGTTGTCATTGAAGGTGACAGGGAGCGTCGCGCGTGCCACCTCAAGTGGCACGCCGCACCAGTGAACTGCAACTTCCTGCAGAACAACAGTCGGTAATTCCGGGTATGATTCAATATCCGCAAGATCAGATATCAAAGGAAATTTGATTGGTCCTAGAAATTCATTGTTACCCGTTTTGACAGCCTCTGCAGTTTTGCCGGATGGAATCTCCTGAAGCATAGCTTCATGCTGCATCGGAATTGGCATGTTCCTGTGACCATCAAGGACGGTCTTGATCCTGGAGCTCCTCCCGAGTGAGCTCCAATCAAGTGGTGCCTTAGTCTTCTTCCTTTTAGCGTTGGCCATTGTCGGTAGCCCCCACGTCTGTTGTTGCAGAGTTTGTTGTAGTAATAGGCTCAACAGCTTGTTTCTTCCCCTTACAGCTGCTCAAAATCTTGTCTCTCCTGATATAGACCCGCCCAAAGCGAGCAACGTCCACTTCATTTTCACTTGGTTGTTTCTCTGTATGAGCGTGTTCTCCACATATCTCTTCAATGAGAACAGAGCAGCGTCCGCCGGATGCAATCAAGTGTTCAGCGGGGGCAGACTTCTTCCCCCAAGTCTTGGTGAACTGCTGGAGTGTCGCTTGCAGCATGTGGCGAAGGAAATCTGTATCAATCTGTTCCATCCGAACAGTTTGCTCTGCCATGTCGCCCGGTCTTGCTAATGCAGTGTCTGGTCCCTCCCGAAGGAACTGCTGCGACACCTCCTGCGATGCTGCACCTCCAAAGACAGGGATTGCCGAAGCCCAGGGGTGTTGCACCTTGACGTTGTGTCGCTCCATCGGCATTTGGTGCCCCAGGTCACTGGACCAGTTTTGACCTTGGTGGTTAGGGACATGGTTGCCTTGGTCTTGCCCCTGTTCATTCCAGTGTTGGGCGCCTTGATCATCATCTTCATGCGGCACCACCTGTGCATCCTCTTGATCTTCGTCCCCATGATGCACTGCTTGTATCGGATGTGGGTTACCATCCTCCGGAGGGAGATCTTCTATGGGTATGATCCCCGCCGGATTCATCCAGTTAAGGATGTAAACTGGGCAAGACCAAGACCAGCCATGCCCATCTCTTCCTCCTTGTCGCAGAATAAGACTCCTCGCGATTCTTCGTGCTTCATTGTTCAATGCTTTCACCAGTACATATCCCAGAGCTCTTGGGTTATTATGCCATTGCAGAAGTTTACCAAAACCTGATACTGCAAGATCAATGACCTCCACTGTGCGATAATCGATCGGGAATCCAAGGATTAGGAACCATCCCATCCTGTTAAAATCCCTTTCCCTGCGATTGATTCTAAAATCATGCCTGCAGAGGCTTATTCTCACTCCCTCAATCAACAGAGGTTCTCCCATAAGCAGAATGTCACGATAGAGGGGAGTTTCCAGGGAGATTAAAGCGATCCCAAGAGGAGTAAGACAGGAGCTTCTTACAGGAATCCCCAACACATGAACGATGTGATTCCGGATTTGGATCTTGAAATACTCATATTCCTCTTCAGCAGTGTTTTAAAAAGCGTCCTAGGCGGCCGCTTAAGCGCCGCCTAGGCGCTGCGCGTACCCTGCCCGCCTCGCTTTGTTCTGAGTGATGGGGTTTAAGCAGAAGCGCCGCTTAATAGTCTAAGCACCGCTTAATAGGCTGAGCGCCGCCTATTTTCAGTTGGGCCGCTTTTTTGGCCCATCTAAACGGAGCCCCCGAACAGTGCAAAACCTAACTTTTCTTCCGTGCCTGGCCGCCACTTCCCGCGGCTGAATAGCTGAGCGCTTGCCCGGTCTTCTTCCTTCTGATTCCTGCTGCTCCTCTCCTCTCCTGCCCGCCAGATAGACCTCGCCGACCGCCGACAGAACGACCTCGCCGGCAGATCGACCATCTCAGCTCTTTACCCAATCTCGGCCGCGTCCTAGTTCAAGCATCTTGCTATCCCTTGCAGTGGCTTGTGGATCGATTGACTTGCCCCAGCTCAGGTAATGTCCTGCTAAGTTGTTTAGTGTTGTTTCATTAGCTCTATTAGTTGCTTTATTAGCTCTATGAGTTATGTTTTCTGTACTGCTCTGACTCATAGCAATTCTATTAGCTCCTCGATTAATTATGTGCTGAAGTAGTATTTAGCCTTATGCATTTTATTCGGTACCCTTTTACACTTCTGATTCTGATCCCACACTCCCACTTAATTTTATTGTACATATATATAATTTATTATATAAATTTGCTCTGCTTTTTGCGAAACTCCTAGAACCGCCTAGGCGCCGCCTAGGCGGCCTAGGTGCTAGTCGGAGCTCCTCCGCTTAATCTTTTCAACCGCTTTTTGAAACACTGCTCTTCAGGCAGAATATCATCCATGTCAACTGCGATTTAGAATTCCTCATGGAGTGGATGATGAATCCCCGGAAGATGGACAAAAGTTCTTGGCAGTCGCTCGGGGCCTCCATCCTCAATGTCGAAGTTCGGGTTTGGAATGAATCGAGCTGGGTTGACGTTGAAGTTTGCCATATCTTCTGTCGTATGAGTAGTGGCATTGGAGGTGTCGCCGTTTGAGCTGTGAGGAAGGAGCAGTAGTGGAAGTGTGTTATGCAAATGTACTGTCGATGCTTGGGTAGGTCTCTTTATATTCGCGTCAGTAGCTTGAGGGAAAGCTGCAATACCTTTTACCTTCCAGACCCTCTTGAGTTGCCTATTTCTAATGCAGTCCTTTTGAACGTGTCCATAGTTGTAACATTGCTTGCACCCCACTTTATTGCAACATTGAAATTTTAGGTGACCGGGGCTGAGGCAATTGTAGCAAATCTTTACTATGTTCTGGTTACGTCTCTGAACTCGAGTTGCATTAATCGGCATTTCATTTGTGTTTGTAGAGCCAGGGCAGCGACAACCTGTGTTAGGCGCAACAAGTGGACGTTAGTAGTTGCTCCCATCACCCCTGTCTTCGTGAAGTAGGGACCGCGTGTCCCCCTGAGTCAGACCAAGAGGACCAGGGGCGACCAACTCAGATGAGGAGTACAGAATTACACGGTCGGTTGAGTTAATACCGTCGGTGTACTTAGGCCACGTATAGTCGTAGGCCGAATAGGGTGACTGGGAAGCCTTAGGAGCGGACGTGGGCAACTAAGGACCACTTAAGTTCAAAATCCCCCGAAGTCTGACTGAAGATGGGCCCCATTGCGGCACCACCATCTCCGACGCTGAAGAGGCCTTCACCGTAGCAGTTCCGGCAGGCTTCCAGCCAAACTCCCAGGTTTCGCTTGTAGACAGAGCACAGAAAATATCCCCAATCCAGACACCTTTCACCGCAACAGCAGGACTAAATCGACTTTTTGGGACTGAGCGAACTGGGGAAGCAAATGTTACCTTGTTCCAGCTTTTCTGCTTCTGAGCCTTCTTTCCCCTCACCGTCTTCCATTCTGATTGTTGGTCAGCCTCCCAATTCCTCATTTCTTTGATCTAATCTGGCCCTCCTTGACGCCACAGATGGAAGTAGATGTCGAATGAGTTGGTAATGACCCTCCTCAGAGAGTTCACCAACAGCCCCACCTCCTTGTTGGCTACTGAGAACCTGAATGTTCGATCTTGTAGCGAGTGGACATGGAATCTGCCCGACGTTCCTCCAAGGACAGAGTGCAGGGCCCATCCAACATCGTTCTCTGTCAACCTGAACGTGAAGCACCGGAAGACAGCAACGAGGAAGAATGTACCTCTTGTGGATGAACTCGGGTGATGCACGGATGATCTGAATCTTGCCAGGACCTCAGCCTGGAACCTTCTTCCAGGGCGCAGATCCCACTCATCCACCCCCGCCGACAGCCTGGAGCCTACCATCGCCAGCAAGAGTCAGGCGACGCCCACCTGGCTACAACTTGCAACATGTGGAGGAGGCGGCACTGGTGGAGATGGAGAAGAACCGGCTAGCGATAGAGTTCTAGAGGGCGGAGCGCGAGGGGAGGGGGGGTCACTGTGCTAGAGCCATGTCGTTAGCTTTCTATAATCGTATATTCACCATGTCTGTTGTTATCGAAAATGTTTTCCTACCCGGCGGGGGGACCTTCCTCATCAACCCCAGAAGTCGGCCCTAGTGCCGTAGAGTCGCAGGGGACCATGCTTGTGCCATGGGACCCAATTGATGTTTTTGAAGATATGCTCAAGCCGGCGGGTGAGATCCAGGCTGGCCCGGAGCCAATTCCTCTAGCGTTGTCTATCCACAACACCTGCTCCAGTCTGCGCCAAGTTCAGCTGGCCTTCGACTATGAAAGCAAGACTCTCGAAGAAGAGCACAACACCTTGAGGCTTTGGCGCAACAGGCTTCACTTCGAGATGAAGCTGACACAGTCAAGGCTTTCCAACCAGCGAGAATGGGTGGCCAAGGAGAAGACCCGACTAGCGATGATGGACCGCTTGCTGGACGAGCGGGAAGCTGCCATTAAGGCTCTTGACGAGAAGGCCTAAGGGATTTTGGAGCATGCCCGAGAGATCAATGAGGCTGCTGACAATCGTCAGGACAACCTCAATGATTTAAATGAAGTGCTCCTCAAGCGCCAGCAGGCCCTCGATGAGAGGGAAGAGAAGCTTCTGGAAAAGCAGGAGGACATTTTGAGAAGACAGGAGGAGCTTGCCCAGAGGATGTCTCTCGGGAGCAAACCTTGGCTGACCGCACCAAAAATTTGAGCAGCGATGCAAGCAGGAAGAGGAGAAGAATTGGCATGTGGGACAGGAGCTCTCCAAGAGAGAAGATGATTTCGCCACCAGGGAGGAGAAGGTGAAAGGCGGGGAGAAGGACCTGACAAATCGTCGGAACCGCATCCACCTCCGGCAGTCGGAGCTTGCATACCGCGAAAAGCAGGTGGCTGAAAGTATTCAGCAGCATGCCAAAGAGGTCGAGTGCATCGCCCGAGAGGGTTCGGAGCTTGCGGCCGTCAGAAGGTCATTGGAGGATCTGAGGAATATGCAAGCGACTGAGTCCCAACGAGTCTGGGATTTACTGGGTCATGCCAATAAAGCTCTGGTGCCACTTGGCTTCAGTCCGGTACATCCGGATGACTTAGAGCCAGAACTAGACAAGGCGCTGGTGGTGTTGAGCTCTACCAGCAACAAGCTGGATGCAATGGGTGATGTCATCGCCGATCAACTGGGACAGAGGGGAAGTCTCTGGCCAAGAACGTCGTCGAATATGTGCTGACGTGTTTCAAAAGCCGTGACCCTCAACTATCTCTAGATCCGGTGGTCGAAGGGCCAATTGACGAAGAGGAAGATGCCGCCAGAGCCAACGTTCAAGAAGCTGTCCAGAAAGTTGCCTCGTTTTTCCATAGGACTTAGGACTTCCAGTAGTTAGGACCTTTTTCTTCTGCCTTTCACTTGTAATTCTCATTTTATAATCCAATCCTTTGAATGAACGAAACCCAATCTTCTTGTATGAATGAATTCTATTTTGTGTTTGTCTTCAATGCATTGTCATTTATCTTGTTGGCTCCCTGGTAGATGTACACAATTTGATTGCGAACATGTACCAAAAGGATCTGACAATGTATTGAGGACTTGAACACTTCAAACTTGTAGCTAGAACACTTAGCTCTTAGGTCCGAAGTCTACTTCCAACATCTCTAGGGACCCTTTGTGACGTCGATGGCGGACCTCCTGGGAGGTGTCAGAGCTTGGTAGGTCCGACGACGCCACTGCCAACACATGGAATGTCGACGACGGGTCCCCTAAGAGGTGTCGGAGCTTGGTAGGTCCGATGGCGCCCACTGCCAACACATATAACGTTGACGGTGGGCCCCCTGGGAGGTGTCAGAGCTTGGTAGGTCCTATGGTACCCACTGCCAACACATAGAACGTCGACAGCGGGCCCCGTGGGAGGTGTCAGAGCTTGGTAGGTCCGACGACGCCTAGTGCCAACACATAGAACGTCGACGGCGGGTCCCCTGGGAGGTGTCGGAGCTTAGTAGGTCCGACGGCGCCCACTGCCAACACGTGGAACGTCAACGACAGGCCCCCTGGGGTTGTCGGAGCTTAGTAGGTCCGATGACACCCACTGTCAACATGTAAAGCGTCGACGACGGGCCCCCTGGGATCGTCAGAGCTTCCTGGCTTCGATGGTGTCCACTTGTCAATGTATTATTCGTCTACGACGGACCCCCTCAAGGTGATTTTTGTACCATCTTCGTTTATTCTTCACATCGGCGGCTGGCCCCCAAGGGTGTTGTTGGTGCTTGTTAGCTCCGAGGACACCCACTTTCAACATATAAAACGTTGATGGCAGGCTCCTGGGGGTTGTCAGAGCTTAATAGCTCCAACAACATCAACCATTTCCATGCGTTTTCCATTTTTCCTGTGGATTAAAGAAAAGAAAAACAGTAAAATTCGTCCTCTCTTCTATAAGTTGTTTGCGGCTTACTATTCTTATTTGAATTTTAGATCCGAAGGAACTCAACATGATAACAAGTACATTGATGTAATCTCTTCAGATCCGAGTGCCTTCCGGACCCGCCCTACTGAGGCCTGCCGTAATATAAGTAGAGTGGCATACTTAGAGTGCTGAATTAGTCTAAGTGTCATTGGCTATGGTGTTCAGGTGGGTAGACCATCTAGCAATGCTAATATCCGAAAAAGATCAACAATATAACTTGTATATCATATGAATAACTTGGACTAAATCTCAAAAAGAATTGCACAACTTCGTTTAGACAAGAATGAACAGAGATAATAAAAATGAGCCTGTACAAAATTAATGCACGTGGCGTCTGTTTTCTCACAACCATGTCTTTCATTATAGGTCCGAATTACAGGGGAGACAAGGAGACACTTAGGGTCCTACCCGACTCTGTGTATGGACTCTATAACATACATTGTGTGGAATTACAGACTCACCTCCGTGAAACTAAGCATAAAACTTATGGAGGTGCTCAATGTTCCATGGGTTGGGATGCGGAGTCTCATCGTTTGTTGCCAAGCGAACGCATCCGGGACGGGATACTTTGATCACTCAGAAGGGACCTTCCCAGCTGGGGGATAATTTCTTCATCCCTTCACGAGTTAGTATTCTCCACAGCACCAGATCAATTTCTTCAAGCTGTCGGTTGCTCACATGCCTTTGGTGATAGCGCCAGAGCGCCTGGCGATATCATGCATTCCGAACAGCTGCTTGGCACCTTCCCTCGTCAACGAGATCAAGGTCTTCACGCCGAAGCTTGTCCTGCGTGGTTTCGTCGAAGGTTCGAACCAGAAGTGACCCCATGGTGATCTCTGGAGGAAGGACCGCTTCAGCTTCGTACACCAGGAAGAAGGGTGCCTCTCCAGTTGACTGATTAGGTGTTGTCCTCCTCGCCCACAGTGCGGATGGAAGCTCCTCAATCCAGTAGGATCCATGTTTCTTCAGGCGCTCGTAAGTGCGCGTCTTGAGTCCTTTCAATATTTCTGCATTTGCTTTCTCGGCTTGGCCATTACTTGCTGGGTGAGCTACTGATGCGTAGCTGACTTGAATGCCGAGGTATTCGCAATATTTTTGGAATGCTGCACTTGTGAATTGGCTTATGTCAGTTATGACTCTGTTCGGAACTCTAAATTTGCGAACTATGAACTTCAAGAACTTGATAGCAGATTGCTTGTTGATTGTCACAACTCGAGTAGCTTCCGTCCACTTGGTGAACTTGTCGATGGCGATGTACAGGAACCTGTAACCCCCGACGGCTTTTGGGAAAGGTCCCAAAATGTCCACCCCCACACAACGAATGGCCATGTAGGAGGTATCATTTGCAGCGACTGAGCCGGTGTGTGAATTTGTTTCGTGTGGAACTGGCACGATTCACACTTTTTTACGAGCTCGACTGCATCCTAAAGAGCTGTAGGCCAGTAAAAGCCATGTCGGAAGGCTTTATCGACCAATATGCTGGAAGACGCGTAGTTCCCACACTCGCCTCCATAGATTCCCGTGAGCTCGCCACCTTCTTCTCGGGCAATGCACCGCATTAGGACGTCGTTGGCACCGCACCGGTAGAGATCCCCTTCTACTAGTATGTATCTTTTAGCCAATCTAATGATCCGATTAGCAGATGCACCGTATTCAGGAAGGATGTTGTCTTTCAAGTAGCTCTGGATCTTCGAGATCCATGCGATCCATGCATCGGAGCTAACTTGAGCCTCCGGATCTTGCGTGCTGGGTTGCTCGGAGCTTCCTACAGCGACTACAATCCATGGTGGACGCCATGGTAACAAGGCCACCGGGACTGCCAAATCTTGGGTGTTGGTCTTGCCCCCTTCGCTCAGTTCGGCAGGCTGAGCGGTAGGTCTTGACAACCTCCTGACAAAAACTCCGTCCGGAGCTTACGCTCCGGTTGAAGCCTTCATCTAGAGTTCTTCAGCTTTAGAGTTGTTGAGACATTGGACATGACAGAGGTCCAGGACGTGGAAGTCTTTCTAGAGCTTCTGGACTTCAAGGAGGTAAGCAGCGAGTTGTGGGTTGTTGCAGCTGCATTTCCCTTTGACTTGCTTGATAATGAGCTGCGAATCACACTTCACCAGCATCTGCTTGACGCCATAAGATAGCACCACCATGAGCCCGTAGATGAGAGCTTCATACTCCGCCGTTTTGTTTGTTTCCTTGAAGTTAAGGTGTACTATGTACTTGACCTTCTCCCCAGTCGGAGTGAGGAGAAGTATTCCAACTCCGACCCCCTGCTTTTGCACGGAGCCGTCGAAGTAGAGAGTTCAGTGAGGCTCGATGAAGACAAAGGGTCCGATTTCTACTCACCGGGGCCCCCTGGATTTGATGAAGAAGGGGTCCACTCTGCCACGAAATCAGCCAAGGCCCGACTCTTGATAACATGTCGAGGCAGGAATTCGAAATCGAACTCTGCCAGCTTCGCTGCCCACTTTGCAATGTTTCCTGTAGAGTTGGGGTTATGCAGTATAGCACGCAGTGGATAGGAGGTTACCACTGATATTTTGTGGGCTTGGAAGTAATGATGAAGCTTCCTTGAGGCGATGAGGACTGCATAGAGCAGCTTATGCACCTCAATGTATCGAGTCTTGGCGTCAAGGAGTACTTCGCTGATAAAGTACACTGACTGTTGGACAGTCCGGACCTTCCCTGAAGGTCTCGGAGCTTCTTCTTCATCAGCCCGGACCCTCCCGGAGGGGTCCGTACCTTCTTCTTGAGCTCCCCGGACCCTCCCGGAGGGGTGCGAAACTTCTTCTTCTGCTGTGTGAACCCCCTCAAATGAGAGATGTTGATCCTCAGAGAGCTTGCCTTGAGGATCCGCGCCTGGGGGCTAGGACCCAAACTCTCCTTCAGGTAGCTCCGGACCCTTCCGGAGGGGTCTGGGCTCCTGAACTGTAGGTGGCTCTGGTATTTCCGCAACCAGAACCATGCTGACAATCTCTGTAGTTGCCAAAATGTAAAGCAAAAGAGGCTCACCAGGGTTCGGAGCTACCAGGATTGGTAGTGTGGTGAGGAGCTGTATGATCTCTTGGAACGCCTTTTCTGCTTCTTCGGACCAATGGAATGGCCCAGACTTCCTCAATAACTTGAAGAAGGGTAGCGCCCGTTCTACCAGTCTTGAGATGAACCGACTGAGCGCAGCTAGACATCCAGTTAGCTTATGGACATCCTTGATGCGGGCTAGGGGCCGCATGTCTTCAATGGTCTTGATCTTCACCGGGTTTGCCTCAATTCCTCGGTGAGTCATCAAGAATCCGAGGAGCTTCCCGGAGCTAATCCCGAAGACACATTTGTCCGGGTTTAGCTTGGTGCGTGTAATGCGCAGCTTATCAAAGACGGCTTGCAGGTTGTCAAGGAGTGATTCCTTGTTCTTCACCTTCACGATGATTTCATCGACGTAGACCTCCACCAAGTCCCTAATAAGCTCTCCAAATGTTTTGTGCATGGCTCGAACAAAAGTTGAAGCAGTGTTTTTGAGACTGAATGACATAACAGTATAACAATACAATCCATCTACTGTTATGAAGGAAGTATGCTCTTCATCTTCCCTAAACATTTGGATCTGATGATATCCATAATATGCATCTAGGAAACACAATAGCTCGCACCCGGAGATAGAGTCCACTATTTGGTCTATCCTAGGTAGTGGAAATGAGTCTTTTGGACATGCCTTATTCAAGGTGGTGTAGTCGATACACATCCGAAGCTTCCCGCCGGCCTTGAGTACAACGACTGGGTTCACCCACCATCGTGGATGATGAACCTCCCGGATGAAACCAGCTTTGAGCAACTTCTTGATTTCTTGTCTGATGAAATTCTGCTGTTCGACTGATTGCTTCCGGAGCTTCTGGTGTATTGGCTGTGCATCGGGGTATATCTTCATACTGTGCTCAATCACCTCCCTAGGGATCCCAAGCCTTTGTGACGGTTGCCTGGCAAACACGTCAACATTCGCCCGAAGGAAAGTGATGATCGCGAGTTCCTATTTGTTGTCCAGACCTCCTGATATACGGGTGGTCTGGGCAGCATCAGAACCAATTTGGATGACTTTGATAGGAATGTCGATGTCGGCGCTTGGTTGCACGCGTGGTGCAGAGGTTGAGCCTCGATGGCGAGTGCTCGGGGGTTGAGCAGCTAGCTCCTTGCTGGATGCTTCCTCCTGCGCTGTTGAAAGCGCGTGGGGTTCTTCCAGCGTGGTGACTCCTGTAGTACGATCCCTGCAGATTCGGAGAACACCTGAAGGTATCGACATCTTCAACACCAGGTAGCCATAGTGTGTTGCGACCATGTACCTATACAGGGTAGGCCTGCCTAGGATGGCGTTGAAGAGTAGACTGATATGTGCCATGTCGAAGACCAACTTCTCGGTCCTATAGTTCTTCCGAGTATCGAAGGCCACCGGAAGTGTAATTGAGCCGAGAAGACTGATGGCCCCCGGATCTACCCCAGAGAAAGGACGTGAGGGGTGAAGGTCCAAGAGTTTCAGTTGGATCTTGACGAACACTTCATAGCTGAGGAGGTTAAGTGTCGACCCTTCATCCACCAAGACATGGTAGAGTTGGACGTTATTAATGGTAGGAGACACCATCAACGACAGTTGTCCAACTCTGATCATGTTTCTTGGGCAGTCTGAAGCATCAAAAGTGATGGGAGTGTCCATCCACTTCCGGTGGGGTTCTGCCTTGGCAGTAGGAGCTGTGGCAGCCATCTCCCGACGCATAGTATTGAGGATGCAGCGGGAGGTGATATCCCAGGACCCTCCATATATGGTATTGAGGGTCTTCCGATGCTCGTTGTCGGAGATGTTAGAATCATCGTCGACGGTGTTGTACACAACCTTCAAGACCTTCTTATGGTACTGGAAGCCTAGCTCCAGATCAGCCGGAGCTTCGTCAACTTTTTGCTTTCCTTTCTACTGGTGGAAAGGAGCTTCTTCTCGGCGCTTGTTGAAGTGCTCGACAAGGTTTTGGACTTCGTGATAATCTTCAATATTGTGGGTGTCCGTTTTGTGGATCGGACAACACATCTTTTGACCGCCGCCATCTTCAGAAGATGGTCGAGGTCGTTTTTCGGGGCGTGGCCCTCGGCCACCCGGAGCTGCAGTAGCAGGCGTGTCGGCTGACGGCTTCTTCTTGTCATTGGACTTTTTATTCTTCTTTCCACTACCGAAGGTAGTGGCTTCAGCCTTGGAGGACTTTTTATCAGCCTCCGGAGCTGGCTTGGAGTGCATTTCATGGCCCTCCGCAGCCTTAGCACACTTGTCCGCTAGGCTGAAGAGTTTCGTGATGCTGGTGACTTTTTTCGTCGCCAGCTTCTCCAACATCTTCTTGTTTCTGACGCCCTGTCAAAATGCCACAATGACAGATGCATTGGAGATGGAAGGAATTGTATTCCGTACGTGGGAAAATTGTTGGATGAACGATCACAACGACTCTCCCGCCTTCTGTGCTACGACAAATTGATCCAGCTCTGTGCCAGGTCCGGTGTAGGAGCTCCCAAAGTTGGCGGTGAACTGGTGGCATAGCTACGCCCAACTGTTGATGGAGTCAGGCGAAAGACTCATGAACCAGAACGTGGCTATCCCAGTCAGAGCCAGAGGAAAGTAGTTGGCCATCATGGCCTCATTGCGTGCCGCTGCGAGGATGGCGGTGGAGTATATCTGGAGGAATTCAACATGGTTGATAGTCCTATTGTACTTCTCCGACAAATGAGGCCGAAACTTCTGTGGCCGTCAGACCATGCAAAGGTGCATGACCAGGGACAAACATACCCCCCTACCCCCAAAGGAGAAGGGTTTTCCCTAGCTTCTCTCCTTTCCGCGAGCACGCTCGATGTGGACGCGACTGTCTTACTACCTATAACGGCGATCAAGCTCCGACCGCAGATCATGGGTCGAGAGCCTTGAAGATGTATGAGTACGACGTGCCTCGGAATGCAGGGATGTGACTTGTTGGGAGGGCGCACGCCTCCGGTGCAGTGACATATGAGGACCAAGTCTTCCAGACAAGGCCCTTCACTGGGAAGGTGCCTGCCCCGAAGGGGGAGGACCTTGGTTGCTTATGGCATCGGTTGCTGCTGCAACTAGATGCTCCACATTAGTGCGCCACTGCTCCATTGCACCCTAAGGTGCTCCGGGCGCCGGTGGACGCAGCAGAAGAGTATGCGCCGCGTTGATCATGTTCCTAGGGTTGTTGTGCATCAGTGCAGTGACCAAAGCGAAGACACTATCCTATTGTCTAGCGTTGTTTGCTAGAGCAGTTTGTGGTGGTGGTGGAATGACACCCGCCGGGACAACAACACCAGCTGGCTGTTGCGCGTTGGAGGTATTTTCTCCAGCAGGTTGCTCAGTGTGGTCGTTGGATGATCCTACGGCGGAATTCACCACCTTGAAATCTCAAGGCACCCCTTATCTGGCGCGCCAAACGTCGAAGTGTGCGATCGACACTTCCCCCGGTACTACTAGATCGTAGTCCGCGGAGGTTCGTAATTGGTTGGGACGTGCGTGAGATCAAGAACGAAACAGTGACACGAGGATTTTTACGTGGTTCGGGCCGCCTGAGCGTAATACCCTACTCCAAGGGTGGTTGTTGTATGTATGAGTGTGTTGTTGCATGGGGTTGATTGGACCTGTCCTTCGTACCGTGAGGCACAATCCTTTTATAGTCCAAGGATTGGCCGTTATATTGTCAACCTGGCCCGACATGTGGCCCCAACGGCGTTTAATTACCTAATACATGATTTGTATGTATTAAGTATATTTAAAAGTGTGATAACGCGCCTTAATGGTGGTGTTACCGGTACTAAAGGTCCTCTGATCGTGTGTCATTAACATGGCATTAATGACACATAATCAGGTTTTGTAGCGGTAGCTTTAACTGTCCCTTAAATGTTCGTGCCGTTGAAGATCCAACAGTCTTCCCGTTGCAGGCTTAGGTCCAGAGGCTCGACATGTGGCAGCTCCAGAGCTTCCCACTATGGGGAGGCAGGTCTGGAGCCGTTATACACGTGGCAGCACCAGAGCTTCCCTCCACGGGGGGTTAGGTCCGAGGCCACGGGACACGTGGCATAACTGGAGCTTCCCTATATAGGGAGTTAGGTCCGGTCTTGCTTTAAACATGACAGCGTCGGAGCTACCCTAATGAGGGAGGCGGGCCCAGTGTCGCGGGACACATGGATCCTTCGGAAGTCTTCAACTCGGGAAGTCTTCAACTCGGACGGGTGGAACTCCGTAGCTTTTCTTGTGGTATCGTAGGGTACCCGATACACAGGGTACCGACAGCGTTCCTCCGCGTACATGTGGACTCTGTGGAGGCACTGCTACTACTGCTGCGTTGAACTGCTACAACGAACATGATCGTCTACCTGCTCTCGTGATGAGGACGAGGAGGAGGCGAACGAGATCATCTGCTTCCCCTACACTAATGCGCGTCTAGTGGTAATGTTCTATGACCTCTGTACTCGCATGTTTCCTGGGTGATGCGGTAGAATTGCTAGAGTCGCGTACCGCCGGTTTCCCAACAGTGGTATAATATTCGACTTGCGTAGTTTTTGGTCTAGATCTTGTTAGTAGATGGGATCTACTGCAGACATGTTCATACGGTGAATTTTATCACACAATTTTTTCGGTTTGGAATTGGTTAGAGTAGATTGCGATCATATATGATTAAAGGGCCAGTTCGTGCTTCTTCTCTTCTATGTGCGCAACCTGTCCCTACCGGCTGGAATCACTATTGGAAGTAATCGCGTATATAGCTAACAGATTGAGCCAACAGACTATGATCATAAGTCGCGATCTTCTCATGAATAACTAGTCACATTGAAAATTGAGGCATTCTGAATGGCTCAGATTCGGGTTGATTTTATTAATCCGATGAGATTTTCATAATGATTTCATAGATGCGAATTCCGTTTGTTGTCTGCTATAGCGATTACATAATATTGTTTCGCGCTAGAAACCGTTCTACGCTTAACTCGTTTTTGTAGGGAACGATGTGAATGGTGACCTTAATGTGATATGATGACCTGTGTGTAATATTCGTGCAACCCGCGTGTTGCAAATTTAACACAACCGGGTTGAGGTTGTCTCATAATTGTATAACGACCTGCATGTCGACCTGTGATGCTTGATCTCTCATGTAATTTATTTGGTTGCTATTAGTTGTATTAGCTTCTTTTATGATCATGGAGATGTCTTCAAGCATGGTGGATATGGAGATCACCACAAGTGAGGCATGACATCTCAGATCATGATGGAACCATAGCGATGAAGACCACTATGATTCTAAAGACCATACTATTCACAATGTGATATGATCATATACCTGTGATGTTTTTGTGTTACTATTCTTTTCATGCTTTTCATATGGTGGATGTTTTGTCATGATAGAATAGCTTTCCTCGCAAAAGTTGAGTATCTGATGCCATTTACCAATAGTTGCACCTATGTTGTTTTGATTGTTGTGTGGTAGGTTTTCCAAAGCAAAATACCATCATCTATCATAATGCATAAGGTGAATGTTGGACATTTGCATGCATAGTATCGGTTTACTCAACAAAGCTATCAAAACGGTTTTTGGCCTTTATGGTATAGAGTTGGGAGTTGGGGCATTGGATGTCACTCAACAAACAAGTCATATAGATATATGATTAACAGTTGTTGTTTACCCATGTCACTAATTTTCGAGCAGTGAAGCCAAAGCTCGCTAGGAACTAGTGAATATGGATTTTGAACCACTATATGTTGTTAGAGGGAAGACGATGATCATATAGTGGTGATATCTTTTATTAAACTGTTAATAGAAGACTGGTATATAACATAGTGCTAAACCTTGCATATTTATTTTCTATTGTAGATCATCTCTGCTAGTTACAATTCCGGTTTAAATTTGCGATTTGTGCTTGAAAAGGAAAAGCTCAATGGAGCTAACTTTTGTCGATTGGTACCACAACCTGAGAATCGTTCTTAGGCAGAAAAAACTGAGTACGTTCTTTTGCAGCCATACCCTGATGACCTCCCGGCCGATGCAACTAAAACAACACATAGAACTTATATGAAGCACTACGATGATGCGCTTAATGTAAGATGCCTCATGCTCGCCACTATGTCTCCTGATCTGCAAAAATAGTATGAGCATACAGATGCTTATTCTATGATTGAGGGACTGCGTGGAATGTTTGAGAATCAAGCTAGGACTGAGAGATACAACATTTCAAAGTCCTTGTTCTCATGCAAGCTGGCGGAGGGTAGCCCGATCAGCCCTCATGTAATCAAAATGATTGGTTACATTGAATATTTAGGCAAAATTGGTCCTGAACTCAAGGACGATCTGGCTATTGACGTTGTTCTCGAGTAGCTCCCACCGAGCTACGAGCCATTTATATTGAATTTTCAAATAAATGGCATGGAGAAAACTGTGGCTGAATTGCATGGGGTTTTTAAGATAGCCGAAGAAAACATTAAGAAAAACGCCACTCATGTGATGATGGTACAAAAGGAGAATAAAAAGAGGAAGCGTGTGACGCATCCTAAAGGCAAAGGCAAAGGAAAGGTTCCCGATGGGCCTTCAAGCTCAAATTCTAAGCCAAAGGTCAAATCTGGCCCTTCTCCTGATGATGAATGTTTTCACTGTCATGCTAAGGGGCACTGGTCTAGGAACCACAAGAAGTACTTGGAGGATATCAAGACGAAGAAGAAGGGAAGTGAGACTTCTGCTTCAGGTATAAATATTATAGAAATTAACATTGCATTATCTTCTAGTGAATCATGGGTATTTGATACTGAATCGATGATTCACTCTTGCAAATCATTGCAGGGTCTAAGTGAGACTAGAAGATTTGCAAAAGGCGAGTTGAATGTTCGTGTCGGCAATAGAGCAAAAGTTGCGGTCATAGCTGTCGGAATCTACCACTTGTCATTACCCTCAGGATAAGTGTTGGAATTAAATAATTATTTTTGCATTCCTACTTTAAGCAATAACATTATCTCTTCTTCATGTTTAGAAGAAGTAAATGGTTATGAGATTGTAATAAAGAACAAATGTTGTTCCATTTATTACGATGATATTTTCTATGCTCAATGTCCATTGGTGAATGAATTATATGTTCTTGATCTTAAGGATAAAATTGTCTGTAACATTAATACCAAAAGGGCTCGACGAAATGATCTAAATCCCACTGTTATTTGACATTGTCGCTTAGGTCATATAAATGAGAAACACATTGAAAAACTCTATAAAGATGGTTTACTAAGCTCATTTGGTTTTGAATCACTTGACACATGCGAATCTTGTTTGCTTGGGAAGATGACCACAACACCCTTCATTGGTCAAAGTGAGAGGACGACTGACTTGTTGGGACTTATACATACAGATGTATGTGCACCAATGAGTTCAATTGCTAGAAGTGTTTTTCAATACTTCATCACATTTACCGATGACTTAGTAGATATGGTTATGTCTACCTAATGAGGCACAAGTCTAAATCTTTTGAAAAGTTCAGAGAATTTCAGAATGAAGTACAGAATTAATTGGGCAAGACAATTAAACTTCTATGATCTAATCGTGGGGGTGAATATTTGAGCCATGAATTTTATGATCATTTAAAACAATGTGGAATTATTCCATGTTGACTCCACCTGGAACACCTCAATGGAATGGGGTGTTAGAACGGAGGAACCGAACCTTGTTAGACATGGTTAGGTCGATGATGAGTGAAGCAGATCTTTCACTATCCTTTTGGGGTTATGCTTTTGAAACTGCTGCGTTTACACTAAACATGGTCCCAACTAAGTCTGTTGAGAAGACACCATATGAGATGTGGACCAGAAAACGTCACGCATTATCTTTCCTCAAAGTTTGGGGGTGTGATGCTTATGTCAAACTTTTGATGTTAGACAAACTTACTCCCAAATCCGACAAATGCTTCTTTGTGGGATATCCTAGGGAAACTAAAGGATATTATTTTTATAATAAAACAAAGGATAATGTGTTTATCGCTCGCAATGGTGTCTTCTTGGAGAAAGAGTTTCTCCCAAAAAGGAGTTAGTGGAAGCAAGGTGCATCTTGAAGAAATTCAATAAATACGTGAAAATATTTCAGCACCCACTGATCCTATACAAGATGTACAAGATGTTGTGCAACCAGTTGATGAAACACTAGATCCACGAAGGTCTACGAGGGCACGTCGTGCTACTAAAAAGTTAACACTTCTAACCACGGAGCAACATGACATGTTATTGTTGGACAATAATGAGCCCATGATCTATACCGAAGCAATGAAGGGACCCAACTTTGAAAAATGGTGTGGGGCCATGGAATCCGAAATTGAATCCATGCATGAGAATCAAGTTTGAAACTTGGTTGATCCAATTGAAGGTGTGAGACCTATTGATTGTAAATGAATTTTCAAGAAAAAGTCTGACATGGATGGAAATGTTAACATCTATAAAGCGTGATTGGTGGCGAAAGGTTTCAAACAAATTCAAGGTGTTGATTATGATGAAACTTTCTCACCCGTTACAATGCTAAAGTCTGTTCGGATTCTTCTAGCAATTGCTACATATTTTAATTATGAAATATGACACATGGATGTCAAAACAATCTTTCTTAATGGAAGTCTGACATGACACAAGCTGAGGGTTTTGTCAATCCTAAAAATGCTAGTAAAATATGCAAGCTTCAAAAGTCCATCTATGGGTTGAAGCAAGCATCTCAAAGTTGGAATCTATGTTTTGATGAAGTTGTCAAAGGGTTTGGTTTCATTAATAACATAGAAGAACATTGTATTTACAAGAAGTTTAGTGGGAGCACACATGTATTTCTGGTCTTATATGTAGATATCATATTATTGGTCAGAAATGAGCTTGATGATGTTAAATCCTCATTCAGAAAAAGTTTCTCAATGAAGGATTTAGGAGAGGCAGCATACATTTGGGCATAAAGATCTATAGAGATAGATAAGGGCTAATTGGATTAAGCAAAGATACATATATTGAAAACATATTGAATCAGTTTAATATGCAAGATTCTAAGAAAGGTTTCTTGCCAATGTCACATGACATTACTCTAAGCAAGAGTCAGTGTCCTTCGACACCTGATGAGCAAAAGAGGATGAGAGCGATTCCTTATGCTTCGGCTAGTGGATTCATCATGTACGCCAGGAAGGTACACGCCCAGATGTATCTTATGCTCTAAGCATCACGAGCAGGTATCAATTAGATTATGGTGATGCTCATTGTACTGTTGTCAAAAACATCCTTAAGTACTTGAGAAGAACTAAGGATGCGTTCTTAATGTTTGGAGGTGAAGAGCTTGTTGTAAAAGGTTACATTGATGCTAGCTTCCAAACTGATAAGAATGATTCTAGATCGCAATCCGGTTTGTATTTTTCCTTAATGGAGGGGTAGTGAGCTGGAAAAGTTCCAAGCAAGATACAGTAGCAGATTCAATGACAGAGGCAGAGTATATTACAACTTATGAAGCTGCAAAGGAAGCTGTTTGGATAAGAAAATTTGTTTGAGTTGGACGTTGTTCCTAGCGCGTCCAGTCCTGTGGATCTCTACTGTGACAATGGTGGAGCCATCGCACAGGCAAAGGAGCCTAGATCACATAAAAGATCCAAACACATACTACGACGCTATCATCTCATCCGAGAGATCATCGATCGAGGTGATGTGAAGATATGCAAGGTGCACACGGATTTGAATGTTGCAGATCTGTTGACAAAGCCTCTTCCACAATCAAAGCATGAGGCACTCACGATATCTATGGGTATTAGATACTTGTATCAGTGATCATAGTGTGTAGTGGGAGAATTATATCATATCTATTTTTATGTACTATTAAATAAATTGTTATATGAATAATCATTATTAACATTAATCATCAAGTATGTGACTTGTTCGTGAAACTCTTTGTTAATAGTAATTTTACTCTAAATGATTCCTAGTCTATATCATTATATAAGATAATGATGTCACACAGACTAGCACATGTATTAATTGATGATCACGTTTCAGGGATCATAGATATGGAGATATCAAATTAATAATGTGAACACATGTTAATGAACATGGTGTTGGATTGACCCACTCTGAGACACTGATGAGATTGTTATTTTTATAGATACCATCAGTTGGTCTTGAGTGATACACCTGCTAGATCCTTAGATCTGATATCGCTATTGTTTCTCACTGTGTGTAGTTGTGTACTTTGAGACTACCAAACGCTACTCCGTAACTGGGTAGTTATAAAAGTAGTTTTCGGATACATAATGAAACATAGAATGGGATGTGCGCGGATCAACATGGAATTTGCCCCTCCTTAATAACATGAGAGATATCTCTGGGTCCCTTGAGATAGTTGGATTTGAAAGTGCATGGTTATGCCAAGCTGATTAAAGGTTAATCACAATGACTAAAAGTTTGTCATGGAATGAATCCACTATTTGATCGAGTGAATGGTCAAGCTATCACAAGGATGGCACACATCGCGCCTTGAGCTTGACTTGTATCGTGAGGCAAAGGGATTAGCATATTGAATGTATCTAGGTTGGGCCAATATGATCTTTATGTACATTCGGGAGTCAGTATGTCCTGCTAGGTACCTCTACTGACTTGTGGTTGGAAACATTTTCCATTCACAACCGACTGCACATGAACCTAACGGGTCACACACTTAAGGGATTGGAATATCGAAAAGTTTGGCTAGATGATTGTCTCTAGTGCAAGTGGGAGATTGTTGGTGATATGCCCAAGAGGCAATCATAACAATTGGGGTTAAGGCCTGTTGAATATTTAATCCATAAGCAATTAGGATACTAATGGGCCTGCGACCTAAAAGCCCATTAGTATGCCTATAAATACGAGGGGTAGGGTTAGAGGCTAATTACTCCACCATGTGACGACCCTAGCCGCCACCCCTTGCAGGCCTCACGTCGAGACCCTTGCCGCGCACACAGTGCTAGTAGGGGTGGGCAAAAAAAACCGAAAACCAAAAACCGACAACAAATTAACCAACACCGAAACCGAATTAACCGGAACCGGTCCAAACCGGACAAATTTCGGTTGCTAAGTTGCGAAAACCAAACTTTTTTCGGTTCGGTTTTAAATTCTGGTTAACGGGGTGAACCGAATTAAAACCATCCCAACCACAGCCCACCAGCAAAGCCCATCAAAACACTAGGTCGACCGTCCCTAGAAACCCTCAAATCGGCCCAGCCCAGCGACTCCAAACCCTAGCATACGCCCCAAGACCCCGATCTCCCACACTCACGCTTCCCGACCTCTCCCACCTGGCCGCCAGTCCGCCACGCAGAGGCAGCGCCGCGACCGCTGAATCCGATCCTGCCACCCAAGCCTACTCTGTTGCCCGTGGCCCCCGCGCCCCGCCGGCCTCCTAGCCTCGTCGTGCGTCGGCCGCTGCGTCCCATCGTCCATGTCGACCGTCGCGCCCTGCCGTTCGTCGAGCCCCGTCGTCCGTCCTCCGTCGGCCGCCCTCGGCCTCGCTGCCCACGACCGCCCTCGCCCTCACCGCCCCACGACCGCCGCGTCTCGCCTTGGCCTCGACGCCCTACAACGGCATCACACATCCGCCCAGAGTCTCCTCGTCCCTCCGTGCGCCGCCCCATGGCCAAATCGCTCCGCCTCCTCGCGACCCGAATGGTTGACACACTCCTCCGTGCTCTCGCGCCCTCCTACCCGCCGGCGGCCACCGCGCGCGGCCGTTTTCGGCGGCCACTGCGTCCTGACCCCTGCCACCCCTGCCACCGATGACGCCACCGATAGAGATCGAGAGTTAGGGTTTAAGTGTGGTTTTTTCGGTTAACCAGAAATCGAACCGAAATTTCCGATTAACCGGTGGGTCCATTTTCCATTTTGAACTATATATTTCGGTTTCCATTTCTCAAAAACCAAATTTTGAAAAAAAAAACCGAAAAATCGAACTGTAATATGTCGGTTAACTGAATGCCCACCCCTAGGTGCTAGCACACCGGCGCACGCCATTCCTCCCCGTACATGTGGACTCCGTGGAGGCCCTGTTACTACTGCTGCGTTGATCCGCTACGACGAACATGATCGTCTACCTGCTGCCATGACGAGGACGAGGATGAGACGAACGAGATCATCTGCTTCTCCTACACTGACGCACGTCTAGTGGTAATGATCTATAACCTCTGTACTCGCATGTTTCATGGATGATGCGGTAGAATTGCTAGAGCAGCGTACCGCCGATTTCCCAACTCCAATAACCACAAACATAAATCTCATATCAAAGTCACATATTGCTAGCACATTCTGAGATGTGTATCCATACCGACACGTATGGTTTACAACATCCTCTTTAGGCACTGAAACTGGAATATGTGATCCATCTATAGCACCAATAGCTCCTTTAAAATGAGACCAAAAACAATCTTCTTTTACTTTTGCGTGCTCTGAACTAAAAGAAGGGTCTCTCGGTTAAATGTTATCTTTTGCTAATTTTGCAAACATAACAATGCTTCCTTAAACTTTGTGAATCATCCATAAAGATCTAACAAAGCGATTTTCAGCCCACGAGAATGATTGAGGGCCTCCAACAATCGATAAAAACATGGCCACTGACTCAATAGAATAAACATTATTTGTTGATTACAAACTGTATGTAGAGACAAGCAAATCATGAAGTGACATGAATACCTCAGGAGTCATTTTAAACATCTTATAAAAATATCATGGACGATCAAAACACTCCATGACCCATTCAATACCAGATTGTTGAGCATCTCTATATTTTCCTTTCCTCAAGTATCTCTCAGAGTATAGATTACCTAAGTGACCAATGCTAGCAGCTTGTTTTGACAATTCAGCTAGCAACAGTAGACCTTTTTGGCCATTTTTGCTATTTCTTCCATGATTGTATCAATCTACATATAATACAACAAAAACATAACATTAGTACATATAAATAGAAAAGACTATAACATTAATATAGATAACTAGGTACATAAAAAACATATACCAAGTACATAAAAAATGGAATACAAGATTAGTACATATAACAACATTAAAAAAAGATAACACAAACATAAAACAAGTGCACATAAATAGAACAATAGTGCTTTTACATAGATATGGTTCATACACGAGCACACACAATAGTTCAATATTGATCCACACATGAACACAAGTTCATAACATTTTCAGAAATAGAAACAAAATGTTTCAAACATAAATAGATACAATATGGTTCATAACTTCTTTATCTCATGTCCCCTCTCAATCCAATCAAGTCTTCCTTCATTTGTCTCAAACAAGCTCATAATCTCTCTAAATTCAGGTTTCATGATTAGCATTGTGGCTATATGCATCAACGTAGTTTTTTCTTGCACTCCACATTCTTTCACCATCTTCATAGCCTCTGCAATACTAGGAGCTTGACTGCTCATAGGCGGAGCAGATGAAGCTTCAACACTAATGGTTATCTTGTCAACTCCTTCTATCTTGCTACATGTTTGTTTGTACAGTAGTAAAATTGGGCTTTTCTCTTCCTTCTCTTCTGCAACAGAAGTAGAAGGGGTCTTATGATTCCTAGTTTTTTGTTTTTGCAAACTTGGCAACTTTTCTGTTGGAATCGTCTCCACCTCTTGCACTTCTTCATCACTTGAATTATCCGACAAATCCGCAACAATGGATGCAGTTGCACCACTAACATGTGCACTTCTAAACATGATGGGCAAAGAGTCTAGATTAGGCGGTCCACATTTTGGGAACTGCACATGCTTGCATTTTCTTCCATTAGCAGGATCATGACATCTCTGCAGAATATGAAAGAAGTTAGAGATTTTAAAAACAAATTAAGAACTCAAATGTTGTCACACTTACTGCAAGGTGTTCATTCCACCATGCATCATCACACTCCATGGTTTGCTTCGCTTCATCCCATCCAAGTCTAGTGGCAACATTTTTTAACTCCATGAAACAAGTATAACTTCTTTTCAAACTGTCCCATTTATTTTTCATTTGCAAATACTCCAATTTTCTCCCCGCTTTTTCACTAAACTTGGTTTCAAGGTTTTTCCATCCTACTTTATTAAGATGACCCAAAGGCCCGTTTTCAGCAAGAACTTCTGCTTTGCAAATGTCACAGAATTTTTTTGTAGTTGTTGCATCCATATTGCCTTCTCAATAACTTGTTTCCCTTTTTCCATAGTGTGTTCACTATAAGACAACTATACATCACCATATAAGCAATGCAATCACTCAATTTTACAGGTACATAAATAATGCAATCATTCAGTTAACAAGCATAAGAACAATCACGGTTAATACCTTAATTTCTTCACCCTATGAACTGACGGGAGGAATCAATAGTCGACCACTTATTGACCAGGTCCTGCAGGGAATATAAGCAAAACAAATCAGGCACTCGGCCAAAGAAAGAGTGCCGACACTTCATTCAGGTGCAAGAACAGACCTTTTGCAGCACCAACTGCAATCTTCAGACTCGTGTTCCAGTCAAGAGATTCCTTGTTTGGTGGGCAATCTATCGAGAAAGAAAAGTGACATAAGGATGAGAGTGTCCGGAAAATGCTATTATGAAGAAAAATTGCATCTTAAATATTCTCTTATAAGTTCTATAGGGAGCTCAAGCCTACTATCTTTCAGATTTATACATGTAAACTGGAACAACTGTAAGTCATAAGAGATGGATATGCTTACCATGTAGATGGTTTTGTAGCGACCCAAATAACATATACTCATAAACTAGGAGGCGTTGGACACCATCTGCGCAATGCCAATTAATCTGACCAGAGTAGCATGATGCAACAGACATAACATGAGAACTTACAAGAAATTTACGATTTCCTTGAGAAACCAATTCAAGTTGCTTCACGGCGATGACCTGCTACATGGCATGGGCACAAAATCTCGACGGCAGACAAAAACTCTCGACGCAGACACAAATCATGAATCGACAGATACAAATCGCGGCCTCCCGTGCGAGTGCAGGGGTAAGAAATCGGCGGCGGCCTTCCACGCGAGGTCTGACTGCGTGCTACAGCGAGACAAGAAAGGGTGTCGGCGGCGGCAACAAATGCGACGGTGGCGGAAAGAAAATGCGGCGGCGGCGAAAAAATTGCGGCGCCAGGACCCTAGATTACAAGCGGAGGCTGAGATGCGAGAGCTCACTCGGGAGAGACACCGCCGGTGGAGGTGGCGGCGGAAGAGGCGCCGCCGAGCCTTCTTGTGGGCGATGGCCTCGAAACAGATGCGTCGGGTAGGAGGAAGCAGAAGAATAACGTTTCGTTTTTTTAACCAATGCCATGGTAGGTAATTTTTAGGAAAAAGTAGGAAGTGGAATCTGAAAATTCTGGGGTCAAGGAGATTTTCATTTGCAGTAGTGAGATTTTTAGATTTTCAGAAATCTGATTACCAGAGGACCCCCTTTGGTTTAGGCTGACTCCAACCGAAGGATGTAAACATCATTACCTATTTTGCTGTTTGGGTCTGGTCAGGAGTCCACCTACGCTACTCAAAAGAGCCAGTCACCAACGCAGCGACGTAAAAGTATGATGCCGAAAAAGTTTGGCTTGCTGCTCCCGCTACACGCCAAGAGCTCGATTGTCCGCCAAAAAATTCACTCGTGATGCACCCACTACGCTGCTTTGGCGCCTTTGATTCCCGTGCCATGCCCGCCCGCGCCTTCAATTCATGGATTCTCTCTCACCGCTCGCTTTTTGGGTGAGGAGAGGAAGACTACCAATGTTTCGGTTATGGACCACTGACGACCAAATTTTTTTCTCGGATTTACGTATCCCGTTGGAGACAGTTTCGCCTCTGTGTACTACCCATTTGTCATTTTGGTCCTTTGATGAGTGACGCGTTGGACCCAGCCTTAGATCGTAGCTTTTTGGTAGGAATCTTGATGGTACAGCTGAACCAAAGGGACCTTATATTCTTTCAGTTTTTGTCTGTACGGTAAAATAAATCACCCATTAAAGATTTTTTTTTAACCAAAAGGCAGAAACTATGCCCATTCATTAAGAGAGGTGTAACGTCCCAGCCACTACGGGTCTGACGGTCGTTACTCCTGGCAGCTCTATAGGATCACAGACTCGCCCCACAGACCAACACTAGTCTTTTCTGCGTATTTTGTCCTCACTCGTGCGCATCTGGGAAGACTTCCCGGTTGGTCACCCATCTGTAAATTGCTTCAGGCCAAGCACATTTAACCTTAGAGTTCTTTGCAGATGAGCTTCCGGAAAAGAAGATATACCTTAGTGGTATGAGTATTCTATCAATCCTATTAAGCCTTGAGTCAGGATGTCACAATCCACCCCCCTTAGAAGACCGACATCCTCGTCGGTCAAGTGCCAAGCTAGGAATGTCCCCTCTTGGCCACGTCCATACGTTCATTACTGGCATGCGTACCATACCGTGTCCCTCCTAGAGGACCCACGCGTCATGCATACATACCCACGTCCCTGACCCGTACGCACCCGTGAAACCGCGAGGGTCGGCTCTGATACCATTATGTAACACCCCAGCCACTACGGGCCTAGCGGTCGTTACTCCTGGCAGCTCTATAGGATCACAGACTAGCCCCACATACCAACACTAGTCTTTTCTGCGCATTTTGTCCTCACTCGTGCGCACCCGGAAAGACTTCCCGGTCGGTCACTCATCTGTAAATTACTCCAGGCCAAACACGCTTAACCTCAGAGTTATTTTCAGGTGAGCTTCCGGAAAAGAAGGTATACCTTGGTAGTATGAGTATTCTATCAATCCTATTAAGCCTTGAGTCAGGATGTCACAAGAGGGAGTCATAATTTACATCCTAATAACAGGGTCTATCACAGATACAGACATGTACCCAGGCCCGAAGGAGGCATTCCTCTCAATCGGGTATACAACTGACAGAAGCTCCCTACTCTAAACCACCCCAAAACACTTAATGTTATCTTCTATGAGCCAAGCAACCCTACTTGGAAGGGCTTGTTCTTGTTGGAATAATCTCTGATTGCGCTCTTTTCAAACTCCCCACCAGAAGAAAAACAATACCCCCGTTCGATTTCGTTTTGTGTCCTCGCACTTGTCCTGACCATCATCTCGATAGCGTCATGCACATTACCTTGTAGATGTTGTGGTACTGGGAGGTGTTGCTGGATCTTTGCTCGCAAAGTCCTCCAAACCTCTTTGGTGAAATTGCACGAGACCAACATGTGATTGATATCCTTAGAGATTTGTAAACACAGTGGACAGCACGCTGTCGCCGGCCAGTTTTTCTTGATCAAGTTATCCGCCGTGGGAGTTTTGTTCTGCACTGCGAACCACACAAAGAATTTGCACTTTGTTTCAGTTTTCGATTGCCAGATAACTGAGGTGTTGATCGCTGTGACTCCTCCAAGAAATTGAGCTCCGTACACTGATTTCATCGTGAAATTTCCTGACATGGTCCATTTCCAGGTGATTCTATCCTTCTCGTCGTTGAGCTGCACTTCTTCTATCGCCGCTAATACCAGGAATTTATCCAGCAATTGTTCAATGTCACATCTTTTGAGATTTCTCATCCAATTGTCATTCGTGAGTTCCTTCTTTATAGTTTGGAATTTCCTCCTGGCCTGTTGATATATCCCAGGTGCTAAATTTCTCGATGACATACCCCCTAGCCATCTTGCTTTCCAGAAAGGAGTGTCAGCTCCGTTGCCAATGATCACATAGGTTGATCCAAAGAATAGATCACGGTCAGCTCTATTTCTGTTCTGCAGGAATGGTTTCCAAGGCCTGGCGAGCTACCCATTTTAGCCAGAACCATTTCGTTTTTAGTGCCCTACCAAATTTCTCCAAGTCCTGTATACCGAGCCCACCCCACTTCTTTGGTCTCGTACACTTCTTCCAATTGACCAAACAGTGTCCTCGCAATGTGTTTTCCGGACCTTCTCCTCTCCATAGGAAACTTTTGCGGAACTTGTCAATTTGCTTGATCGCCCATTTAGGTAGCTTGAAGACCGAGAGGAAGTAGGTTGGAATTGTCGAAAGGACCAACCGGATTAGTACCTATTGGCCGGCATAGGAGATCAGTCTTTGCTTCTGTCCCGGAAGCTTGTTTCCAATTTTCTGCACCAGTGGATAGATTTCATTCTTTGGTAGAGTTTTAAAGTGTACCGATAGTCCTAAATATGTGGTAGGAAAGTTAGCTAGACCGTCTAGACCTCCCCATCACTGTTCCACGTCGATTCCTTCACACGAATAGGGATCACCTGCGTTTTCTCCAAGTTTGTCTTTAGCTCAGAAACGTCTCTGAATATCTGAAGTATAACTCTTGTAACTCGGATGTCTTGAGACGTTGGCTTGATGAAGACCCTGCATCATCCGCATACAGCGAGGTTCAAAATTGGTTGCATTCCTTGTGTATTGGTTGAAGCATGCCTCTTTCTTGTGCAAAGTTAAAAAAGTGTGTGCAACAGCTCCATCGCGAGAAGGAATAGCATGGGTGACAGGAGGTTTCCCTGCCTGACCGTCCTGACTCTCCATTGAGTAAGAAGGATGAGGAGGTTGTTGCCCAGAGGTTGGAGATCCAATTTATTCAACGAACCCCAGATCCTAAGTAGGCCATGAGTTCTAGTAAATAAGCCCAATTCACTGCGTCGAATGCTTTAGCTAGGTCTACTTTGATGAAGAGGGTCTTGAAATTTCTTCCAGTGCAATTCTTTGATGAGCTTTTGGACAAACGTAAAATTGCCATGAATGCTTCTTTGCTTGATGAAAGCATTTTGCTTAAGAAAGATGAGATGTTTAAGCTCTGGGGTCAGTCGGTTTGCCAGAAGTTTGCACATTAAAGATTTTGGTAACTAATATTTTGTTTGTGCTATAGTTGTTGCGCTAAATGGTTGGTAAATGTTGTTTTCGGTGAAATTTGTCTCGTGATGAATAAATAAATTTGGGTTCATGCAGATGACCTGATATCTAGATGGTTAATTACCTCTCTGCTTGATGACATCAGCATTGGATTGGATTACAATTTACAAATGATCTTTAGCTTCATTGTCCTACTCACCAACTCCAACACAAGCATATAGACGGGATCGGATGGTTTCTGAAACATATCCAGTGGTGCGCTATATGTAAACTTGAATACCAGAACTAATCTCAAACAGATATGATAGCTGATGAGTACCACTGTTCTGCGAGATGGCTGATGCTTCTAATAGTAATCTCACGCTTGAAACTGCATCAACTTGTTTACCTTTTTCTGCTGGTAGGGCTGTCAACGAGCTGAGTTTGAGCGAGCTTATCCTCTGAAGCTCGAGTTCCGTAAGAATTCGAGTCAAGCTCGAGCCGAACCTGAAACTCGGTTGATCAAGTTTGAGTTCGGCTCGATAAGACTCGTTTAAATAGTTAGGTTCGATTGAAGCTCGAGTTCGAACTCGAACTCGGAAGACACATTTAAATAATAAAAATAAATATTAATAAATATTAACAAATAATATTTATAAAATATAATTATCTAAATGAATCTTATCGAGCTCGAGCTCGTCAGATTCGCGAGCTTGAGTTTAATTCGTTTATATGTCGAGCCGAACTCGAATCGATCTTTTAACAAGCCGAACTTTAGTACCTTACGAGCTTGGAGTTTTATTTACAGCGCTATCTGCTGGCCACCGTCATCTCTTGTGGCCTACTCCTTGGCGTGCTGTAACTGCATTCAGAAGCCATCGTGACCGCTCATTTCCTTTATAATCTTCCTTTACCACCACCGCCGCCCAGGAGTCCACGACGGCATTTCAACACGGCTCGCATATTCCAAGGCCCCCTTTGGTACAGCTCTCAGCTACTGATTCTTCAGATTCACTTCTGATTCTCTGTGGAAGCTGATTCTCCGAATTCTCAACGTGAATGAGAAGCTGTTCAAAAAAATCGTTTGGCAAGAAAACTGTTTCTCTATTGTTGCGTGTAGAAAATGACTATATTGCCCCTGGTCTAGCTTTTTTGTAAAAACACAAATAAATAGGTGGTACAAATTTTGTACATATTAGTAAATATGTTTGTCATGTTGAACTGTATGTTTTAGTCAATTTTTTTTAGCAGTGTCTAATTTTTTTTGTTATCATTATATAAATCAGTGGCACATAGATGACAAATAAATGAAAAATACAATGTAAGTACACAATTGAACTTTGCATTCCAAAACACATATCAGATGATAAGGACTCGTATTAGGTACAATATTCAAGACATTGTATAATATAGACAATAATGTACTAATAATATAAAATGACTGAGACAATCAACTATGACGTGAAATTGCACTAGCTAGATCATCACGGAACCTATCCATATTCCTTGAACTAGATGCGGTGGTGCTTGTGTCTGATGCATTATGAGGAACATATCTCCTATATCTCGTCGGAATAATAGGCACGTAATCTGGATCACGATCACATCTTTGAAAATCCTCGTCAAGTGCATTATTCTCACGAATGAAATTGTGTAGGCACATTATAGCTGCAACAATCATCTTTTGCTTGTCCATTGGATATGTTGGCATTTTAAGTAAAATTCGCCATTTCATCTTCCATATACCAAAGGTGCGCTTAATAACATTTCGTAAACTTGCGTGCAAGTAGTTAAATTTTTCTTGCTCACCATGAGGTGGATAATATTTTCCTGCAATATATAATTAAAATCAAAACTAAAGGCAACAACACATGCATGATATATATATATATATATATATATATATATATATATATATATATATATATATATATATATATATATATAACATATTGGTGGAACGTACCAAGTGGAGGATGCGGAAAAATATCTTCATCAGCTTCAATTGCATGGTACAAAACAGTTGTATCATGCATATAACCCGGTTGTCCAATAGATGCATAAATAAAACGCATATCAAAATCAACAACTGCCATGACATTTTGAGTAGTTTTACCAGATCTTCCAATGTATCTAATGCACTCATCTTTTGGTGGAGTTGCATTAAGATGAGTCCCATCTATGGCACCAATGCAGTCTTTAAAGTGAGGCCACATCCGTTGATCATTTGTGATTCTACTATGCACATTGCAAAAATTGAGATCCTTGGATCGTATGTATTTTGAAGACATTGCCACCACACAATTTAAAACTTCACTGAATTTTCTACTTATGGTCTCACTAGAATGCTTGAAATCTTTCATGACCGCTGAGTTGGACCAACAATGACCACAGATAACAAGAAATAATCCAAGAGATTCCATTGAACTCATGTGAACAATAGATGTAAGACCATATTCATTCACTAACTCGTCATGCAATTTCTGAAATAGTGTTGGATCCATCCGAAAAATATTGTATGACTCACCTGGTGTGTTCAATGCTTCATGACCCAAGCCAAACCTGAAAATGAAGTAGTCCTTCTTTCATTCTTATCAACATATGTTGTATAATAACAACAAAGTAAGGATGCAGCAACAGAAATGTTTTTTTGATTCTCTTTCATTATGTGCATGATCCTGACATCATCCTCTTCTGAATCACTTGTGACCATATCACTATCATCTTTATCACTTTCAGAAGAAGACATCTGTACATTAGAAAAAAGAAATGAAGAGAAAATAAAAAATATAATACTTTACAACAACAGTTCATGATAACAAAGACAAAATAATAGTCTCACGTTGGTACATACAGTACATAACAATAAAAATATAAATCACAATATGAGTACATAAAAAAACACTTGGTTCACAATGCGAATCCATAACAATAAAAAAGTTCATAAGGACATCATAATAGTCTCAAACTCATAAAGAATAAGATACACAAGTCCATGACACATGCATGTGTCGCACACTACTTCGCCACATCATTCCTTGTGACCCATTCAAATTTCATTTTAAGGTACTGTAATCGTTCTTCTGGTGTCTCCAGTGTCATAAAAATTTCTCTCTCGGCCCTCTTCACAAAAAGATTGCAAGCCATTAAGTGTTCTTTTGTTCCTGCAGCAGCACCACATTCCTTAACCAATGTCATGCAATCTTTGATTGAAAATCCTGAAGTATCCTCTCTTTTTGCAAAAGATTCACAAGATGCTGTAGTCTTCTCACTACACGACACAAGTTTAGTTATTTGATCTTGCATCCAAAGTGCGCTTGATGACTTCGGTTTCTTGCCCTTGTCTTTTTGAATAGGACGAGCAAGTCGCTTTCCTTTAACAGTAGAAGGTGTAACCTCAGCACAATCATCACTAGGGACATAATCATCATCTTGGACATCCTCATCATGTGGAATTTCAGCTTCCGAAGCCTGAGGTGCAACACCACTTGTAGGTGCCCAGTGGTCATCTCCCGTATTCCTAATATCCTCAAACATGATAATCAATTGTTCTTCATGGGCAAGAGGCTTGTCTTTGAACTTGGCAATGCCTTTGTATTGCTGCATCACAAAAAAATGTTAGACATATAAAGCAAGTACATAACACATGATGAACATAAACATGAACCTTAGATAATCAAGTTACCTTATTAGCCTTCTTCCACCAGTCATCTGGTGCTTTATATGTCTTCTTTTCAGGATCCCACCCTATACCTGTTTCCTTTTCTAATCTTTTCCAATGGTTGTAATCTTTTCGCAACTTATCCCATTTATTCTTGAACTGCATTTTTGTATAAGACAACCCTGTCTTCTCTTTAAACTTATCTATCAGATTTTGATATCCAACCCTATTTAAATGTGTACAAGAACGATTGTGTGCTAACACTTGTTCAGCGAACAACTCACAAACTATCCTAGTGTTTTCTTCATTCCAATCAGCATTATCTGCCATTGTGTTGTCCAAAAGAATATTGCATGGTGACATAAATATCGAGATTACAAAATTTACATACTGACTGCTGAAGGTTGCTCACAATCAAACTCTATGCAATAGCAATAATTCTCATCATAGTTCACAGTACCAACCATGAAGATCAATGACAAAATACAAGGGGGACCGATGGTAGTCGCAGTATACCTTAGCAAATCAAGACGACAATGTATTCAGCAACTGGCAGCAAGGGTTGAGATCGACTTGTGCCTGCAATATTTGAGTAACCATGTTACAGATGCATCAACCGAGCATTACTATAATATTGAGTAACCATGTTACTTTTACTAGTGGCAGCGTGCAGGCTTTAGCTTGCGTGCTTGCTTGCTGCCTGTGTGAGACACTTCAAGACGTGCAGTTTGGCAGGATAGGAAAGATTGTCTCTCTGAGGGCATAGGAAAGGCAGGTGCTTTGGGACAGTATTGTTCAGCAGCTAATAAAATACATAATCAATATAGCTAGAACAGTGGTAATAGGATTAGCACTTCAGGACGATATGGTAATAGGATTAGCTAGAACAGTGGTAATAGGATTATCATCTCCAGGGTCCCCTTCCTCCCAGAAAACAGTGGTAATAGGATATGCTCATTCAAACTTCAGATCTCGGAGGAATTGTAATACTTGTAAAAAAAACAGTACAATATTTTCTCTGTTCAACACAAAACTTGGAAAAATTTCGAAATAGGCACCTCCCAATGCAAGTAGACAGATCACAATGCTGATTCCTAATTTTCTTTTTGAACTAATTTTTTTCACAATGCAGTCAGATCTATGACAAAAATACAAAGGAGAGAAATCAGTGGCACAATACCTTCACAACTGTGATGAAAACAACAAAAAAGTCAACTCGTTAGTCTTTACGAACTGGCAGGGGACTGGTACAAGCGATGTGGTCTTGTTCCTGCAAGAAAATCGTGGATCCAAGCCTTAAGAAAACAGGAGGACGTCGGAGGAGGCAGATTACAGGTTGTGGATTGCCGGATTACCGTCAGATGAAACAGCAACAAGTGCGGCATCGGAATCAAATGTTCGACGGCGAGGACGCGGATTAACGTCGGGGAACGGCCGGGCGGAGGGAAAGAATGGCAGGGGCGCTCCGGCGGCCGGCGTTGGAGGCCGAAATCAGCCAGAGGTGGGAGGTTCGGGCGCGCCGCCGCCTGGATCGCCTCTGGGGAGGAAGGACCGAGGACCTCCCAGGAACTCACGAAGCGGTACGGGGCTGAGGCTGCGGCTGGGGAATTCTGGGTTTTGTTCGGTGGCAGTGCGGGTAATTTCATGACAAGTCCATGGTCAGTTCTATTTTTTGCTTGTTGAGAAGCTGTTTTGGACTCTAGTAAAGCAGGTTTTTTCTGATTCACGGTTCTTTCACAAAATGAAGAATTGATTCCCACTAATTCACATCAGAATCGGGTGTCCAAAACATCCGTTTGGTACAGCTTCACCAATTTTCAATGAGAATCAGTAGCTAGGAACTGTACCAAAGGGGGCCCAAATACTTGCGCATTTTGTCCAGAACAGATGCCATCATACTACGTGCTAAGTTTGTCAGAAAAATATCCAACCAAATCGCATCCACACTTTGAATCACGTGCAAGATCACCCAACGAGCATGTTCCTCGAGTCTACTAGGAGCACAGCTGCGCATGTCCTGTACCCCCTACGCTGCTTCACATACTTCATTCAAAATGACTTAGGTAATGATTCAAAAGAATAAAATGATTTGGGTAACTGTAGCCATAATGCATTTTTGATTGGCGTGTGGTGTTGGGCTTCATCTCACCGGGTGGCGCCTCGTCCTCGTTCGTTCCCCTCCTCCCTCTCCCTCCCGAGCACAGATCCGCCACTGCGGCGCTCCTCGACCCCGAGCCCGCAGGTGAGCTTCCGGTTCGATCCGCTGCGGCCTCGCCGTCCGCCATTCCGTCGGGTTGCTCACGCCTCATGCGTTACCTCTCTTTGCAGGTCGGGGACCGGTAGAGGCGAGCGCCGGGTAGGAGGCGGGAGGTGGTGCGAGCAGCAGCAGCATGGCGGCGCCGCCGGCGAGGGCCCGGGCCGACTACGACTACCTGATCAAGCTGCTCCTGATCGGGGACAGCGGTGGGTGGCCGCTAGATCTCTCTCCCACTCGATCGAGTCGTGTAGATGTTCGTGGGATCGGGGTGGGTGAGTTGGGGGCAAACGGGCTAAGTGGATCTCGCTCGCGCTGTCCGTGTTCGTATTCGCGTGATCGATCCGGAGTCCGTTTGCAGTAGGGTGCGGGTGAAATGTTTGCCTGCTGGCCGCGGATGTAGCCTGCTGGGCCTTCGGAATCGAAAATGAGGACATTTGTGCCTCTTTATTGCATTATCGGCTTGAGATGCGAAATCAGAGGGAGGATGGGTTGCGGCTTGCCGTTATTTTTTACTTCCCTTGCATTGATCATCACAAGATTGCTGCGAGTTCTTTCCCTTGCTGTTCATGGAAAATTGTTTAGTTGGAGTTGGAGGCACATAGGAAGTAGTCTAATTTGTAGGAATGTGCTTTCAAAGTTTTTTTTTTGCTCTGCAGATCAAGTTTATAGACTTGTTCAAGGGCTGACATGTTGGGGGAATTCTTCCTGGTTGAGAAATACTTTGTTTTACTCATTCTACCAATGAGCATAGAGGATAGGAAATGTTATTTCAAAATACATTCACATTAGGTGCTTTCGAAATGTAAAAATGTTTGTTTGTGATCTCATGGGCTCTTAGATTTAGATATTTTATATTTTTTAACTTCTTAGAGCATAACATGAAAATTTATGCAACATGCTATTTGAGTGGATATTTTTTTTTCACTTGCTTCCGGTGTTCTATGACTCATGAAAGATTGGATGGTGGATGTCAGTTGTAGTAGTGAAACTAATGTATTGAGCAACAAAGTTGAAGTAAAGTCCTTTATGTAAAAAAAATGCATCTGGAAATTTAATTAAAATTTGGTAAAGAAATAAGCCTCAGCAAAACTACCCACATTGTTATGCCGTGTCCTTTCTCTGCGCCACTATTCCTAGATTCTAATCTTAACCTTATCTAGTTTTATTGATGGGGCCAATTAAGTGGTTCTTGGTAGTTGTGCATATTGTGATTGATATCAGTACTATCATTGCCATCCATGGATTTCTGTATTCAATACTATTGTTTTTGGTCTTCAGGAATTCTAGTATTTAACTGAAGCCTATTGGTTCCTTTCATAACCCTGGGATTATTCGGATCGGTGGGTGTTGCGTTAGTAGCTACCAGCATGTCATTAATCAAATTGTCTTTGTGTGCCTGTTCAAAAAGTTAATCAAGTATTCTGTTGTATTATTTTCCCGACAAGAGCTCTTTGTACTCCCTTCTGTGACTAGGTGTTGGCAAGAGTTGCCTCCTCTTGCGGTTCTCTGATGGTTCCTTCACCACAAGCTTTATCACCACAATTGGGTATGTATATTAGGTGTGATGAACATTTTTAATGGCTTGTCATGTCTTCGTGCGCAAAATGGAAATTGTGGCATTTGTTATGTACCTTTTTTTTTGCAGAATCGACTTTAAAATAAGAACGATAGAATTGGATGGCAAGCGTATCAAGCTACAGATTTGGGACACAGCGGGGCAGGAACGCTTCCGGACAATTACCACTGGTATAGTGCTTATATCATTTCTGATTGACTGATTACCTGATTGAAGCTGTATAATAAGCGTTTGATCTAGTAAACGGTATTTATCTCAGCATACTACCGAGGAGCTATGGGCATCCTGCTTGTGTATGATGTCACCGACGAGTCTTCTTTTAACAGTACCCTCTTCTTAGCCATATGCTTCTATCCTCTAATGCTTTCATTTTGAGTTGTTTTAAGCATTTGTTAACAGTCTGTTCACCTAACATTTAGACATCCGAAACTGGATTCGGAATATCGAGCAACATGCCTCTGATAATGTCAACAAAATATTGATTGGCAACAAGGCCGATATGGACGAGAGTAAAAGGGTACATATCATGAACTCAATTTTCTTCTTTATTGTTCTAGTGTTCTATAATGTTTGACTGATTTCATGCTGTATTATATGATTGATTGGATGGTTCTGGAACTTGCTAAATAATTATTTTAATGTCATCTTTAACTGTTGCTTCAGGCTGTGCCTACTGCCAAAGGACAGGCACTTGCTGACGAATATGGCATCAAATTTTTTGAAACTGTATGTTGTTTGGCTGAATTGAGTGACGTTTTCTATGGCGAAGTTGTTTGTTTCATAGTGGATGTGCTGTGTCTTTCAGAGTGCCAAAACAAACCTTAATGTGGAGCAAGTCTTTTTTTCCATTGCACGTGACATCAAGCAAAGGCTTTCTGAGACTGATTCAAAGCCAGAGGTACAGATAATCGCACTTAGTTATGTTTGAACTGCTATCTTGATCAATGCTATGTGTTATGAGGATCATATTCTTGCTCTGCAGGACAAGACAATTAAGATTAACAAGACAGACGGGGGTGATGATGCACCAGCAGCCACACGATCTGCCTGCTGCGGCTCATAAGGGATGCACAAAATTCCCTATCATCCGTTATTTAACATCCTTTATTTCTTGCGTTGCTGTTATAGGAGAGTTTGAAGAAGCTAGTTGTGATACTGATGTGGTTGTATCTGTGTTTGCGTTTAAGCAACCACTCTACTCTTGCTGTTGACATAGCTATTGCATTTGCCTGGAGACTTCTGTACCCTTGGATTTCGACCCGTTAAAAACCTCCCGACTCAAGCTGTTAGTGGTGCGGGTCTGTCCGCTAATCCACTAAGCTCACACCACTAAAAACATGTTAGTGGGTATAGCGATGGCTCACTTATTTTTTGGCGGATGAAGCGGGCTTCTCCGCTAGGCCCACGAAGCCCACGTACACCTGCAAAGCCTGCAACCGGTACCTGCAGTCCCTAACCCTAGTACCACTTCTCCCACGGTGGCACACACTCGCACTGGCGGCTCCACGGCGCGTGTCGACACTGGGCTCCGCCGGCTGCCACTCTGCAACGCGCATTGCCCCTAGCCTCTGTTGCGCAGGCCTTCTGCTAGTCCCTCCTCGTCGCATAGAAAGACGCTCGTGTCGGCGGTACCTAACAATATTCTGGAGCTACATTATCTGTTCAATATTTGTTTTTTTTGTTTTGTTACGGTACCTAACAATATTATCATCTCTCTGGAATGCAATGGTCGATCTGTTCAATATTTGTTTTTTTTGAAGTAAATATACAATATTTTGTTTACATACCACGCCACTTTAACAGAAAAAGAAGAAATAATTAATTGAGACGTTTAGAAGGTGATAGTGGGCTTGAGACGTTTAGAAGGTGATAGTGGGCTGAAAATGTATGTCCACTAGACCCACTAAAATTTAGTAGGTAATATTAATTTTACTAACAGGACCGACTAAGCCCACAAATAAATAAAGTGGACAAAGCAGGTAGTAGTGGACTGCCCGCTGCCCACCCCGCTTGCAGCCTGACTCCCGACAGTGTGTATGAAATCCATGTTGTTGAGTTTGCATTTGATCAATCAATGCATGGAATATTGTATTGCTCTGGTGGTACTGAGTTCCGTCTTGCGATTCCTTGCCCTTTTCCCCTCTAGAACAACTTGCCTTTTGCTATTAAGTTCTTAGAATAATAATATTAATTTAAAAATAAATTAGTGCTGTTGTACTAACAACAACAATTTAAGAACGAAATGACCACATATTTACATCAGGAATATTCTAGATACAAAACGTTTGTCGTTTTCTTATTTTTATTATAATACGACAAATTTTAGAGAAGAGAGTACATGTTTGTAGCAAGAATGCCTGTTGCCACCGATGCATTCCCCGCCATTGTCGTCAGCCTTCGCCGACGCCGTGGACCAGGAGCTGCAAGCTTCCCGCGTCATGGTCCTGGAACCTTGCGCCCCGGTGGCCCGGTGCCGCCGCTCGTGCTCGCGGAGCGCCTGCTCGACGGCGAACTCGACGCCGCAGACAGAGGACCCGTGCACCCTCGGGCCGGGCGCGCACGCGCCATCCAGCTCCCGGCTCACAATGCCGTAAGGAACCGGCCGCCTGTGGCTGGCGCGGTGCCCGCCCAGCGCCTGGGACGTCGGGAACCGCCTGCCACACGTCTTGCACACGAACGAGCGGCCGTTGCGACTGCGAGAGGACGCGGACCGTGGATAGCTGACGAGACTCGTTCTCCATCGTCTCCCCGGATAGCTGACGAGACGACTTGGCGGATCAATCTTCAGTGGTCATCATGCAGGAATGTACTCGGCCCAATGTAAAACGTCTCTAGATGTCGGTAAACATTTTTTTACCAATGTCGCGGTCTGAATGGATTAGCCAGCTCAGTAAGAGACGCACACGTGGCTTGAAGCAGCGAGCTGCAAAAGGGAAAAAAGGGCGGCATATGCTAGCATATGCTAACGCCTAACAGTGGGGTTGTCGCGACTCGCGAGCTGACGGGTGCATGAAGCTTGCAGCTGTTGGATTGCGCAGGTTTTGTTGAAATCAAAAGGTAGCGTAAAAGATCAAATAGTCACTAATTCATCTCGAATTACATATGAGAAATCTGAATAATAAGTCAACATCAAGTGTTATCTCTTAAATAACACAAGAACACTATTAATATCTTCTCCTGCATCTTTGTTGTTACTTGACGGTGCGGCCATCGAACCAACAAGGTGAGACCGCAAGAAGAATGACGACGAGAGGCGTTTCCCCTTGTTCTTCTCTTTGGTGTGTTGATCGGATTATGAGAATTAAGAGAGTTCAAGTGTGTGTATGTGTATGCATAAGCCTTATTTGATCATACATTTGACCCTCTTTTTATATTTGACCAAGAGACACAAGAGGGGGTCTCCCAGAATGTTGTGTCCCCCGATTAGAGACATAACATTTGGCGGGTTGTGTCCTTTCAATTAGAACACACGTCAATTTCAAGTTTAAACTGACAGTTTCTGAACTGATCGGACTAGCCCGATCAAGGTTCGGACTAGTCCGGTTACCCTTACTGAATAACATCGGACTAGTCCTGTAAGGATCCGGATTAGTCCGATCGCCCTTACTGGACAGGAACCAGACTAGTCCGGTCTCACTACCGGACTTGTCAAGTACTTCTAACATTCCCCTCTTGAACTCGAATCTGAAACTTACCAACTTACTTAATACTAAACTTAGTGTCTATTTTCAATTAGAACACATGTCAATTTCAAGTTCAAAATGACAGTTTCTGAACTGACCGGACTAGTCCGGTGAAGGTCCGAACTAGTTCGGTTACCCTTATTGAACAACATCGGAATAGTCGTGTAAGGGTCCGGACTAGTTCGGTCGCTCTTACTGGACAGGAACCAGACTAGTCCGGTCTCACTACCGGACTTGTTCAGTATTTCTAACATCCCCCCCTTGAACTCGAATCTGAAACTTACCAACTTACTTAATACTAAACTTAGTATCCATTTTCTCATGCTTGACATATAGGGCACGACGCATCACAACAACCATTTACGTATTGTTAGACTCGAAGACCATAATACCTCTCATACTTAAAAATGAACCTTACTCTTACTTAACCCCTAAAGATCCAGTGATCATAGGTTCTTTCTTAAACCCATGCTAGCCACGTGTTTACTGAACACGTTGGGTGAAAGAACTTTTGTAAGCGGATCCACAAGCATTTGCTTGGTACTAAATTGCTCAATATTCACTGCTTAATATGATCCTGGATTTACTCCTTTACAACATATAACTTATGTCAATGTGTTTGGCATCACATATGACTTGTGGTCTCTAGAGTACAAAAAACTTAAGTGGTTTAATGCTGTCAACCACTCACAATTCGGGTTTACTTACTGTGTTTGCTCGGTGGTCTCATTTATAATATATATTTAGTATGCATCACACATGATGCAGTGACCCTAAATTAGGAGCTTTTCCACAATAAAGATCCATTATACGAGTGTTGATTATTGATGTGGATTTACTACACAACTCACACAAACTGAGTCTTAGTAAGTCATTATTTCAATGACTTAATCTTACACTTAACTTACCAAGAGACATTGATACTTGTAAAACTGCAAGTAATACTTATTTCCATCTAGTCATCTCGATTGTACTTACTTATGCCAAAATTAACACGATACTTAAACTTTGTCAAGGTAACTTAGGAATTGAGCAAAACTTTAAACTTCTAACAGCAAGAAGTTTTGGAACCAATTCTTATTAGGTCAATCCCTTATTGATTCTATACTTACCAACCTTGACTCATTAGAGCAGATAAAGATTTATTTTCATGCATATCGTATTTTCCAAGTACGCTCCTTAAGTATGCCTTTTGCGCTAAACTTAATACTCATTTATTCTATCTCGGTGAATTTCTATGCCCAATACATAGAATGCTTTACCAAGATCTTTCATATCAAAGTTATAGGACAATAACTTCTTAGTTTCTGATAGTAGATTGACATTACTACTTGCAAGTAGTATATCATCTACATAAAGTACGAGGAAAATAAATTTCCCGTTCTTAAACTTAGCATAAATGCAATTGTCCTACTCATTTTCTTTAAACTCAAACTTTCTTACTGTCTCATCAAACTTGAGATATTACTTCCTTGATGCTTGTTTAAGTCCATAAATGACCTTTCTTAAGTGGCATCCTATATGTTCCTTACCCTTAACAACAAAACCTTTTGTTGTGTCATATAGACGTTCTCATATAGATCACCATTGAGAAACGTCATCTTTACATCCATCTGATATAATTCTAAATTATAATGTGAAAATAATGATATAATGATTCTGAACGAATCCTTACTTGAGACGGGTGAAAATGTCTCATTATAATCAATCTCTTCTCTTTGAGTGAAGCTTTTGCAAAAAGTCTGGTCTTAAACTGAAAGTTGCATAGAGGGGGGGGGGGGGGGGGGGGTAAATAGGCAATAATACCTGAAATCACTTAATCAAATGAGATTAAATTCCTGTGGCCAGATTAGTCTGGTTCAGTCCGCTCAGCACAGGGTGGAAACCCTAAAACTTGATTTCTACAAGTTATTTACGGAATTAAAGTTCACCAAAGAAATAAGCAATGTGTAGTGAACTTTTAAAGATCAGACTTCGAAATCTAAATACTTAGATTGTAAGTTTACGATAATGATCAAAGTGTAGGGCAATAAGAGCGAGATGAACCCTAATAGCAATACTAGTGATCATGAAAAGCGAAAGACAAGTGAAGCGAGATTTATCCCGTGGTTCAGCTCCACGAAGAAGCCTACCTCCACGTTGAGAAGTCCACACAAGGACTAAGTCTCACTTGACCCTTTTATCACCAAGCCACCACGATGGCCGGCTTGGTTTCCACTATATCAATGGGTAATCACCAAGTTTGATGGGGCTGCTCACAACTTGAGGCTCCCACAAATCAATACAATAAGGAGCACACGAAGCTCAACTCACACAAGCCACACAACACAATGTGCAAGAGATCAAACCGAGAGCCAAAGCGCGATGATCTTCCTTTACTCTCCTCCCCAAACCCTAATCTCTTCAAGATTTGCTCTTAGAGGGTTACTAGGACGAGTAGAAGGCTTTGAAAGGCTCTAGAATGCTTGTGGCGGCGCTAGGGTTCAAGACTTGTTCAAATGAGCCCGGGGGTCCCCTTTTTATAGAGGTCTCGAGCCTCTTTTGCTGACATCAGCAAAGGAGCGGACTAGTCTGGCCTCAGACCCCGGACTAGTTCGGCCCTATGGGACCACTGACCTCTGATCAATTCCCAACAACTTCCACACTGAGCAACGATCGTCACGCTACCCGCCAAATTTCCAAATTCAAACGGTCACTAGACAACAGACTAGTCCGCTCCAAAACGGACTAGTCCGAAGTAGGACAGAACCTCTTGGTCCGTCCCAAAACGGACTCTTCTGGGTTGGCCCAGACTAGTCCGTCCACAGGGGCGGACTATTCCGGCCCTCTAGGGTTTCTCTCGATCTATCACACTAAGTCTCAAACGTACTAGCCCGTACCCAAATAGACAAGTCCGAACTATGCCAGAGAGATTTGGTCTGTCCAAAAACGGACAAGTCCGGACTTCTCGGACTTAGCTCCAAATTCACTCAGATTCACTCCAGAGACGTTAAATGGACTTGTCTGCCATGGCCGGACTAGTCCAGCCTTGAGGCCCAGACTAGTCCGGCCTCCTAGGGTTTTTTCTCATTTTAGGCTTCTCACTTAGGTTTTTCTCTAAACCACCACTTTGAGCCCCTTGGTATGATCTCAATGCACATGATACATCCACCCTCTCACATGATATGGCTCACATAAACTCAACACCATATAAACTCTAATTTCTATGCTTGAGTCTTTGACACCCGTTTTCTCCTTTTCCTTTTTGAGGGTTTTCATCTCATTTCAATCCTTGTACCTGTGCTTAAGATCACTTTAGCTCATTGGCCTCTTAATTGTCATCATCAATCATCCAAAACCCACGGGGATGCCTAGATGCACTTTCAATCTCCCCCTTTTTGGTGAATTGATGACAACACATTAAGACTTCAACAATAAGGATAATAATTTGTTTTCATAATATGTATTTGTATGAGTGACTCCCCCTCAATGTATGCATCATGAGTAAGAGAGATTGAGAGAGTTCTCATACATATACATGTTATGGTGGGGTGCCTAAGTGATGTGTTCATAAGGTGTGATAAGACAACAATTATGCAAGATAGACATTTAAATGAGGCAACACATCACAAATTTAGGTAAAATACATAAATACATAGATTAAGTCTTACAATAAAACTTGAAATGAGTTTTAAAACATAAGTCCTTCATAGATCAATACTCTCTCAACTTAATCTATCTTATCTCTCCCTTTATCTCTCCCCCTATATCTCTCCTCCTAGATCTAAGTGACCCATCCAAGCTATCTCTCCCCCTTTGGCATCAAGACACCAAAAAGGAAAAGAAGAGAGGAAAGGACCTACTCATCATCGGAGTCATCATCGTCATTGCCGCCTTGGCACTCGCTGTCGCTCTCCGTGGCCTCCGGGTCAAGATGGTCATCATCATCATCATCATCAGTCGGGGCCGCAGTGGAAGTCCCAATTTCTCCAAACTGAGAGAGATCCTCGGCAGTGAACTCCGGAAAAGAAGTGAGCTCACCATCGCTCTCCTCGGCGGGAGACACTAGAATGTCCAACTTGTCGCACATCGCCTTGAGATACTTCTCATTGCGACGCTCCATGCAACGTTGCCGAATTTCCGTCTTCCGGCAAGAGGAGAAGAGAGCCTTGAAGCATTTGAAGAAGCCACTCCCGCATTGTGTCGAAGGCGGAGGTGGTGGAGGAGATGGCAAAGCGAGAGGAAGAAGCGGGAGGATCCGCATTCTTCCTCCTAGGAGCAGCCGACTCTAGAGGAGGGAGTTGTGGTCGAAGCTTCCGGTGAATGATATCTTTCTTGAACGTGAGCCCGAAGATCTTCTTGATCATGTACATAATGTACAGAGCGTATCCACATGATTGGTTGGGGGTGTGATAGATGTTGAAGATGTCATCAAAGATATAGTCCACCACATTGAAGCGGACATCTCCATCAATTAGCACCATCAAGTGCCTCAAGTTGCCTTGTGTTATCCCCACATCTCCATCCTTGGGGTCAATGGTCTTTCTGAGGACCCGGTTGAGCACACTATAGAAGGGCTTGATGTTTCTGATGTGCCCGAACTCATACTGTGCATGACTTGGATACATATACTCCAAGGTGTCCCGATCAACTGGCTTCAAATTTGAAATGATGATCTCATTATCCAGTTGGTCCTCCAAGTCAAGCAACTGAGCAAACTCCCAGTAGGTGGTGGAGTACTGCTCTCCATGGGTCATCCAGGTAATCTTCCTGTCCCCATCGGTGTGGAAGTACAAGGTGGAATAGAACCGAGTGATGACTTCCACATTCCAGTCATACTGGAAATCCATGAACTTCTTCAAGCCATGCCTCTCGATAGCCTCAATCACAACATTGAATGCTTGATGATCCTTCTGAGCCATATAGTCCCAGTCTATGCACTGAGCATCTGTGACAGGGGTCTGCTTGGTCATATAGACTGTCCTGTAGTAGTCATAGTGGAAGTCACACCAGAACCGGGGATCCATTGTGCTCCTGTCACGCTGATATACATTGATATTCCTCAGCTTGTGTGCCTTCTCAACCCCCTTGCCCTTGAAGATGTTGGCGTCAAAGGCAGCTGCACGGTTTGGGTTCCGTGCAGGAGAAGACATCCTCAACGGTCCAATGAGTTGAGGAGCACTCTTATTGACCTTGCTTGCAGCCTTCTTGGCCACAATCACCCTCTTCTTGGGTGCAGCATCAACAGGGGCCTTGCCCTTATCTTTGGAGGTCCTTGCCCCCTGCGACTTAGCTTGCTCACCCAAGTTCACAAGCCACTTTCTTTTCGGGGCTGCCTCGGCAGCAGCAGAGTTGTGCTCCTCTTGATGCGTCTTCTTTGCCCTCTGTGAGGCAAAGTACGCAGCCGCCATCTCTTGATCCCCTCTTTGCTTCTGGCGAAAGAGAGCTTGCTTCTTCGCTTCGGTCTCGGAGTCGGAAGGAGGAACATATTCATTGTCCGACATGGTTGCTGACAAGAGAAGCAAGGGAATGTGTATAAGTCCAAGGAGTCAAGATAAAATGGTAGAGTTCACAAAATCAACCTAGGTTAGGGTTTTCACTGTGTAACCCGGACTTGTCCGCCCAGGGGGTCGGACTAGTCCGGCCACAGGGCGGACAAGTCCGACCTAGTGCGGTTCTCACATCAAGAACCCTAACCTAGAGAAATTTTGCAAAAACTACGAATCCTACCACAAAAATGGAGGTACGTGATCACATTGATGTGAGCAACAACATTTGTGAAGAAGTTTCTATCAATAGACCCAAAAGAATTGAATTTCAAGGATTTTGGGGTTAGGTCAAGAATACCTCTTCAAATCTTCGATTCGATGAAATGTGAGTGAGGAATCGGCCTCCGATGCTTGGGGAAATGTTCCTAAGCACCTTAGGGCTTCAATCCACCGACTGGAATCGAGATTTTGTGGATGGAATCAAAAATCGCCATTTTGGAGATGGTTTTCGAGCGTTTTTGGAGAGAGAGTGTTTGAATGGAAGTGGAGAGGTCGAGAGCTCCCTGAGGAGGTTAAGTCCCCAAGGGCCGGACTAGTCCGGTCAGGGACTCGAACTTGTCCGGCCTCCGGACTGGGTCCGGACAACCTAAGCCATCGGACTAGTCCGGTTCACTGGAGCAGACTAGTCCGGTCCTAAGACCTAAAGCTCCTATATATTGATTTTTTAATGGAGATTTGATCCTTTTGGACTATATTTTACAAAAGATCTTTGTAAATATGGTCAGTAAGCAATCAACAATCAAACTATGACCATGATTCACAAGGATTCAATAATTTCAAAATAATTTGTAGAGAAATTGAGGAGGATGAGTTTTTTGCAAGCATGTGTGAATTTTGAATATAACAATCAGATGTGCAGGACTTAAGCCACATTTCGAGAATCTATGATATTTAGCTCATTCCTAAGTTCACAAAATCTTTTCTCATCTAGTGGCTTGGTAAAGATATCGGCCAATTGTTTATCGGTTCTCACATGGGAAATTGCTCTCCTTTGATGGAGTGATATCTCAAGAAATGGTGGCGAATGTCGATGTGCTTGGTTCTTGAGTGTTCAATTGGATTGTGAGCTATTTTGATGGCACTCTCATTGTCACATAGGAGAGGGATATGGCGCAAGTTTATGCCATAGCCCCTAAGAGTTTGTCGTATCCAAATAAGTTGTGCACAACAACTTCTGGCGGTGACATACTCCGCTTCGGCTGTGGAAAGTGCAATGGAGTTTTGTTTCTTTGAGGACCAAGACACTAGAGATCTACCAAGGAATTGGCAAGTTCCCGATGTACTCTTCCTATCAACTTTGCACCCCGCATAGTCTGCATCGGAATATCCAATGAGGTTAAAGTTAGAGCCCTTGGGGTACCAAAGTCCTAGGCTTGGTGTGTGTCGAGGTGTCTAAACTAACACCTCCCCCGGACCTACACGGGTGTAGTCCGTGGAGGTTCAATGAATATTCGAGGGGCTAGTCCTAACAAGATCAAGCTCAGAGAATGATGAACACGAGGGATTTACGTGGTTCGGGCCGCCTGAGCGTAATACCCTACTCCACGGTGGTTTTTCTGTGTAGTATTGCTTGGGTCTGAGGGAGCTTGTCCTCATCGGTGGCTGCTCGATCCTTTTATAGTTCAAGGTCGAGCAGCTTACAAGTGGGACCCAGAGCCCGACAGGTGGCCTTGGGAGTACCAAATCCACCCTAAGATTTGGGAGTAAATGCTATCCCTGACAACGGCTTCAATGTGCTGCCTGTCCATACCCTGCCGAAGGGCTACCTATAGCCCCTCATCATGGTCGGTCGTGTCTTGTCTGTCTTGTCGAGGCCTTCCATTGGTCCGTCGTACGTAGCAGTTCGACTTTGACCAGTTATGACAAGACCGGCCACAGTCCACTTGACTTATGAGTGTGAGCTCCCGCCTACCTAGGGAACATGCGCGTTTTTTCTAGCTTCGGCGTACTGAGCACGTCTCCCTTTATTGCTCCTTCCGCAGAAAGGCTCTGGCTCAACACTGCCTGACACATGGCGGCTCCCGGACCTTCCCTTAGTGGGAGGTCCCGGTCCGGGAGGTTGGGTTCGGAGCTACCGGGAATGTATTAGCATCGGACCCTCTCCTCATGAGAGGAGGTCCGAGGTCGCCGACCTAGCGAGCACGCCGGACCTTCCATCGGCAAGGTGGCGAACCCAGAGCTGCAGGCCATGTGGCGGCACTGGACCAACCCTCAATGGGAGATGCTACTGCTCCGCTTGCCATGTGGCACCCTGGGCCCCTTGTAGGTCTCACCCCCGTGGGAGGTGGGGCCCAATGTGCATTTATCTCTGTACCAAAGGATACCCGGTTCGCCAGGCACCGACAGTGTGTGAACCAAATATCTAAGAATTCTCTTAACGGCGATCAAATGACACACCTTAGGAGCGGCTTGAAATCTAGCACACATACACACACTAAGCATGATATCAGGCCTAGATGCACATAAATATAGCAATGAGCCTATCATGGAATGATATACCTTTTGGTCCACACTTGGACCATCTTCATTAAGATCGAGATGCCTGTTGGTTGCCATAGGAGTCTTGATGGGTTTGGCCTTGTTCATGTCAAACTTCTTGAGTATATCTTGTGTGTACTTGGTTTGACTAATGAACGTGCCTTCCTTGAGTTGCTTCACTTGAAAACCTAGAAAGAACTTCAACTCCCCCATCATGGACATCTCAAATTTTTCCGTCATTATCTTGGAAAACTCATCACAAAAAGCTTTGTTAGTAGAACCAAATATAATGTCGTCGACATATATTTGGCAAACAAACAAATCATCATTGAAATGCTTAGTGTATAGCGTATAGTCCGCCTTCCCAATTTTGAAACCATTTTGAGTTAGAAAGTCTCTAAGGCACTCATACCAAGCTCTAGGAGCTTGTTTGAGTCCATAGAGAGCCTTACGCAATTTTTACACATGGTTTGGGAATTCTTCATCTTCAAATCCGGGGGGTTACTCCACATACACCTCTTCCTTGATTGGACCATTGAGGAATGCGCTCTTGACGTCTATTTGATATAGCTTAAAATTATGGTGAGTAGCAAAGGCAAGTAATATACGAATTGATTCAAGCCTAGCTACGGGAGAAAAGGTTTCTTCAAAATCCAAACCTTTGACTTGTGAAAACCCTTTGGCCACAAGTCGTGCCTTGTTCCTTGTAACCATCCCGTGTTCATCTTGTTTGTTGTGGAACACCCATTTGATGCCTACAACATTCGCATTAGGCCTCTTCACAAGCTCCCATACTTGATTTCTCTCGAAGTTGTTGAGCTCTTCTTGCATGGCCATCACCCAATCCGGATCTCGTAGTGCTTCTTCAACCTTGTGGGGCTCCAAGGAAGAAACAAAAGAGTAATGTTCACAAAAGTTCGCAACACGAGATCGAGTAGTTACCCCCTTGGAAATGTCTCAAGTATATTGCCAACGGGATGGTCTTGTTGGATGCTTTAATGCACTCTTGGGTGAGGCGCTTGAGATCTTGATTCATCATCTTGGTCTTCCTCATCCTCATTGTCTCCCCCTTGATTGATGCCTTCATTTTCATCTTCTTGGAGCGTATCTTGGGGAAATTGATCTTGATCATTTGAGGAAGGGCTTGCTTGATGTGTAGGGTGATCACTTGCATCTTGAGGTTGTTCTTGTGGTCGTATGTCTCCAAGTGCTATCTTCCTATCACCACTTGTGGAGCTTCTTCTTGATCTATCACATGACGATCAACTTGCTCCACTTGAGAGTCATTAGTCTCATCAAACACTACGTCATGTGCCACTTCAACAATTCCGGAGGATTTGTTAAAGACACGATAGGCGTAAGTGTTTGAGTCATAGCCAAGCAAGCAACCCTCATCGGACTTAGAAGAAAACTTCGAAGTCCTAGGCTTCTTGTTAAGAATGTAGCATTCGCTCCCAAAAACACGAAAGTAAGAGATGTTGGGCTTGTTACCGGTTAGGAGCTCATACGACGTCTTCTTAAGTATACGGTGAAGATACAACCAGTTTATGGCATGGTAAGCGGTGTTGACCGCTTCCGCCCAAAATCGGTCCGACATCTTGTACTCATCAAGCATGGTTCTTTACATCTCAATTAGAGTCCTATTCTTCCTTGCGGCCACCCCATTTTTTTGAGGGGAGTAGGGGGCCAAGAACTCATGCTTGATGCCTTCTTCATCCAAAAATTCTTCAACTTGAGTATTCTTGAATTCGGTGCCATTGTCACTCCTTATGGTCTTGATACTCAAGGAGAACTCATTTTGAGCTCTCTTCAAGTGTCTCTTGAGGACACCCTGAGTATCGCTCTTGTCATGCAAAAGAATACCCAAGTGAAACGTGAAAAGTCATCAACAATAACAAGACCATATTTGTTACCACCAATACTAATGTAGGCGATTGGACCGAAGAGATCCATGTGTAGAAGCTCCAATGGTCTTGATGTTGTCATAATGTTCTTGGATGGATGTGGTGCTCCAACTTGCTTTCCGGTTTGGCATGCGCTACATGGCCTATTGAAAGCATCTAGGCCCCATGAAGTATGGTTTCGGTAATTAATGACAACCATTGGATTTTACTAATAAATTTATGGATGCAAGGTCTCCCATATCACTCATCACAATCAAATGAAATCTATATGAATATCATCTACTGCTCATTGTATATAATTGGAGACCCCTAAACAATCATTCTATGAGGTCAATTGACTTTTATGAAGATTAGAAGTAAAAGCTCATATGTCAAAATTATTCAACCAAAATTGACAGCACTCAATGCTTGATAATCATCAGAAGAATATTTCCAACCAATGCCTAAGAGGTCAATCGAGCAAATTCCAAAAGAATCACTTAGAACAACTCGAAGCAAACAAAATCAACTCACCGGATCAACCGATGTTTCCAGAAAACAATACATCGGTCGAGTTGGTTCAATAGAAGAAGAAGACCTCAAAACTAAGTACTCATCGAATCATCCGATGATGAAGGGCATGTTACATCAGTCCATCAGTACAGTAAACAATCTCCCTGGAGCAAGTGTAACACCGGACCATCCGATGTACAACTATAAACACATCGGTTAATCACTCCAGTAAGCATTAATTCCGAACAAATTCTGGATGAAGTGCCACCGGATCATCCGATGAGAAGGAAAGTGAAACATCGATCTAACAAAGGTCATATCTGACACAGTGACATCAGCTAATTTGGATTCGACCAATGATAACTGAAGGGAGAACATCGGATCATCTGGTGTTCGCAGAACAGTGATGTCAGCCTACTTTTCCAACGACTATTTCGTGGAGGCTGGCTATTTATACCCCTTCAACCAGTCTATTCGACATGACTTGAAGCCCAAACTTACTCTACACCTTACCAAGCATTCAAGGCATTGAGCTACCACTTCCATATCTTTTTCACCACTTGTACACCAAGAGATAGGATAGAACTAACTAGAGATAGTGCTTGTGTGCCTCCATTCTTGATGATTGGAGTCTCTAGTGTAGTGAGAGCTGTAAGGGAGTGTCCCTTGGTGATTGTATTGGAGAGAGCCTTTCGGAGCTTGCCAAGACAATTGTGGAAGCCCGGAGGATCCAACTTGTACAAGGATTGAGCTCCACCTTGCCGAGGTTGGCAAACGGAGAAGCATAGTGAAGAACCCTGGTCTCGGTGACTTGGGAGTGGCTATACCCTTTGGTGGGTGCCACAACGTGGATGTAGGAAGATCTTGACGATCTTGCTGAACCACGGGATAAATCTCCGTGTCTTTGTGTCTCCTCGGGAGTTTGCGCTTTCTTCCTCTCCCCTTACACTTGTGCATTTCATATACCGCAAAGTTACTATTCACTTAAATGCATAGGTTGTTTGCATAGAGAATTGGGCTTTTAGTAATTAAGTTTTATTGCTTCAATTTTTGAAAAGAAGCCCAATTGACCCCCCCCCCTCTTGGGCATTCGATCCTTACAATTGGTATCAGAGCAAGGTTGCTCATTGGATCATTCTAGCTTCACCGCTAGAGAGCTAAAATGGTTAAGAATGGGGGTTCGGTTCCTATCTTCGAGGGCAAGAGCTTTGCCTATTGGAAAGCACGCATGCGTGCTTATCTAGAGGCTATTGCTCCCAAGGTATGGGAAGCGACCCATGCGGGGTTTGGTGAGCATAATTATGTTGGTGATCAAGTCAAGTGGGATGCTAAAGCTAGAATTGCTATTTATGAATGCATTAGCCAAGATGTGTTTGCTAGGATTGCTAGCAAAGAAAAAGCATGTGAAATTTGGGCTTGCTTGATTGAAATTCATGAGGGTTCTTCTCGTGTCAAAGAACTAAAATATCATATGCTTAAAGCCAAATATGATGAGTTCAAAATGCTACCTCATGAAAATGTCAATGAATTGTTTTCTCGCTTGAATGTGCTTATTGAGGAAATTAATGCCCTTGACATTGCTTCTCTTGGCAAGGGACTCATCAACCGCAAGATTCTTATGCTCCTTCCTAGGCCAAAGTACAACACCATCAACTCCATGCTTCAAAAAGAATCTCTTGATCACATTGAAGTTTTGGAACTTATTGGAGAGATACACGCTCATGAGATGAGTGTGCTTGGAATGATGGAGGAATCATCTTCAACCACAATTGCTCTAAAGGCTTCCATCAAGAGAACAAATCTCAACAAAAAGAAAGTGGTTGAGCCTAGCCCAAGTGAAGAAGAGCAAGCGTCAAGTGAAGATGACGATGATGAGCTTGCATCAATGATGAGAAAGTTCTCTCGCTTGAACTCCAAGATTGCCAAGAAGGGATACACCTTTGATCCCAAAAAGAAAGCATTTCTACCAAAGAGAGATGACAACAATACTTGCTACAATTGTGGTGATCTAGGCCACATCTCCTATGATTGTCCAAAACCGGACAAAAGAAGAGAGAACCACAAGGGCAAGCATTGCAAGCTTGAAGATAGTGAAGATGATGAAGAAGAGGTCAAGCCCAAACCAAGATTCTTTGGGAAGAAGAAGCATGACAAAGGCAAGAAGGCAAAACTCTTCCGAAAGAAGAGAAAAGGACCACAAAAGGTATTCATGTGTGAGGCAAATGAATGGATCATCGACGAAGAATCAAGTGATGAAGAGAGTGAAACGGAAGAAGAAAGCTTGGCCAGCCTTGCCATTGCCAACAATGATGATTCACCTCTTCATCCACCTCCCATGTGCCTCATGGCTAAAGGTAACACCAAGGTATGTGATGATTCTAGCAATGATGAGCTTTCCCCCGATGATTTAACTTCATTAAGAAATGAATACCACACTATCATTAAGAGGGAAAAGAGTAAGGTCAAGGCTCTTGAAGAAACTTGTGCTAAGCTTGAGAGTGCTAACCTTGATTTGCTTGACAAGTATGAAAGCATACTTAAGGAGCATGACACGCTCAAATCTCATGTCAATCAAATTGAAGAGGATAAGGCTCAAATAAAGCTAGATCACCATGAGCTTGACTTAGCACACCAAGCACTCTTGGGAAAGCACAATGAGTTAATCCAAGAGCGTCAAGTACTTAACCTTGCTCATGAAGCTCTTGATCAAGAATTGAAAATATAAAGAAACAAACTCTTAATGATAAGGTATCCATTAATTCTCATGCCACTAATGTCTTGCATAAGTCTTTGCCTTTGAAAGAGAATGCTAGGGAGAAGGACTTGTTGGAAGAAATTGAAAGTCTCCGCACTAGTGTGGCAAGACTATCTAAAGGAGAAGTCAAGCACAAGGAAATCCTCTTCCAACAAGCAAAGGCCTTCAACACGAGAGGACTTGGATCCTTCCCGGTGCCTAACAAAGGAAAGGTGCCCTCACCGCAGCTTAGAACAAGCTTCATCAAGGAAGTTGGTTCCTATTGCCAACATTGTGAGGTCACCGGTCACCATACAAGGGAGTGTCCTCTTCCTAATCGGCCTTCTCCAAAATTGCCTACTAACTACAAGTCTACTTTTAATGATCATTATTATCTCTTGAGTAAAGTAGATGGCAAGGTGAAGGCAAGGTTCATTGACAAGGACATAAAGGGCATGAAGGGGAAGCTCCCCAAGCAACTTTGGGTCCCAAAAACACTTGTATCACACATACAAGGACCTAAGTTGACTTGGGTGCCAAAAATAAAAAATTTAATTCATGTGTGTAGGTGAACTACAAAGCCGGTGGAAAGCATTGGGTACTCGATAGCGGGTGCACTCAACACATGACCGGCAATGATGGTATGTTCACCTCCATAGAGGACCCCGACAATCATGAACAAGTCACCTTTGGTGATAATTCTAAGGGGAAGGTAATTCGGTTGGGTAAGATTGTATTTTTCACATGGTTTATTTATTTATGTTGTATGTTTCAATTTGCTTTCAATTGCACAAATTTTGTGATCTTGGGCTAACGTGCACTCTTAGCAAGAATGATGTTGTTGTGACAAGCCTAAAGTTGAGGAGAGTCATGATCAAGGGGGAGCTTCAAGTTCCAACATCTACACATCGACGGAGAATTATTCATTTGTCAAATTTATGTCGATGATATTATTTTTGGTTCAACTAACGAAGCTCTTAGCCATGAGTTTGGCAAAATGATGTCTAGGGAATTCGAGATGTTGATGATTGGAGAGCTCAACTTCTTCCTTGGATTTCAAATCAAGCAACTTCGAGAGGGGACCTTCATCTATCAAGAAAAGTATACCAAGGACCTCTTGAAGAAATTTGAGATGGGAGATTGTAGCTCAAGAAGTACTCCAATGGCAACAAATTGACATCTCGACACGGATAAGGATGGTAAACCTATTGACCAATCTAATTACCGTTCTATGATTGGTTCATTGCTTTATCTTACCGCATCTAGGCCTGATATCATGTTTAGTGTATGCTTGTGTGCTCGCTTTCAAGCGGCACCTAAAGAATCGCATCGGAAGGCCGTCTTTAGGATACTTCGGTATCTCAAGCATACCCCTAGTGTAGGCTTGTGGTACCCTAAAGGTGCAAAATTCCATCTCTTGGGTTACTCGGATTCGGACTTTGTCGGATGCCGTGTGGATCGCAAGAGTACCTCCGGTGGGTGCCACTTGCTTGGGCGTTCCCTAGTATCTTGGTCAAGCAAGAAGCAAAATTATGTTGCTTTGTCCACGGCGGAAGCGGAATACATAGCGGTCGGTGCATGTTGTGCCCAAATTCTTTATATGAAGCAAACCCTTTTGGACTTTGGTATTAAACTTGGTTGTGTGCCTCTCCTTTGTGACAATGAAAGTGTGGTTAAGATAGCTAAAAACCCCGTTCAACACTCCCACACTAAGCACATTGATATTCGCCATCATTTCTTAAGGGACCATGAAGCTAAGGGAGACATCTCCTTGCAAGGTGTTAGTTCCTAAGAACAATTGGCGGATATCTTCACTAAACCACTTGATGAGAAAACTTTTTCTAGCCTAAGAAGTGAATTAAATGTGCTAGATGCATCGAACGTCATGTAAGTTGCCATGATCATGTAAAAATGCATCTCATATAGGTCTTGTCTAACTTTCAAAGGATAGGGGTGAGCAAGGGTTAGCTTGGGATGGAGGTTCCTTTGGGTTTCCCCAAGACTTGGAGAGTGGCTCTCCCTGAAGAAGCCTTTAAAAGGTTCAAATTTGGCAAGATAGATTTAATTTATGTCTTGATGATGCCTGCCATATAGACTTGCACTCACGTTTAATTTCTTGCATTATAAATTGTTTGGCATTGCATACGGTAGATTGTCACAAAGGGGAACCCACTTCATGAGAAAGAGACTTGTTTGAAATGCAATATCTCAACTCATATGATGTGGAAAGAACAAAATGTTAGGTGCGTTAATGCCTAAAGGAACATGCTTTAAAGAGATAGAAGTATTCATCCTCTAGCTCACAAAGCATGGGCCTTACATTTTATTTGGATAATTTCTTCCCTATTTTCTTCGGTGTTTTATTTGCTTTAGGGCTTAGCCAAGTTATTAGCAACTAGTCTTTTTTGAGGGGTAAGGGGTTGCCCAAAAAGTCCTAAGACATGTGTTTCTCCGTGTTTGTTTGTTTGAGTCAAAGGACATATATGGGATGTTGCTATTTTGTAGTCATCAGATTATCCGATGATTAGGCTAGAAGCTCATCGGATCAGTTTGTGTTCAAGTGTCAAGGGTCAACTCAGTCAGAAAGTCAAATCAACCGACGAGTTGATTCTGGGAAACATCGGTGCATCCGATGTTCACACTTCTGGAGTTGTGCCAAATTCAACCGATGATAAACTTTTCCACGTTAGATCATCTGGTGTCAACGGCACTTTTGGAATACCCTTACTGTATCATTCGACCGACGCAGCCCTCATCTAACGTCGGTTCATCCGATATTAAAATTTGAGTTAGGGTTTGGGCCCCACCTTTTTAGCGTGTGCCTTCACTCCCTTTTCTCTCTCCCCGACTCCGCCGCTCAGAGCCCGACACCTCACCTCCATTGCCGCCGCTCCGCGCCTCCGGCTGCCGCCACCCTCCGGCCACCGCCGCCCTCCGGTCGCCGCCGCTCAGCGCCGCCGCCTTCCCACGCAGCGCCGCTGCCTCCCCAAGCAGCACCACCGCCTCCCCAAGCAGCACCGCCGCCGCCGCACCATTGCCGCCATCCCACGCCGTCCTAGGCGCCGCACCACCGCCCTCTGGGTTGCCGTGGTGCCCTCCTTTCGGTCGTTGTGCTTCGCCGTTAGGGTTCCCCGACAATGACAATCTTTGTGCCACCATCCCGTCCGCCCGAGCTCGTGTCCTGCGACCCCGTCTTCATCATCGTCATGGGTCGTGACAAGAAGGGAAAGGGTAAGGCTATTGAGGAGCCGGCCACAAAAAAGCAGAAGTTGTCGAAGGAGGCGAAGAAAGCTTTGATGGTCGCTCGCACCGCTGAGGAGCGAGAGCATGGCCGAGGAGGATCGTTGAGGATCCACGAGGCCCGACAGAGGCAGCCTCCCGTGCTAGAGGAGTCAGAGGAAGAAGAGGAGCCCGAAGTGCCGCTTGTTCGCCGGTGCTCAGCCAGGACCCGTGGAGGTCATCCAGCTGCAGCCCCGAGACCAAGACCGTCAGCAACTAACCTTCAAGAGGACAGGGCGGCCAAGAGATCCGTCTATGAGATGGACACCTGCGTCCGTGTTGGTGATGGTGTTCGCCTGACCGATTATAGGAATATGAAGGCTAAGCAACTCAGGAAGCTCAGGTGGAGCATTTTACTTGAGGAGTGGTTCCCGCAGCCCAGAGAGGCACTTGTGGACGGTCGCTTTTGGACCCTGACACAGGCGTCGCTGTACAAGACTTACAGATGTCGGGGCCATAAGATATTCCAGAATAATTTCCTGGATTGGGATCAGCTTGCACTTGCAGCTGAGATAGAGATATGCCCTTACTTTGAGAGGTATAGAGGGCTAGTAGAGCTGATGTCTTACAAGAGGAGTGCCTACGTGGAGGACTGGTTCCGAGTATTCTATGCCACACTCTACGTCTCTGAGGGACGCAGATCCATTGACTTCATGTTTATGGGCTAGCATCACCACCTGACCAGGCAGACTTTGGGACAGCTGCTAGGCGTGGATCTTCATGACACATGCCTACACGAGAGAGTGTATGGACTGGCTGACCCACCGAGGAGACCACTCACTGGAGGTGTGGCACCACCACTTGAGGAGATACGCTCACTGTTCGCTCGGCCTTTCTCTCCAGACCAGCCGAGGGTACCGACACTACTCACTCCAGCTGCGCGCACTGTGCACCTTGCCTTGCGTCGCACACTTTTGTCAAGGTCCGGATACCTTGAGGGGTTCACCAGCTTGCAGCAGACTCTCCTGTTCTATGTTATGAACGGGATGGAGTTTGACATTGTGGACATCCTAATCTGTGAGATGGAGGACGTCATCACTGATGAAGTCGGGATGATGAGGCAGCTTGTGTTTGGTCACTGGATCAGCTACTTGCTCTACATGGTAGCTCCAGAGGGGTACGCCATGCGTGACAATCTCACCGACGAGAGCGTCACACGGTTTGGCCACTACCGTGCTCCAGCTCCCTGAGACCGCCGCCTTGGCCGTCCTGTTGAGCGTTAGGTCCGTGCCCGTCTCTCAGAGGAAGACTGGTCAGACCTGGAGAAGGAAGATGAGAGAATAGCACAAGCAGAGGCTCAGGGTGAGGATCTACAACATATTTGGTCCGAGAGTGACACCAGCGACAGTGTCGAGGAGTACTTCCCACCTCCTCCCTCACCCAGGCAGCACGACACGGAGGCTGGAGGCTCGACTGTGACACCTCCTACTCCACCTCCCGTGTCAGAGGCACAGGTCTCTCAGCCATCTGAGCTTACCTCCCTACTTCAGCAGATGGTTGAGCAGCAGCGCCTGGACCGGCTTGTAGCTGAGCAAGCCCGAGCTGAGCAGGCTGCGCGTCTCTTGGAGCTCCAGCAGCAGCAACAGGAGATGCAGCGACAGATAGCCCGTGAGAGGCGAGAGGACACTGACAGGCTGATTGGGCTGATTGATCAGATGCACCAGTGCTCTCTCGACCAACAGCAGCAGACGCAACAGGTGATGATGGGCATCCTGGGGTTGATCACCAACCTCTACCGACAAATCGGGATTGCCCTGCTGTCGCAGCTTCCAGGCCTTGCTCCAGGTCCGCCTGTCCTGGCACCAGCTTCAGCACCAATGCCGACCACGCCGATCTCGACGATCAGCATGTCACCTCTGCTAGCTCCAGGTGCTCCTATCCACTCTCCCTTGTCGGCTACGACGCTTTTCCAGCAGACGCCGGCATCTGTTGTCAATGCCCCTCTTCCTGCAGTCCAGTCTGAGCTGGCACTGACAGCGGCTCCTGCAGCACCCATCACCTCTACTCCAGCTTCGGCAGCAACAGGCAACAGCTCCGACGACAGCACCCCCGACGGTGACCAGTTCGTCATCGCCCCGAGCGCTCAGGGTCCTTAGGCACTCGGCTTCCTTTTTGGTGTCTTGATGCCAAAGGGGGAGAAGAGTTAGGGGAGGATAGCTTAGTCTCAGGGGGAGTCCTAGCTGTAGGGGGAGTCTATCTTTTTGGAAGTTCTTTTGTAATTTGGAGTTTTGCTACTCTTTTGCTATTCATTGAGTATTCGTGTGCCACTTAATTCTCTTGAGTTATTGATCGATTGAGCTTTCGAGTTATTGATCATTTTTGAGCCTTCAAGTTTAAGTGTGCTAAATCTTGTACTTATTGCATATCCTTTTGAGTATCATATTCTCAAATTCATTACTATTATGCTTTACTTGTTGTGTTGTCATCAATCATCAAAAAGGAGGAGATTGAAAGCATCTAGGCCCCATGAGGTATGGTCTCGGTGATTAATGACACCCATTGGATTTTACTAATAAATTTGTGGATGCAAGGTCTCCCATATCACTCATCACAATCAAATGAAATCTATATGAATATCATCTACTGCTCATTGTATATAATTGGAGACCCCTAAACAATCATTCTATGAGGTCAATTGACTTTTATGAAGATTAGAAGTAAAAGCTCATATGTCAAAATTATTCAACCAAAATTGACAGCACTCAATGCTTGATAATCATCAGAAGAATGTTTCCAACCAATGCCTAAGAGGTCAATCGAGCAAATTCCAAAAGAATCACTTAGAACAACTCGAAGAAAATAGAATCAACTCACTGGATCAACCGATGTTTCCAGAAAACAATACATCAGTCGAGTTGGTTCAGCAGAAGAAGAAGACCTCAGAACTAAGTACTCACCGAATCATCCGATGATGAAGGGCATGTTACATCGGTCCATCAGTACAGTAAGCAATCTTCGTGGACCAAGTGTAACACCGGACCATCCGATGTACAACTATAAACACATCGGTTAATCACTCCAGTAAGAATTAATTCTGAACAAATTCTGGATGAAGTGCCACCGGATCATCCGATGAGAAGGAAAGTGAAACATCGGTCTAACAACGGTCATATCTGACACAGTGACATCAACTAATTTGGATTCGATCGATGATAACTGAAGGGAGAATATCGGATCATCCGGTGTTCGCAGAACAATGATGTCAGCCTACTTTTCCAACGGCTATTTCATGGTGGCTGGCTATTTATACCCCTTCAACCAGTCTATTCGACATGACTTGAAGCCCAGACTTACTCTACATGTTACCAAGCATTCAAGGCATTAAGCTACCACTTCCATATCTTTTTCACCACTTGTACACCAAGAGATAGGCTAGAACTAACTAGAGATAGTGCTTGTGTGCCTCCATTCTTGGTGATTGGAGTCTCTAGTGTAGTGAGAGCTGTAAGGGAGTGTCCCTTAGTGATTGTATTGGAGAGAGCCTTTCGGAGCTTGCCAAGACAATTGTGGAAGCCCAGAGGATCCAACTTGTACAAGGCTTGAGCTCCACCTTGCCGAGGTTGGCAAACGGAGAAGCATAGTGAAGAACCCTGATCTCGTTGACTTGGGAGTGGCTATACCCTTTGGTGGGTGCCACAACGTGGATGTAGGAAGATCTTGACGATCTTGCCGAACCACGGGATAAAACCTCGTGTCTTTGTGTCTCCTCAGGAGTTTGCGCTTTCTTCCTCTCCCCTTACACTTGTGCATTTCATATACCGCAAAGTTACTATTCACTTGAATGCATAGGTTGTTTGCATAGGGAATTGAGCTTTTAGTAATTAAGTTTTATTGCTTCAATTTTTGAAAAGAAGCCCAATTCACCCCCCTCTTGGGCATTCGATTCTTACAATTGGTATCAGAGCAAGGTTGCTCATTGTATCATTCTATCTTCACTGCTACAGAGCTAAAATGGTTAAGAATGGGGGTTCGGTTCCTATCTTCGAGGGTAAGAACTTTGCCTATTGGAAAACACGCATGCGTGATTATCTAGAGGCTATTGCTCCCGAGGTATGGTAAGCGACCCATGCGGGGTTTGGTGAGCATAATTATGTTGGTGATCAAGTCAAGTGGGATGCTAAAGCTAGAAATGCTATTTATGAATGCATTAGCCAAGATGTGTTTGCTAGGATTGCTAGCAAAGAAAAAGCATGTGAAATTTGGGCTTGCTTGATTGAAATTCATGAGGGTTCTTCTCGTGTCAAAGAACTAAAATATCATATGCTTAAAGCCAAATATGATGAGTTCAAAATGCTACCTCATGAAAATGTCAATAAAATGCTTTCTCGCTTGAATGTGCTTATTGAGGAAATTAATGCTCTTGACATTGCTTCTCTTGGCAAGGGACTCATCAACCGCAAGATTCTTATGCTCCTTCCTAAGCCAAAGTACAAAATCATCAACTCTATGCTTCAAAAAGAATCTCCTGATCACATTGAAGTTTCAGAACTTATTGGAGAGATTCACGCTCATGAGATGAGTGTGCTTGGGATGATGGAGGAATCATCTTCAACCACAATTGCTCTAAATGCTTCCATCAAGAGAACAAATCTCAACAAAAAGAAAGTGGTTGATCCTAGCCCAAGTGAAGAAGAGCAAGCATCAAGTGAAGATGACAATGATGAGCTTGCATCAATGATGAGAAAGTTCTCTCGCTTGAACTCCAAGATTGACAAGAAGGGATACACCTTTAATCCCAAAAAGAAAGCATTTCTACCAAAGAGAGATGACAACAAGACTTGCTACAATTGTGGTGATCTAGGCCACATTTTCTATGATTGTCCAAAACCGGACAAAAGAAGAGAGAACCACAAGGGCAAGCATCGCAAGCTTGAAGATAGTGAATATGATGAAGAAGAGGTCAAGCCCAAACCAAGATTCTTTGGGAAGAAGAATCATGACAAAGGCAAGAAGGAAAAACTCTTCCCAAAGAAGAGAAAAGGACCACAAAAGGTATTCATGTGTGAGGCAAATGAATGGATCACCGACGAAGAATCAAGTGATGAAGAGAGTGACATGGAAGAAGAAAGCTTGGCCAGCCTTGCCATTGCCAACAATTGAAAGTGCATCTAGGACTCCCTTGTGGGTTTTGGATGATTTATGACAAGCAATTGAGATCCTAACCTCTTTGTTGAGATGAATGCAGGCCTATAATAGAAAAATGAGCAAAATACCAAAAAGAAGGGATGAAGAGGAGCAAAGTGGAAATGAGCTCAAGGAAAAAGAGTAGTAGATTATTGTGTATGGAGTGTGTTAAGGAAACACACCCCAAGAGCTCAATCATAATTAAACACACACATTGCACAAATTTTCACAGGATCGGACTAGTCCGATCACAACCGGACTAGTCCGATAACCTTTCTGCACCAGATCGGACAAGTCCGATATCTGTCGGACTAGTCCGATATATTTCTGACTAGAATCGGACTAGTCCTCCCCAGTGCGGACTAGTCTTCAGAACACTACACAAGTCACACAAAATCGGACAAGTCCATTATCAACTGGACTAATCCGATATTCTTTCTGATCCACTTCGGACAAGTCCGATATTCACACGGACTAGTCCGAAAAACCCACTGATCTAAATCGGACAAGTCCTCCAAGTGCGGACTTGTCATCCAACAGACTTAGGGTTTCACATGTCCGGACAAGTCCGATGGACATCGGACTAGTCCGAATATTTCCAGTAGCGAAATCGAACAAGTCCGTTTTCAGCGGGACTAGTCCGATATTTTGGGACACTTAGTGTTTGCGACACACAGCACACCGGACTAGTCCGGTGACCACCACGGACTAGTCCGAACTTTCTGAACCCTAACGGTAACTTTTAGAAACCCCATATAAATAGAGGTGCACGGCCCAATTTCACACTCTCTCGAACCCTAGCGCCGTCACACCTCCCAAGAGCCTCAAAAATGACATCTCTCCACGAAATTAAGTGCAACATCGATCAATTCCTTGAGGATTCACTCTAGATCATTGGAGAGACACCTGCAACATCACATTGAGCTCTTGGTTTGATTCTCTAACACACTCATGCGTTTCAATTGTAACTTTTGAGTGTGTTTTCGGTGGCATTGCGTTTTGTAATCTAAGGGGGCTCTCAACGTGTGAGAACGCCCCTTGAATTCGGTTATTCACCCCTTTGTGATTAGTGGAAGAGGATTGGCCTTCGTGGTGATCCAACGAGGGTAGGGTTGGAGAAGACCCGGTCCTTTTGTGGACTCCTCAACGTGGACGTAGGTTGCCTTCGTGGTAGCCGAACCACGGGATAAATCGTTGTGTCTTGTTTTAGTGTTCATCATTCTAATTAATCAGCTCAATCTAGGGTTTCATACACATTGTTCATCTTATGTTAAATTGTTGAACATAAGACTTAATTGTGATATAATCCAGCATATAACTGTTAAACTGTTGTTTGATTCTATATTTCCGTTGTACACATAAAAGAATCAAACCAATCGATCAAGTTTTATCAACTTAGTCCGTGAACACCGGACTAGTCCGCACTTTACCGAACTAGTCCGATATCTCTGGTATTGAACTGGTTGTTGAGTGTTGTAGGATCCGACAATTTTCAAAAAGGCCTATTCACCCCCCTCTAGGCCTACATTCAATTGGTATCAGAGCAGGTTCTTCAAGAAAGAGTCTAATCACTCGAAAAGATCATGTCGGACATGAAGGACGTCCACAAAATCAACAACCAAGAGGAGGTTAACAACGACAAGACCCAAAAAGTGGAGAAGTACTTCGAAGCCATTCAGGACTTCGAGAATGATGATGAGGAGACGCTGGAGCTAAAGGCACTCCTCAGAAAGAAGGCACTTTCCAAAGGGAAAGCGAAAGTTGAAGAGAAGAAGAAGGGGAGTAGTCACACCGACTACTCCCGATATCCTTTTAACTATGATCGTCTAAATTCCAATAACAACCATTACTTATCTATCGCACTTGGAAAAGCCCCACACTTCGATGGAAGTGATTACTCAATGTGGAGGCAGAATATGAAGATGCATTTGATTTCCCTAAATCCAAGTCTATGACATGTTGTATGCACATGGATAGATATTCCGGATGATGACGAAGAGCTCACCCCAAGCCAAGAGAAGGCCATTCATAGAAACGCTCAAGCCGCAGCTGTAATCACCTCCTCACTCAGTCGGGACGAGTTCATTAAGGTGGATGGACTCGAAATTGCTAAGGAGATATGGTATACTATGCAAACTGCACATGAAGGTGACCGACATGTGCGTGAAGCAAAGATTGAGATGATCGAAGATGAACTAGGAAGATTCGCAATTGAGGAAGACGAGTCACCCCAAGATATGTACAATCGATTGAGGACACTCGTTAACAAAGTTCGATCATATGGGAGCAAGAAGTGGAATGACCACGAGGTTGTAAAGCTCATCCTTAGAGCTTTTATGCCTCACAATGTCACGCTATGTTCCATGATTAGAGAAAGCCCCGGATACAAAAAGATGACTCCATATTAATTGCTTGGAAAAATTATCAACTTTGAGATGATGGAAAAACAAGCAAAGCACGTCAAGGAAATTGCCAACCTCACCTCGGCTAAGAAGAAAGGAGTTGCTTTAAAGTCCACCCTCAAGCCTCTATCCAAAGAAGCAAGAGAAGCACAACTAGAGGAAGACAGTGACGAAGAGAGCAGTGAGCTAGATGAAGAGGGCATGATATTATTAATGAAAAAGTTCAAGAGAATAATGAAGAAAAGACAAGGGACAAAATCAAGTGAAGGCAAGTACAAGGAAAGAACAAAGCCAAAGTTGAGACGGGCGTGCTATAATTGTGGTGAGTATAACCACTTTATAGTCGATTGCCCATATGAGGAGAACAAGAAGAAGACCAAAGAATACAAGCCTCAACCTAAGAAATTCTTCAAGAAGAAGAAACAAGCCGAACAAGCGCACATTGGGAAGGAGTGGGACTCAAACGATGAGTCCTCATCATCCGATGAAGAAGAGATGGCTAGCATAGCCATCGAGAGCACGTCCAAGAAATCTACACTCTTCCCTACACTCGATGCAAGGAAGGGAAATGGCACTTGCCTTATGGCAGAGGAAGGTAAACGCAAGGTAATCATCAAAACCCCTTCCGTACATTCCTACTCTAGTGATGATGAAATAGATAGTGATGATGAGGATATGATAAATGGACTAGATAGGAAAACTGCAACAAAAATGAAATTTTTACTTGATCAACTTGTTGAGAAGGAGAGGTTAATTCATCGTCAAGAGGACATGATTATCTCCCAAAAGGAGGAGTATGTCGAACTTGACAAACTCCTAGAGCTTGAAAAGGAGAAAAACAATTCACTAGAGCTTGAGTTAGCTTCAAGCAAGAAAGCTTGCTTGGAGTTAACTGACTCAAATGTTGCAATCAAGGACCAACTTGCTGACCTGATCAAGGTTAACAAGATCCTTGAAGTGCAAGTTGAGTCACTCAAGCTGAGTTAACCTTCCCCCTCTTCAAATTCACCTTCTCAACCCACTAAAACCGAGTTTGCTCATATGTGCACATGTAGTAAAACTGACACCAGTTGAAAGGGAAGTCAACCTCCACAAAGGATAAAAATCCTACCCAATGTGGCATATTTGACAAGGAGAAGATCAACTATGCACGTAGTGCATACTTGGTCCAAAGACCTCCAAATGTCAAATATGGCATTGGTTACTCTTATGATGAAAAGCAGCATGCTGGAAGTCATAAGAATAACAAGGGAATGATTTCTTTTTTGAAGGGAAGACCCTCTCAAACTGGTAAGTCGAAGAATAAAAACTTGAACTCACACGAATACCGAACTATTCCGGTTAGTGTTCAGACAAGTCCGGTCATCCAGACAAGTCCGGCCCCCCAGACTAGTCTGATTCATAAACAACAGCAACTATTATTCAAAACTTTTGATGCCTCCTATGTGTTAATGAGAAATAATCTTGGCAATGTCTGTGCTTATTATGTTGGGCCACGCCATGGGAACACAAAATCCCATGTGTGGGTGCCCAAATGTATTGTAACTAACCTCCAAGGACCCAATCAAGCTTGAGTACCTAAAACCAAAGCATAATTTGTTTTTGCAGGCCTATTCCTCCGGTGGATCCAAATGGGTGCTAGACAGTGGATGCACCAACCATATGACCGGATAAAGGGGGATGTTCGTGGAATATGAAGAGAATGAGTATCCAAACGAGGGCATCTACTTCGGAGATAATGGTCAAGGAAGGGTGCTCGGTACCGGTAAAATTGCAATATCCTCTGAACACACACTTTCTCATGTTTTACATGTTGAATCTTTAGATTATAACCTGCTGTCCATATCTCAACTATGTGATAAAGGTTATAATTGCTTGTTAACTAACGAGGGTGTGACCGTCTCTAGGAGGAGTGATGGTTCCATTGCATTCAAGGGTATGTTGAAGGGAAAGCTTTACCTTGTTGACTTCAACAAGGATAAAGCCAAACTCGACACATGCTTGATTGCAAAAACCAACATGGGTTGGCTGTGGCATAGACGGCTAGCGCATGTTGGTATGAGGAATCTTCAAAAACTCCTCAAGGGCGATCACATCCGCGGTTTGAAGGATGTTGTTTTTGAGAAAGATTGGCCTTGTAGCGCGTGCCAAGCCGGGAAGCAAGTTGGAGCACATCATCCCGCAAAGAACGTCATGACTACAACAAGACCGCTCGAACTACTTCACATGGACTTGTTTGGTCCAATTGCTTACATAAGCGTCAGCGGTAACAAATACAGTTTAGTTATCATTGATGATTTTTCTCGCTTCACTTGGGTTTTCTTTTTGCATGATAAGTCAGAAACACAAGGAACACTCAAGAAGTTCTTCAAGCGAGCTCAAAACGAATTTTCATTGACAATCAAGAGTATTCGAAGCGATAATGGCACGAAGTTCAAGAACATACAAGTGGAGGAGTACCTTGATGAAGAGGGCATCAAGCACGAATTTTCAGAGCCATACTCGCCACAACAAAACAGAGTTGCCGAAAGAAAGAACCGAACACCCATAGAGATGGCAAGAACAATGCTCGATGAGTACAAGACTTCGGATCGATTTTGGGCGGAAGCGATTAACACAGCTTGCCACGCCGCAAATCGACTTTATCTTCATCCACTACTCAAGAAGACTCCCTATGAGCTACTTACCGGTAACAAACCAAACATTTCATATTTTTGATTTTTCAGTTCTCCATGTTATATCCTGAACAAGAAGCCTAGGACTTCAAAGTTCGCTTTGAAGTCCGATGAAGGTTTCTTGCTTGGTTATGATTTGAACACTTACGTCTATTGTGTTTTCAACAAGGCCTCCGGACTTGTTGAAGTAGCACGTGATGTAGTGTTCGATGAGACTAATGGCTCCCAAAAGGAGCAAGTTGATCCATGTGAATTAGGTAAAGAAGAAGCTCCTTGTCAAGCATTGAAAAGAATGGCTCTAGGCGAAGTTCGACCACAAGAGCCACCTTCACACGTACATGAGGAAAATGAACCACAAGAGGAGACCATCAATCAAGGGGGAGCTTCAACACAAGATCAACCACAAGAGTAGGAAGATGATCATCAAGTCAATGAAGGCAACCACTTAGGGGGAGAAGCAGACAATCATGAAGACACAACTCCTCAATTGCCACACCCAAGAGTACACCAATGCGTCCAAAGGGATCACCCAATTGACAACATCATCGGTGACATCTAAAAGGGAGTAACCACTAGATCTCGCATAGCTAACTTTTGTGAGCATTATCCGTTTGTATCCTTTTTGGAACTACGTAGGATTGAGGATGGGTTGAAGGATCCGGACTGGGTGGTGGCAATGCAAGAAGAATTGAACAACTTCAAGCGGAACGAGGTGTGGAAACTTGTGGCAAGACCCAATGCAAACATCGTCGGCACCAAGTGGGCCTTCCGCAACAAACAAGACGAACATGGGGTGGTGACAAGGAACAAGGCACGGCTTGTGGCCAAAGGGTACTCACAAGTCGAAGGTTTGAATTTCGATGAGACTGTTGCTCCAGTAGCTAGGCTTGAATCTATTAGAATATTACTTGCATATGCTACTCATCACGATTTCAAGCTGTATCAAATGGATGTGAAAAGCGCCTTCCTCAACGGACCGATCAAGAAAGAGGTGTACGTGGAGCAACCACCCGGGTTTGAAGACGAAGAGTTCCCCAACCACGTATTCAAATTGCGTAAGGCTCTCTACGGCCTCAAAAAAGCTCCTAGAGCTTGGTATGAGTGTCTTAGAGATTTCTTAATTGAGAATGGTTTTAAAATTGGCAAAGTAGATTATACATTATTTACAAAGAATTTAGACAATGATCTCTTTATTTGTCAAATTTATGTTGATGATATAATCTTTGGGTCAACTAATCAATCTTTTTGTGAGGAATTTAGCAAAATCATGACCGACAGGTTTGAAATGTCAATGATGGGAGAATTAAAATACTTCTTGGGATCCCAAGTGCGGCAACAAAAGGAAGGAGCGTTCATAAGCCAAACCAAGTGCACGCAGGACATACTTAAGAAGTTTGGCATGGACAAGGCAAAGCCCATAAAGACCCCCATGGCAACAAATGTCCACTTGGATCTCAATGAAGATGGACCTAACGTCGACCAAAAGGTATATCGCTCCATGATTGGATCTCTACTCTATTTATGTGCATCTAGGCCAGATATTATGTTGAGTGTATGTTTGTGTGCAAGATTTCAAGCCAACCCTAAGGAATATCGCTTGACAGCCGTAAAAAGGATCTTGAGATATTTAGTTCATACACCCAAACTTGGTCTTTGGTACCCAAAAGGCTCAAAATTCAATCTCATTGGTTACTCCGACGCATATTATGCCGGGTGCAAAGTAGATAGAAAAAGCACCTCCGACACATGCCAATTCCTAGGGAGATCCTTAGTTTCTTGGTCCTCCAAGAAACAAAATTCCATTGCCCTATCCACAGTCGAAGCGGAGTATGTTGCAGCCGGGAGTTGTTGTGCACAACTCCTTTGGATGCGACAAACTCTAATGGATTACGGTTACAATATGAACCGTATTCCTCTCCTTTGTGACAATGAGAATGCCATTAAAATTGCCCACAATCCAGTTGAGCACTCTAGAACTAAACACATAGACATAAGACATCATTTTTTGAGAGACCATTCTATGAAAGGAGATATAACCATCTCACATGTCAACACCCAAAAGCAATTGGCCGACATATTCACCAAGACACTTGATGAAAAGCGTTTTTGCGAACTCCGAAATGAACTAAATATCCTTGATGCTTGGAGTGTGGTTTGAAAAGTTGCATACCTGTATGAATTCTTCAAAAATGTTGATTGAATTGTGAAAATCATCTCTCTTAATTTTTCTCGAAAAACTATGTCAATTACTCGATCTTGATGAATTATGATCATTGTTTGATTGTTGTATGCTTACTGGTCAAATTCATCAAGATTAATTGATTTTTTTGCCCCTCTATTCTCTATTTATGAACCTTCAAATATATATGAATGGGCTATGCAAATTTCTCCTGGTGACCACGGACTAGTCCGTGGTTACCCGGACTAGTCCGCCCATGCAGACTAGTCCGCTGAGTGCCGGTTAGGCCGGACTAGTCCGATAGACCACGGACTAGTCCGATATAGCTCTCTGGATGAGTTCGGACTAGTCGGTTATCTCCGGACTTGTCCGATTTTTCGTGTCCATAACCCTAGCGGCCACCAAACCCTAATTCCTCTCATCCCCACTCTTGCTCACGCACTCTCTCTCTTGCGCTCGAGCTCCCAAGGCGATTCCTTGCTCCCTCCATCAAAAAGGTCCACATTCTGGCAGAAATCAAGCTTGACCTCGTGCGGATTGAAGCTAGCGGACTTGTCCGGGCTCCAACTCCCTAATCTTCAAGCTTCAATCGATTTCTTTGGTAATTTTCTCCCAAACCCTAGAAATCTTGTTTTTCTCCATTGTTGATCGAATAGCCTAGCATCTTTCACTATATACATGCTTCCTTGATGTACTACGTGTATGCTAGACTTATAGTGCATTAGGAATCAGTTTTTGTCCAAACCGTTAGGTTTTTGAGGATGAACACCGGACTAGTCTGTGCCTGTGCACTGGACAAGTCCGATGTTTCTGAACCTAAAACCTAATTCCTCAATTCCTCAATGCAATTCCTTGCTATCTTTTCATACCTATGTCTTGTATCACTCATCATAATTCTTGCAAATCTTTCTCAGATCATGTCGAGCACAAACGATGAAATCTCCGACTTTGAGGCCGAGATGGACCACGAAGTGGTACCTCGAACCTTGACGGGTCTTGGCAAGAAGCGCCAAGAAAGACCCTCCGAGCCTGCTCCCTCCCCTCCTCAGGTTCGAAGGAAGGTGCTGGCAAAGAAGCCAGTTTCCAAGGCGGCTGCATCATCAAGTGCCCCTTGCCAAGCAAAGGGCAAGGGCAAAGGGATAGCAATGGGTCCAATTGGCCCTTTGAAGTTGCATGCTTCCAGGGAAGGGGTCCGGGACCCCACTGAAGAGAAATTCAATGGCAAGGGCAGTGAATCGGCGGCAAAATTCAAAAGCATCGACTGGTATGGCCGGCCGAAGCAAGCTACAGATGGAAGGTTCTGGTGCAACTTCCATGCTGACTTCTACAGATTGGTATACTTGCCAATGAAGACACCGGTGGTGCGCAGTTAGTGGATTGACTGGGCACACCTTGAGAGGAAGAGATCCTCCGCATTTGATGAAGTCATTGTGGCAGCTGAAAGACATGGCTTGAAGGACCTCTTTTCCTTCAAGTACAACTGGAATGATGAAGTGGTGGCTCAATTCTATGCCACCTGCCACTTTGAAAGCGATGTGGAAGAAAGAGTGACTTGGATGACTCATGGATCCAAGTACACTATCACATATGAGGAGTTTGCTAGGATGCTACATCTTGACACTTCCACCAATGATAATGTGGTCATCCACAATGTTGGTATCATCGACAAGGAGAGGATGAAGTTTCTCTATGAGCCCAACTCAAAGTTCATCCCTCCCTTCACGAAGAACATGAAGCCATTCTTTGTGGTGCTAAACAGGGTCTTGAGGAAGACCATTGCCCCTAAGGATGGGGATGCAGGGAGTGTACAAGGATACCTCCAGACCTTAATGAAGGTCATAATCAAAGGGAATAAGTTTGATGTGTTTGACTACATATGGAATGATATGGTCAACATCTCCAGCACCCCCAACAAGTCATGTGGCTATGCTCCCTATCTCATTTTTATGATTGAGAAAGTCACAGGGATTGAGTTTGTGAAGGATGTGGAGCATACTCCTTTGAGGCCTCTGAAGCCTCAACCAGTGAATGTCCAGGCTGCTCCCTCGCCGGCCTCCAGTCCCAAGGCACCGGCAAGATCAAGAGAAGGTGCTAGAGTTGTCCCTACTTCTAGGGAAGCCCCTCAACGAGGATCAGCTAGTGGGATCCTCAAGTATCTGGTTGCCATATTCTCCTCCTGCAAGAAGGCCGAAGTGAGGGCCCATAAACTCAACCAGAAGAGAAAGGAGGACATGAAGTACATAAAGGCCAATGTGAAGCAAATCTGCCAAAAGCTGGAGATCGACCCCATTGGATCTCCAGTGATTTCTGAGGAATCCGGCTCGGACTTCACTGAGCTCGGGTCCCTGAACCCCTCCGAGCTTGCCTACTTTGGCATTGGGGGCTCGAGTGGCTCCGCCTTTCCTCCTTCTCCTCCTCGTCAAGCTGAAGATGAAGAAGACGAAGACGACGACGAGAGGACCGACAGTGAAGAGTGAAGAACTTAGGACCCTCCTCTCCTTCTTTTTGGTGCCTTGATGCCAAAGGGGGAGAGATTGAGGGGGAGTCTTAGCTTTAGCTGCGGTAGGATGCGAGGAGAGAGAGCTCTTTTTATCTATCTTTGTGATTGTAATGATTTATCGTTGTTTCTAAGTTAACTTTGGTTCTGTGATGCAATGCTTACTTAATTTGAGAAGTATTTGTTAAAATCTGTAATTTTGCTCCTGGAATGACATATGTGCTTGGTTTTGGTTGATTAATGTAAGTTATGTCACTCTCAATGTCTTAATGTACTTAGTTATGCATCCCACCATAAAGAATGCACATATGGATAATTCTTTCACTGTTTGATATATTTTTGATTCATATGTGCATACTTTATGAAAATCTCAATTTTTGTCATATTTTGTGAAATCTCAATTGTTTGTCATCAATCACCAAAAAGGGGGAGATTGAAAGTGCATCTAGGACTCCCTTGTGGGTTTTGGATGATTTATGACAGGCAATTGGGATCCTAACCTCTTTGTTGAGATGAATGCAGGCCTATAATAGAAAAATAAGCAAAATACCAAAAAGAAGGGATGAAGAGGAGCAAAGTGGAAATGAGCTCAAGGAAAAAGAGTAGTAGATTATTGTGTATGGAGTGTGTTAAGGAAACACACCCCAAGAGCTCAATCATAATTAAACACACACATTGAACAAAGTTTCATAGGACCGGACTAGTCTGATCACAACCGGACTAGTCTGATAACCTTTCTGCACTAGATCGGACAAGTCCGATATCTGTCGGACTAGTCCGATATCTTTCTGACTAGAATCGGACTAGTCCTCCCCAGTGCGGACTAGTCCTCAAAACACTACACAAGTCACACAAAATCGGACAAGTCCGTTATCAATCGGACTAGTCCGATATTCTTTCTGATCCACTTCGGACAAGTCCAATATTCACACGGACTAGTCCGAAAAACCCACTGATCTAAATCGGACAAGTCCTCCAAGTGCGGACTTGTCATCCAACACACCTAGGGTTTCACATGTCCGGACAAGTCCGATGGACATCGGACTAGTCCGAAAATTTCCAGTAGCGAAATCGGACAAGTCCGTTTTCAGCCGGACTAGTCCGATATTTTGGGACACATAGGGTTTGCTACACACAGCACACCGGACTAGTCCGGTGACCACCACGGACTAGTCCGAACTTTTTGAACCCTAACGGTAACTTTTAGAAACCCCATATAAATAGAGGTGCATGGCCCAATTTCACACTCTCTCGAACCCTAGCGCCATCACACCTCCCAAGAGCCTCAAAAACGACATCTCTCCATGAAATTAAGTGCAACATCGATCAATCCCTTGAGGATTCACTCTAGATCATTGGAGAGACACCTGCAACATCACATTGAGCTCTGGTTTGATTCTCTAACACACTCCTGCGTTTCAATTGTAACTTTTGAGTGTGTTTTCGGTGGCATTGTGTTTTGTAATGTAAGGGAGCTCTCAACGTATGAGAACACCCCTTGAATTCAGTTATTCACCCCTTTGTGATTAGTGGAAGAGGATTGGCCTTCGTGGCGATCCAACGAGGGTAGGGTTGGAGAAGACCCGGTACTTTTGTGGACTCCTCAACGTGGACGTAGGTTGCCTTCGTGGTAGCCGAACCACGGGATAAATCGTTGTGTCTTGTTTTAGTGTTCATCATTCTAATTAATCAACTCAATCTAGGGTTTCATACACATTGTTCATCTTACGTTAAATTGTTGAACATAAGACTTAATTGTGATATAATCCAGCATATAACTGTTAAACTGTTGTTTGATTCTATATTTCCGTTGTACACATAAAAGAATCAAACCAATCAATCAAGTTTAATCAACTTAGTCCATGAACACCGGACTAGTCCGCACTTTACCAGACAAGTCCGATATATCTGGTATTGAACTGGTTGTTGAGTGTTGCAGGATCCGACAATTTTCAAAAAGGCCTATTCACCCCACCCTCTAGGCCTACATTCAACAATGATGATTCACCTCTTCATACACCTCCCATGTGCCTCATGGCTAAAGGTAACACCAAGGTATGTGATGATTCTAGCGATGACGAGCTTTCCCCCGATGATTTAACTTCATTAATAAATGAATACCACACTATCATTAAGAGGGAAAAGAGTAAGGTCAAGGCTCTTGAAGAAACTCGTGCTAAGATTGAGAGTGCTAACCTCGATTTGCTTGACAAGTATGAAAGCATACTTAAGGAGCATGACATGCTCAGATCTCATGTCAAGGAAATTGAAGAGGATAAGGCTCAAATCAAGCTAGATCACCATGAGCTTGACTTAGCACACCAAGCACTCTTGGGAAAGCACAATGAGTTAATCCAAGAGCGTCAAGTACTTAACATTGCTCATGAAGCTCTTGATCGAGAATTGAAAAATATAAAGAAACAAACTCTTAATGATAAGGTATCCATTAATTCTCATGCCACTAATGTCTTGCATAAGTCTTTGCCTTTGAAAGAGAATGCTAGGGAGAAGGACTTGTTGGAAGAAATTGAAAGTCTCCGCACTAGTGTGGCAAGACTATCTAAAGGAGAAGTCAAGCACAAGGAAATCCTCTTTCAACAAGCAAAGGACTTCAACAAGAGAGGACTTGGATCCTTCCCGGTGCCTAACAAAGGAAAGGTGCCCACACCGGAGCTTAGAACAAGTTTCATCAAGGAAGTTGGTTCCTATTGCCAACATTGTGAGGTCACCGGTCACCATACAAGGGAGTGTCCTCTTCCTAACCGGCCTTCTCCACAATTGCCTAATAACTACAAGTCTACTTTCAATGATCATTATTATCTCTTGAGTAAAGTAGATGGCAAGGTGAAGGCAAGGTTCATTGGCAAGGACATAAAGGGCATGAAGGGGAAGCTCCCCAAGCAACTTTGGGTCCCAAAAACACTTGTATCACACATACAAGGACCTAAGTTGGCTTGGGTGCCAAAAATCAAAAATTGAATTCATGTGTGTAGGTGAACTACAAAGCCGGTGGAAAGCATTGGGTACTCGATAGCGGGTGCACTCAACACATGACCGGCAACAGTGGTATGTTCACCTCCATAGAGGACCCCGACAATCATGAACAAGTCACCTTTGGTGATAATTCTAAGGGGAAGGTAATTCGGTTGGGTAAGATTGTATTTTCCACATGGTTTATTTATTTCAAATATGTTGTATGTTTCAATTTGCTTTCAATTGCAAAAATTTTGTGATCTTGGGCTAACGTGCACTTTTAGCAAGAATGATGTTGTTGTGACAAGCCTAAAGTTGAGGAGAGTTATGATCAATGGGGAGCTTCAAGTTCCAACATCTACACATTGATGGAGAATTATTCATTTGTCAAATTTATGTCGATGATACTATTTTTGGTTCAACTAACGAAGCTCTTAGCCATGAGTTTGGCAAAATGATGTCTAGGGAATTCGAGATGTTGATGATTGGAGAGCTCAACTTCTTCCTTGGATTTCAAATCAAGCAACTTCGAGAGGGGACCTTCATCTATCAAGAAAAGTATATCAATGACCTCTTGAAGAAATTTGAGATGGGAGATTGTAGCTCAAGAAGTACTCCAATGGCAACAAATTGACATCTCGACGTGGATAAGGACGGTAAACCTATTGACCAATCTAATTACCGTTCTATGATTGGTTCATTGTTTTATCTTACCGCATCTAGGCCTGATATCATGTTTAGTGTATGCTTGTGTTCTCACTTTCAAGCGGAACCTAAAGAATTGCATCGGAAGGTCGTCTTTAGGATACTTCGGTATCTCAAGCATACCCCTAGTGTAGGCTTGTGGTACCCTAAAGGTGCAAAATTCCCTCTCTTGGGTTACTCGGATTCGAACTTTGCCGGATGACGTGTGGATCGCAAGAGTACCTCCGGTGGGTGCCACTTGCTTGGGCATTCCCTGGTATCTTGGTCAAGCAAGAAGCAAAATTTCGTTGCTTTGTCCACGGCGGAAGCGGAATACATAGCGTTCGGTGCATGTTGTGCCCAAATTCTTTATATGAAGCAAACCCTTTTGAACTTTGGTATTAAACTTGGTTGTGTGCCTCTCCTTTGTGACAATGAAAGTGCGGTTAAGTAGCTAAAAACCCTGTTCAACACTCCCGCACTAAGCACATTGATATTCGCCATCATTTCTTAAGGGACCATGAAGCTAAGGGAGACATCTCCTTGCGAGGTGTTAGGTCCGAAGAACAATTGGCAGATATCTTCACTAAACCACTTGATGAGAAAACTTTTTCTAGACTAAGAAGTGAATTAAATGTGCTAGATGCATCGAACGTCATGTAAGTTGCCATGATCATGTAAGAATGCATCTCATATAGGTCTCGTCTAACTTTCAAAGGATAGGGGTGAGCAAGGGTTAGCTTGGGATGGAGGTTCCTTTGGGTTTCCCCAAGACTTGGAGAGTGGCTCTCCCTGAAGAAGCCTTTGAAAGGTTCAAATTTGGAAAGATAGATTTAATTTATGTCTTACATGATGCCTGCCATATAGACTTGCACTCACGTTTAATTTCTTGCATTATAAATTGTTTGGCATTGCATACGGTAGATTGTCACAAAGGGGAACCCACTTCATGAGAAAGAGACTTGTTTGAAATGCAATATCTCAACTCATATGATGTGGAAAGAACAAAATGTTAGGTGCGTTAATGCCTAAAGGAACATGCTTTAAAGAGATAGAAGTATTCATCCTCTAGCTCACAAAGCATGGGCCTTACATTTTATTTGGATAGTTTCTTCCCTATTTTCTTCGGTGTTCTATTTGCTTTAGGGCTTAGCCAAGTTATTGGCAACTAGTCTTTTTTGAGGGGTAAGGGGTTGCCCAAAAAGTCCTAAGACATGTGTTTCTCCGTGTTTGTTTGTTTGATTCAAAGGACACATATGGGATGTTGCTGTTTTGTAGTCATCGGATTATCCGATGATTAGGCCAGAAGCTCATCGGATCAGTTTGTGTTCAAGTGCCAAGGGTCAACTCAATAAGAAAGTCAAATCAACCGACGAGTTCATTCTGAGAAACATCGGTGCATCTGATGTTCACACTTCTGGAGTTGTGCCAAATTCAACCGATGATAAACTTTTCCACGTCGGATCATCCGGTGTCAATGGCACTTTTGGAATACCCTTGCTGTATCATTCGACCAACGCAACCCTCATCTAACGTCGGTTCATCCGATGTTAAAATTTGAGCTAGGGTTTGGGCCCCACCATTTTAGCGCGTGCCTTCACTCCCTTTTCTCTCTCCCCAACTCCGCCGCTCAAAGCCCGACGCCTCACCTCCGCTGCCGCCGCTCCGCGCCTCCAGCCACCGCCACCCTTCGGCCGCCGCCGCCCTCCGGTCACTGCCTCTCAGCGCCGCTGCCTTCCCACGCAGCGCCGCCGCCTCCCCAAGCAGCGCCGCCGCCTCCCCAGGCAACACCGCCGCCGCCGCACCACTGCCGCCGCCCCCACGCCGTCCTAGGCGCCGCACCACCGCCCTCTGCGCCGCCGTGGTTCCCTCCTTTCGGTCGCCGTGCTTCGACCTTAGGGTTCCCCGACCGCGACGATCTTTGTGCCGCCGTCCCGTCCGCCCGAGCTCGTGTCCTGCGACCCCGTCTTCATCGTCGTCATGGGTCGTGACAAGAAGGGAAAGGGCAAGGCTATTGAGGAGCCGACCGCCAAAATGCAGAAGTTGTCGAAGGAGGCGAAGAAAGCTTTGATAGCCGCTCGCGCCGCTGAGGAGCGAGAGCGTGGCCGAGGAGGATCGTTGAGGATCCGCGAGGCCCGACAGAGGCAGCCTCCCGTGCCAGAGGAGTCAGAGGAAGAAGAGGAGCCCGAAGTGCCGCTTGTTCGCCAGCGCTCAGCCATGACCTATGGAGGTCATCCAGCTGCAGCCCCGAGACCGAGACCGTCAACAGCTGACCTTCGAGAGGATAGGGCGGCCCAGAGAGCTGTCTATGAGATGGACACCAGCGTCCGTGTTGGTGAGGGTGTCCGCCTGACCGATTACAGGAAGATGAAGGCCAAGCAGTTCAGGAAGCTCAGGTGGAGCATTTTACTTGAGGAGTGGTTCCCGCAACCCAGAGAGGCACTTGTGGACAGTCGCTTTTGGACTCTGACACAGGCGTCGCTGTACGAGACTTACAAACGTCGGGGCCATAATCTCTTCCAGCATAATTTCCTGGATTGGGATCAGCTTGCACTTGCAGCCGAGACAGAGATACGCCCTTACTTTGAGAGGTATAGAGGGCTAGTGGAGCTGATGTCTTACGAGAGGAGTGCCTACGTGGAGGACTGGGTCCGAGTATTCTATGCCACACCCTACGTCTCTGAGGGCCGCAAATCCATTGACTTCATGTTTATGGGCTAGCATCACCACCTGACCAGGCAGACTTTGGGACAGCTGCTAGGCGTGGATCTTCACGACACATTCCTACACGAGAGAGTGTATGGACTGGCTGACCCACCGAGGAGACCACTCACTGGAGGTGTGGCACCACCACTTGAGGAGATACACTCATTGTTCGCTCAGCCTTTCTCTCCAGACCAGCTGAGGGTACCGACACTACTCACTCCAGCTGCACGCACTGTGCACCTTGCCTTGCGTCGCACAATTTTGCCGAGGTCTGGATACCTTGAGGGGTTCACCAGCTTGCAGCAGACTCTCCTGTTCTATGTTATGAACGGGATGGAGTTCGACATTGTGGACATCCTGATCTGTGAGATGGAGGACGTCATCACTGATGGAGTCGGGATGATGAGGCAGCTTGTGTTTGGTCACTTGATCAGCTACTTGCTCTACATGGTAGCTCCAGAGGGGTCCGTCGTGCGTGACAGTCCCATTGATGAGAGCGTCACACGGTTTGTCCACTACCGTGCTCCAGGTCCTGGAGACTGCCGCCTTGGCCGTCCAGTTGAGTGTCAGGTCCGTGCCCGTCTCTCAGAGGAAGACTGGTCAGACCTGGAGAAGGAAGAAGAGAGACTAGCACAGGCAGAGGCTCAGGGTGAGGATCTACAGCATATTTGGTCCGAGAGTGACACCAGCGACAGTGTCGAGGAGTACTTCCCACCTCCTCCCTCACCCAGGCAGCACGACGCGGAGGCTGGAGGCTCGACTGTGCCACCTCCTACTCCACCTCCCGTGTCAGAGGCACATGTCTCTCAGCCATATGAGCTTACCTCCCTACTTTAGCAGATGGTTGAGCAGCAGCGCCTGGACCGGCTTGCAGCTGAGCAGGCCCGAGCTGAGCAGGCTGCACGTCTCTTAGAGCTCCAGCAGCAGTAGCAGGAGATGCAGCGACAGATAGCCCATGAGAGGCGAGAGGACACTGACAGGCTGACTGGGCTGATTGATCAGATGCACCAGTGCTCTCTCGACCAGCAGCAGCAGACGCAGTAGGCGAAGATGGGCATCCTAGGGTTGATCACCAACCTCTACACGCAGACTGGGATTGCCCTGCCGTCGCAGCTTCCAGGCCTTGCTCCAGGTCCGCCTGTCCTGGCACCAGCTTCAGCACCAATGCCGACCACGCCGATCTCGACGATCAGCATGTCACCTCTGCTAGGTCCAGGTGCTCCTATCCACTCTCCCTTGCTGGCTACGACGCTTTTCCAGCAGACGCTGACATCTGTTGTCAGTGCCCCTCTTCCTGCAGTCCAGTCTGAGCAGGTACCGACAGCGGCTCCCGCAGCACCCGTCACCTCTACTCCAGCTTCGGCAGCAGCAGGCAGCAGCTCTGACGATAGCACCCCCGACGGTGACCAGTTCATCATCGCCCCGAGCGCTCAGGGTCCTTAGGCACTCAACTTCCTTTTTGGTGTCTTGATGCCAAAGGAGGAGAAGAGTCAGGGGGAGGATAGCTTAGTCTCAGGGGGAGTCCTAGCTGTAGGGGGAGTCTATCTTTTTGGGAGTTCTTTTGTAATTTGGAGTTTTGCTACTCTTTTGCTATTCATTGAGTATTCGTGTGCCACTTAATTCTTTTGAGTTATTGATCGATTGAGCTTTTGAGTTATTGATTGTTTTTGAGCCTTCAAGTTTAAGTGTGCTAAATCTTGTACTTATTGCATATCCTTTTGAATATCGTATTCTCAAATTCATTGCTATTATGCTTTACTTGTTGTGTTGTCATCAATCACCAAAAAGGGGAAGATTGAAAGCATATAGGCCCCATGAGGTATGGTTTCGGTGATTAATGACAACCATTGGATTTTACTAATAAATTTGTGCATGCAAGGCCTCCCATATCACTCATCACAATTAAATGAAATCTATATGAATATCATCTACTGCTTATTGTATATAATTGGAGACCCCTAATCAATCATTCTATGAGGTCAATTGACTTTTATGAAGATTAGAAGTAAAAGCTCATATGTCAAAATTATTCAACCAAAATTGACAGCACTCAATGCTTGATAATCATCAGAAGAATATTTCCAACCAATGCCTAAGAGGTCAATCGAGCAAATTCCAAAAGAATCACTTAGAACAACTCGAAGCAAACAAAATCAACTCACCGGATCAACCGATGTTTCCAGAAAACAATACATCGGTCGAGTTGGTTCAGCAGAAGAAGAAGACCTCCGAACTAAGTACTCACCGGATCATCCGATGATGAAGGGCATGTTACATCGGTCCATCAGTACAGTAAGCAATCTCCCTAGACCAAGTGTAACACCGGACCATCCGATGTACAACTATAAATACATCAGTTAATCACTCCAGTAAGCATTAATTCTGAACAAATTCTGGATGAAGTGCCACCGGATCATTCGATGAGAAGGAAAGTGAAACATCGGTCTAACAACGTTCATATCTAACATAGTGACATCAGCTAATTTGGATTCGACCGATGATAACTGAAGGGAGAACATCGGATCATCCGGTGTTCGCAGAACAGTGATGTCAGCCTACTTTTCCAACGGCTATTTCGTGGAGGCTGGCTATTTATACCCCTTCAACCTGTCTATTCGACATGACTTGAAGCCCAGACTTACTCTACACCTTACCAAGCATTCAAGGCATTGAGCTACCACTTCCATATCTTTTTCACCACTTGTACACTAAGAGATAGGCTAGAACTAACTAAAGATAGTGCTTGTGTGTCTCCATTCTTGGTGATTAGAGTCTCTAGTGTAGTGAGAGCTATAAGGGAGTGTCCCTTAGTGATTGTATTGGAGAGAGCCTTCCGGAGCTTGCCAAGACAATTGTGGAAGCCCGGATGATCCAAATTGTACAAGGCTTGAGCTCCACCTTGCCGAGGTTGGCAAACGGAGAAGTATAGTGAAGAACCCTGGTCTTGGTGACTTGGGAGTGGCTATACCCTTTGGTGGGTGCCACAACGTGGATGTAGGAAGATCTTGACGATCTTGTCGAATCATGGGATAAATCTCCGTGTCTTCGTGTCTCCTCGGGAGTTTGCGCTTTCTTCCTCTCCCCTTACACTTGTGCATTTCATATACCGCAATGTTACTATTCACTTGAATGCATAGGTTGTTTGCATAGGGAATTGGGCTTTTAGTAATTAAGTTTTATTGCTTTAATTTTTGAAAAGAATCCCAATTCACCCCCCCTCTTGGGCATTCGATCCTTACAACTATCCTTTTCAAACACAACATTCTTTAAACCACGGATGTGCTCGCCCTTAAGGAGTTTTTGTAAATTCCTCATCCCAACATGGGCTAGCCTTCTATGCTAAAGCCACCCCATGTTAGTTTTTTCAATCAAGCATGTATCAAGTTGGTCTTTATCCGCGGAGAAATCCACAAGATAGAGCTTTCCATTGAGTACACCCTTAAAGGCAATTGAGCCATTGCTCCTCCTTGTGACGATCACACCCTCATTAGTGAATAAATAGTTATAACCTTTGTCACATAGTTTTGATATGGACAAAAGGTTATAATCAAGTGAATCAACATGTAAAACATTTGAAAAAGTATGATTAGGGGATATAGCAATTTTACTGGTGCCAAGGATTTTTCCTTCGCTATTGTCCCCAAAATAGATTTCTTCACTTGGATCTTCATTTATCTCATACTCCACAAACATCTTCCTCTTTACAGTCATATGATTTGTGCACCCACTATCAAGAACCCACTTGGTTCCACCGGAGGAGTATGCCTACAAGAAAGATTTAAGCCTTAACTTTAGGTACCCAAGTGGTGTTGGGTCCTTTGATGTTAGTCAAGAGGCACTTGGGCACCCACACACAAGGTTTGGGACTTTTGCAGTGTGGCCCAACATACCTAGAATATTCCTTTCCGAACTTGTTCCTCAATAAAACATATGAAGCATCAAAATCATGGAACAATGGATGAGGTTCTTTCTTAGGCATTTTAGGTGTAGCAGCAATGTTCTTTCCTTTATTGTTGTATGAGCCTCATTTGACAAAAACAATCAAGTCTTTGCCATTCTTGAGAGTTTTGGCGTTTTGCCTCATCCCCCTAGAATAACCAAGACCATCCTTGACAAGGGGATGTCTTGTGTTGGTGTATGCACTACGTGCATATGCCACCTTCTCCTTGTCAAAGATGCCACCCTTGGGTGCTTGATTGGTTTGTGCCAACTTTAGCTCATCTTTAAGCTTTATGATTAAGTTTGAGCATTTACAAGGTTGAGATGCTTCAAATTTAATATTTGTGGAAGGTGAGCTTGTAGAGGAAGAAGGTACATTGACCTCGAGAGACTTCACTTGCATCTCAAGGATCTTGTTATCTTGTGTCAAACTAACAAGTTCATCCTTGAGCACAATTGTAGTGTTCTCAAGGTTTGAGCAAGTTTCCTTGCTCAAAGCGAGTTCACGCTCAAGTGCCTTGCTTCTTTCTCTTTCAAACTCCAAGAGCTCCTCAACCTCTTGACATCTCTCCTTTTGTTGGATGAGCATGTCCTCTTGACGGTTGATGAGTTCTTCCTTCTCAAATATCTCTTCCGTTAACAATCTCAATCTCTTCAAGGTACTTTTGCTCATGTCTTTAAGCATATGTTCATTTTCACTACTACTGTCAGAGTCATCATGAGAAGAAATTGAAGAAGAAGATTTAGATTTAACCTTCTTTCTTCCCTCCTTGGCCATGAGACATGTTGGCCTTGAAGTCTCCAAGTTGGGGAAGAGCTTGTTCTCCGTTGTTGTCTTCTTCATAGCAATAGTTGCTACCTTATCATCTTCATCGGAGGAGGATTCCTCATTTGAATCCCACTCCTTTCCAAGGTGGGCATGTCCGGATTGCTTCTTCTTCTTGAAGTACTTCTTCTCTTTGGACTTTCCCTCCTTCTTCTTCTTCTTGTTTTCTTCATGTGGAGAATCCACAATGAAGTGGCCATATTCTCCGCAATTGTAGCAAGCCCTTTTTGATCTTGTCTTGGGCTTGTCTTTGCTTCTCCTTTCATTTTGGTAGCCCCCCTCCTCCTTCTAAACATCCTCTTAAAGTTGTTGATGAAGAGAGCTTCTTCCTCATTGGTGTTGGGACTCTCTTCATCACTCTCTTCCTTTTCTTGTGATTTTGAGGATGTTGCTTTGAATGCAACATCCCTTTTCTTGGAAGAGGAAAACTTTTGTAGACCATTGTAGAACATCACTTCTTGCTCCATCATCTCATGGTTGATGATTCTCCCTAGCACTTCTTCGGGAGTCATCTTGTGAAAGCTCGAACTTTCACGAATTAGTGAGCAAAGAGTGACATTTCGAGGCATGGATGCTCGAATCATCCTCTTTACTACCTCGTGGTTGATCCACCGGGTGCTTCCATATGACGGACTCTTGTTGATGAGAGTCTTGAGGCAGTCATACATATCTTGGGGAGACTCACCCTCCATGATGGTGAATCTCCCAAGTTCTCCTTCGATCATCTTGATCTTTGCCTCCCTAATGACGCGGTTGCCTTCGTGCGCCGTCTTAAGGGTATCCCAAATCTCCTTGGCAACCTCCAACCCTTCAATGCGGTTGAACTCCTCACGAGTCAATGAGGAGGTAATCACTCCAACGGCTTGAGCATTGCGATGTAGAAGAATGGCTTGCTCCGGAGTGATGTTTTCCTCATTCTTCGGAAGATGAACACCTGTCATCACAATTTGCCACAAACTAGGGTTTAAGGAAATGAGATGCATCTTAATATTATGCTCATAGAGTAATCATTTCCATCAAATTGAGGAGGTTTGCCAATGGGAATAGACAAATAATGGTTGCTCGCGGTAAGTTGCTCATAATTATAAGGATACCGGGAGTAGTCTTGTGAACTACTCCCATTGTCGATGTTGACCGGAGCAATTTGCTTGATCTCCTTCTTGGGCACGTTGAGCTTCTCACGAAGTCGTGCCTTGAGCATCCGAACTTCTTCGTCGTCATGGATCATCTTGAAGAACATCGACATTCTTCGTCTTGGTGTCATCGACGACCACCTGAACTTCATTGTCACCCCTTCCGGCCATTATTTCTCCGAGTTGTTAGACTCTTGGGGAGAAGCCCGCTCTGATACCAATTGAAAGTCGCCTAGAGGGGGGTGAATAGGCACTAATACCTGAAATCACTTAATCAAATAAGATTAAATTCCTGTGGCCGGACTAGTCTGGTTCAGGGTCGGACTAGTCTGCTCAGCACAGGGTGGAAACCCTAAAACTTGATTTCTACAAGTTATTTGCGGAATTAAAGTTCACCAAAGAAATAAGAAATGTGTAGTGAACTTGTAAAACTCAGATTTCGAAATTTAAACACTTAGATTGCAAGTTTACGATAATGATCAAAGTGTAGGGCAATAAGAGCGAGATGAACCCTAATAGCAATACTAGTGATCATGAAAAGAGAAGACAAGTGAAGCGAGATTTATCCTGTGGTTCAGCTCCACGAAGAAGCCTACCTCCACATTGAGAAGTCCACACAAGGACCGAGTCTCACTTGACCCTTCTCTCACCAAGCCACCACGATGGTCGGCTTGGTTTCCAGTATATCAATGGGCAATCACTAAGTTTGATGGGGCTGCTCACAACTTGAGGCTCCCACAAAACAATACAATAAGGAGCACACGAAGCTCAACTCACACAAGCCACACAACAAAATGTGCAAGAGATCAAACTGAAGCCAAAGCGTGATGATCTTCCTTTACTCTCCTCCCCAAACTCTAATCTCTTCAAGATTTGCTCTTAGAGGGTTAGTAGGACGAGTAGAAGGCTTTGGAAGGCTCTAGAATGCTTGTGGCGGCGCTAGGGTTCAAGACTTGTTCAAATGAGTCCGGGGGTCCCCTTTTTATAGAGGTCTCGAACCCCTTTTGCTGACATCATCAAAGGGGAGGACAAGTCCGGCCGTATGTGACCACTGAGCTCTGGTCAGTTCCCGACGACTGCCACACTGAGCAACGATCGTCACGCTACCCGCCAAATTTCCAAATTCAAACGATCACTAGACAATGGACTAGTCCGCTCCAAAATGGACTAGTCCGAAGTAGGACAGAACCTCTTGGTCCGTCCCAAAACGGACTCTTCTGGGTTGGCCCGGACTAGTCCGACCACATGGGTGGACTAGTCCGGCCCTCTAGGGTTTCTCTCGGTCTATCACACTAAGTATCAAACGGACTAGTCTATACCCAAATAGACAAGTCCGAACTATTCTAGAGAGCTTTGGTCCATCCAAAAACGGACAAGTCTGGACTTCTCGAACTTAGCTCCAAATTCACTCAGATTCACTCCAGAGACGTTTGGTCTGTCTCAAAACGGACTTGTCTGCCATGGTCAGACTAGTCCGGCCTCCTAGGGTTTTTCTCATTTTAGGCTTCTCACTTAGGTTTTTCTCTAAACCACCACTTTGAGCCCCTTTGTATGATCTCAATGCATATGATACAACCACTCTCTCATATGATACGGCTCACATAAACTCAACACCATAGAAACTCTAATTTCTATGCTTGAGTCTTTGACGCCCGTTTTCTCCTTTTCCTTTTTGAGGGTATTCATCTCATTTCAATCCTTGTACTTGTGCTTAAGATCACTTTAGCTCATTAGCCTCTTAATTGTCATCATCAATCATCCAAAACCTACAGGGATGCCTAGATGCACTTTCATAAACTTATCTCACGTTTAATTTTGTAGATCCATTTATAGCCTAATGTTTTGGCTCCATTAGAAATCTCAACTGAATTCCAGACTTTATTTGCTCCCATAGACCTTATTTCACCTTCTATGGTTTTACGCCATTCAGATGATTGAGGACTTCTCATAGCTTCTTCAAATGTGGTGGGATCACCCTCCATTTGAATTGCCTCACTCAAATAGATCTCATAATCGTTAGGAATGACCGATTTTCTTTTTCGTTGAGATCTTCTTAATTGCACATTATACTCATTTGAGGTTGTTGTTGCTCTTCATTTTTAATGACAATGGGCTGAGAATGTTCATCATTTCTTAATAATTCCGTTGTCAATGGAGAACTAACAACAAGTGTTGAATCTTTACCAATAGGCACTGATAATTCAACAATAGTAGGTAATGAGAAATAAGGTTCTTGAATCATAGGAGTGGGTACATAAACCCGCATCTCTTCAAGATTAATTTTCCGTCTTACCGTACTCCCCCTGATCATGACATTCTCTAAAAAGACGACATGCCTTGTTTACACAAACTTAGTATATCGTTCTGGACAGTAGAAACAATATTCCTTATTCTTTTCTGCATAGCCAATAAAATGGCAACTTATTGTCTTAGCATACGACTTACCAATGTTTAGGTTAAACATTTTTGCGTTAGCAGAACAATCTCATATATGCATATAACTTAATGAGGGCTTACGTCCTCTACAACTCATATGATGTTTTAGTCACTAACTTACTAGGGATCCGATTTAGCACATGAATGACGGTTTTTAATGCCTCCATCTATAAGATAACCGGCAAATCTGATTGACTTAACATGGATCTTACCATATCCATTAGCGTACGATTACACCGTTCCGCTACTAATTTTACTGAGGCTCGCCCGATGTTGAAATACTGGACGACTATGCCATTTTCCTGTAGGAATAGAGCAAATGGTCCGGGAACTTGGTCATACGGGGTATGACGACCGTAGTACATACCACCACGATCAGATCTTACCACTTGTATCTTAGTATTGTGCTGATTTTCAACTTCAGCCTTAAATATCTTAAATTTATCCAACGCGTCAGAGCATTCTTTAATTGGATAAATATGTTCATAGCGAGAATAGTCATTCGTGAAGGTTATGAATGAATCAAAACCATCAACAGATACTACGACAAATGAATCACAAATGTCTGTATGGATTAATTCCAAATTCCTGCACTGCATATGACACCCTTTCTTAATTTTCTTAGTCTATGCATTCTTCTGAATCCGAAAAATCCAAATGAGAAAGAATCGATTGTGAAATCAATTGTCCAATTCTCCCCCTCAAAATATGGCCTAAGCAATAATGCCATAATTTTGAAGATATTTCGAAATCGATCCTCTTACTCTTACTCTGATGTGAGGAAAACTGATTGTCGCTTACAATACCATTTAAGGAAGCCTATGCATTCCTTTTGATGGTGACCTTTGTCTAAACAAAAGTGGCACTGATCTTTCTCTACTTTCACATCCTTACGTTAAGGATGGCTTTATCATAGTGAGAAGAACTATGATACTTAAAAGATTTGCTTAGAAGGAATTCTTCTTAGCCTTACTTTTTCCCTTCACGTAATTAATAACATCATTACCATGAAGGTACTTAATCCTCTCTTCCTCCTGAACACACATAGCCATGAGTTTTTTTATGTTCCATAGTTCAGGATGAGAGTCATAGTTGATGACAAATGTCTCAAATTCCTTTAGAAGTGAGGAAAAAATGAGATGCACAATGAACTCATCTTTAATCTCCAAATCTATAGGATTAAGTTTTGTTGCCATATTTGTCATCTTTAAAATGTGCTCCCGCACACCACCCCCATAATACTTTTCAGTGATAAGTCTCTTGATAAGAGTACTTGCTGTTGACTTAGAAGAACTAGTAAACTGATTCTTAATCTTTTGGAGGTACTTAGTGGCAGTCTCACATTCACGGATTGCTCCCCGAATAATTTCAGTAATAGTACCCTTAATAACCATCAAATATTACTTGTTTGATTTTTTCCACTTAACTTTGGCTATGTCACAAGCCAATAACTTATTAGTATAGTCCTTTGTCCCCACAACAAAGGCTTTCTGAGTTTCATCAATATTTCTTATTGGAGCCACTGACTCAACTGAATATGGAGTTGTGGGGGTCAAGTCTATCTCGGAGACTGGCAAAACAATCTCCAATTTTTCTCTCCATCCCCCATAATTGATTACATTGAGTGGATCATGAAAGCGATAAAACTCAGTGCTGAATTCTCATTAGAAGAAACTTCTTAATAAAAAACGAGATCATGAGTGAATGCATAGATATTAATCATAAGATAATGTTGAGTTTTATCTTCCACTTTGATTACTTGAACAAAACTCAACATTTGAGAATAACTGAAAAACAATATAGTAATTTATCTTTCGCTTTGGTTACTCGACCAAATTACTATGTTCTTAAAAGAGAATGTCATTAATGCCTTTCGCTTTGGTTACTCGATCAATAATGATATTAAAACTTAATATTGGAGAATAACTGAAATAAATAGTAATTTATCTTTTGCTTTGGTTACTCGACCAAATTACTATGCAATTAAAAATAAAATGTCATTAATGCCTTTCGCTTTGGTTACTCGGCCAATAATGACATAATATTGCTTAAACATATGACAATTCTATTTTCGCTTTGGTTACTCAATAAAATTCCATGCAACTTAAAATGACATAGCAGTTTATCTTTCGCTTTGGTTACTCGACTAAACTGCTATCACAATATAAACTTAATTCATAGCGAAAGCTTAATTAAATAAGCAAACTTAATTGTATAGCTCGGACTAGTCCGCACATGTCCAGACTAGTCCAAACTCTTACAGTATGGTTTTCGGACTAGTCCGGTCCATACACCGGACATGTCCAAACTTCCAACAGAACCATGACCGGACAAGTCAGGTTCATAGGACGGACAAGTCCGATATTATTCCAGAAACATTTGATCTGTTCTTTATTAAACTTTTTGAGTTTGGTTCATACTATTCATGACTAGTCCGGCCAACTTCGAAAAAGTTTCATAAAAAAAAACAGAAAATACTGAAATACACAAAAGGGAATCTTAATCTTACCGTCTTACAAAATCAACTTATTTTTCACCAATCCAAAGTGATTAATAGATTTTCAATCAGATGAAGGTGTCAAAACGCCCTGTTTCGAAAAATCTAACCACTTTATTGTGGCATACTAGACTAGTCCGACCCATAGACCGGACAAGTCCGAACCTTCAAACTTACAGTGGAAAACTTTGATCAAAACTCAATTCGAAATGATTAGTGGTCTACACGGTTCTAATACCATTGTTGGAATCAAAAGGTAGCCCAAATATCAAATAGCCACTAATTCATCTCAAATTACATATGAGAAATCTGAATACCAAATCAACATCAAGTGCTATCTCTCAAATAGCACAAGAATACTATTAATATCTTCTCCTCCATCTTTGTTGTTACTTGACGATGCGGCCATCGAGCCAACAATGCGAGGTCGCAAGAAAAATGACGACGAGAGACGTTTCCCCTTGTTCTTTTCTTGGTGTGTTGATCGGATTCTGAGAATTAAGAGAGTTCAAGTGTGTGTATGTGTATGCATAAGCCTTACTTGATCATACACTTGATCCTCTTCTTATATTTGACCAAGAGACACAAGAGAGGATCTCCCACCTGTTAGGAATGTTGTGTCCTTTCAATTAGAACACATGTCAATTTCGAGTTCAAATTGACAATTCCCGAACTGACCGGACTAGTCCGGTTACCCTTACTAGACAACATCGGACTAGTTCTGTAAGAGTCCGGACTAGTCCGATAGCCCTTACTGGACAGGAACCGAACTAGTCCGGTCTCACTACCGGACTTGTCCGGAACTTCTAATTGGTTTTACATCCGCGCGACCACGTGTGAAGTGTGCCAGCGTTGGTCGTTAATATACTCTAAAGTCTAATTAAAGTCACATTATACTCTATAACTAATTCTATATTTACTTTTACTCTCACAAAACATTCAGTATGTTATGTAGGCTTTACAGTGAATTTTATTGTAGACTTTACAACGTACCACCGCAGACAGTCTAAACAGGAGGCCGATACTATATCAGTTACACTGTAGCAGCATTGCCCGTCATTTTATACTATTCATGTGCACTGTAGCGTTTAGTCCATCTGTTGAAATCTGATCCGACTGCTGAAAATGGGGTTAATGCCAGCCACAGTACATTCTCTGGATTTTTGCGTTCCATTGCAGAAGATGTGAATCGGCCTTCTGTTCAGTGTTTCACACCTGGGTTTGGTGTGGGCGTGTGGCCTCCTGCAGGTCCGGTTGAATAGTGGCAGCAAGACAGACCAACGCAGAAATTGAGTCATTTATTTGCGAAGTTCAGTAATCTGAACGAGCCGGCAAGCACGTATTAGATTGTTGAATAGTGTAAATTTAAAAATAAATATTATAAAACTAGAAACAGAATAGTGTATAGAGTAATGTTTAGAATAACATGTACGGGTAGCCTTAATCTGGGAGTGGCTAATAGCTAGCTGCCATTAAAGTGACCTCCTGATTTGACGACCAATACGTTTGACGACCCACGTACAGGTTGGGCCAGATCCACAAGCCCAGGCGCAGTCTAATCCTCTGCTCTTCTATACAGCTGCCGCAGCAACGGCGTCCCGTTTCGTTCCTCGCCTCGTGCCCTCGTCCTCGTCGTCGTCCGAGTAGTTTGGTTGCCCCGCTCTGCGCTCCGCTGTCTCCGGCGACCCGGACCTCCGACTTCGTTCCCTCAGCTCTCCCCCGGCGAAGCCACCCGCTTCTCGCAATGGTACGTGACCCCATGTCCACCCGTCCTCCTCTCTTCGTCCTACGCCACGCGCCTTCGCAGCTCGTGCCGATTCTGATCTGCCCCCGGTCCATCGCTCGACGATGGCTTCGCGGAGATCCAGCCTCTTTATTTTTTTACGGCGTGCAATCTCGTTATCCCTCCCTCTCTATTGCGTGATCTGCCCGGGTCGGGGAGGCGGCCGCGATGGGATCCGCGGAATGCGGCGACTTCAATTGCGTGGTTTCCTTGACGTTAGGGTTCGACTTTCGCTGGTGCAGGAGACCTGCCCGAAGGTGAAGAATATCCTCTTGCTGGATTCGGAGGGGAAGCGCGTCGCCGTGAAGTACTACAGCGATGATTGGCCCACGCTCTCCGCGAAACTGGCATTCGAGAAGTCGGTCTTTACAAAGACTCAGAAAGCTAATGCTGGCACAGAGGGTAATTTCCGCCCCATTTTCTAATATAAGAGATGATGTGATTTGTATCTGATCACGATGCTACCGCATTAGTTTGATTTGATCTAACATATGTATTTGTTACCCTCCCGTGTGCGAAATCCTGGATCTGGAACAATTGATTTCTAAAGTTCATTCAATAAATTTTTAACAAAACAATAACTTGGGAGTAGGTTCTGTTTATGCCGATGCTGCTCTATAGAAGACTTAATATATGTGTTTGCAGATTGGCATGGTCAGTTAACAGATTCAATGAGTTCCAGACCAATCAGAAAACGAGTTTTCAAAATCCTTAAACTTCTAGATGTGACTGCCTGGAATTTCCTATTTGTCTATTTAAAACGTTCATATTCTACCTTTTTTTTTTCTGTTTAACAGCTGAGATTGTGATGTTTGATGGCCAAATTGTTGTGTACAAGTTCATCCAAGATCTGCATTTTTTTGTTACTGGAGGAGAAGAGGACAATGAGCTTATCTTGGCATCAGTTCTTCAGGGTTTCTCTGATGCTGTTGACCAACTTCTCAGGTTATGATCACTTCTAAAGTTTATCTTTTCACCCTCTATGTATTCCTTTTTTTTTCAAATGCTGATTGCACACGGAAGTGTTCCGAACCTCTGTTTTCAGGAACATTGTTGACAAAAGGACAGCACTCGAAAATTTGGATCTGATCCTATTGTGTATCGATGAAATTGTTGACGGAGGGTACATCTATATCTTTCTACTTGATATCAAGGCTTCTTGTTTCTTTTATTTTTGTAGAATGTTTTTCCTAAATTTTATGCTCATCTGTCCCGTCGTGTTCATGGCAATATCATCTTTTAAAGTGGATCCTAGCGAACGGCAACTGAATCTGCTAGGACCTGAAATGGTTGTATTTACAGGAGTTATCTTAAGTTAGGAAATCTGGATTATGTACCCCCTGGCTTCTTTCTGGGTGGAAAATTTCAATCCACGAGACGATGGCTTGGTGTACTACGAGTTAGACAAACATCCGATGGTATTTTTTTACTTTACAATGATACAAAGTGAAAAGGGGATAAACGGTCCAAAACTTTGATGGCAAGGAATTTGGTAGGCTGGACCATGGCCTCGGCTATTGCAACTCTACAACACAAACATTGTGGATTTGTGGTTCCATTAGTGTTTGAAATGCCAAAGTGATTCAATAATTCTGTGCAAAGCTTAGAGATACAAGTAATCGTGCAAATTGCTAGCAGCTTGTAACTAGGTTCTCCACTATACTCATCTTTTCTTGAATGGTTACAGGATTGTACTAGAAACTGAAGGAAGTGTAATAGCTGAAAAGGTGTCATCAGCTCATGGAATGGAAGGTGCCACATCATTAGCTGAGCAGGTAGGCTGCAGCTATTTATTTTTCAGCCGAAAGAAATTTGTTCCTTTAACTTGTTATATATTTCTGCATGCAGACTTTAGTTCAAGCCCTAACGACAGCAAGAGAGCACTTCGCCAAGTCTCTTCTCATGTGATGTTGTGCTTTGCTTTTGGGGTTGAGATTGACTATCGTCCCTTTTGTTATGTCTGAGGAGGGATAATGCATTGTTTTGAATAGCAATGACAAAATGAATTGTCTGAAACGTATGTATGTGTCGAATGATATACAGTGCGTACAACATTCTCTTGTTATCAATTTTGCATTTCTTGGTCTTGAAAGTTGTGTTGTGATTACTCCAGTTTGATTGGTTCAATTCTTGGTATTGTTATTATACCTTCTGCTGTTTGGTAATGGAAAACAGCAACTTGTGTAAATAAGAGACATGGTCTATCTTTTCTTTTAGAGTACCCGGGTCAAAGGCCCGGCCATGTATTAATATAAGAAAGACGTACACTGTTGGTTACAGGCCCTTAGAGCAGGGCGATCTGCACTGCTATCCGCTTGGTGCTGAGACCCCGGGCAGCCATACATTTACACGCCCTACTTCGTGTTTTTAGTCGTAAATGGTGTGCCTGAAAACAACCGGGTGGCGGTTTAGATTAGTAGTCCTACCCTGCGCTACCAGTCTGATGCATGGAACGCCAGCCAGCTCCCCGAGCTGCATGTCCTCTCTGACGCTTGAGACGAGTTGATCCATCGATTTTTGTCTTTAGCTTCAAAGATGCGCGTTCCGTCCTTTCAAATGACACAGCAGAGCAGAATTACCATGAACAAAACGCCTTCCGCTTCTGCCCTGTTAGCTCCTTCAGTGAGGTTACTGAACCAAGTCATCGTATCAGCTCCAGGGCACCACGCTGACGGACACATTCCGCAGCCTGGAACCAAATTGCATGCGTTATGTAGCATTCCGTGAACAAATGTACTGCCGTCGTCAAATTTCGATAGCAACGTAGGCAAAAGTACAAGTTATGTCACCCTCTAATTTGTAATCGGGTCGCTGTAGGGACTCGATTTCGGAGGAGCAACTAGAGGAAAAATTTATGCACGGTCTAGCTTCACAAACTAGGTCTGCTGTTTTCAAAATAATACTAATGTCAAACCAAAACAGTATCAGAATATGCCAAATTTATAATACAACTTTGTACTTATTGTACTATATGTCTATATCAATGGATGCAAAGGTGCGGTAGAAAACCATAAGTCTCACGAAGTCGCTCCACCGGCACTGAGATACTGGGAAAGGTGATCTCTCTGCTTAGCTGCATCATCATCTGCGACGTTGCAGAATTGCTGCTTGTAACCCTGGTCATGGTTGCCTGTAACCAACACCTCTTTGCTTGGAGGGCCGTCCACATCAATGATGATGTTGGTGATCAAGCAGCACACGAAGATGATCCTCGGCAGCCGGTGCTTGTCAGCCCTTCGCACTTCGCCCTGAATAACCCGCCACCTCTCCTTGAGCGTCGTCAGTGCGTTCTCTACCACCGTTGTGGCTGCCTTGTGCCGCTTGTTGAATTCAGCATTGGCCGCTGAGAGACCCTGATCTTGGTATGGAGTCATCAGCCAAGGAAGCAGAGGGTAGCTTGCATCTCCAACTATGTATTCTCTGACAACTGACCCTCCAGGAAGCTCCATCAGCTTGTCCAGCTTGACGCCTTTATCGCATAGCTTGTACAAGCCTGAGGTGCGCAAAATGCATGAGTTGTCCAAACTCCCTGGCCAGCCACAGACAATATCCCTGAATCGCTTGTCAGCATCGACAACAGCTTGCAAGACCATGCTATATTTGTTTTCTTTGTCCAACCAGACTGTGTTGTTTCGCTGAGCCGAGGAGCCCATGAGGATATGTGTGGTATCGATGGCACCACAACAGTTTGGAAGGCCATAAATAGTTTCAAATCTTGCTTTGATGATTCCAAGTTCCTCAGGGCTCGGCCATTTTAGATGGCAGAGAGCACTCTCCTCAATGGACTCTATGAACCGCCAAGTGATGCTTGATATGGCTGAGTGGTTCATCCCAAACCACATCCCTATGTTCTGCAGGGATTCCGCAAATGTCAGCCTTATAAGAGCAATCGCAACCTGATCCTCCACGCCTAGGATCGTCTTGTCGCCGAACCTGAAGTTTCTGAAATTGTGGGTCTTTGTTGTCAGGTCTTTCTGAACAAGAGAGCAGATGTAGTCAAATGTCTTCCTGGACATCATTAAAATAGACTCGATGCTCTGGTGCTCTCTTGGAAAAGAGGATTGTCCTGTGGAGGTGATGAACAAAGATTTTTTCAGTACTGTTGTTATATAAATGAATATGAAAGCTCTATCTATGAAAGACAAATAATTTACAAACATTATTGTTTATGTAAATATAATTTATAGTTGTTACACATCAAGGATAAGCAAAGGTCTATTAACAAAAAGCAAATATTTTAAAATTGAGAAACAGTGAGCCTTAAAATTGGAGAGAAATGCAAGGACAAAAGACAATAGTGATGTACCAATTATGCAATATAAAGGTAACCATTTAATGCAATCATAATACAAATATATCATGTGCTCTCCAACAAAACAATGTCAGGGAAGATAAAATTGCTTGAATACAAATTATAGAGTGTAAGTACTACCGCTGGCGAAGTTAGATGGAAGTTCAAGGTGGTGCACCACGGTGATGGAGAGTAGTGATTTATGATGTTCCATATTATTTTATAGGGCAATTAACACTGAAATCTTAATTTAACCTGGTGCCGGTGCACCAAGGTAATTACACCTAGCTTCGCGACTGAGTACTACATGACTCCAAGGGTATATTAAGAACACCAATAATACAATTTTATGTATAGACCCATCTTTATCATTCAATGAAACATTTTGCATGTTGTGTTTCAAGCTCATATTAGAGAGTTAAATGGGGCTATTCAAACTAGAAATCAGAATGAGCTAGTACCTAGTATATATGTAACTACAACTGCTTGTACAAAAAAAAAAACTAAATGAACTAAAAAACGTGTCCCCAACATCAAGTAATTAGAAATAGAGGGAGTACGATAATGACTGATTCTAGCTGTGCAAGGTGTTTAGACACTCTTAGTAGCTACGGGTTAGCCTCAGCTTAACAGTTAGGATAAAATATGGCATCTGTTGAACTGCAGTTTATCTTCAGAGAATCTGACTTTCTTCAAACAAACTTATGTTTGACATACTTCACCTCTGACTCGTTTCCCTCATAATGAAATATATGCAACACAAGCTCTAAAGGACACAGTTCAATTAAAGTAAACTTGACTAATTGTAAGAAAAAAATGAGAAGATAATTCAATACAAAGTGAAAAGGGATCACAAAGCCAGACAGATAGCATTGTATTTTTTCAGTTAAGTTTATACGTTGAAGATCTATACTCACAATTCACCGAGTACGGAAGAAAGCATTACTCAAATTTCTCCAGACCCCACAATGTGTGGGAGTCTTCGGCGCTGTGTACGCCCTTTAATAAATAAGAAAACACTAGTAATATTTACACCATTATGATTTATAACTAGCCTTATATTCCTGAACATAGTTATATAAGAAAGTTTCTGACTTTTTCAAGGGTAACACACAAATTGTGATACAATTAATTGAGAACAACAAACTCGATGTTCGAAACTTGAGCCCGCAACCTATCAAAATCAAATAACCCTGGGTTACGAACAACATTGTCCTCTTTTCCTCATTTGTCATTCCTTTCTCCATTTAACCCAAAAAACAGAAACTCAATTTCTGGAAAGAAGCATTTGAAAGCATTGTCGTGGAAAACATTGATCAACACGATGAGAATGAACTTCCTAATGATTGGTTTTGAATTGAACCAATAAGGGTGGGGAAAACAACTGTCGCCCAAATTCATCTTCTCTTGAATTGCTATTGCGGTGGGCTTTACAGATCTGGATTCTACAACATACATGACCGTACAATAGGAAATGGGATCAGGTTGCTGAATTTCCTAACTATGCTCTATGGAATTGATGCAATCAAAATAACGAGCAATAACTAGAAGCAAGCCAGTCTCGAGATCTTAATCTCGTCATAACACACCATTCCAATGTTGCTTACCACTTTGCACTGGCACCTTCAAAACACATCTCAATCAACCGAATAAGCTACACATCCACGCTCGCAAATTGTAATTGTAACTCCCTTCAGATCCACCTATGAACTATCCCAATCTCTAGGAGATGACATATTATCCTGAGCTAGACACTTTTCTACCCTACCAACGCGCGATAAAGCTTACGGCAACAAGGGACACAGACGAGAAGGAACGGGGAGAGAGGAGAGGCGACCTGCAATCCTGCGAAAGAAGACGCCCCACCAATCGCCGTTTTCTAGAAGCGACGGCTGCGGCAGCGGTAGTGGCAGCGTAGGAGACGGTGTAAGCACAGCCTTCTCCTCCTGCTTCCTCTTCTTGGAGCCCCTCACAGGCGCCATGGGTACCAAGGAGATCAAGGAACGCGAAACGAGTTCTCGAAGACTGGAGGCGCTGAGATGGTCTACCCCAAAAAACGGAGTATTTTGAGGACGAATTTATTTGTTTTGAAGCGATGTGCAGCAAGTATGCGGGGAGCCTCTGCTGTATCCTGCCTGTAAGGTTGTGTGTGTTGGAACACGAGACTGGCTTACTACGTAAGTACAGGTAATGCTGGAATGTGAGGTTGTCCGCACCGGGTACTAGTCACGCGTAGGATGTGGTAAGCGGTGCTATCGTCTCACAATTTACAGTGGTATACGCCAAAAACAATGTACGAAAACTATGTGCTAAACTCTGAGTGTGATTGGTTGACGTGACGTGGAGGCTAGAGAAAAGAAGTGGTAAATAAAAAAATAGAAAATAAATTAAGTGAAGTAAAAGATGGTATAAATGTTTGTGGTCGTGTAACTACATATAGGGTGCAAAACTCATGAGGTTATGCTAAATTTGTTTAGCCTTCTTAGTAAATATTAGCACATTGAATAAAAATTCCAAAAAACCTCTTTTATCGTGTTGAGAATTTTTACCTAGTAAACAAGGTTTGAATGCTCACTGGAACTCATCAGAGTTGTGTACATCTAGAGATTTAGTTGACATGGCAATAACTCTAGTATCTAACATGATCCCCATTGTCACGAGATCAGTCTCTAGAATGGAGTTACTAGGATGCATATGATTACAATGTGTTGTTAGATATGACCAAAGAGATTAACTCCTAAAAACTGCTCCTAGTAATATATTATTACAATGTTATATAAAATTTCCTTAACAAGTATCACATAGAAGTAAAATTTCTTTTCTTTTTCATTTGCACACATATAGACACCATCCATTTTCATCTTTTGACATGATATTTTATTAGATTCTTGAGTAATATAATAGGTCTTCATATATACATAACAATAAACAAAATCTTCCTAAAAAACTTTATTTTCTCATGATGAGAGTCGTGACGAATATGATTTATTGTTCGATTCGTCTAGGTTGTGTACAACTGTGACAAATATGATTCACCATGCAGTCCACCCGCTAGAACAAATGAAATAGCTAAACTCTTAGTTGGCACAACAGAGTCGCTATCTAGACTGTGACACCATCAATCTCTTTGATGGAGTCGACACGTTAAATGTGGCTAAACATGTCGTTTATTAGGACCTAAGAGACTGATTTTCCATTTTTTGGTGTACTATGTATTAATTGAAAGATATGTTTGTCGCAGTGGTCAAGTCATCCACTGGTGCCAAGATGCCTCGGGTTCGACATCGACTCTCTACATGACATATTGCAGGGGCAAGACTGACCTCGTATAATCCTTCTCCGGACCCAACTCGCATGGGAGCTTCCAGCATTGAGTCTGTCCTTACTATGTTATTAATTAAAAATTATATAAAAATAAAATATATCCTCCATATGCATATGAACACACACAAACTTATTTCTATATGCGGAGTTAATGACGCGTTAATCTGTTCTTGAAGGGGCGGATTTATGGTCTTGAATGTCCACGCCGTCTTGGACAGGTGGAGACTCCGGAGCCCTCCTCACCAGAGAGGAAAAGTCGAGAGCCATAAGACACGCGGCAGCACTGGAGCCACCCTTAGCAGGGAGGCGGGTCTAGAGCTGCAAGACACGTGGCAGCATTGGAGCCACCCTTAGCAGGGAGGCGGGTCTGGAGCTGTTGGACATGTGGTAGCACTGGAGCCACCCTTAACAGGGAGGCGGGTCCGGAGCTGTTAGACACGTAGGAGCACCGGAGCCACCCTTAGCAGGGAGGTGAGTCTGGAGCTATTGGACACGTGGCAGCACTGGAGCCACCCTTAGCAGGCAGGCGGTTCCGGAGCTGTTGGACATGTGGCAGCACCGGAGCCACCCTTAGAAGGGAGGCGGGTCTGGAGCAGCTAAACACGTGGCAGCACCGGAGCCACTCTTAACAGGGAGGCAGGTCCGGAGGTGTTGGACGTGTGGCAACACCAGAGCCACCCTTAGCAGGAAGACAGGTCCGGAGCTGCTGAACATGTGGCGGCACTAGAGCCACCCTTAGCAGGGAGACATGTCCAGAGCTGAAGGACATGTGGCAGCACCGGAGCCATCCTCAGCAGGGAGGCGGGTCCGAAACTACAGGACATGTGACCCCCTAAATGTATTCTCTCTTGGAAGGTGGGACCCAACACTTCTTTTCCTGGTATGCGAGGATACCTGGTCCGCAGGGTACCGACAATCCTATACACTGGTATTTTTTATTTCCATGTACTTTTAGGTAGCAGAACTAACACACTAGTTCAAAATGGATTAATGAATGTTGCGTGAATACATATCCGAGAAATTAAATTGCTTAGTTAATGTTTAACTTGTTTTAAACAGATAAGTTCCCTGAACTTTCATCAGAAGCTCAATTTCATTCCTCAACTTTCGAAGAGACCAATTTCGTTCCTCAACATTGTGTGTATGTGCAGTTTTGTCCCTTATGTGAGTTGGATGTCCACGTAGCACACCTAGTCAGCTTCGCCCCATCTTGTGCTGCTAATTACATGTGAAATGACCCATTTACCCTTAAAATTATTACACGAGCAACAATGAAACACTCACCTATGAAGTCTGGTCTAACCGTCACCTCTGCTCACTTCTTTTTTGCATGAGTCATTTTCGTCCTAGGTGCAGCCAAGTGTTGCTAGTATAGATGTCAGATTAAAGCATTAATATAAATTGCAATGTTGACCTATGATGAACACCCACACATCAACATCATATGAGATATTTAGATATTTTTGCAGATGTCAAAGAATTGTGTTGGCATCAAATCTATTACATTGCAATTTATATTTATGTTTTAATGTGATAACTACAATAGTAGCACTCGGTCGCAACTAGAATGGAGTTGAGTCATGCAAAAGAAGTGACCTGCAATTGGGTCATGCTTCACTGTTTCTCATGGACAAATTTTAAAGGTAAATGGACCATTTCATATGTAATTATCAATACATGATGGATAAAAGCTGACTAAGGGTTCTGACGTGACGTCGAGCTCAGACAAGGTACTAAATTGAAACTAAACTCCAAGTTCAGAGACGAAATTAATCTCTTTAAAAATTAAGAAAAGGAATTGATCTTTATGAGAAAATGAGCTTCTCTGCCATTTCTTAATAAAAATAGTACGGCCAGACGGAAACTTACCCGGCTCGTGTTTTCAGTCGTAAATCGTGTCTCCTATCTGATGCTTGAGATGACTTGATCCATCAATTTTTCTTTAGCTTCAACAACACGTGTTCCGTCCTTTCAAATGACCCAGCAGAGCAGGATTACCATGGACCGAACGCCTTCCGCTTCTGCCCCGTTAGTTCCTTCAGTGAGGTTACTGAACCAAGTCATCATATCAGCTCCAGGGCACCACACTGACTGTCACAGTTCTGCAGCCTGGAAAAAAATTGCACGCGTTACGTAGCATTCCGCGAACAAATGTACTGCCGTCTTCAAATTTTGATAGCAACGTGAGCAGAAGTATAAGTTACGCCACCCTCTAATCTGTAATCGGGTCGCTCTTCAGATTCGATCTCGGAGGAGCAGCAAAAGGAAAAAATCTACGTATGGTCTATATTCACAAACTACGTCTGCAATAATACTAATGTCAAACTGAAACAGTATCAAAATATGCCAAAATTCACATTACAACTTTGTATTATATGTCGATATCAATGGATGCAAAGGTGCGGTAGAAAACCACAAAGCTCACGAAGTCGCTCCGCCGGCACTGAGATACTGGGAAAGATGGTCTCTCTGCTTAGCTGCATCATCATCCGCGACGTTGCAGAATTGCTGCTTGTAACCCTGGTCATTGTTGTCTGTAACCAGCACCTCTTTGCTTGGAGGGCCGTCCACATCAATGATGATGTTGGTGATCAAGCAGCAGACGAAGATGATCCTCGGCAGCCGGTGTTTGTCAGCCCTCCGCACTTCGCCCTGAATAACTCGCCACCTTCCTTTGAGCGTTGCCAGTGTGTTCTCCACCACTGTTGTGGCTGCCTTGTGCCGCTTGTTGAATTCAGCATTGGCCGCTGAGAGACCCTGATCTTGGTATGGAGTCATCAGCCAAGGAAGCAGAGGGTAGCTTGCATCTCCAACTATGTATTCTCTGACAGCTGACCCTCCAGGAAGCTCCATCAGCTTGTCCAGCCTGACGCCTTTATCACATAGCTTGTACAAGCCTGAGGTGCGCAAAATGCATGAGTTGTCCAAACTCCCTGGCCAGCCACAGACAATATCCCTGAATCGCTTGTCAGCATCGACAACAACTTGCAAGACCATGCTATATTTGTTTTCTTTGTCCAACCAGACTATGTTGTTTCGCTGAGCCGAGGAGCCCATGAGGATATGCGTGGTATCGATGGCACCACAACAGTTTGGGAGGCCATAAATATTTTCAAATCTTGCTTTGATGATTCCAAGTTCCTCAGGGCTCGGCCATTTTAGATGGCAGAGAGCACTCTCCTCAATGGACTCTATGAACCGCCAAGTGATGCTTGATATGGCTGAGTGGTTGTTAGAAAAATAGAGACAATTTACTGAATAATTCCGGAAGAACACGAGAAAACAGCAACGATCGGCAGATAGACGGGACGAGAAATAATGTATACCGATTTGAAGCCGAACGCACCACTGTAGGTCCAACTGTGAACTGGCGCTGTAGGCGTTGGTGACGACGATGAGCCGTAGCGCCCGATCTCCTCGGTAGACGAGCCATGGTGAAGAACGCGAGCAGTCGCACGGAGCGCTTCCCAAAAACCTTATTCGCCCTCTCCCAGTGCAGGATTGCAAGGGCGAGCGGTTCCGGAGACATAGTCTCCCGATCGTCGGTGCACGCCGTCGCTCGGGATGGAGTAGACTAGAAGGCGGCGCAAGGAACGCGAACGTGGGAACGATCTGATCGTGGGATGCCTGCCGTACCGCGGACGCCCGTTGAAAGCATCTAGGCCCCCATGAGGTCTAGTTTCGGTGATTAATGACAACCATTGAATTTTAATAATGAATTTGTGGATGCAAGGTCTCCCAATCAAATGAAATCCATATGAATATAAACATCAACTAATGATCATTGGAGACCCCTAAACAATCTTTTTATGAGATCAATGAATGTTATGAAGACTAGAAGTAAAAGCTCATATGTCAAAGTCATTCAACCTTAAATGACAACACTCAATGCTTGACAATCATCAGAAGAATACTTACAACAAATGTCTAAGAGATCAATCGAGAAAATTCCAAAAGAATCACTTAAAAACAACTCGAAGCAAACAAAATCAACTCACCGGATCAACCGATGTTTCCAGAGAACAACACATCGGTTGAGTTGATTCAGCAGAAGAAGAAGACCTCAAGACAATGCACTCACCGGATCATCCGATGTTAAGGGCAATGTTACATCAGTCCATCAGTACAGTATGCAATATCCTTGGACCAAGTGTGGCATTGCATCATCCGATGTACAGAAATGTACACATCGGTCAATCACTCCAGTAAGCATCAAGTTTGAACCAACTCTGGAGGAAGTGCCACCGGATCATCCGATGAGAAGATAAGTGCAACATCGGTCTAACAACGGTCATATCTGACACAGTGACATCAGCTAATTTGGCTTTGACCAATGATAACTGAAGGGGAGACATCGGATCATCCGGTGTTCGCAGAGAAGTGATGTCAGCCTACTTTTCCAACGGCTATTTCGTGGAGGCTGGCTATTTATACCCCTTCAACCTGTCAAATCGACAAGTCTTGATCACCAGACATACTCTACACATTCTCAAGCATTCAAGACATAGAGCTACCACTTCCATATCATTTTTCACCACTTGTACACCAAGAGATAGGCTAGAACTAGCTAGAGATAGTGCTTGTGTGCCTCCATTCTTGGTGATTGGAATCTCTAGTGTAGTGAGAGCTGTAAGGGAGTGTCCCTTGGTGTTTGTAACTGAGAGAGACTTCCGGAGCTTGCCAAGACGGTTGTGGAAGCCCGGAGGATCAAAGTTGTACAAGGCTTGAGCTCTACCTTGCCGAGGCTGGTGAACGGAGAAGAATAGTGAAGATCCCTAGTCTCGGTGACTTGGGTGTGGCTATACCCTTCGGTGGGTGCCACAACGTGGATGTAGGAAGATCTTGATGATCTTGCCAAACCACGGGATAAATCCTCGTGTCTCCTCGGGAGTTTGCATTCTCTTCCTCTCCCTTACACTTATGCATTTCGTATATCACAAAGTTACTATTCACTTGAATGCATAGGTTGTTTGCGTAGGGAATTGGGATTTTAGTAATTAAGTTTTATTGCATTAATTTTTGAAAAGAAGCCCAATTCACCCCCCTCTTGGGCATTCGATCCTTACAATTGGTATCAGAGCAAGGTTGCTCATAGGATCATTCTAGCTTCACCGCTAGAGAGCTAAAATGGCCAAGGTTGGGGGTTCGGTTCCTATCTTCGAGGGCAAGAACTTTGCCTATTGGAAAGCACGCATGCGCGCTTATCTAGAGGCTATTGCTCCCGAAGTATGGGAAGCGACCCACGCGGGGTTTGGTGAGCACAATTATATTGGTGATCAAATTAAATGGGATGCTAAAGATAGGAATGCAATTTATGAATGTATTAGTCAAGATGTGTTTGCTAGGATTGCTAGCAAAGAAAAGGCATGTGAAATTTGGGCTTGCTTGATAGAGATACATGAGGGTTCATCTCGTGTCAAAGAACGAAAATATCACATGCTTAAAGCCAAATATGATGAATTCAAGATGCTATCTCATGAAAATGTCAATGAGATGTTCTCTCGCTTGAATGTACTTATTGAAGAAATTAATGCTCTTGACATTGCTTCTCTTGGCAAGGGACTCATCAACCGCAAGATCCTCATGCTCCTTCCCAAGCCAAAGTACAACATCATCAACTCCATGCTTCAAAAAGAATCTCTTGACCATATTGAAGTTTCGGAGCTCATTAGAGAGATTCACGCTCATGAGATGAGTGTACTTGGGATGATGGAGCAATCATCTTCAAAAACAATTGCTCTAAAGGCCTCCACCAAGAAAACAAGTCTCAAAAAGAAGAAGGTGGTTGAGCCTAGCTCAAGTGAAGAAGAGCAAGCATCAAGTGAAGATGACGATGATGAGCTTGCATTGATGATGAGAAAGTTCTCACGCTTAAACTCCAAGATTACTAAGAAGGGATACACCTTTGACCCCAAGAAGAAAGCGTTCCTACCAAGGAGAGATGATCACAAGACTTGCTACAATTGTGGTGATCAAGGCCACATCTCCTATGATTGTCCAAAACCGGACAAAAGAAGAGAGAACTACAAGAGCAAGCATCACAAGCTTGAAGATAGTGAAAATGATGAAGAAGAGGCCAAACCTAAACCAAGATCCTTTGGGAAGAAGAAGCATGACAAGGGCAAGAAGGCAAAGCTCTTCCCAAAGAAAAGAAATGGCCCACAAAAGGTATTCATGTGTGAGGCAAATGAATGGGTCACCGACGAAGAGTCAAGTGATGAAGAGAGTGAAGCAAAAGAAGAAAGTTTGGATAGCCTTGCCATTGCCAACAATGTTGACTCACCTCTTCATCCACCACCCATGTGCCTCATTGCTAAAGGTAACACCAAGGTATGTGATGATTCTAGCGATGATGAGCTTTCCCCCGATGATTTAACTTCATTAATAAATGAATATCACACTATCATTAAGAGGGAAAAGAGTAAGGTTAAGGCTCTTGAAGAAACTCATGCTAAGATTGAGAGTGCTAACCTTGATTTGTTTGACAAGTATGAAAGCATACTTAAAGAGCATGACACTCTCAAATCCTATGTCAAGCAAATTAAAGAGGATAAGGCTCAAATCAAGCTAGATCATCATGAGCTTGACTTAGCCCACCAAGCACTCTTGGGAAAGCACAATGAGTTGATCCAAGAGCATCAAATACTTAACCTTGCTCATGAAGCGCTTGACCAAGAGTTGAAAAATATAAAGAAACAAACTCTTAATGATAAGATATCCATTACTTCTCATGCCACTAATGCTTTGCACAAGTCTTTGCCTTTGAAAGAAAATGCTAGGGAGAAGGACTTGTTGGAAGAAATTGAGAGTCTCCGCACTAGTGTGGCTAGACTTTCAAAAGGGGAAGTCGCACTAGTGTGGATAGACTTTCAAAAGGGGAAGTCAAACACAAGGAAATCCTCTTCCAACAAGCAAAAGCCTTCAACAAGAGAGGATTTGGATCCTTCCCGGTGCCTAACAAAGGAAAGGTGCCCTCACCAGAGCTTAGAACAAGCTTCATCAAGGAAGTTGGTTCTTATTGCCAACATTGTGAGGTCACCAGCCACCACACAAGGGAGTGTCCTCTTCCTAACTGACCTTCTCCAAAATTTCCCATTAATTACAAATCTACTTTCAATGATCGTTATTATCTCTTGAGTAAAGTAGATGGCAAGGTGAAGGCAAGGTTCATTGGCAAAGACATGAAGGGCATGAAGGGGAAGCTCCCCAAGCAACTTTGGGTCCCAAAAACACTTGTATCACACATACAAGGACCTAAGTTGGCTTGGGTGCCTAAAGTCAAAAAATGAATTCATGTGTGTAGGTGAACTACAAAGCCGGAGGAAAGCATTGGGTACTCGATAGCGGATGCACTCAACATATGACCGGCAATGATGGTATGTTAACCACCATAGAAAACCCCGACAATCATGAACAAGTCACTTTTGGTGATAACTCTAAGGGTAAGGTAATTGGGTTAGGTAATATTGCCATTTCAAATGACTTATCTATTTCTAATGTATTGTACGTAAGTCACTTAGTTTTAATCTACTTTCTATTGCGCAACTATGTGATCTTGGACTAACGTGCACCTTTAGCAAAAGTGATGTTGTTGTGAGTAGTGAGACAAGCCAAGAACTAATCTTCAAAGGATTTCGGCATGGACATCTCTACCTAGTAGACTTCTCCAACAAGGATGCTAGCTTGACCACTTGTCTTTTCACCAAGACAAGTTTGGGTTGGCTATGCATCGACGCATAGCGCACATAGGGATGAGCAAGCTCAAGAAGTCATTCAAGCTTGGGATGGTGACCGACGTGAAGGATGTCACATTTGAGAAGAACAAGCTTTGTAGCGCTTGTCAAGCCGGGAAGCAAGTTGCTTCACACCACCCAATGAAGACAATGGTGTCAACCTCCAAGCCACTTGAGCTACTCCACATGGACCTCTTCGGACCGTCCACATATCAAAGTCTTGGCGGTAACCTCTATTGTCTTGTTATTGTTGATGACTACTCTCGCTATGCTTGGACTTTGTTTCTAGGTGACAAGAGTGAAACTCCGGAAGTGTTCAAGACCTTCGCTAACCGCGCTCAAAGGGAATTTCAACTTCCCATCATCAAGGTCTGGAGTGACAACGGCACCGAATTCAAGAACTACAATATTGGGGAGTGGTGTGACCATGAAGGCGTGAAACATGAGTTTTCAGCCACATACACTCCTCAACAAAATGGTGTTGTTGAAAGGAAGAACAAGACTCTCATCACTCTTGCGCGAGCAATGCTTGATGACTATGGCACGTCGGAGAAGTTTTGGGCCGAAGCAATCAACACGGCATGCCATGCCGCAAATAGGGTCTACCTACATCGACTACTTCAAAAGACCCCGTACGAACTTCTCATTGGGAGAAAGCCCAACATCTCCTACTTTTGAGTCTTTGGGTGCAAGTGCTACATCTACCGCAAGAAAAGGCTCAGTAAGTTTGAAAGAAGATGTGATGTTGGTATATTTCTTGGTTATGCATCAAACTCAAAAGCATATCGAGTATTCAACCAAACCTCTGGTTTAGTTGAGGAAAATTGTGATGTTGAGTTTGATGAAACTAATGGCTCCCAAGAGGAGAGTTTTGGTCATGATGAAATAGACGATGAGCCTCTACGAGAAGCCATGAAGAACATGACCATTGGAGACATCAAGCCTAAAGTTGAGGAGAGCCATGATCAAGGGGGAGCTTCAAGTTCCAACATCAACACTTCCATGGCGCCTCAAGTTGACGAAGAAGAGAAGGATGATCCATTGTCAACTCAAGACTCACAAGCTACACAACATAAAGAAGAAGAAGAAGTCCATGATCAAGTCCAACCACAAGATGAGCAACACACATCACCACCACCAAGTGCTTCACAACCACTTATGAGGCATGGACGCATATCCAAGGCGCATCCAATGGACCAAATTATCAGAAGTCCGTCAAGGGGTGTAAGTACATGTTCTCACCATTTCGCTTCGTTTTGTGAGCACTACTCGTTTGTTTCATGTGTAGAACCCACTCATATTGAGGAAGCACTCCAAGATCCAAATTGGGTGATGGCCATGCAAGAAGAACTTAACAACTTCATCCGCAATGAAGTTTGGGTATTGGAGGAGCGACCCAAGGACAAGAACGTCATCGGAACAAAGTGGGTGTACCGCAACAAACAAGACAAGAACGGCATGGTGGTCCGCAACAAGGCAAGACTTGTGGCCAAGGGGTTCTCGCAAGTTGAAGGACTAGACTTTGGGGAGACATTTGCTCCGGTCGCCCGGCTAGAAGCCATCCGTATACTTCTTGCCTTTGCTTCACATCATAACATTAGACTTTATCAAATGGATGTGAAAAGTGCCTTTCTTAATGGTTACATTAACGAGCTTGTTTATGTTGAACAACCTCCCGGGTTTGAAGATCCAAGGAATTCTAATCATGTGTATAGGTTGCACAAGGCGCTCTACGGGCTCAAGCAAGCACCTAGGGCATGGTATGAACGACTACGGGATTTCTTGATCATACAAGGATTCAAGATCGGGAGGGTGGACACTACACTCTTCACCAAAGACATCAACGGAGAATTATTTATTTGTCAAATTTATGTTGATGATATAATTTTTGGTTCAACTAACGAAGCTCTTAGCCGTGAGTTTGGCAAAATGATGTCTAGGGAATTCGAGATGTCGATGATTGGAGAGCTCAACTTCTTCCTTGGATTCCAAGTCAAGGAACTTCAAGAGGGGACCTTCGTCTATCAAGAGAAGTATACCAAGGACCACTTGAGGAAATTTGAAATGGGAGATTGTAGCTCAAGAAGCACTCCAATGGCAACAAATTGTCATCTCGACGCGGATAAGGACGGTAAACCTATTGATCAATCTAATTACCGTTCTATGATTGGTTCATTACTTTACCTTACCACATCTAGGCCCGATATCATGTTTAGTGTATGCTTGTGTGCTCGCTTTCAAGCGACACCTAAAGAATCGCATCGGAAGGCGGTCTTTAGGATACTTAGGTATCTTAAGCATACCCCTAGTGCGGGCTTGTGGTACCCTAAAGGTTCAAAATTCCATCTCTTGGGATACTCGGATTCCGACTTTGCCGGATGTCGCGTGGATCGCAAGAGTACCTCCGGTGGGTGCCACTTGCTTGGGCGTTCTCTAGTATATTGGTCTAGCAAGAAGCAAAATTCCGTCGCCTTGTCCACGGCAGAAGCGGAATATATTGCGGCCGGTGCATGTTGTGCCCAAATTCTTTATATGAAGCAAACCCTTTTGGACTTTGGTGTTAAACTTGGTTGTGTGCCTCTCCTTTGTGACAATGAAAGTGCGGTTAAGATAGCTAAAAACCCCGTTCAACACTCCCGCACTAAGCACATTGATATTCGCCATAATTTCTTGAGGGACCATGAAGCTAAGGGAGACATCTCCTTGCGAGGTGTTAGGTCCGAAGAACAATTGGTGGATATCTTCACTAAACCACTTGATGAGAAAACTTTTTCTAGACTAAGAAGTGAGTTAAATGTGCTAGATGCATCAAACATCATGTAAGTTGCCATGATCATGTAATAATGCATCTCATATAGGTCTTGTCTAACTTTCAAAGGATAGGGGTGAGCAAGGGTTAGCTTGGGATGGATGTTCTTTTGGGTTTCCCCAAGGCTTGGAAAGTGGCTCTTCCTGAAGAAGCCTATGAAAGGTTCAAATTTGGCAAGATAGATTTACTTTATGTCATGCATGATGCCTGCCATATAGACTTGCACTCATATTTAAATTTCTTGCATTGTAAATTGTTTGGCATTGCATATGGTAGATTGTCACAAAGGGGAACCCACCTCATGAGAAAGAGACTTGTTTGAAATGCAATATCTCAACTCATATGATGTGGGAAGAACAAAATGTTAGGTGCGTTAATGCCTAAAGGTACATGCTTTAAAGAGATAGAAGTCTTCATCCTCTAGCTCACAAAGCATGGACCTTACATTTTATTTGGATATTTTCCTCCCTATTTTTCTCGGTGTTCTATTTGCTTAAGGCTTAGCCAAGTTATTGGCATATTAGCATTTTTGAGGGGTAAGGGGTTGCCCAAAAAGTCCTAAGACATGTGTTTCTCATTGTTTGTTTGTTTGGTCAAAGGACATATATGGGATGTTGTTGTTTAGTAGTCATCAGATTATCCGATGCTCAGGCCAGCCCATCATAGGATCAGTTGGTGTTCTAAAGCCAAGGGTCAGCTCAGTCAGTATCTCAAATCAACCGACGAGTTCATTCTGAAAAACATCAGTGCATCCGATGTTCACATTTCTGGAACTGTGCTGAAATCCACCGATGCTATTCCTTTCCACGTTGGTCCATCCGATGTCAACGATACCTTTTTGAATACCCTTACTGTGACATTCGACCGATGTCTCTATCGTTTAACGTCGGTCCATCCGGTGTTAAATTTCAAGCTAGGCTTCGGGCCCCACCTTTTAAGCGCGCCGCTCCGCCTCCTCCTTTCTCTCTCCCCGACCCCGACGCTCGCTCACGTTCCGCCACCGCCGCTCCTCTCGCCCTGCGCCACCGCCGCCTCCAGCCGCCGCCGCCGCCCTCTGGCCGCCGCCGCACCACAGCAACAACAACCGTCGCCGCCACTCTCCTCCACCGCAACTGCTTTCTCCAACGCCTCCGCCGCCGCTTTCTCCAGCGCCACCGCCGCCTCTCTCCACCACCGCAGCCGCTCCCCCCAGCAGCCACACCACCGCCCTCTCCATCGCCGTGGTGCCTCCCTACGTTGCTAGGGTTTCCGGCCGCATCGATTGTCGTGTTGCCATTACGTGCGCTTGACACCGTCGACTTCATTCACGCGCCTTATCGCAATGGCCCGTGACAAGAAGAACAAGGGCAAAGCCATTGCGGAGCCGGCCGCAAAGAAGCAAAAGCTATCGAAGGAGGAGAAGAAGGCATTGATGGCTGCTCGCGTCGCCGAAGAGCGAGAGCGTGGCCGAGGAGGATCATTGAGGATCTGCGAGGCTCGTCCGAGGCATCCTCCCGTGCTAGATGAGTCCGAGGAAGAAGAAGAGCCGGAAGTGCCGCTTGTCCGCCGGCGCTCAGACAGGACCCGTGGGGGTCATCCCGCGGCAGCACCACGTTCGAGACCAACTGCTGCCGACCTTCGAGAGGACAGAGAGGCCCAGAGAGCCATCTACGAGATGGACACCACCGTCCATGTTGGTGAAGGTGTCCGTTTGACTGATTACCAGAAGATGAAGGCCAAGCAACTCAGAAGACTCAGATCGAGTGTTTTGCTTGAGGAGTGGTACCCGCAGCCCAGAGAGGCTCTTGTGGACAGTCGTTTCTAGACTTTGACGCAGGCGTCACTATACGAGACCTATAGACGCCGAGGCCATAAGCTCTTCCAACATAACTTTCTGGACTGGGATCAGCTTGCTCTAGAAGCCGAGACGGAGATTCGCCCCTTCTTTGCGAGGTATCGAGGGCTGGTGGAGCTGGTGTCCTACGAGAGGAGTGCCTATATGGAGGACTGGGTCCGCGTATTCTACGCCACCCTCTACGTCTCTGAGGGCCGCAGGTCTATAGACTTCATGTTCATGGGCCAGCACCATCACTTGATGAGGCAGACGTTGGCACAGCTGCTAGGAGTGGACCTGCACGACACTTGCGTGCATGAGAGGGTATATGGACAAGCAGACCCGCCGAGGAGGCCGCTCACTGGAGGAGTGGCACCAGCACTGTAGGAGATACGCTCTCTATTTGGACCGTCCTTCTCTCCAGAACAGCCGAGGGTACCGGCACTACTGACTCCAGCTGCGCGCATAATGCATCTTGCCTTGCGCCGCACACTCTTGCCGAGGTCCGGATATCTAGAGAGGTTCACCAGCCTGAAGTAGACCCTCCTGTTCTACATCATGAATGGGATGGAGTTCGATATTGTGGACATCCTCATTTGTGAGATGGAGGACGTGATCACTGACGGAGTGGGCATGATGAGACAGCTTGTGTTTGGTCACAGGATCAGCTACCTGCTCTCCATGATGGTTCCTGAGGAGTCCGTCGTGCGTGACCGTCTCACTGACAAGAGTGTCACACGGTTCAGCCACTACCGAGCTCCAGCTCCTGGAGACCGCCGCCTTGGCCGTCCAGTCGAGCGTCAGGTCCGTGCTCGACTATCCGAGGAGGATTGGTCTGATCTGGAAAAGGAAGATGAGAGGCTGGCAGAGGCAAAGGCTCAGGGTGAGGACCTTCAGCATATATGGTCCGAGAGCGACACAGATGACAGTGTTGAGGAGTACTTCCGACCTCCTCCCTCACCCAGGCAGCACGACGCGGAGGCTGGAGGCTCGACAGTGCCACCCCCTACTCCACCTCCCGTCTTAGAGGCACATGTCTCTCAGCCGTCACAGCTCACCTCACTCCTGCAGCAGATGGTTGAGCAGCAGTGCCTGGACCGGCTTGCAGCTGAGCAGGCCCGAGCTGAACAGGCAGTGCGTCTTTTGGAGCTTCAGCAGCAGCAGCAGGAGATGCAGCGCCAGATCGCCCGTGAGAGGCGAGAGGACACAGACAGGCTGATGGGGCTAATAGACCAGATGCACCAGCGCTCCCTCGACCAGCAGCAGCAGACGCAGCAGGCGATGATGGGCATCCTGGGGTTGATAACCAACCTCTACACCCAGACCGGGATTGCCCTGCTGTCACAGCTGCCAGGCATTGCTCCTCCCCCACCTGTCCTTGCTCCAGCTGCAGCTCTGGTGCCGACCACGCCAATCCCGTCGATCAGCATGTCTCCACTGCTGGCTCCAGGCGCACCGATCCACTCTCCGCTGCCGGCGACGACACTATTCCAGCAGACGCCGACATCCGTCGTCAGTGCCCCGTTGCCAGCAGCTCCGACTTAGCAGGCACCGACGACGGCTCCTACGGCACCTACAGCTCCTTCCTCCTCTAATCCAGGCAGCAGCTCCGACGACAACACCCCCGACGGTGACCAATTCGTCATCGCTCCGAGCACTCAGGGTTCTTAGGCACTTGGATCCCTTTCTGGTGTCTTGATGCCAAAGGGGGAGAAGAGTTAGAGAGTCAGGGGGAGGGTTGCTTAGAGGTGCTTAGTCTCAGGGGGAGTTTATCTATATCTCTTGTAATTTGGTGTTCTTGCTACTCATTTGCTATTTATTGAGTATTCATGTGCCATTTATTCTCTTGAGTTATTAATCGATTGATCTTTCGCGTTATTACTCTCTTTTGAGTCTTATGCCATATCTTGTACTCATTGCATATCTTCTTGAGTATCGTACTATCAAATTCATCATTATTATGCTTCACTTGTTATGTTGTCATCAATCACTAAAAAGGGGGAGATTGAAAGCATCTAGGCCCCCATGAGGTATGGTTTCGGTGATTAATGACAACCATTGGATTTTACTAATGAATTTGTGGATGCAAGGTCTCCCAATCAAATGAAATCCATATGAATATAAACATCAACTACTGATCATTGGAGACCCCTAAACAATCTTTTTATGAGATCAATGAATGTTATGAAGACTAGAAGTAAAAGCTCATATGTCAAAGTCATTCAACCTTAAATGACAATACTCAATGCTTGACAATCATCAGAAGAATACTTACAAAAAATGTCTAAGAGGTCAATCGAGAAAATTCCAAAAGAATCACTTAAAAACAACTCGAAGCAAACAAAATCAACTCACCGGATCAACCAATGTTTCCAGAGAACAACACATCGGTCGAGTTGATTCAGCAGAAGAAGAAGACCTCAAGACAATGCACTCACCGGATCATCCAATGTTAAGGGCAATGTTACATGGTCCATCAGTACAGTATGCAATATCCTTGGACCAAGTGTGGCACCGGATCATCCGATGTACAGAAATGTACACATCGGTCAATCACTCCAGTAAGCATCAAATTTGAACCAATTCTGGGAAGTGCCACCGGATCATCCGATGAGAAGATAAGTGCAACATCGGTCTAACAACGGTCATATCTGACACAGTGACATCAGCTAATTTGGCTTTGACCGATGATAACTGAAGGGGAGACATCGGATCATCCGGTGTTCGCAGAGAAGTGATGTCAGCCTACTTTTCCAACGGCTATTTCGTGGAGGCTGGCTATTTATGCCCCTTCAACCTGTCAAATCGACAAGTCTTGATCACCAGACATACTCTACACATTCTCAAGCATTCAAGACATAGAGCTACCACTTCCATATCATTTTTCACCACTTGTACACCAAGAGATAGGCTAGAACTAGCTAGAGATAGTGCTTGTGTGCCTCCATTCTTGGTGATTGGAATCTCTAGTGTAGTGAGAGCTGTAAGGGAGTGTCCCTTGGTGTTTGTAACTGAGAGAGACTTCCAGAGCTTGCCAAGACGGTTGTGGAGGCTCGAAGGATCAAAGTTGTACAAGGCTTGAGCTCCACCTTGCCGAGGCTGGCGAACGGAGAAGAATAGTGAAGATCCCTAGTCTCGGTGACTTGGGTGTGGCTATACCCTTCGGTGGGTGCCACAACGTGGATGTAGGAAGATCTTGACGATCTTGCCGAACCACGGGATAAATCCTCGTGTCTCCTCGAGAGCTTGCATTCTCTTCCTCTCCCTTACACTTATGCATTTCTATATCGCAAAGTTACTATTCACTTGAATGCATATGTTGTTTGCGTAGGGAATTGGGCTTTTAGTAATTAAGTTTTATTGCGTTAATTTTTGAAAAGAAGCCCAATTTACCCCCCTCTTGGGCATTCGATCCTTACACCCGTATTTATAGAGTCCTAGGAGGCGGTTCGTATGCGATCCGGAGGATCCAGATCCGAACTGACTCCGCAGTCGTAGACGCGTCCGTCTCCAGCGACTTGGACTCTGACTCGGTAGCCCCAAAAATTCGGAGGCCCAAAAATCCAAAGACCAATTTAATTTTCTGCAAAAATATAAAATTTGGGCTCGGCTCGAGGCTCGAATTCACACGAACACACGCGCGCGCGTGTGCGGGGCGGGGCGAGGCGAGGCGAGCGAGGGGGAGGAGGAGGAGCGCGCGTGGGCCACCCCTCTCTTCCTCTCTTCTCTCTCACTCAAGAAGTGGAAGAGCAACCTCCCTTATATGTAGGGGTTGCTCCACTTCCACTTCCCATGTGGGACTAAACACTTAGCACCACCCCCTATTGCCCTAATGGGCCTTTGAGATTTATTAGGAATTAATTCTGAATATTATATGGGCCAAACCCATTTATTCCAACAATCCCCCACCAGATCTCAAAGCCATTAGGAGAGAGGTCATTCTCGTTCCTTGTTTGATATACTAGTGTTTCGGCAGAGACTGTAAAGTTGAACTTCTCCCTAGATCCTCAAGTTTCATCAGTGTAACACCCAAAATTTTTGAAAAAAAATGTGTGCAAAATAAATTTTTGGAGAGCTACACAAATATTTTCTTTGGAAATAAAATTGATATAAGGCAATTGCATCATGTTTGGTTGATTTTGTGAAATTTGAAAGTTCAAATCCGCTAGAAATTCAGATTTCAAATTCATATCTTGAAAGAGAAGAAAAAAGAAAACAGAAAAGAAATAGAAAAAGAAAAGAAAAAGGAAAACCCCTCCCTGGGCCGAAATTCCCCAGCCGGCCCAACTCCCTCCTCACTCCCGCGTCGGCCCGCGCCCTTTTCCCCCTCCCTCTCTCTCTGCGGCCCGGGCCCCGCGCGACAGCCGCTCGCACCCCTCTCTCCTCCCGCTGCAAGCCGGCCCTGCCTGTCGGGAGCTCCGTCCACCTCCCGCCGCGCCCGCGCGTAACGCTCGCGCGCCATCACCGCGCCGTCCACTCCCCCCCCCCCTATCAATGTCGATCGTGTTTCACCTCAATCAAGAGGCGCATCGTGCCCATCATGATCGCCAGCCGTTTCCACACCAATCCCCTATAAAAGCCAGGCCACCCCCCTCGGATTTCACCGCCCGACACCCCAAACCCTAGCACCACCGAGCTCGGTAATGCCGGCCATGTTCCCGCCGCACCGTTCAATTCCGAACCTCGGTAACTAGCCTAACACCTTCGTCGTGTCCTCAGGAGCCTGCCGGACATCCTCGTCGGTGGAGAAAGGTTCTGCGTCGCTGATTTCATCGGGCACCGACGAGCTCCGCCGCTCCCCATCATCGCCGGTTAGCCTCTGTCCAATTTCCGAACCCGCGACCACCACTAGTGAGTTCCCCTCGCTTCCACCTTCCGTTTAAGCCTTTTAGTTGTACCCCGTAGCCTTCTTTTGGCAATTTTGGTCGTCACCGGCGAGATCACCTCCGCACGCGCGTCGCCGCCGCCGTGCGCCACCCCTGCGCCGCCGCTCCCGACACTTGGGTGACGTGGCCCCCTATCGTCCGTCCACTTTGAATCTGCGGCCGAGATTAAAACCCCGGATACCCTTCGGTTAATAAAATCCAGGCCGTTCGTTTTAAATCTAATGGCCCACATTCAAACTTGTTTTCCCGCCCCTTGTTTTGCGCCGAAACCCCTGGAAACTTGCGGGCTACCCCCTGGGTTTCTCTGGAATTCAAATCTAACCCCTAGAAATGTCAAACTAGCCCCTGGACTTTCTAGAAATTAGTAAAATACTGGTTAAATTAATAAAAAGTGTTTTAGAGCCCCTGGAAAATTATAAAATAGCAAATAAATTCTGAAAAATTGTAGAATAATCCCTGGATTTAATAAAAATTATTTTTAGCCACTAGAACAGTTCTTTTTTTACAGAAAAGCCCCTGTTAGTTCTAGAAATTAAATAAGAGTCCTTAACTTGTATAAAATAATTATAAAAAAACATATTTATATATGTTTAGTTTATTTACATTTCTGTATTATTTTTATTAAATTATTTAAATTGCTGAAATAGTCATAAAAATACTTTTTAAGTATATTTAGTTCATAAATTTTTTTTGCACATATAAATAATTAATAAAAATAGTGTAAAAATTGTAAAATTTACATTATTGATTAAAAATATATTTTAAGCATATTTTTAAGGATAAAAATTTCTAGAAAATAATAATAGATTTCTAATAAATATAAAAAAGTATAAAAATCTCTAAAAATATGTTTACTCAATAAATTTCATTTAACTCTAATTTCTCATCAATTGATTTATGCCTATAATTTAAATCAACCCTAAAATCACTTTTTGCGTAGGAATTTGCATTTTATTGTGTTCTTATTGTATGTTATTTTTCGTGCATCGTCGTAAATTAGAGTCGGGACCAGAACCCATTTTTAACCTACAAGAGCAACAATTTCCCGATGACCCCGAAGCACAATTTGGAGGCAAGTTTCTTGAACACCTTGCACCCTTTTTGTTAAGTTTTAGTTAGTTGCATGCTAAATCAAAAATGTTAATCCTATGTTATGTTTTCCTAGATTTTCCACAATATTCCTTGTCAACATGGTTTGGGTGTTTTACTATTAAAATTAGTTTACGCTTAGCCATGCTTAATTTGAAATTTGATCTATTTAACTACAAGATTTCATTTGATGTATTATGGTACATGAATTGATGGCTAAAATGGAATTTAGTAGATAGGAATCTGATAGGGGGTTTTGTATGGATTGGTGCATGCGTGCACAAGACCTTGGTTTGGGGTTTGACACCTATTGGATTCTAAGGACCGGTTTATGGAAGAAGTTGCTAAGGCTTTTAGTATCACCACAGAATTGTATATGGGACAACTTGGTTTAGCAATTTGGTCTCTCTCGATGTAGCATAGGTAAATGAACGGGCGGGGAATGGGTTTGGCCCTGGGATCCGCATGGCTCAAGAGGGGGCTTCTCCTGGCGGAGGGAAAATAGACTCCAGGTGCCGGAGCGGTGAAACATTAGAGTACCTATTGCAAGTCGAGAGAACCATCGGAAACACCTCGTAGTGATCTCCTGGTCACACACCTTCGGAAGTGTGTAATTGTGGTTAGCTACCACGAGCATCAGGGAGGTTTACCTTAGTCCACCTGGCAACAGGGGACAAAATCACGAACTATGGGTAAAGGATACACACTCTGCATAGTTTTGTCAAACTGTCTAGACAGCCGTACTCACGGACATGAGCGGCTTGGAAACCAAATTCATAATTAGCACATGGTTACATAATGGATGGTTTGTGTTTGGTCTTACCTGGATTAATTTTTAGGATATTGGTTGGGATTTACCTAGATGTAGGTGCTTAATAATAATTAAGAGTAGGTTGTAACTGCTATAGTGCCTTACCTATTATTTGCCTTCCTTGTTGTGAACTACACATGTCATAACTTCCCAACTTGCGAGTACCGTTGGTACTCAAACTTGTTAGTTGCATACTTCCCCCCCCCCCCCCCCCAGTCTACGAAGACGCTGAGGTGGAGAACCAGGACTTCTACGGAGATCCCGAAGAGATGTTCTAGGCTGGCGCTCCCCCGTGCAATGCCTGTGCTGGGCCCTTTGTTATGTTTTTCCGCTGCTTGTGTACTTTTATTTTAGACCTGGAAGGTCATTTATGTAATAACGTGATGTACTCTAACATGATATTTTATTTGGTATTTCACTTTCGTCTACACATGTATGAGTTGAACAGATCCTGGCATACATGTGGAAAGCATCTGGTTGTCTTCTTATTACCAGGTGTGACAATCAGGTCACAACTTGAACAATGGACTACGCCTTGAATTGCAAGTTTTGTGTGAACTGACTTCACCCAAAAACCATTACCAGTACTTGACTACCAATAGTCTTCCCCACGGGTGGAGCATATGCGTCGTACTCCCTGGTATCTTCATGATCTTTCCAGAGATCACCCAAATCTCATAGACTGCGAAGTTAGACAGTCGGAGCTCATATAGGTGTGTTTTCTTCAAGACTGCCCTGTAGGACGGCATCTTTGCTACACATAGCCAACAGAAACTCATTAAGGCAATTCGCCAACCTGCCTTACAGTTTCAGAGTACAAGTATGCATCTTCACATAGAGAGGGTATAAAGGAAGTACTCTCCTCGGTGAACCACTAGCTTGTTTTCCCATGTCCTAATTCACGGGGTATCCGATCACATAGGTTGGGTTACTACTATGGTGTCACATCAATGGGTCTCAAACCCATCTCTCTCGATGCACTTTCTATCACATTACGTGATAGACCCTTCGTAAAGGGATCTGCCAGGTTTTTGTCTGTTTGTATGTACAAAATAGTAATAACTCTGGAGTTTCTCATTTTTCTGACAGATTTTAAATGTCTCTTGACGTGTCTTGATGATTTTGCATTATCCTTAGAACTTTTCACTTTGGCAATCACCGTCTGATTGTCACAGTTTGTAAGGATTGCCGGCAATGGTTTCTCAACTATAGGCAAATCCATCAAGAGCTCTCGCAGCCATTCTGCCTGTACAGTTGCTGTCTAAAGTAGTGAGTTATTCTTCCATGGTTGACCTCATCAAAATGGTCCGTTAGCAAGACCTCTATGATATAGCGCCTCCAGCTAGAGTGAACACATATCCACTCGTGGCATAGAGTTCATCAACATCAGAGATCCAGTTCGAATCAGTATAACCCCCAGGCACGGCCGGATGCCCAGTATAGTGAATTCCATAACTCATTGTACCTCTCAAGTAGCGCATAACCCTTTCAAGTGCATGCCAATGATCTGTACCTGGTTTGACATGAACCTGCTCAGTTTGCTAACAGCAAACGAGATATCAGGATGGGTTGCGCTAGCTAAGTACATGAGTGAACCGATCATCTGAGAATATCTGAGTTGACCTCTTGACTCTTTCTTGTTCTTTCTAAGTATCACGCTGGGATCATAAGGCGTTGGAGAAATCTTGCTATCCATAAAGCCGAACCGGCTCAAGATTTTCTCAACATAGTGGGATTGACTTAAAGTAATTCCACTCTCATCCTTATACAGCTTAATGTTCAAAATAACATTAGCTTCTCCCAGATCTTTCATAGCAAAACACTTTGATAGAAAAGACTTGACCTCAGAAATTATATTAATGCTCATACCAAAAATGAGTATATCATCTACACACAAGCATAATATAACGCTATCGCCCCCACCATGGCAATAGTACACGCACCGATCAGCCTCATTAATGACAAAGCCCGTAGACATCAAAGTACTATCGAACTTCTCATGCCATTGCTTAGGTGCTTTTCCAGGCCATACAAGGATTTCAACATTTGCACACCTTTGTCTCTTCACCTTTTACTACGAACCCATCAGGCTGTTCCATATAAATTTCCTCTTCCAACTCCATTAAGAAAAGCTGTCATCTCATCCATTTGATGGATGATTAGACCATAAGAGGCAGCCAGAGAAAGTAGTACACGAATTGTCGTCATTCTGGCGACAGGTGAATAGGTGTCAAAATAGTCTTCACCTTCCTTTTGAGTATAGCCCTTAGCAACTAGTCTCACCTTGTACTTTTCAATAGTACCGTGAGGCCTGAGCTTCATCTTGAACACCCACTTGCAGCCTACTGGTTTGCACCCGTATGACCGTTCAGTTAACTCCCAGGTTCCATTGGAAAGAATTGAGTCCATCTCACTATGAACTATTTCTTTCCAATCATCTGCATGAAGTGATGCATATGCCTCTGCTATGGATCTAGGAGTATCATCCACAAGGTACACAATGAAATCATCACCGAAGGATTTTGCAACCCGTTATCTCTTACTCGACAAAGTTATTTCATTGTGTTCCTCCTCTGAGACATTCTCAAACGGTGTATCAAGAAACTCGCTAGTTGTGGTGGATTCAGGACAAATTTCAGAAGAGATTCTAGCAGTGCTATGCATATCTTTCATAGGAAAAATATTCTCAAAAAATGTTGCATCACGAGATTCTATAATAGTATCAACATGCATATCAGGTACCTAAGATTTAACTACTAAAAATCTATATGTGATGCTCCGATGAGCATAGCTTAGAAAGATACAATCCACTGTCTTTGGTCCCAGCTTGCGTTTCTTGGTAATTGGAACATTGACCTTTGCCAAACATCCCCAAGTATGCAAGTATGAAAGTGATGATTTTCTCCCAACCCATTCCTCATAAGGGGTTTTCTATTTATTCTTGTATGGAACGCAGTTTAGGACATGACATGAAGTCAATAGAGCCTCCGCCCACCATGCCTTAGATAAACCGGACGTGTCTAACATGGCATTCACAAAGTCACACAGTGTGCGGTTTTTCCTCTCGGCTATCCCGTTTGATTGGGGTGAATAGGGAGGCATCCTCTCATGTATAATACCGTGTTCCGCACAAAAATCATCAAATATTTTGGGAAAATACTCACCACCATGATCTGACCTAAGACGTTTGATCTTTCTCTCTAATTGAGTTTCTACTTCAGATTTATAGATTTTAAAGTAGTCTAAAGCTTCATCTTTAGTTTGCAACAAGTAAACATAGCAGAATCTAGTAGAATTGTCTATTAATGTCATAAAATATTTCTTTCCACCTTTGTCAACACACCATTCATCTCGCATAGATCAGAATGTATGAGTTCTAATGGTGCCAAGTTTCTCTCCTCGGCCGCCTTGTGAGGCTTTCGAGGTTGCTTTGACTGCACACAACTATGGCACTTAGAACCTTTGACAATAGTGAATTCCGGAATTAATTTGAGACTAGATAGCCGATTCATTAAACCAAAATTAACGTGACATAAACGAGAATGCCAAACACTTACATCATCATTAATACCACCACAAATATGGTTTACTGACTTATTATTAAACTTCGAAAGAGAAAAGCGGAACAGGCCTCCGCATTCATAGCCTTTACCAATAAATTGTCCATGCTTAGACACAACTATTTAATTGGACTCTAAAACTACTTTAAACCCATCTCTGCATAGAAGGGTACAGCTAACAAGATTCTTGTTCATAGTAGGGACATGCTGCACGTTCTTCAGCTGGACAATCTTTCCCGAAGTGAACTTCAGATCGACCATGCCAACACCACGAACAGAACCATGTGACCCATTCCCCATTAGGACGGCGAAATCCCGGACGAACTGGTAAGAAGTAAACATGGACATGTCAGAACATACATGAACATTAGCACCCGTATCAAACCACCAAGATGGTGTTTGAGAAACATAAAGAACAGTAAAGGAATTACCATACCCATCTGCATTGTTGGATGTCACGATGTTGCCATTCTTTTTCCCTTTGCGATCTGTCCTCTTAGGACAGTTCTTGGAAATATGTACCTGCTCCCCACAGGTGTAGCAGCAGCCATCATTGGCTTTGTTTGACTTCTTCTTATTGAAAGCAGAAGTTTTGTTTGGCTTGAATAGAGACTTGTTCTCTTTGTTCTTGACATTGGGTTTCTGCACCATATTAGCATTGGCGCTAGATTGACCCTCGCCTCCTTTCTCAGTAGCGTCCTTAGCTCGAGCCTTCTCCTCAACATCAAGAGATGCTATCAGGTTTTCAACTGATATTTCCTGTCTCTTGTGTTTGAGGGCTGTGGCAAAGTTCCTCCACGATGGAGGTAACTTTGCAATAATGCACCCAGCCACAAACTTGTCGAGTAAAGGACACTTAAGGAGATTGAGCTCTCTCGCAAGGCACTGTATTTCATGAGCTTGTTCAACTACAGGACGGTTGTTAACAATCTTGTAGTCATGAAAATTCTCCATGATATACAGTTCACCGCCTGCATCGGCTGCACCATACTTAGCGTTGAGTGCATCCCAGAGCTCCTTCCCATCTGTGACTGTCAGATAGACATCACAAAGTTTATTATCAAGAACACTTAAGATGCATCCTATTAGGGCAGAATTGACTTACTCGAACTTTGTCTGTTCTTCAACAGACAAAGGACCTTGAGGCCTGCCCTCGGTTACCCAGAAGATCTTAAGCGATTGGAGCGAGAGTGTGGCCTTAACTTGCCACCTCTTGAAGTGCACTCTAGAGAATTTCTCCAGCCTCAGTGCATCGGCTAGAGTCATCATGTTCAACTCAGGAAATTGCCTAATAAGGTTTTTGGAATGTTAGAAAAATAGAGGCAATTTACTGAACAATTCCGGAAGAACACGAGAAAACCAGCAACGATCGGCAGATAGACGGGACGAGAAATTATGCATACCGATTTGAAGCAGAATGCACTGCTGTAGGTCCCATAGCGAACTGGCGCTGTAGGCGTTGGTGACGACGATGAGCCGCATCGCCTGATCTCCTCGGTAGACGAGCCGTGATGAAGAACGCGAGCAGTCGCGCGGAGCGCTTCCCAAAAACCTTATTCGCCCTCTCCCAGTGCAGGATCGCAAGGGCGAGCGGTTCCGGAGACCTGCTCCCCCGATCGTCGGTGCACGCCGTCGCTCGGGATGGAGTAGACTAGAAGGTGGCGCAAGGAACGAGAATGTGGGAACGATCAGATTGTGGGATGCCTGCCGTACCGCAGACACCCGTATTTATAGAGTCCTAGGAGGCGGTTTGTATGCAATTCGGAGGGTCCAGATCCGAACTGACTCCGCAGTCATAGACGCGTCCGTCTCCAACGACTTGGACTCTGACTCGATAGCCCCAAAAATTCGGAGGCCCCAAAGCCCAAAGCCCAATTTAATTTTCTGCAAAAATATAAAATCTGGGCTCATCTCGAGGCTCGAATTCACACTAACACACGCGCGCACGCGCATGCAGGGCGATGCGAGGCGAGCGAGTGAGGAGGAGGAGGAGGAGCGCGCATGGGCCACCCCTCTCTTCCTCTCTTCTCTCTCACTCAAGGAGTGGAAGAGCAACCTCCCTTATATGTAGGGGTTGCTCCGCTTCTACTTCCCATGTGAGACTAAACACTTAGCATCACCCCCTCTTGCCCTAATGAGCCTTTGAGATTTATTAGGAATTAATTCTGAATATTATATGGGCTAAGCCCATTTATTCCAACAGTGGTTCTTCCCAAACCACATCCCTATGTTCTGCAGGGATTCCGCAAATGTCAGCTTTGTCAGAGCAATTGCAACCTGATCCTCCATGCCCAGGATCGTCTTGTCACCGAACCTGAAGTTTCTAAAATTATGGGTCTTTGTTGTCAGGTCTTTCTTAACAGGAGAGCAGATGTAGTCAAATGTCTTCTTGGACATCATTAAAATATACTCGATGCTCTGGTGCTCTCTTGGAAAAGAGGATTGTCCTGTGGAGGTGATGAACAAAGATTTTTTCAGTACTGTTGTTATATAAATGAATATGAAAGCTCTATCTACGAAAGACAAATAATTTACAAACATTATTGTTTATATAAATACAATTTATAGTTGTTACACATCAGGGACAAGCAAAGGTCAATTAACAACAAGCAAATATTTTAAAATTGAGAAACAGTGAGCCTTAAAATTGGAGAGAAATGCAAGGACAAAAGACAATAGTGATGTACCAATTATGCAATATAAAGGTAACCATTTAATGCAATCATACTACAAATATATCATGTGCTCTCCAATAAAACAATGATCAGGGAAGATAAAATTGCTTGAATACAAATTATAGAGTGTAAGTACTACCACTGGTGAAGCTAGACGGAAGTTCAAGGTGGTGCACCACGGTGATGGAGAGTAGTGATTTATGATGTTCCATATTATTTTATAGGGCAATTAACACTGAAATCTTAATTTACCCTGGTGCCGGTGCACCAGGGTAATTACACCTACCTTCGTGACTGAGTACTACATGACTCGGAGGGTATATTAAGAACACCAATAATACAATTTAATGTATAGACCCATCTTTATCATTCAATGAAACATTTTGCATGTTGAGTTTCAAGCTCATATTAGAGTGTTAAATGAGGCTATTCAAACTAGAAATCAGAATGAGCTAGTACCTAGTATATATGTAACTACAACTGCTTGTACAAAAAAAACTAAATGAACTAAAAAACGTGTCCCCAACATCAAGTAATTAGAAATAGAGGGAGTACGACAATGACCGATTCTAGCTGTGCAAGGTGTTTAGACACTCTTAGTAGCTACGGGTTAGCCTCAGCTTAACAGTTAGGATAAAATATGGCATCTGTTGAACTGCAGTTTATCTTCAGAGAATCTGACTTTCTTCAAACAAACTTATGTTTGACATACTTCACCTCTGACTCGTTTCCCTCATAATGAAATATATGCAACACAAGCTCTAAAGGACACAGTTCAATTAAAGTAAACTTGACTAATTGTAAGAAAAAATGAGAAGAAGTTCAATACAAAGTGAAAAGGGATCACAAAGCCAGACAGATAGCATTGTATTTTTTCAGTTAAGTTTATACGTTGAAGATCTATACTCACAATTCACCGAGTACGGAAGAAAGCATTACTCAAATTTCTCCAGACCCCACAATGTGTGGGAGTCTTCGGCGCTGTGTACGCCCTTTAATAAATAAGAAAACACTAGTAATATTTACACCATTATGATTTATAACTAGCCTTATATTCAAGGGTAACACACAAATTGTGATACAATTAATTGAGAACAACAAACTCGATGTTCGAAACTTGAGCCCGCAACCTATCAAAATCAAATAACCCTGGGTTACGGACAACATTGTCCTCTTTTCCTCATTTGTCATTCCTTTCTCCATTTAACCCAATAAACAGAAACTAAATTTCTGGAAAGAAGCATTTCAAAGCATTGTCGTGGAAAACATTGATCAACACAATGAAAATGAACTTCCTAATGATTGGTTTTGAATTGAACCAATAAGGGTGGGGAAAACAAGTGTCGCCCAAATTCATCTTCTCTTGAATTGCTATTGCGGTGGGCTTTACAGATCTGGATTCTACAACATACATGACCAGACAATAGGAAATGGGATCGGGTTGCTAAATTTCCTAAATATGCTCTATGGAATTGATGCAATCAAAATAACGAGCAATAACTAGAAGCAAGCCAGTCTCGAGATCTTAATCTCGTCATAACACACCATTCCAATGTTTCTTACCACTTTGCACTGGCACCTTCAAAACACATCTCAATCAACCGAATAAGCTACACATCCACGCTCGCAAATTGTAATTGTAACTCCCTTCAGATCCACCCATGAACTATCTCAATCTCTAGGAGATGACATATTATCCTGAGCTAGACACTTTTCTACCCTACCAGCGCGCGATAAAGCTTACGGCAACAAAAGAAGCGACGAGGCACGCATGGCTAAACTTTAACAGCACAAGGGACACAGACAAGAAGGAAGGGGGAGAGAGGAGAGGCGACCTGCAATCCTGTGAAAGAAGACACCCCACCAATCGCCGTTTTCTAGAAGCGACGGCTGCGGCAGCGGTAGTGGCAGCGCGGGAGATGGTGTAAGCACAACCTTCGCCTCCTGCTTCCTCTTCTTGGAGCCCCTCACTGGCGCCATGGGTACCAAGGAGATCAAGGAACGCGAACCGAGTTCTCGAAGACTGGAGGCGCTGAAATGGTCTACCCCAAAAAACGGAGTATTTTGAGGACGGATTTATTTGTTGTGAAGCAATGTGCAGCAAGTATGCGGGGAGCCTCTGCTGTATCCTGCCTGTATGGTTGTGTGTATTGGAACACGAGACTGGCTTACTACGTAGTGAAGTTGTCCGCACCGGGTACTAGTCACGCGTAGGATGTGGTAAGCGGTGCTATCGTCTCACACTTTACAGTGGTATATGCCAAAAACAATGTACGAAAACTGTGTGCTAAACTCTAAGTGTGATTGGTTGACGTGACATGGAGGCTAGAGAAAAGAAGTGGTAAATAAAAAATAGAAAAGAAATTAAGTGAAGTAAAAGATGGTATAAATGTCTGTGGTCGCGTAACTACATATAGGGTGCAAAACTCATGAGGTTATGCTAAAATTGTTTAGCCTTCTTAGTAAATATTGGCACATTGAATAAAAATTCCAAAAGGCCTCTTTTATCATGTTGAGAATTTTGACCTAGTAAACAAGGTTTGAATGCTCACTGGAACTCATCAGAGTTGTGTACATCTAGAGATTTAGTTGACATGACAATAACTCTAGTGGCTAACATGATCCCTATTGTCACGAGATCAGTCTCTAGAATGGAGTTACTATGATGCATATGATTACAATGTGTTGTTAGATATGACCAAAGAGATTAACTCCTAAAAACTGCTCCTAGTAATATATTATTACAATGTTATATAAAATTTCCTTAACAAGTATCACATAGAAGTAAAATTTCTTTTCTTTTTCATTTGCACACATATAGACACCATTCATTTTCATCTTTTGACATGATATTTTATTAGATTCTTGAGTAATATAATAGGTCTTCATATATACACAACAATAAACAAAATCTTCTTAAAAAACTTTATTTTCTCATGATGAGAGTTGTGACGAATATGATTTATTGTTCGATTCGTCTAGGTTGTGTACAACTGTGACAAATATGATTCACCATGCAGTCCACCCGCTAGAACAAATGAAATAGCTAAACTCTTAGTTGGCACAGCAGAGTCGCTATCTAGACTGTGACACCATCAATCTCTTTGATGGAGTCGACACATTAAATGTGGCTAAACATGTCATTTATTAGGACCTAAGAGACTGATTTTCTATTTTTTGGTGTACTATGTATTAATTGAAAGATATGTTTGTCGTAGTGGTCAAGTCATCCCACTGGTGCCAAGATGCCCCGGGTTCGACATCGACTCTCTGCATGACATATTGCAGGGGCAAGACTGACCTTGTATAATCCTTCTCCGGACCCAACTCGCATGGGAGCTTCCAGCATTGAGTCTGTCCTTACTATGTTATTAATTAAAAATTATATAAAAATAAAATATATCCTCCATATGCATATGAACACACACAAACTTATTTCTATATGCGGAGTTAATGACACGTTAATATGGTCTTGAAGGGGCTGATTTATGGTCTTGAATGTCCATGCCGTCTTGGACAGGTGGAGACTCCGGAGCCCTCCTCACCAGAGAGGAAAAGTCGAGAGCCATAAGACACGCGGCAGCACTGGAGCCACCCTTAGCAGGGAGGCGGGTCCAGAGATGCAAGACACGTGGCAGTATTGGAGCCACCCTTAGCAGGGAGGCGGGCCCGGAGCTATTGGACACGTGGTAGCACTGGAGCCACCCTTAATAGGGAGGCGGGTCCGGAGCTGTTAGACACGTAGCAGCACCGGAACCAACCCTAGCAGAGAGGTGGGTCTGGAGCTATTGGACACGTGGCACCACTGGAGCCACCCTTAGCAGGCAGGCGGGTCCGGAGCTGTTGGACATGTGGCAGCACCGGAGCCACCCTTAGAAGGGAGGCGGGTCTGGAGCAGCTAAACACGTGGCAGCACCGGAGCCACTCTTAACAGGGAGGCAGGTCCAGAGGTGTTGGACACGTGGCAACATCAGAGCCACCCTTAGCAGGAAGACGGGTCCGGAGCTGCTGAACACGTGGCGGTACTGGAGCCACCCTTAGCAGGGAGACATGTCCAGAGCTGAAGGACATGTGGCAGCACCGGAGCCATCCTCAGCAGGGAGGCGGGTCCGAAACTGCTGGACATGTGACCATCTAAATGTATCCTCTCCTGGAAGGTGGGACCCAACACTTCTTTTCCTGGTATGCGAGGATACCTGGTCCGCAGGGTACCGACAATGCTATACACTGGTATTTTTTATTTCCATGTACTTTTAGATAGCAGAACTAACACACTAGTTCAAAATGGATTAATGAATGTTGCGTGAATACATATCCGAGAAATTAAATTTCTTAGTTAATGTTTAACTTGTTTTTAAACAGATAAATTCCTTGAACTTTCATCAGAAGCTCAATTTCATTTCTCAACTTTCGAAGAGACCAATTTCGTTCCTCAACATTGTGTGTATGTGCAATTTTGTCCCTTATGTGAGTTGGATGTCCACGTAGCACACCTAGTCAGCTTCGCCCCATCTTGTGCTGCTAATTACATGTGAAATGACCCATTTACCTTTAAAATTATTACACAAGCAACGATGAAACACTCACCTATGAAGTCTGGTCTAAACGTCACCTCTGCTCACTTCTTTTTTACATGAGTCATTTTCGTCCTAGGTGCAGCCAAGTGTTGCTAGTATAGATGTCAGATTAAAGCATTAATATAAATTGCAATGTTGACCTATGATGAACACCCACACATCAACATCATGTGAGATATTTAGATATTTTTGCAGAGGTCAAAGAATTGTGTTGGCATCAAATCTATTACATTGCAATTTATATTTATGTTTTAATGTGATAACTACAATAGTAGCACTCGGTCGCAACTAGAATGGAATTGAGTCATGCAAAAGAAGTGACCTGCAATTGGGTCATGCTTCACTGTTTCTCATGGACAAATTTTAAAGGTAAATGGACCATTTCATATGTAATTATCAATACATGATGGATCAAAGCTGACTAAGGGTTCTGACGTGACGTCGAGCTCAGACAAGGTACTAAATTGAATCTAAACTCCAAGTTCAGAGACAAAATTAATCTCTTTAAAAAGTAAGAAAAGGAATTGATATTTATGAGAAAACGAGCTTCTCTGCCATTTCTTAATAAAAATAGTACGGCCAGACGGAAACTTACCCGGCTCGTGTTTTCAGTCGTAAATCGTGTTCCTGAAAATAACCGGGTGGCGGATTAGATTATGTCCTACCCTGCGCTACCAGTCTGATGCATGGAACGCCAGCTAGCTCCCCGTGCTGCATCTCCTATCTGATGCTGGAGATGACTTGATCCATCAATTTTTCTTTAGCTTCAAAAACACGTGTTCCGTCCTTTCAAATGACCCAGCAGAGCAGGATTACCATGGACCGAACGCCTTCCGCTTCTGCCCCGTTAGCTCCTTCAGTGAGGTTACTGAACCAAGTCATCATATCAGCTCCAGGGCACCACACTGACGGTCACAGTTCTGCAGCCTGGAAAAAAACTGCACGTGTTACGTAGCATTCTGCGAACAAGTGTACTGCCGTCTTCAAATTTTGATAGCAAAGTGGGCAGAAGTATAAGTTACGCCACCCCCTAATCTTTAATCGGGTCGCTCTTCAGATTCGATCTCGGAGGAGCAACACAAGGAAAAATTTACGCATGGTCTATATTCACAAACTACGTCTGCAATAATACTAATGTCAAACCGAAACAGTATCAGAATATGCCAAAATTCACATTACAACTTTGTATTAATGTCTATATCAATGGATGCAAAGGTGCTGTAGAAAACCACAAAGCTCACGAAGTCGCTCCGCCGGCACTGAGATACTGGGAAAGATGGTCTCTCTGCTTAGCTGCATCATCATCCGCGACGTTGCAGAATTGCTGCTTGTAACCCTGGTCATGGTTGTCTGTAACCAGCACCTCTTTGCTTGGAGGCCGTCCACATCAATGATGATGTTGGTGATCAAGCAGCAGACGAAGATAATCCTCGGCAGCCGGTGTTTGTCAGCCCTCCGCACTTCGCCCTGAATAACTCGCCACCTTCCTTTGAGCGTTGCCAGTGCGTTCTCCACCACTGTTGTGGCTGCCTTGTGCCGCTTGTTGAATTCAGCATTGGCCGCTGAGAGACCCTGATCTTGGTATGGAGTCATCAGCCAAGGAAGCAGAGGGTAGCTTGCATCTCCAACTATGTATTCTCTGACAGCTGACCCTCCAGGAAGCTCATCAGCTTGTCCAGCCTGACGCCTTTATCGCATAGCTTGTACAAGCCTGAGGTGCACAAAATGCATGAGTTGTCGAAACTCCCTGGCCAGCCACAGACAATATCCCTGAATCGCTTGTCAGCATTGACAACAACTTGCAAGACCATGCTATATTTGTTTTCTTTGTCCAACCAGACTGTGTTGTTTCGCTGAGCCGAGGAGCCCATGAGGATATGTGTGGTATCGATGACACCACAACAGTTTGGGAGGCCATAAATATTTTCAAATCTTGCTTTGATGATTCCAAGTTCCTCAGGGCTCGGCCATTTTAGATGGCAGAGAGCACTCTCCTCAATGGACTCTATGAACCGCCAAGTGATGCTTGATATGGTTGTGTGGTTGTTAGAAAAATAGAGGCAATTTACTGAATAATTCCAGAAGAACACGAGAAAACCAGCAACGATCAGCAGATAGACGAGATGAGAAATAATGCGTACCGATTTGAAGCCGAACGCACCGCTGTAGGTTTGACAGCGAACTGGAGCTGTAGGCGTTGGTGACGACGAGGATCTGCAGCGCCCAATCTCCTCGGTCGACGAGCCGTGGTGAAGAACGCGAGCAGTCGTGCGGAGCGCTTCCCAAAAACCTTATTCTCCCTCTCCCGGTGCAGGATCGCAAGGACGAGCGGTTCCAGAGACCTGCTCTCCTGATCGTCGGTGCACGCCGTCGCCCGGGATGAAGTAGACTAGGCGGCGGCGCAAGGAACGTGAACGTGGGAACGATCTGATCGTGGGATGCCCTGCCGTACCGCGGACGCCCGTATTTATAGAGTCCCACGGAGGCGGTTCATATGCGATCTGGAGGGTCCGGATCCGAACTGACTTCGCAGTCGTAGACGCGTCCGTCTCCAACGACCTGAACTCTGACTCGGTAGCCTCAAAAATTCGGAGGCCAAAAAACCCAAAGCCCAATTATATTTTCTGCAAAAATATAAAATCTGGGCTCAGCTTGAGGCTCGAATTCACACTAACACACGTGCGCGCGCGTGTGCCGGGCGAGGCGAGGCGAGGCGTGGCGTGGCGTGGCGAGGCGAGCGAGCGAGGAGGAGGAGGAGCGCGCGTGGGCCACCCCTCTCTTCCTCTCTTCTCTCTCACTCAAGGAGTGGAAGAGAAACCTCCCTTTTATGTAGGGATTGCTCTACTTCCACTTCCCATATGGGACTAATCATTTAGTATCACTCCCTCTTGCCCTAATGCGCCTTTGAGATTTGTTGGGAATTAATTCTGAATATTATGTGGGCCAAGCCCATTTATTCCAACAATCCCCTACTAGATCTCAATTCCATTAGGAGAGAGGTCATTCTCGTTCCTTGTTTGATATACTAGTGTTCCGGCAGAGACTGTGAAGTTGAACTTCTGCCTAGATCTTTAAGTTTCATCAGGTCACAACTTGAACAATGGACTACGCCTTGAATTGCAAGTTTTGTTTGAACTGACTTCGCTCAAAGACCATTATCAGTACTTGACTACCAGTAGTCTACCCCGCGGGTGGAGCATATGCGTCGTACTCCCTGGTCTCTTCATGAGCTTTCCAGAGATCACCCAAATCTCACAGACTGCGACGTTAGACAGTCGAAGCTCATATAGGTGTGTTTTCTTCAAGACTGCCCTGTAGGACGGCATCTTTGCTACACATAGCCAACAGAAACACATTAAGGTAATTCGCCAACCTGCCTTACAGTTTTAGAGTACAAGTATGCATCTTCACATAGAGAGGGTATAAAGGAAGTACTCTCCTCGGTGAACCACTAGCTTGTTTTCCCATGTCCTAATTCACGGGATCTCCGATCACATAGGTTGGGTTACTACTATAGTGTCACATCAATGGGTCTCAAACCCATCTCTCTCGATACACTTTCTATCACATTACGTGATAGACCCTTCGTAAAGGGATCTGCCAGGTTTTTGTCTGTTTGTATGTACGGAACAGTAATAACTCCAGAGTTTCTCATTTTCCTGACAGATTTTAAACGTCTCTTGACGTGTCTTGATGATTTTGCATTATCCTTAGAACTGGTCACTTTGGCGATCACCGTCTGATTGTCACAGTTCATAAGGATTGCCGGCAATGGTTTCTCAACTACAGGCAAATCCATCAAGAGCTCTTGTAGTCATTCTGCCTCTGTAGTTGCTGTCTCTAAAGCACTGAGTTCTGCTTCCATGGTTGACCTCGTCAAAATGGTCTGTTTGCAAGACCTCCATGATATAGCGCCGCCAGCTAGAGTGAACACATATCCACTCATGGCATAGAGTTCATCAACATCAGAGATCCAGTTCGAATCACTATAACCCTCAGGTACGACTGGATGCCCAGTATAGTGAATTCCATAACTCATTGTACCTCTCAAGTAGCGCATAACCCTTTCAAGTGCATGCCAATGATCTGTACCCGGGTTTGACATGAACCTGCTCAATTTGCTCACAGTAAACGAGATATCAGGACGGGTTGCGCTAGCTAAGTACATGAGTGAATCGATCATCTGAGATATCTGAGTTGATCTCTTGACTCTTTCTTGTTATTAAGTATCACGCTGGGACCATAAGGCGTTGGAGAAATCTTGCTATCCATAAAGCCGAACCGGCTCAAGATTTTCTCAACATAGTGGGATTGACTTAAAGTAATTCCACTCTCATCCTTATTCAGCTTAATGTTCAAAATAACATTAGCTTCTCCCAGATCTTTCATATCAAAACACTTTGATAGAAAAGACTTGACCTCAGAAATTATATTAATGCTCGTACCAAAAATGAGTATATCATCCACATACAAGCATAATATAACACTATCGCCCCCACCATGGCGATAGTACACGCACCGATCAGCCTCATTAATGACAAAGCCAGCGGACGTCAAAGTACTATCGAACTTCTCATGCCATTACTTAGGTGCTTGTTTCAGGTCATACAAGGATTTCAACAATTTGCACATCTTTGTCTCTTTACCTTTTACTACGAACCCATCAGGCTGTTTCGTATAAATTTCCTCTTCCAACTCTCCATTAAGGAAAGCTGTCTTCACATCCATTTTGATGGATGATTAGACCATAAGAGGCAGCCAAAGAAAGTAGTACATGAATTGTCGTCATTCTGGCGATAGGTGAATAGGTGTCAAAATAGTCTTCACCTTCCTTTTGAGTATAACCCTTAGCAACTAGTCTCGCCTTGTACTTTTCAATAGTACCGTCAGGCCTGAGCTTCTTCTTAAACACCCACTTGCAGCCCACTGGTTTGCACCCGTATGGCTGTTCATTTAACTCCCAGGTTCCATTGGAAAGAATTGAGTCCATCTCACTATGAACTGCTTCTTTCCAGTCATCTGCATCAGGTGATGCATATGCCTCTGCTATGGATCTAGGAGTATCGTCCACAAGGTACACAATGAAATCATCACCAAAGGATTTTGCAATCCGTGATCTCTTACTCGACTGAGTTATTTCATTGTGTTCCCCCTCTGGAATATTCTCAAATGGTGTATCAAGAAACTCGGTAGTTGTGGTGGATTCAGGACAAATTTCATAAGAGATCCTAGCAGTGCTATGCATATCTTTCATAGGAAAAATATTCTCAAAAAATGTTGCATCACGAGATTCCATAATAGTATCAACATGCATACCAGGTACTTCAGATTTGACTACTAAAAATCTATATGCGATGCTCCGATGAGCATAGCCTAGAAAGACACAATCCACTGTCTTTGGTCCCAGCTTGCGTTTCTTGGTAATTGGAGCATTGACCTTTGCCAAACATCCCCAAGTACGCAAGTATGATAGTGATGGTTTTCTCCCAACCCACTTCTCATAGGGAGCTTTCTCTTTATTCTTGTCTGGAACGCGGTTTAGGACATGACATGAAGTAAATAGAGCCTCCCCCCACCATGCCTTAGATAAACCGGACGTGTCTAACATGGCATTCACCAAGTCACACATTGTGCGGTTTTTCCTCTCGGCTACCCCGTTTGATTGGGGTGAATAGGGAGGCGTCCTCTCATGTATAATACCGTGTTCCGCACAAAAATCATTAAATATTTTGGGAAAATACTCACCACCACGATCTGACATAAGACGTTTGATCTTTCTCTCTAATTAAGTTTCTACTTCAGATTTATAGATTTTAAAGTAGTCTAAAGCTTCATCTTTAGTTTGCAACAAGTAAACATAGCAGAATCTAGTAGAATCGTCTATTAATGTCATAAAATATTTCTTTCCACCTTTTGTCAACACACCATTCATCTCGCATAGATCAGAATGTATGAGTTCTAATGGTGCCAAGTTTCCCCCTCGGCCGCCTTGTGAGGCTTTCGAGGTTGCTTTGACTGCACACAACTATGACACTTAGAACCTTTGACAATAGTGAATTCCGGAATTAATTTGAGACTAGATAGATGATTCATTAAACCAAAATTAATGTGACATAAATGACAATGCCAAACACTTGCATCATCATTAATACCGCCACAAATATGGTTTACTGACTTATTATTAAACTCTGAAAGAGAAAAGCGGAACAGGCCTCCGCATTCATAGCCTTTACCAATAAATTGTCCATGCTTAGACACAACTATTTTATTGGACTCTAAAACTACTTTAAACCCATCTCTGCATAGAAGGGTACCACTAACAAGATTCTTATTCATAGTAGGGACATGCTGCACGTTCTTCAGCTGGACAATCTTTCCCAAAGTGAACTTCAGATCGACCGTGCCAACACCACGAACAGAAGCATGTGACTCATTCCCCATTAGGACGACGGAATCCCGGATGAACTGGTAAGAAGTAAACATGGATATGTCAGAACATACATGAACATTAGCACCCGTATCAAACCACCAATATGGTGTCTGAGAAACAGAAAGAACAGTAAAGGAATTACCGTACCCATCTACATTGCTGGATGTTACGATGTTGACATTCTTTTTCCTTTTGCGATCTGCCCTCTCAGGACAGTTCTTGGAAATATGTCCCTGCTCCCCACAGGTGTAGCAGCAGCCATCATTGGCTTTGTTTGACTTCTTCTTCTTGAAAACAGTAGTTTTGTTTGGCTTGAATAGATACTTGTTCCCTTTGTTCTTGACATTGGGTTTCTGCACCATATTAGCATTGGCGCTAGATTGACCCTCACCTCCTTTCTCAGTAGCGTCCTTAGCCCGAGCCTTCTCCTCAACATCAAGAGATGCTATCAGGTTTTCAACTGATATTTCCTATCTCTTGTATTTGAGAGCTGTGGCGAAGTTCCTCCATGATGGAGGTAACTTTGCAATAATGCACTCAACCACAAAATTGTCGGGTAAAGGACACTTAAGGAGATTGAGATCTCTCGCAAGGCACTGTATTTCATGAGCTTGTTCAACTACAGGACGGTTGTTAACCATCTTGTAGTCATGAAAATTCTCCATAATATACAGTTCACCGCCTGCATCGGCTGCACCATACTTAGCGTTAAGTGCACCCCAGAGCTCCTTCCCATCTGTGACTGTCAGATAGACATCACAGAGTTTATTATCAAAAACACTTAAGATGCATCCTCTCAGGGCAGAATTGGCTTCCTCGAATTTTGTCTGTTCTTCAACAGACAAAGGACCTTGAGGCCTGCCCTCGGTTACCCAGACGATCTTTAGCGATTGGAGCCAGAGTGTGGCCTTAACTTGCCACCTCTTGAAGTGCACGCCAGAGAATTTCTCCGGCCTCTGTGCATCGGCTAGAGTCATCATGTTCAACTCAGGAAATTGCCTAATAAGGTTTTTGGATTGTTAGAAAATAGGAGGCAATTTACTGAACAATTCCGGAAGAACACGAGAAAACCAGCAACGATCGGCAGATAGACGGGACAAGAAATAAAGTGTACCAATTTGAAGCCGATTGCACCACTGTAGATCCGACGGCGAGCAGCTGCTACAGGCGTTTGTAACGACATTGAGCCGCAGCGCCCGATCTCCTCGGTAGACGAGCCATGGTGAAGAATGGGAGCAGTCGCGCGGAGCGCTTCCCAAAAACCTTATTCGCCCTCTCCCGATGCAGGATCGCAAGGGCAAGCGGTTCCGGAGACCTGCTGATGAGGACATCACAACAGCGGAGACGCACATTGAACTGCAAGGACCAATCACAAGAGCACGGGCACGGTTATTAAATCAGCAGGTGAATTCGTTCTTAACTTCTTTTGCATGTGAGTTTGAGAATAGATTGCTATGTGATGATTTAATTGTTATTAGGAATAATGGAGAAGATAAAAAAGTGAAGGAAGGAGGCCTTGGGAGCGTGGAGAATCACCTGGGACGTCCACAAGTTGATGGAAACAGTTTACAACTCGGACTCGAGTTCAACTCGGAGTCCAGGAGCAGTCCACTTTAAAACAGATGCCCAGGAGGCATACGTACTCCGTTTTCGACGTTCTACATATGCACGGAAAGAGGAGAAGATAAAATTTCCAATGGTTCTGGTCCCACCTCAAACTTCCTTCGGAGTCATTGGGAATCGTCGAAACAAGTCGAGTCCAAATTTCTGTCCGGTGTTGCGCCACCGAATCGGGCCTTTGGGCCTTGTATCCCGTAAGAGTCCATTAGGGACGCGTCTAATTGTGTTTTGGTCGAACCCTAGCCTATAAATACTGCAGCCGCCGGTCATATTCGGTGGGTTTTTCTTAGATCAATAAAATCGCCGTTCTACGGTTTGTGAGACCCCAACTTCGCGATTTCCGATCGTGTCTTCTACGTTCTTGCTCGTGTTCTCGGTTGCACTTGCAGGGATTAGCCTTCTTGGCGAGGTCAAGTGTGTGCAGCAAGGTTGATAACCAACGGAGCCGTGGTGTAGTGATTGCAGGGGTACTCGAACCGCTCGAGTGCCGCGGATCATCAACGTCGAGTTCTCCACCCCAATCGACATACCTTTCGGAAGATCGGGCCTAAACTTACTTATCAATTGGTATCAGATTTCTAGGTTGCCCGTGAGGTATCTTTATTTTTCTTCCTTCAATTAGATCGATTTTGTTTTGTACCTAGTGTCCACAGAAAAGCAACAAAAAAAATTAGATCGTTTTTTACCGCTCCCCAGACTATAGTGCCTGCAGTTTCGTTTTTCAGTTTGCATTGTTGAGTTTGCATTCGTGTGGTTGAGTCTTGTTGCTGGTTTAGCTTTGTGTTTTTGGGTCCTAGTTATCGTGTTTCATCCTTGTTTTCTTGCTATTCGACATCTATTCCACAATCCCTAAATAACAAACCGATCCGCCACGTTCATCGGTTTGCCCTAGCTAGCCGCCTTGCGTGAACTCCCGCATCGCCAGCCCTAGATTAGGTGACAAATCTTTGTGCCTTTCATCCTTGAATCATCACACACCACCCCATTAGTTGCTGTGCAAATTCCCGATCGTTTTCGTATCCGATTGCGAGTTCTGTTCTCAAACCGAGTTGGAATCAACATCCAAAAAAAATCGTAACTCGGATAGCCTACCTTAAAACGGCCATAACTTTCGCATACAAACTCGAAATCAGGCGATTTTTTTTTTCAAATTCATCTACGCGAAATTTCGCATCTGATTTTCTGCCGCGTAACTGCGTTTGGCGAAATTAGATTGCCCAAATTCCCCTCGGAAGATAGGCTATCCGGCCTCCAAAGTTTCAGCACGAATTTTAAAGAATCTTCTTGATTTTCTATAGGCCGCATATTACATCCAATTGAGCTGAAAATTTGTGTGCTTCCTATATTTGTGCTCCTAAGTAAAGAAAAATATCAAAAAAATATTACAAAAAAGAAAAAAAATAGTGAAGAGCATGCATATTAAAGCAAGTGGCCTATACCACTTGGTGCTGTTTTGTTGGTTATATCATTCTGTCTTTCTTTTGCCTTAATACTTCCTTGTGTTGTGCTAGGCTCTAGGGTACTCGGTTGACCAGCAACAGTTTCCTACATTGAATACTTATTCAACTTTGTTTAGCTGTTAACGATTTTCTGCTTATTAGCCATCATATTGTGCCATCCAAGCTCCACCTTTCTCTTGAGCATAACAGGTACCTTTGCAATCACCCCGCGCTTCATTGGTTCATCTCACTGTCCACACCACCTGCTGTGTCGGTAGGAACACTTGTAAGAGCATGGTAAGACGCTTGAGCGAGAGAGATTGTTTTCTTCCACCTTCCACATTGTCACTGTAGTTGATAGGGATAACATATTTTTTGTTGTCTTTTGTTTCCTACTAACAATGGCAGGAGAAGACAATAATGATGAATGTGTTTAACATGCTGAGTTACGTGATATGATGAAGACCATGACAGATATGTTCGCCAAATACAACGCAGCAACGGAGGAGTCATTGGCGAACTTGACTCGCCAACTGGATGACCTTGCTCTTCGGATGAATACTTTTGAGGCTCGGTTGCCTCTCGCTGGAAGACAAGAAGAAAATGCTTATGGTGAAGTGGAAGATCACAATAATCAGCCAAGACTGCCACTTTATCGTCGAGGTATGGGAGGTAATAATCATAACAATTATAATCGCCCTCCTGATGATCCTTTTGCTAAAGTGAAATTTACTATACCCTCTTTTTCTGGTGCTTATGATGTTGAGGCTTATCTTGATTGGGAGATGATAGTAGAGCAAAAATTTAATTCCCATCTTGTTCCTGAACAACATAGATTTCGTCAAGCCACTAGTGAGTTTAAGGACTTTGCTATCATATGGTGGAATGAACTTGTTAAAACTAGAACTGATCCTCCAACATGGGATAGATTAAAGGAAGCTATGCGTGTTCGATTTGTTCCTCCATCTTTTCAGCGGGACCTTCGCAAAAAAATGCAGCGTTTAGACCAAGGTAACATGTCCGTAGAGGAGTATTATCAAGAGTTACAAAAGGGTATGCTGCGTTGTGGGGTAGTAGAGGACATGGATGATAAAATAGCTCGTTTTTATGGGGGGTTGAGGCGTGAAATTCAGGACATTGTTGATTACAAGGAATATGATACTGTTAACAGATTGTTTCAACTTGCTATGTTGGCAGAAAAAGAATTGCAGGGCCGATAACAACAGCAACAACGCACGAGGAGCAACTTCACATCGCGTGCAGTGACTACACCATCCAAAACAGCACCATCTCCGACCCCCCGTGCAGCGACTACACCACCCAATGGCGGCCAACAAACTATACCTGCTGCTCCACCTTCTCGCATGCCGGAAGGCAGCAAGGCGACATCATTCAAGCCTTCGTCATCCACTCCTTCTACGGGTCGTACTTCCGACATTAAGTGTCACCGCTGCTAGGGTCTTGGTCATATGATGAGAGATTGTCCGAGCAAACGAGCATACATAGCACGCGACGATGGCGGGTATGATAGTACTTCGGATATTGAAGATGAATATTCTCTTGCTACTGACTTTACAGATCCAAATGACGAACACACCGAAGAAGAGGTACTTGGTACAGCGGCGACGGAGAACTATAGGAGCATCATTGTGCAGCGTGCCTTGAGCTCCAAAGTGGAGACCGACGACAAGCTACAACGACACAACCTCTTCCACATGTTTCTCATCGTCAAGGACTGCCGTGTACACACTATAATTGATGGAGGTAGCTGCAATAACTTGGTAAACACGGACGTCGTCAAGAAACCCAGTTTGACAACAAGAGCACACCCTCATCCATACCACATTCAGGTTCAACAACAGCGGTAAGGTTCGGGTAACACAAACAGCGAGAATACATTTTTCAATTGGTTCATACCATGATTTTGCTGATTTTGATGTTGTTCCTATGGATGCTTGTTCTCTTTTATTGGGTCGTCCTTGGGAATTTGATACAGATGCTATTCATCATGGTAGAACCAATAAATATACTCTCATGCATAAGGGAAAGAAAATCACTTTGCTCCCCATGACTCCTGCTGAAATTGTGCATTTTGAGAAGAGTAAAATTCGTGAGGGCAAAGCAACAAAATTAGAATATGAAAAACAGCAAGTTATTAAGTTAAAATCACCATCGTTGCTCTCAACTAAATCTGAACTTGCTGATTTATTCGATGCTAAGGGGATGTGCTATGCTTTAGTTTGCAAAGAAGCCATGTTTTCACTTCATGAATTGTCTATTGCATTGCCCCCTGCTGTTGCTAACCTTTTGCAGGAGTTTGAGGATGTGTTTCCCTCCGAGATACCCCCTGGTTTACCACCGATGAGAGGCATTCAACACAAGATCGATTTGATTCCAGGAGCAAGTTTGCCAAATCGTGCAGCATACAGGGCGAATCCACAAGAAACTAAGGAAGTTCAGCGACAAGTCCAAGATCTTTTGGACCGCGGGTACATTCGTGAAAGCCTTAGCCCTTGTTCCGTTCCTGTTCTTTTGGTTCCTAAGAAAGATGGTAGTTGGCGCATGTGTGTTGATTGTCGAGCGATTAATAACATCACCATTCAATATCGTTATCCTATTCCTCGATTAGATGACATGCTTGATGAATTGAGTGGTGCTATCATCTTCACAAAAATTGACTTGCGTAGTGGTTACCACAAAATTAGAATGGCACTAGGAGATGAACGGAAAACTGCATTTAAAACCAAGTTTGGACTTTATGAGTGGTTAGTCATGCCTTTTGGTTTAACTAATGCACCCAGCACCTTTATGCGATTAATGAACGAGGTTTTACATGCTTTCATTGGACAATTTGTGGTGGTTTACTTCGATGATATCCTCATTTACAGCAAGTCATATGATGAACATCTTGATCATTTACATGCTGTTTTTACTGTTTTGAGAGATGCACATTTGTTTGGTAACCTCGAAAAGTGCGTCTTTTGCACCAATCGAGTCTCGTTTCTTGGCTATGTCATTTCCTCGCAGGGAATTGAGATGGATGAGGCAAAAATTGAAGCAATCACCAGCTGGCCAGCCCCAACAACCGTCACACAAGTTCGTAGTTTTCTTGGTCTTGCAGGTTTTTATCGGTGCTTTGTGCGGGATTTCAGCACCATTGCAGCACCTCTACATGAGCTAACGAAGAAGGGAGTTCCATTTCGGGGGCGAACAGCAGCAACAAGCTTTTGATGCTCTCAAATCGAAGCTTACACAAGCACCATTACTACAACTTCCTGATTTTGACAAGACCTTTGAGCTAGAATGCGATGCAAGCGGAATTGGTATTGGATGCGTTCTCATACAAGGAGGTAAACCCGTTGCTTTCTTTAGTGAAAAACTTCATGGTCCTTTTCTGAATTATTCCACTTATAATAAGGAATTGTATGCCTTAGTACGTGTATTACAAACTTGGCAACATTATCTTTGGTCTAAGGAGTTTGTCATACATACCGATCATGAATCATTGAAGTATCTTAAGTGTCAAACCAATCTGAATAAACGACATGCTAAATGGATTGAGTCCATAGAGTCGTTTCCATACATCATTAAGCATAAGAAAGGGAAGGAAAATATCATTGCCGATGCATTATCTAGGCGTTATACCATGCTGTCCCAACTTGATCATAAAATCTTTGGTTTGGAAACAATTAAAGCATTATATCCTACTGATTTGGACTTCAAAGATGCTTTTGAAAATTATAGAGAAGGAAGAACTTGGAATAAATATGTGCTGCGAGAGGGTCTCCTCTATCGTGCTAACAAGCTATGCGTTCCAGCTAGCTCCATTCGTCTATTGCTTTTGCAGGAAACACATAGAGGAGGTTTGATGGGACATTTTGGAGTGAAGAAAACTGAAGACGTGCTGTCCACACACTTCTTTTGGCCAAAGATGAGGCGTGATGTCGAGCGCTACGTGTCACGATGCACTACTTGCAACAAAGCTAAGTCTCGCCTTAACCCACATGGTCTTTATATGCCTCTTCCTGTTCCTAGTGTACCTTGGGAGGATATTTCTATGGACTTTGTTTTGGGATTGCCTAGGACTAAGAGGGGGAGGGATAGTATTTTTGTAGTTGTTGATTGTTTTTCCAAAATGGCACACTTTATACCTTGTCATAAGAATGATAATGCCTCACACATTGCTGATTTATTTATGACGGAAATTATTCGTTTACATGGTGTGCCAAATACCATTGTTTCTGATCATGATGCAACATTTTTAAGTCATTTTTGGAGAATTTTGTGGTATAAATTGGGAACCAAGTTGCTGTTTTCAACTACATGTCACCCACAAACGGATGGACAGACCGAGGTAGTTAATCGTACTTTATCCACTATGTTGCGGGCTGTCTTAAAAACAAATTTGAAGTTGTGGGAGGAGTGTTTACCACATATAGAATTTGCTTACAACAGATCCGTTTACTCCACGACAAAGGTAAGTCCATTCCAGGTAGTGTATGGTTTCAATCCCCGTGCTCCTATTGATTTACTACCTTTGCCTCCTTCTAAAACTATAAATTTGGATGCTACACAACGATCTGAATTCATTATTAAGATGCATGAAACTACAAAGAAAAATATTTAAATGATGAATGAGAAGTATAGGATTGCAGGTAGTAAAGGTAGAAATGAAGTAAAACTTGAACCGGGTGATTTGGTGTGGTTACATTTGAGAAAAGAGCGATTTCCCGACCTGAGAAAATCTAAACTTATGCCACGAGCTGCTGGTCCTTTTAAGAACGTTGAAAAGATTAATGATAATGCATATAAGCTTGAAATACCTCCCGATTTGGGGGTTAGTCCTACATTTAACATTTCAGATTTGCGACCGTACTTGGGAGAAGAAGATGAACTTGAGTCGAGGACGACTCCAATTCATGAGGGGGAGGATGATGAGGACATCACAACAGCGGAGACGCACATTGAACTGCAAGGACCAATCACAAGAGCACGGGCACGGTTATTAAATCAGCAGGTGAATTCGTTCTTAACTTCTTTTGCATGTGAGTTTGAGAATAGATTGCTATGTGATGATTTAATTGTTATTAGGAATAATGGAGAAGATAAAAAAGTGAAGGAAGGAGGCCTTGGGAGCGTGGAGAACCACCTGGGACGTCCACAACTTGATGGAAACAGTTTACAACTTGGACTCGAGTTCAACTCAGAGTCCAGGAGCAGTCCACCTTAAAACAGACGCCCAGGAGGCATACGGAGTATGTTTTCGACGTTCTACATATGCACGGAAAGAGGAGAAGATAAACTTTCCAATGGTTCTGGTCCCACCTCAAAATTCCTTTGGAGTCATTGGGAATCGTCGAAACAAATTGAGTCCAGATTTCCGTCCGGTGCTGCGCCACCGAATCGGGCCTTTGGGCCTTGTATCCCGTAAGAGTCCATTAGGGACGCGTCTAATCGTGTTTTGGTCGAACCCTAGCCTATAAATACTGCAGCCGCTGGTCATATTCGGTGGGTTTTGCTTAGATCAATAAAATCGCCGTTCTACGATTTGTGAGACCCCAACTTCGCGATTTCCGATCGTGTCTTCTACGTTCTTGCTCGTGTTCTCGGTTGCACTTGCAGGGATTAGCCTTCTTGGCGAGGTCAAGCGTGTGCAGCACGGTTGATAACCAACAGAGCCGTGGTGTAGTGATTGTAGGGGTACTCGAACCGCTCGAGTGCTGCGGATCATCAATGTCGAGTTCTCCACCCCAATCGGCATACCTTTCGGAAGATCGGGCCTAAACTTACTCATCACCTGCTCTCCCGATCGTCGTTGCACGCCGGCGCTCGGGATGAAGTAGACTAGGCGGCGGCACAACGAACGCGAACGTGGGAACGATCTGATCATGGAATGCCCTGCCGTACTACGGACGCCCGTATTTATAGAGTCCCACAGAGGCGGTTCGTATGCGATCTGGAGGGTCCGGATCCGAAATGACTCCGCAGTCGTAGACGCGTCCGTCTCCAACAACTTGGACTCTGACTTGGTAGCCCCAAAAATTCAGAGGCCCAAAAGCCCAAAGCCCAATTATATTTTCTGCAAAAATATAAAATCTGGGCTCGGCTCGAGGCTCGAATTCACAAAAACACACACGTGCGCGCTTGTGCGGGGTGTGGTGTGGCGTGGCGTGGCGAGGCGAGCAAGCAAGGAGGAGGAGGAGGAGCGCGCGTGGGCCACCCCTCTCTTCCTCTCTTCTCTCTCACTCAAGGAGTGGAAGAGCAACCTTCCTTTTATATAGGGGTTGCTCCACTTCCACTTCCCATATGGGACTAATCATTTAGTACCACTCCCTCTTATCCTAATGGGCCTTTGAGATTTATTGGGAATTCACTTTGAATATTATGTGGGCCAAGCCCATTTATTCTAACACTACCTAGTATATCAAGTAACTACAACTGATTGTACAAAAAAACTAAATGAACTAAAAACTTGTCCCAAACATCAATTAATTAGAAACAGAGGGGGTACAACAATGAATGATTCTAGCTGTGGAAGGTGTTTAGACACTCTTAGCACCTACGGGTTAGCCTCAACTTAACAGTCAGTATAAAATATGACATCTGTTGAACTGCAATTTATCTTCAGAGAAACTGACTTTCTTCAAACAAACTTATGTTTGACATACTTCACCTCTGACTCATTTCCCTCCTAATGAAATATATGCAACACAAGCTCTAAAGAACACAATTCAGTTATAGTAAACTTGGCTAATTGTAAAAACACTAAGAAGATAGTTCAATACAAAGTGAAAAGGGATCACAAGGCCAGACATATAGCATTGTAATTTTTCTGTTAAGTTTATACGTTGAAGATCTATACTCACAATTCACCTAGTCCTGAAGAAAGCATTACCCAAATTTCTCCAGACCCCACAATGTGTGGGAGTCTACGGCACTGTGTACGCGAAACACTAGAATGTTTACACCATTATGATTTACAACTAGCCTTAAGTCCCTGAACATAGTTATATATTATAACAAAGTTTTTCCGACTTTTTCAAAGGTAACACACAAATTGTGATACAAATAACAAACTCGATGCTCGAAACTTGAGCTTGCAACCTATCAAAATAAAAAAATCCTGGGTGACGGACAACATTGTCCTCTTTTCCTCATCTGTCATTCATTTCCCCATTTAACCCAATAAAAAGAAAACTCAATTTTTGGAAGGAAGCATTTCAAGGCATTGTTGTGGAAAACATTGATCAACACACTGAGAATGAGCTTCCTAATGATTGGTTCTGAATTGAACCAATAAGAGTGGGTAAAACAACTATCGCCCAAATTCATCTTCTTTTGAATTGCTGTTGCTGTGGGCTTTACGGATCTGGATTCCACAACATACATGACCGGACAACAGGAAATGGAATCGGGTTGCTGAATTTCCTAAACATGCTCTATGGAATTGATGCAATCGAAATAACGAGCAATAACTAGAAGCAAGCCAGTCCCAATATCTTAATCTCCTCATAACACACCATTCCAATGTTTCTTACCACTTTGCATTGGGACCCTCAAAACACATCTCAATCAACCGATTAAGCTACACATCCATGCTAGCAAATTGCAATTATAACTCTCTTCAGATCCACCCATGAACTATATCAATATATAGGAGATGACATATTATCCCGAACTAGACACTTTTCTAATGTACCAGTGTGATAAAGGTTATGACAACAAAAGAAGCGAGGAGGCACACATGGCTAAAATTTAATGGTACAGGGGACACAGACAAGGGGGAAGGGAGAGAGAGAGGTGAGGAGACCTGCAATCCTGCGAAATAAGATGCCCCACCAATCGCCGCCGTCCAGAAGCGGCTGTTGTGGTAGTGGTAGTGGCAGCGCGGGAGACGGTGTAAGCACGGCCTTCTCCTCCTATTTCCTTTTCTTGGAGCCCCTCACAGGCGCCTTGGACACCAAGGAGATCAAGGAACGCGAACCGCGAGTTCTAAAAGACTGGAGGCACTGAGATGGTCTAACCTGAAAGATGGAGTATTTTGAGGATGGATTTATTTGGTCTGAAGTGATGTGCAGCAAGCATGCGGGGAGCCTCTGCTCTATTCTGCCTGTAGGGTTGTGTGTTGTAACTCGAGACTGGCTTACTGCGTAAGTGGTGCAGGTAACGCCGAAACGTGAGGTAGTCTGCACCAGGTACTAGTCAGACATAGGATGTGGTAAGGGGTGCTATCGTCTCGCACTTTACAGTGGTATATGCCAAAAACAATGTACAAAAACTGTGTGCTAAACTCTGAGCGTGATTGACTGACGTGACACGGAGGCTAGAGAAAAGCAGTAGTAAATAAAAAAATAGAAAAGAAAGGAAGTGAAGTGAAATATGGTATAAATGTTTGTGGACGCGTAACTACATATAGGGTGCAAAACTCGTGAGGTTATGCTAAATTTGTTTATCCTTCTTAGTAAATATTGGCACATTAAATAAAAATCCCAAAAAAGCCTTTTTGATCATGTTGGGAATTTTGACCTAGTAAACAAGGTTTGAATGTTCACTGGAACTCACCAGAGTTGTGTAGATCTAGATATTTAGTTGACATGACAATCACTCTACAGAGTGGCTAACATGATCCCTATTGTCACGATATCAGTCTCCAGGATGGAGTTACTATGATGCATATGATTGCAATGTGTTGTTAGATATGACCAAAGAGATTAACTCCTAAAAACTGCTCCTAGTAATATATTATTACAATGTTATATACAATTTCCTTAACAAGTATTACATAGAAGTAAAATTTCTTTTCTTTTTTCCATTTGCACACATATAGACACCATCCATTTTCATCTTTTGACATGATATTTTATTAGATTCTTGAGTAATGTAATAGGTCTTCATATATATGCAATAATAAACAAAATCTTCCTAAAAAACTTTATTTTCTCATGACGATAGTTGTGACGAATATGATTTATCGTTGGATTCGTCTAGGTTGTGTACAACTATGACAATATGATTCACCATGTAATCCGCCCGCTAGAACAAATGAAATAGCTAAATTCATAGTTGGCACTGCAGAGCCTCTATCTTGACTGTGAGACCATCAATCTCTTTGATGGAGTCGACACGTTGAATGTGGCTAAACATGTCATTTAATAGGACCTAAGAGACTGATTTTCTATTTTTTTTTTGGTGTACTACATTATTAATTGAAGGATATAACTGTCGCAGTGGTGAACTCATCCCACTGGTACCAAGAGGTCCCAGGTTCGACTCCGTCTCTCCGCATGGCACATTGCAGGGGCAAGATTGACCTGTATAATTCTTCTTCGGACCCCACCTCGACTTATTTCTATATGTGGGTACCCTATAAATACATTTTTGTCTTTATACAAGATATTTGTATTAGATTATTATGTAAATATAGTAGGACATTATATTTTCATATCGTGGGCTGCAGTATCCTCTAACTTTTCTTCATTTAACAATAATGTGTGAAACTAAATTTCTCAATAAATAAATTAAACGATCAATGTGGACATGCCATAAATGTGTTAATAGGTCTCTAGGTAGGGTACAATGTGCCTTAGACTTTTCTTTGACTAATAATAATGCACCAAACGAAATTTCCAAAACAATTATCTTTTGTTAGCGGGGAGATGTGACATGATAAATATGATTCATCATGTCATCCGGTCACTAGAAACTAAAAGATCATGTTTTTAGATAATGGAAAGTAGCCAGTCTTTCCCTTCGAAAAGGGTATGAACAAAATATTACAATAAAGCAAAAAACATCAAACAAAGCTAGATGTAGCGTTGCACAAAATAAAAAGTCCCACCAACAATCCTGGTGTTTACTTTTATTCAAGCAACAATTTTATTCCTATTTGTCCATCTATTGTTGGCAAATAACTGCATAACAGTGGTCTCTACGGCCCGACACTTCGTCATCATCAAATTTCTTGCCTCTTCATGCTTTTGTAATACCGTCCATGCGTGCCACCAGTACGCCCCCTTGAAAAACACCTGCACGTATGTTTTCATGTAAATACCAAGTCATTCCTGGATGTGCAAATAGCCCAAACCATCACACCTACAACTGCAAGTACGATATTCTTGATTTGAACATTGAACTTTAATAGTCAGGTATCAAACAAATGCGCAACAGAACTTGGTGTATCAATATTAAATGTGACCTGTAAAACCCGCAATATGAATCTAGCAAAATGACACACGAAAAAAAGGTGTTAAATAGTCTCAGTCCTAGTACAGAAGTGAATGTAGCCTAGAGGGGGGGGGGGAGAATAGGCTTTTTGAACTTTTGTTGGAACCTGAAACACTTAGCAACCTGATCAAACACAGAGAAATCAGACTAGTTCGGTAGGGTGCGGACTAGTTTGGTGTGTGCAGACTAGATCGATCAAGTTTGATCGATGATTTCGATTCAAGTACTCTACGCAGCGGAAATTTAGTTTTAAGTCAAGTGTATTGCTTTAATGAAACTAGATATGGCACAAGTTAACTTTAGTTTCGAAGTTTTAACATAACTTGAACAAGATCGAGCAAACCCTAGATTGCAATGAATAGTAAGAACAAAAGTAAAGACACAATGATTTTATCCCGTGGTTTGATTTCACAGAGGAAATCTATGTCCATGTTGAGGAGTCCACGGAGGACCGGGTCTTCACCAACCCTACCCTCGTCGAATCGCCATGGAGGCCGATTCTCTTCCACTAACCACAAAGGGTAAATCACCGTTTTCAAGGGTCCTTCTCACACGTTGAGGGCTCCCCAAGATTTACAACTGAAAACATCACCAAACACACTCAAAAGATATGCAATAAAACAGCGAGAGTGTGTGAGAGATTCGAACCCAAGAGCTCAAGACGTGAAGAACGTGTCTCTTCTTTGATCTATGGTTAATCCTCAAGGATTTGATCTTTCTTGCATTGGATTGTGTGGAGAGACGTGTTTTATGGGCTCTTGGAAGGTGTAACGGCGCAGGGGGTCGAGAGATTTTGATTAGGGGCCATACACCTCTATTTATACTAGGTTTCCAAAGGTTACCATTAGGGTTTACAAAGTCCGGACTAGTCCGTGGTGGACTCCGGACTAGTCCGGTGTGCGGCATGTGGAAAACCCTAAGTGTTCAGGAATATCGGACTTGTCCGAAAACATGCGGACTAGTCCGATCCGGGCACTGGAGATATTTGGACTAGTCCGACACATATTGGACTAGTCCGGCGTGGTGAATCTCTTAGTGAATTGAGGACAAGTACGCACTTGGAGGACTTGTCCAATTTTAGTCAGAGAGGTTATTGGACTAGTCCAGATAATATCAGACTAGTCCAGTGTCATGAAATTTTGAGGGGCTAAGGTCAAGTCCTAAATTGGGGAACTTGTCCAAAGTTGGTCAGTGATGATTTCAGACTAGTCCCTGCAATATTGGACTTGTCTGATGTTGATCAGAGGCATTATCGGACTAGTCCATACTTTATCGGACTAGTCCGTTGCGAACAAGTCCGCACTGGGAGGACTTGCCTGATCCTGGACAGAGAGATTATCAGACTAGTCTTGGGAATATCGGACTAGTCCGGACCTGTGTAAATTTGTGCAATGAGAGTGTTTTCTTTTGCTTGAGCTCTTGGGGTGTATTTCTCCAACACACTCCATACACAAAAGAGTATTCTATTCATCTCTTGAGCTCTTTTCAACTTGATTCCTCACTCTCCTTTCTTTTTGTGCTTTCTTCATAATTCCATTAAAACCTGCGCTCATCTCAACAATTTGGTTAGAATCTCATTTTTTGTCATAAATCAACCAAAACCCACAAGGGTTTGCCTAGATGCACTTTCAATCTCCCCCTTTTTGGTGATTGATGACAACCAATTGAGATTTCACAAATATGATAAAAATTCATATTTTCATAAAGTGTGCACATATGAGCTTGGAACAAATTAAGTAATGAAAACATAAGACATATGTACACTCTTTATGGTGGGGTGCAAAACTACGTGTGTGCAAGCAATAATCATGATGAGAATGAGGTAAAAGCATAATCATAACAACAGCAAGCATAGCATAGATTATATCAAATTATCATCATAAACTCTATAACCATAACTTAAAAGCATAATAAGAGTCTTAGAACATTAAAAACAATCTTACACCACCAAAAGCATAACAGAGATCAAAAGATGCAAATGGAGCTCTCATCTCTCATCTACGGCTACAACCTAATGAATCCCCCTCAATCTCTCCCCCTTTGGCATCAAAGCACCAAAAAGAAGGAGAGGAGGGATCTAGAATTCGCCGTAGGCTCAATCCTCGCTGTCGGTCCTCTCATCGTCTTCATTATCGTCAGTCTGAGGAGGAGGAGGATGAGAACTACTCGATGTGCCCCCAATGCCAAAATAGGCAAGCTCAGAAGGAGATAAAGGTGGAAGCTCAAAGAAGTCTGAAGTTGAGTCATCAAAGATAATAGGAGATCCAACTGGCTCGATCTCCAGCTTCTGACAAATATTCTTGACATTTTCTTTCACGTACTTCATGTCTGCTTTCCTTGCCTTGTTCAGCTTGTGAAGTTTCACTTCAGCCTTCTTGCAAGAGCCAAAGATGGCGGCCAAGTACTTCAAGATGCCACTAGGAGACCATTTTTGAGGAGGGTCCCTAGTAGTGGAGGCAGGCCTCACATCTCCTTGAGCTCTCCTCGGAGCCTCTTCACTTGAGACAGGAGATGGAGCAATTGGACGAGAGTCTTGAGGAGGCTTCTAAGGCCTTAGAGGAGTATGCTCTACATCCTTCACGAACTCAATTCATGTGACTTTCTCAATCATAAAAATCAAGTATGGTACATATCCATAGGAGCAGTTCGGTGTGCAGGAGACGTTCACCATATCATTCCAAATATAGTAAAAAACTTCAAACTTTCGGTCTTTGTTGATCACCTTCATCGTCCTCAAATAGCCTTGGACACTCCCTGCATCTCTGTCATTCGGAGCAATAGTCTTCCAGAGCACTCTATTTAGAACCATGAAGAATGGCTTCATGTTCTTGGTGGAAGGGGATTGAATTTCAGGCGAGTGTCATAGAGGACCTTCATCTTGTCCTTCCCCAGGACACCGATATTGTGGATGATGATCTCATTGATGCTAGTATCCTCAAGGTGTAGTAGTCTTGAAAACTCATCATAAGTAATGGCATACTTGGATCCATGTGTCATCCAAGTCACTCGCTCTTCTTCATTGCTAGCAAAGTAACAATTTGCATAGAATTGAGCGATGACTTCATCATTCCAATTGAACCTGAAGGCAAACAAGTCCTTGAGGCTATGTCTCTCCACAACCTCTATCACCCCATCAAAGGCTTGACAGCTCTTTCTCTCAAAACGGGTCCAGTCGATCCATTGGCTTCGGACCACCGGAGTCTTCATCGTGAGATACACGGAACTATAGTAGTCCGCGTAAAAGTTGCTCTAGAATCTTGCATCGACTACCTTTCTGGAACTGCTGTAACAATCAATCGTCCTGAGCTTTGAAGCTACATTGCTTCCTTTGCCATTGAATCTTTCTTCAGAGGGGCCTCTGTTCCCCTATCTTGGTGCACTCATCCGGAGAGGTCCAATCGGGCCGGAGGCAATCCCTTTGCCTTTCCCTTTGGATTGGCGATGAGCTGCTGAGCTAGAGCCAATCAAATATTGAGCTTTTGAAGATGGCTTCTTTGCTGCAACCTTCCGTCGCATCCTAGGTGGGGTGGGTGATGGTTCAGCAACACGCTCTTGCCTCTTCTTGCTTTGCCCCATCGAAGCATGAGGCAAAGAGTCTTGTTCCATCTCGGCCTCAAAGTCGGAAATCTCATCATTGGAGCTCAACATTGTCCTGATAAGAGGATTATACAATACATGGATGAGGATTGATGGCAAGGAAATGCATTGAGTAGTTGGAATTTAGGGTTGAGTTCAGTCAAAAATCGGACTTGTCCGGTGCTCAAGTGCAGACTAGTCCGGAGTACCAGACTTGTTCGTATTGTGACTGGACTAGTCCGGTGTTCAATTGCTCAAACCCTAACTAGCAAATCAATGGTGTTTCTCAATGCAAAAATAGCTCAAGGTAGATGTTATACAACAAGGAGTCATGTATTAACTAGTGGAGCTAAGCTATTTGGTCCATAACAAAAGAAATCGAAGGTTCTAGGGTTTTGAAGAAAGTTTACCAAAATCCTTTGATTCTTGAGGTTGGAGGTGTTGTTGTTGTGTATTAGTCCGTGGACCTCGATCCCCTTGCGATGAAGATTGTTTTCCACGAAGAGTTGAAGAGATTTGGTGGAGAAATCGCCAAATCACCTTGGGGGCGCTCGAGTGAGGAGAGATAATGTGAGGAATGTTGTGAGGATGAAGGATATTAGGGTTTGGCGGCCCTAGGGTTATGCAGTCAAAAAATCGGACTAGTCCGTGGTCAACCGGACTAGTCCGGACTACCGGACCTCTGCAGACTAGTCTGTAGTGTGCAGACTAATCCGAGTAACCACGGACTAGTCCGTGGTCACCAGAACAGAAGCATTTAGCCCATTCATATATATTTGAAGGTGCTTACAAAGAAAATAGGGGGCAAAACACACAAATAATCTTGATGAATATGATCAGTAAACATACAACAATCAATCTATGACCATAATTCACCAAGATCAAATAATTGAAATAGTTTTCTGGAGAAAATAGAGAGAGATGATTTTCATAACACAATCAATAGATTTTGAAGATGGCATATAGGTATGCAAGTTTTCAAGCCACGCTCCGAGCATCAAGGATATTTAGTTCATTTCGGAGCTCGCAAAAACATTTTTCATCAAGTGGCTTGGTAAATATATTAGCTAGTTGTTTTTCAGTGTTGGTATGGGAAATTGCTATGTCTCCTTTCATTGAGTGGTCTCTCAAAAAGTGATGTCGGATGTCTATGTGTTTAGTCCTAGAGTGCTCAACGGGATTATGGACAATTTTAATAGCACTCTCATTATCACAAAGGAGTGGAATACAACTCATATTGTAACCGTAATCCCTTAGAGTTTGTCGCATCCAAAGGAGTTGTGCACAACAACTCCCGGCTGCAACATACTCCACTTCGGCCGTGGATAAGGCAATGAAGTTTTGTTTCTTGGAGGACCAATAATCTAGGGATCTACCTAGTAATTGGCATGTACCAGGGGTATTTTTTCTATCTACTTTGCATCCGACATAATCTGCATCGCAGTATGCAGTGAGATTGAACTTGGAACCTTTAGGATACCAAAGGCCTAGGTTGGGTGTATGAATTAAATATCGCAAGATTCTTTTTATGGCTGTCAAATGACACTCCTTAGGATTGGCTTGAAATCTTGCACACAAACATACACTCAACATAATATCAGGCCTAGATGCACATAAGTAAAGTAGGGATCCAATCATGGAGCGATATACCTTTTGATCCACATTTGGTCCGTCTTCATTGAGATCCAAGTGTCCATTTGTTGCCATGGGAGTCTTTATAGGCTTCGCCTTGTCCATTCCAAACTTCTTGAGTATGTCTTGAGTATACTTGGTTTGGCTTATGAACGTCCCTTCCTTTTATTGCCTCACTTGGAATCCCAAGAAATATTTCAATTCTCCCATCATAGACATTTCAAATCTACCTGTCATAATTTTACTAAATTCTTGACAAAAGGATTTCTTATTTGAGCCAAATATAATATCATCAACATAAATTTGACAGACAAATAGATCATTGTCAAAATGCTTAGTAAACAACGTGTAATCAACTTTACCAACCTTAAATCCATTTTTAATTAAAAGATCTCTAAAACACTCATACCAAGCTCTAGGAGCTTGTTTGAGGCCGTAGAGAGCCTTACGCAGTTTGAACACATGGTCGGGGAACTCTTGATATTCGAATCCGGGGGGTTGCTCCACGTACACCTCCTCTTTGGTTGGTCCGTTGAGGAAGGCACGTTTCACATCCATTTGATAGAGCTTGAAATCTTGGTGAGTAGCATATGCAAGTAATATTTGAATCGATTCAAGCCTAACTACGAGAGCAAAAGTTTCATCGAAATCCAAACCTTTGACTTGTGAATACCCTTTGGCCACAAGTCGCGCCTTGTTTCTTGTCACCACCCCGTGTTCATCTTGCTTGTTGCGGTAGACCCATTTAGTGCCGACAACGTTGAACTTGGGCCTTTCAACAAGTTCCCACACCTCATTCCGTTTGAAGTTGTTCAATTTTTCTTGCATTCCCACCACCCAATCCAGATCTTTCAATGCATCTTCAACCCTGTGTGATTCCAAAGAGGATACAAACGAGTAATGTTCACAAAAAATTAGCTATTCGAGATCTAGTTGTTACTACCTTTTGGATGTCACCGATTATGTTGTCGACGGGGTGATCTCTTTGGATACATTGGTGTACTCTTGGATGTGGCACTTGTGGTCTTGAATCTTCATGGTCATCTTCTTCTCCCCCTAGACCTCATTGATTTGTTGGTCACCTTGATCTTCATGAGGTTGATCCTGTGTAGAAGCTCCCCCTTGATCATTTTCCTCCTCTTGTGGTTCATCTTCTTCACTCGCATTTGGAGGTGGCGCTTGTGGTCGAACATCGCTCAACGCCATTCTTCTCAACACTTGACATGGAGCTTCTTCTCTATCTAGTACACATTGATCAACTTGCTCTTCTTGAGAGCCATTAGTTTCATCGAACACTACGTCACGTGCTACTTCAACAAGTCTGGAGACCTTGTTGAAGACACGATAGGCGTAAAATTTCGAATCATAGCCAAGCAAGAAACCTTCATCGGACATCGAAGTGAACTTTGAAGTCCTAGGCTTCTTTTTCAAAATATAACATTTAGAACCAAAAACTCAAAAATAGGAAATATTCGGCTTGTTATCGGTGAGTAGTTCATATGACATTTTCTTGAGTAGGCTATGAACATAGAGTCGGTTTATGGCCTGACAAGCGGTGTTAACTGCTTCAGCTCAAAACCGATCCGAACTCTTGTACTCCTCGAGCATTGTACTCACCATCTCAATGAAGGTTCGGTTCTTCCTTTCAGCTACTCCGTTTTGTTGAGGGGAATATGGTGCTAAAGAATCATGCTTTATTACTTCCTCATCTAGGTATTCCTCAACTTGGGTGTTCTTGAACTCCATGCCATTATCGCTTCGTATGTTCTTGATCTTCAATGAGAATTCATTTTGGGCACGCTTGAAAAACTTCTTGAGGGTTCCTGGAGTCTCTGTATTATCATGCAAAAAGAAAACCCACGTGAAGCGCGAAAAATCATCAACAATTACCAAACCGTATTTGTTACCACCAATGCTTATGTAAGCAATTGGACCAAATAGATCCATGTGAAGTAGCTCGAGCGGTCTCGTTGTTGTCATGAAATTCTTCGCGAGATGGGGTGCTCCTACTTGCTTCCTGGCTTGGCGCGCGCTATAAGGCCCGTCTTTCTTAAAAACAACATCCTTCAAACCTCGGATGTGATCGCCCTTAAGGAGTTTTTGAAGATTCCTCATACCAACATATGATAGCCGTCTGTGCCACAACCAACCAATGTTGGTCTTTGCAATCAAGCATGTGTCAAGTTTGCCTTTATCTTTGTTGAAGTCAACAAGAAAAAGCATTCCCTTTAACACACTCTTGAATGCAATCGAGTCATTCACTCCTTCTAGAGACGGTCACACCGTCATTAGTGAACAAGCAATTATAACCCTTGTCACATAATTGAGATATGGAGCGTAGGTTATAATCTAAGGAATCAACATGTAAAACATGAGAAAGAGTGTGTTGAGGCAAAATCGCAATTTTACCGGTACCGAGCACCCTTCCTTGACTGTTATCTCCAAAGTAGATGTCTTCGCTTGGATCATCATTTTCTTCATATTCAACAAACATCCTTCTTTCTTCGATCGTGTGGTTGGTGCATCCACTATCCAGCACCCATTTCAATCCACCGGAGGAATAGACCTGTAAGAACAAATCATGCCTTGGTCTTAGGTACCCAAACTTGCTTGGGTCCTTTGAGGTTAGTCACAAGTGATTTGGGCACCCACACATGATACTTGGTGTTCCCATGGCGTGGCCCAACATGTTCAGCATAAACTCTACCAAGATTACTTTTCATGAGAACATATGATGCGCCAAAGGTTCTAAACAATAGTTGTTGTTCATATTAGTTAACATTTTTGGACTTATCAACATTATTAGGCTTTCTAGCTTGAGAGGAGTTTCCCTTGACAAAAGCAATGCGTTCTTTGTTATTCTTGTGACTTCTAGCATTTTGCTTTTCACCATAATAATACCCAATGCCATATTTGACATTAGGAGGTCTTGTGGCCAAGTATGCACTGCGTGCATACTTGACCTTCTCCTTGTCAAATATGCCACTTTGGGAAGGATGCTTGTCCTTTGTCAAGTTTGACTTCTCCTTCAAGTTAGTGTCAATTTTAGAACATGCACAAGTAATAGTAGTTTCAGATTTTAAGTGTTGAGAAGGTGAGCTTGAAGAGGATGAAGGGTCACTTTGCTTAAGTGACTCAACTTGTACCTCAAGGATCTTGTTAACTTTGGTTAAGTTAGCAAGCTCATCCTTGATGATTACATTTGAGTCGCTTAACTTCAAGCAAGCTTCCTTGCTTTGAACTAACTCAAGTTCTAGTGATTTGCTTTGCTCCTTTTCAAGTTCAAGGAGCTTTTTGATCTTAAGTTATTTCTCCTTTTGAAGGATGATCATATCTTCTTGGCAATTACCAAGCTCCTCCATATCAATAAGCTTATCCATTAAAAATTTCATCCTAGAAGCAGTTTCTTGTCCAAACCACTAAGCAAGTATACATTTTCATCACAACCATCGTATTCACTAGAATCATCACTATCACTGGCAAAGGAATACGAGGAGGAAGATTTAGTTGTTACCTTTCTTCTACCTTCCTTCGCCATTAGACATATGTCGCTGTCCTTCCATGCGCCAATAGTTGGGAGGAAGGTGGATTTCTTGGTTGTCTTCTTGATGGCTATGCTAGCCATCTCCTCTTCCTCTTCGGATGAGGACTGATTATTGGAGTCCCACTCCTTTCCTAGGTGTGCCTGTCTAATTTTCTTTTTCTTCTTGAACATCTTCTTGGGTTGAGGCTTTGTATCCTTGGTCTTCTTCATGTTTTCTTCATAAGGACAATCAACTATAAAGTGATCGTATTCGCCAAAGTTATAGCAAGCACGCCTCAACTTTGGTCTTGATTTGTTTTTGTGTCTTCCTCCATTTGATCTACCACATTGTCTTCTTTTCATTATCTTCTTGAATTTCATCATAAATAGGATCATATCTACTTCATCGATGTCACTGCTTTCATCGTTGCTGTCATCTTCTTCTTGAGCTTCTCGAGTCTCTTTTGACATTGGCTTGCAAGTGGACTTCAAAGTGACTCCTTTCTTCTTCGCCGAGGTAAGGTCAGCAATCTCTTTGACATGCTTTGCTTGTTTCTCCGTCATCTCAAAATTGATAATCTTTCCAAGCAATTCATCTGAGGTCATTTTCTGATACCCGGGGCTTTCTCTAATCATCGAGCATAGAGTTATGTTGCGAGGCATGAAGGCTCTTAGAATTAGCTTCACCACCTCGTGATCATTCCACTTCTTGCTTCCAAATGCTCGAACTTTATTGATGAGACTCTTCAACTGATTGTACATGTTTTGCGGTGACTCATCTTCTTCTATGGCGAATCTTCCCAATTCGCCTTCAATCATTTCAATTTTAGCCTCTCGCACATGAAGATCGCCTTCATGTGCGATTTTTAGCGTATCCATATTTCCTTAGCGATTTCGAGTCCATCCACCTTGGTGAACTCGTCTCGGCTCAATGATGATGTTATGACAGCCGCAGCTTGAGTGTTCCGATGAATAGCTTGCTCTTGACTTGGTGTGAGCTCTTCATCGTCATCCGAGATATCTATCCTTGTACACACTATATGCCACAAGCTGGGTTTAAGTGATATTAGATGCATCTTCAATGAGAATTCATTTTGTACACGCTTGAAAAACTTCTTGAGGGTTCCTTGAGTCTCTGTCTTATCATGCAAAAAGAAAACCCACGTGAAGCGCGAAAAATCATCAACAATTACCAAACTGTATTTGTTACCGCTGATGCTTATGTAAGCAATTGGACCAAATAGATCCATGTGAAGTAGCTCGAGCGGTCTAGTTGTTGTCATGAAATTCTTCGCGAGATGGGGTGCTCATACTTGCTTCCCAGCTTGGCACGCGCTATAAGGCCTGTCTTTATCAAAAACAACATCCTTCAAACCTCGGATGTGATCGCCCTTAAGGAGTTTATGAAGATTCCTCATACCAACATGTGCTAGCCGTCTATGCCACAGCAGACCCATGTTGGTCTTTGCAATCAATCATGTGTCAAGTTTGGCTTTATCTTTATTGAAGACAACAAGATAAAGCTTTCCCTTTAACACACCCTTGAATGCAACTGAGTCATCACTCCTTCTAGAGATGGTCACACCTTCATTAGTGAACAAACAATTATAACCCTTGTCACATAATTTAGATATGGACAGTAGGTTATAATCTAAGGAATCGACATGTAAAACATGAGAAAGAGTGTGTTGAGGCGAAATCGCAATTTTACCGGTACCGAGCACCCTTCCTTGACTGTTGTCTCTAAAATAGATGCTTTCGCTTGGATCATCATTTTCTTCATATTCAACAAACATCTTTCTTTCTTCGGTCATGTGGTTGGTGCATCCACTATCTAGCACCCATTTCGATCCACCGGAGGAATAGGCCTACAAGAACAAATCACGCCTTGGTCTTAGGTACCGAGGCTTGCTTGGGTCCTTTGAGGTTAGTCACAAGTGATTTGGGCACCCACACATGATACTTGGTGTTCCCATGGCGTGGCCCAACATGTTTTGCATAAACTCTACCAAGATTACTTTTCATGAGAACATATGATGCGTCAAAGGTTCTAAACAATAGTTGTTGTTCATATATGTTAACATTTTTGGACTTATCAACATTATTAGGCTTTCTATCTTGAGAGGAGTTTCCCTTGACAAAATCAATGCATTCCTTGTTATTCTTGTGGCTTCTAGCATTTTGCTTTTCATCATAAGAATACCCAATGCCATATTTGACATTAGGAGGTCTTGTGGCCAAGTATGCACTGCGTGCATACTTGACCTTCTCCTTGTCAAATATGCCACTTCGGGAAGGATGCTTGTCCTTTGTCAAGTTTGACTTCTCCTTCAAGTTAGTGTCAATTTTAGCACGTGCACAAGTAATAGTAGTTTCATATTTTAAGTGTTGAGAAGGTGAGCTTGAAGAGGATGAAGGGTCACTTTGCTTGAGTTACTAAACTTGTACCTCAAGGATCTTGTTAACTGCGGTTAAGTTAGCAAGTTCATCCTTGATGATTACATTTGAGTCACTTAACTTCAAGCAAGCTTCCTTGCTTGAAGCTAACTCAAGTTCTAGTGACTTGCTTCGCTCCTTTTGAAGTTCAAGGAGCTTTTTGATCTTAAAATATTTCTCCTTTTGAAGGATGATCATGTCTTCTTGGCAATTACCAAGCTCCTCTATATCAGTAAGCTTATCCATTAAAAATTTCATCCTAGAAGCAGTTTTCTTATCTAAACCACTAAGAAAGTATTCATTTTCATCACAACTATCATATTCACTAGAATCATCACTATCACTAGCAAAGGAATACGAGGAGGAAGATTTAGTTGTTACCTTTCTTTTACCTTCCTTCGCCATTAGACATGTGTCGTTGTCCTTCCATGCGCCAATAGTTAGGAAGAGGGTGGATTTCTTGGTTGTCTTCTTGATGGCAGTGCTAGCCATCTCCTCTTCCTCTTCGGATGAGGACTGATTATTGGAGTCTCACTCCTTTCCTAGGTGCGCCTGTCCAATTTGCTCTTTCTTCTTGAACATCTTTTTGGGTTGAGGCTTTGTATCCTTGGTCTTCTTCTTGTTTTCTTCATAAGGACAATCAACTATAAAGTGATCGTATTCACCACAGTTATAGCAAGCGCGTCTCAACTTTGTTCTTTATTTGTCTTTGTGCCTTCCTTCATTTGATCTACCACCTTGTCTTCTTTTCATTATCTTCTTGAATTTCTTCATAAATAGGATCATATCTTCTTCATCAATGTCACTGCTTTCATCGTTGATGTCATCTTCTTCTTGAGCTTCTCGAGTCTCTTTTGACATTGGCTTGCAAGTGGACTTCAAAGCGACTCCTTTCTTCTTTGCCGAGGTAAGGTCGACAATCTCTTTGACATGCTTTGCTTGTTTCTCCATCATCTCAAAATTGATAATCTTTCCGAGCAATTCATCCGAGGTCATTTTCCGATACCCGGGGCTTTCTCTAATCATCGAGCATAAAGTTACGTTGCGAGGCATGAAGGCCTTGAGAGTTAGCTTCACCACCTCTTGATCATTCTACTTCTTGCTTCCATATGCTCGAACTTTATTGATGAGACTCTTCAACCGATTGTACAAGTTTTGCAGTGACTCATCTTCTTCTATGGCGAATCTTCCCAATTCGTCTTCGATTATTTCAATTTTATCCTCTCGCACATGACGATCGCCTTCATGTGCGGTTTGTAGCGTATCCCATATTTCCTTAGAGATTTCGAGTCCATCCAACTTGGTGAACTCGTCTCGGCTCAATGATGATGTTATGATAGCCGCAACTTGAGCGTTCTTATGAATAGCTTGCTCTTGACTTGGTGTGAGCTCTTCATCGTCATCCGAGATATCTATCCCTGTACACACTATATCCCACAAGCTAGGGTTAAGTGATACTAGATGCATCTTCAATGAGAATTCATTTTGGGCACGCTTGAAAAACTTCTTAAGGTTTCCTTGAGTCTCTGTCTTATCATGCAAAAAGAAAACCCACGTGAAGTGCAAAAATCATCAACAATTACCACACCGTATTTGTTACCACCGATGCTTATGTAAGCAATTGGACCAAATAGATCCATGTGAAGTAGCTCGAGTGATATCGTTGTTGTCTTGAAATTCTTCGCGGGATGGGGTGCTCCTACTTGCTTCCCGGCTTGGCACGCGCTATGAGGCTTGTCTTTCTCAAAAACAACACCCTTCAAACCTCGAAAGTGATCGCCCTTAAGGAGTTTTTGAAAATTCCTCATACCAACATGTGCTAGCCGTCTATGCCACAGCCAACCCATGTTGGTCTTTGCAATCAAGCATGTGTCAAGTTTGGCTTTATCTTTGTTGAAGTTAACAAGATAAAGCTTTCCCTTTAACACACTCTTAAATGCAACAGAGTCATCACTCCTTCTAGAGACGGTCACACCCTCATTAGTGAACAAGAAATTATAGCCCTTGTCACATAATTGAGATATGGACAATAGGTTATAATCTAAGGAATCAACATGTAAAACATGAGAAAGAGTGTGTTGAGGCGAAATCGCAATTTTACCAGTACCGAGCACCCTTCCTTGACTGTTGTGTCCAAAATAGATGCCTTCGCTTGGAACATCATTTTCTTCATATTCAACAAACATCCTTCTTTCATCGGTCATGTGGTGCATCCAGTATCTAGCACCCATTTCGATCTACCGGAGGAATAGGCCTGCAAGAACAAATCACGCCTTGGTGTTAGGTACCCAAGCTTGCTTGGGTCCTTTGAGGTTAGTCACAAGTGATTTGGGCACCCACACACGAGACTTGGTGTTCCCATGGCGTGGCCCAACATATTTAGCATAAACTCTATCGAGATTACTTTTCATGAGAACATATGATGCGTCAAAGGTTCTAAACAATAGTTGTTGTTCATATGCGTTAACATTTTTGGACTTATCAACATTATTAGGCTTTCTAGCTTGAGAGGAGTTTCCTTTGACAAAAGCAATGCATTCCTTGTTATTCTTGTGGCTTCTAGCATTTTGCTTTTCACCATAAGAATACCCAATGCCATATTTGACATTAGGAGGTCTTATGGCCAAGTATGCACTGCGTGCATACTTGACCTTCTCCTTGTCAAATATACCACTTCGGGAGGGATGTTTGTCCTTTGTCAAGTTTGACTTCTCCTTCAAGTTAGTGTCAATTTTAGCACATGCACAAGTAATAGTAGTTTTAGATTTTAAGTGTTGAGAAGGTGAGCTTGAAGGGGATGAAGGATCACTTTGCTTGAGTGACTCAACTTGTACCTCAAAGATCTTGTTAACTTTGTTTAAGTTAGCAAGTTCATCCTTGATGATTGCATTTGAGTCGCTTAACTTCAAGCAAGCTTCCTTGCTTGAAGCTAACTCAAGTTCTAGTGACTTGCTTCGCTCCTTTTCAAGTTCAAGGAGCTTTTTGATCTTAAGATATTTCTCCTTTTGAAGGATGATCATATGTTCTTGGAAATTACCAAGCTCCTCCTTATCAATAAGCTTATCCATTAAAAAATTCATCCTAGAAGCAGTTTTCTCGTCTAAACCACTAAGCAAGTATTCATTTTCATCACAACTATCATATTCACTAGAATCATCACTATCACTGGCAAAGTAATACGAGGACGAAGATTTAGTTGTTACCTTTCTTTTACCTTCCTTTGTCATTAGACATATGTCGTTGTCGTTCCATGCACCAATAGTTGGGAAGAGGGTGGATTTCTTGGTTGTCTTCTTGATGGCTATTCTAGCCATCTCCTCTTCCTCTTCGGATGAGGACTGATTATTGGAGTCCCACTCCTTTCCTAGGTGCGCCTGTCCAATTTTCTTTTTGTTCTTAAACATCTTCTTGGGTTGAGGCTTTGTATCCTTGGTCTTCTTCTTGTTTTCTTCATAAGGACAATCAACTATAAGGTGATCGTATTCACCAAAGTTATAGCAAGCGCGCCTCAACTTTGGTCTTGATTTGTCTTTGTGTCTTTCTTCATTTGATCTACCACCTTGTCTTCTTTTCATTATCTTCTTGAATTTCTTCATAAATAGGATCATATCTTCTTCATTGATGTCACTGCTTTCATTGTTGCTATCATCTTCTTCTTGAGCTTCTCGAGTCTCTTTTGACATTGGCTTGCAAGTGGACTTCAAAACGACTCATTTCTTCTTTTCCTAGGTAAGGTCAGCAATCTCTTTGACATGCTTTGCTTGTTTCTCCATCATCTCAAAATTGATAATCTTTCCAAGCAATTCATCCGGGGTCATTTTCGATACCCGGGGCTTTCTCTAATCATCAAGCATAGAGTTGCATTGCGAGGCATGAAGGCTCTGAGAATTAGCTTCACCACCTCATGATCATTCCACTTCTTGCTTCCATATGCTTTAACTTTATTGATGAGGCTCTTCAACCGATTGTACATGTTTTGCGGTGACTCATCTTCTTCTATGGTGAATCTTCCCAATCCGCCTTCGATCATTTCAATTTTAGCCTCTCGCACATGACGATTGCCTTCATGTGCAGTTTGTAGCGTATCCCATATTTTCTTAGCGATTTCGAGTCCATCCACCCTGGTGAACTCGTCTTGGCTCAATGATGATGTTATGACAGCCGCAGCTTGAGCGTTCCGATGAATAGCTTGCTCTTGACTTGGTGTGAGCTCTTCATCGTCATCCGGGATATCTATCCCTGTACACACTATATGCCACAAGCTGGGGTTAAGTGATATTAGATGCATCTCCATATTTTGTCTCCACATAGAGTAATAATTGCCGTCGAAGAAAGGAGCTTTCCCTAGAGGAATAGACAAGTAATGATTAGTGTTTGAATTTAATCGATCATAGTTTAAAGGATATCGGGAGTAGTTGGTGTGACTACTCCCCTTCTTCTTCTTCTTTAGAGAGTGCCTTCTTCCTTAGGAGCGCCTTGAGTTCAAGCATCTTCTCGTCATCATCCTCGAAGTCTTGGATGGCGTTGAGGAGCTTCTCCAACTTCTGAGTCTTTTCATCTTCAATCTTCTCTTGGTTGAAGTTCTTGTGCGCATCCTTAATGTCTGACATCTACTCTTCGAGCGATTTGTCTCTTTTGAAGAGCCTCGCTCTGATACCAATTGAATGTAGCCTAGAGGGGGGGGGGGTGAATAGGTTTTTTGAACTTTTATCAGAACCTGAAACACTTAGCAACCTGATCAAACACAGAGAAATCAGACTAGTCCAGTATGGTGCGGACTAGTCCGGTGTGTGCGGACTAGATCGATCAAGTTTGATCGACGACTTCGATTCAAGTACTCTACGCAGTGGAAATTTAGTTGTAAGTCAAGTTTATTGCTTTAATGAAACTAGATATGGCACAAGTTAACTTTAGTTTCGAAGTTTTCACTAAGTTGAACAAGATCGAGCAAACCCTAGATTGCAATGAATAGGAAGAACAAAAGTAAATACACAATGATTTTATCCCGTGGTTCGATTCCACAGAGGAAATCTATGTCCACGTTGAGGAGTCCACGGAGGACCGGGTCTTCACCAAACCTACCCTCGTTGAATCACCACGGAGGCCCATTCTCTTCCACTAATAACAAAGGGGTAAATCACCGTGTTCAAGGGGACTTCTCACAAGTTGAGGGCTCCCCAAGATGTACAACTGAAACGCCACCAAACACACTCGAAGGATATGCAATAAAACAGCGAGAGTGTGTGAGAGATTCGAACCCAAGAGCTCAAGATGTGAAGAACGTGTCTCTCCTTTGATCTATCGTTAATCCTCAAGGATTTGATCTTTCTTCCATTGGATTGTGTGGAGAGACGTGTTTTCTGGGCTCTTGGAAGGTGTGACGGTGCAGAGGGTCGAGAGATTTTGATTAGGGGCTGTACACCTCTATTTATACTAGGGTTTCTAAAGGTTACCGTTAGGGTTTACAAAGTCTGGACTAGTCCGTGGTGGACTCCGGACTAGTCCGGTGTGCGGCGTGTGGAAAATCCTAAGTGTTTAGGAATATCGGACTTGTTCGAAAACATGCGGACTAGTCTGATCTGGGCACCAGAGATATTCGGACTAGTCTGGCACATATCGGACTAGTCCAGCGTGGTGAATCCCCTAGTGAATATAGGACAAGTCCGCATTTGAAGGACTTGTCCGATTTTAGTCAGAGAGGTTATCAGAGTAGTCCAGATAATGTCGGACTAGTCCGGTGTCGTGAAATTTTGAGGGGCTAAGGTCATGTCCGAAATTGGGGAACTTGTCCGAAGTTGGTCATGAGGATTTCAGACTAGTCCATAGAATATCGGACTTGTCCGATGTTGATCAGAGGCATTATTGGACTAGTCCAGATTTTATCGGACTAGTCCATTGCGGACAAGTCCGCACTGGGAGGACTTGTCCGATCCTGGACAGAGAGATTATCGGACTAGTCCGAGGAATATTAGACTAGTCTGGACCTATGTAAATTTGTGCAATGAGAGTGTTTTCTTTTACTTGAGCTCTTGGGGTGTGTTTCTCCAACACACTCCATACACAAAGAGTATTCCATTAATCTCTTGAGCTCTTTTCAACTTGATTCCTCACTCTCCTTTCTTTTTGCGCTTTCTTCATAATTCCATTAAAACCTACGCTCATCTCAACAATTTGGTTAGGATCTCATTTGTTTGTCATAAATCAACCAAAACCCACAAGGGATGTCTAGATGCACTTTCAAGAAGACACACTTCGTATCACCTTTCCAGTTTTGTCTTGCCAAATTATCCTTTTTAATATAACCCCTTTTTGATGTACCACAGAAAAATCTTAGTTTTCAAAGGTAGGTTCGTTTTCCATAGCAACTTATCATTACATACATGAGTATTTGTTATTTCTAAGGAATACATGGACTGTACAATGAACATTCCATTCGAACATAAAGACCACTTAAAAACATCTTTCCTATCATTTAAAGTTGCAAAAGCCATGTCTCTAACAAGCCTATTCTAACACTACAGGAAACACGATCATTTGCGATGGCTAAAGTTATTTGCGATGGCCGACCATCGCAAACAACGTTATTTGTGACGGCCGGCACCAAGCCGTCGCTAATCTCTAAAGTCATCGCAAATAGGTTATTAATTTGCGACAGCCAGCCCAAAAGCCGTAGCAAATGTGTCGTCCATCGCAAATAGGGATTATTTGCGATGGCCCAGAAAAGAAGCCTTCAGAAATACCTTTGACTACGACGGCCAACCCTAAGTCCATCGTAATTAAAAAGGGTGCCACAAATTAAAGCGATATACCCCGGTCCTCCCTTGGCCCGACTCACTTAGTTCCAACGTCGCTGCCTAAGTGCCGCCGCCCCAGCTCAGAGCTCACGCCGCCTCTGTCGCTGCCTCCCGTTGCCGCCTCTCAGGTAAGTTCCTCCCCTCCCCTCCCTCCATGGCCGACCCCCCTCCCCTCCCTCCATGGCCGTCCTCCCTCCCCTCCATGGCCGACCCCCTCCTCTCCCCTCCCTCCATGGATGAGCTCCCCCTCCCCTTCCTCCATGGTCGACCCCCCCTCCCCTCCCTCCATGGCTGACCCCCTTCCCTCCCTCCATGGCCGAGCTCCCCACCTCCATGGTGGAGCTCCCCCTTCCCCCTCCCTCCATGGCCGATCCCCCCCCCCCCCCCCATGGGAAACTTCCCCTCTCCTCCCTCCATGGCCGACCCCCTCCCCTCCCTCCATGGATTATGCAATTCAATTATGCAATTCAATTTTGCATTTCAATTTTGAAATGCAATTAAATTTAGAAATTCAATTTAATTGTTGATTATGCAATACAAATTTGAATTATGTTAATTACATGTTTATTAAATTGTTGATTATAGAATTATATCTCAATTTTTAATTGTTAATATAATTAAATGTTAATACTTAAATGAAATTGCCTTCTTTAATGCTTTTTTTATATTTTATTGCTTATGTTTAGCTCAATCCGTCAACAGAATTCTCAAGTATTTACATGGAACTCAAAAATTTGACATTTTTCTTCCTGCTTCCTCAACCATTACTTTGAAGCTTTTTCGGATGCTAATTTTGGGGGTTGTAGGATTGATAGGATAAGTACTTTGGGTGTTTGTCATTTTCTTGGTAATTCCCTTGTTGCTTGGTCCTCTAGAAGACAAAGTTCAGTTGCACAATCCATAGCCAAATCTGAATATGTCGCTGCTGCTAGCGCTTGCTCACAAATTCTTTTGGATTGTTCAAACACTTAAGACTATGGGGTTGATCTAGATAGTATTCCACTGTTTTGTGATAACACTAGTGCCATTTGCATTGCTAAAAATATCGTGCAACATTCAAGAACAAAGCACATTGACATTAGGTATCACTTTTTTTGTGATAATGTTGAAAAAGGAAATATTGTGCTTCACCATGTAGATACCGAACAACAATTGGCTCATATTTTCAAAAACCTTTGGATTTCACTCGTTTTTGTTTCATTCGTAGTGAAATAGGGGTTACACATCCTCATGGCTTAAATTGAGGGGGAGTTTTGAAACTTGGGAAGTCTATGTGGAGATCTGAATTTAAAAGTAATATGAGCATACTATTTCATACATATATGACCTTGTGGTTCTTTTTACATGCTAGAAGTTCATACTACATTACTCATGTTATACATTTTGTAGTTTTTGCCATGACTATTAATTGGAATAATTACTTACACTAAATCTGGTCATGATCGAACTTTCTTGCTGTGTTGAACTTGTTACATGCTCATAAGTTCTTTTAATAATGAAAAAATAATCAATCAACAATCCACATGTTGAGCTTTTATGATCAAATAAAAATGAGAAAAGATCAAGAGAATATGCATGCATCACACTTCTTCTTTTGGGATGGCTTATCATTGCACTTAGATATGAACTTAGAACAAGTTATGTATTTATAACTAAAACCATGTCCTTAAGCTTCTGATTGTCAAATGATATAGACTTAGCTTGGTTGGTTAGAATAAGATAGATGCGGCATATAATCTCTTGCAAATGGTATATGATCAGAATTTGTGCTTTAAATAATATTGAAAAATGGAAAATGCAGCAACAAGTGTCATGTTATCAAGTTTTGAAATAGTTAAGTTTGTGAGATCATGACTTGCTTAAATTGAAAATTACATTTGATCTCTAGCATGGCTTACACTACTTTATGTATTTCATTGATGTGATAGTGTAAGTTACTTGATAGTATGACTTTGATGAGCTTTATTTTATATGTATATGTTACAATATGCTCATAACAATTGAAATTTCTCTTTTGAACCTTGCTTAATACATTGTCAAAGGGGGAGAAATTGATCACACATTGCACACATTCACAAGTGTTTTGGCACGATTCTTCTCAGGGGAAGAATTTTTTGTTTTCTTTTCTCATTTTATTTCTGATTTACAAAGGGGAGAAATATCTCGGGGAAAAAATTGTTTTCAGAACTTTTCATATGAATAAGCCAATATTCGGATTTTAAGTGGTGTTGCCAATGCATTCATCAAGGGGGAGATTGTCAAACCTATGTACGCTGAGTACATTGGCTATGACGATAAAAGTTTTGAATACTGCAAAACACCCTTTTAACAATGTCTGACTTTAGGTCCGAGCTCCTGCAAGGTCCGATGATAGGCCAACTTGTTTTGGGTAGCTCCGGCAATATCCGACGTAAGGTCCGACTTACTTTGTCTAGGTTCGACATGTTTTGACTAGGTCCGACTTGCTATGGCTTGGTCCGACATGTTTTTGCTAGGTACGACTAGCTTTGGTAAGCTCTAGCGCTAGGTCCAACTAGCATTGGTAAGCTCTGGTGCTAGGTTTTGCTAGCTTTGGTAAGCTCTGGCGCTAGGTCCGGTTAGCTTTGGCAAGGTCCGGTGCCAGTTTGCAATGGTTCTGCTTTTAACTTGCAATGTTTCGAACTTGCTTTACACTTATGGAAAGTTTGCTTAGTATTCTTTTACTAAGTTTTTGATGCATTTTGGCTGATCATGGTGGTTAATGTTTTTGCTAAGGTTTGCAACATGCTTATGTGAGGTGCTCACGTAAGGTGATATGGTTTCAGAACTAACATGAGTCAAGGCGAAGACTTGTGCTCGGAAGTATCAGTTGTTTATTTATGTGCAGGTGTTGCTTGAGTTCAAGACATGGCTGGTGACGGGATCCATTGAACAAGTCTTAGGGTGAAGATGAGATTCAACAACCAAGTTCGGTAGGAATTGTTGTTGAGTTGATCTGGAGGTCGCGTAACATGTTTGAATCAAGAACAATGCATATGAAGGTATCTTGGACGTCATTGGAAGATGTTTGCACGTGTGCAAGGAGTGCATGGATGTGACTACATGGTTCCGATACGTGATGAAGAGAAGCGGACGTAAAGAATTGGTCGGAAAGATACAACCGACTAGGTTATGGACTCAGGCTGCGGCTGAGTCGTGTTTGACTCAAATATGGAAAGATTTGAGTTGGTTATGATAGGATTTCGTATGGGTCACAAAGTTGAGTTGTTTTTAGGAATGTGGGATATATTACTAAGGTGTTTGGAAGTATTAAGATTGCTTTTATCTGCGTATAGAAGAGTCCTGAGCAGTTATGGAAAGTTTTGGTGGAAACTGAGTAGGATACGAGTACTAGTTTTGTTTGGGTTGGCCTCATGGCTGGTTATATAAGCAAGGGATGCCAGAGCTCATGGTGCACAGATTTTGGGCTGTTCCTCTTATGTTCTATTGAATAAATATCGTAGTTTAAAGGAACTTTTGTGCCTTGTTCGTCCGACTTGTTTTAGACAAGTTTTCTCGTCGAGTTTCTACACAACACTACTTTTTTTTGGTGGTTTTTATCATAACTCGAGTTTTACAGATCCAACTGACATGATTCTTTTTGGGTTATCTTCAAAACTTGATTATCTATCATCTGTGAGAATTTCACAGTCATTGGATTTGTGGTTTCTGATCTACACGAGTTTCTTTGCAGTGTTGCAGATCTGTTTTTATCCGAGAAGAACAAATTGACCTTTGTTCGATCTTTTGATTGTAACTTGAGTTTTTCTTGATGGATTTTCAAAATTCTTGTTGTGACGTCTTCTTAACTTGATTCTTCACAATTTATACTGGTTTTGTCACAACTGATCACATTTAGATTAGTCACACACATGATTTCTTCAAGAGATCAATTTTCTACCGAGGGGTTTTTGTTGCTTCCGCTGAAAAAGTTGTAATCTACCATTCACCCCTGTCGGTGATTTTGATCTGGCAGATCTCCCGACACAACTAAAGTGTTTGCGGAGTTTGAAGTTCGGTGTGGGCGCGCGGAGATTCAAGAAGGTGAAATGTAAAATGACACAAGAGACACGAAGGTTTACGTGGTTCGGGCCGTCTGAGCGTAATACCCTACTCCACGGGATGTGTTGGTGTTGTATTGGATGTATGAACTCAACTCAGGTGACGTGAGTTGAGAGTGCGCGATCAGATCAGAGTAGGTCAGATCCATCTAGATCCCCCCTATGTATCGTCAGCCTGTCCTTTTATAGTACAAGGACAGGCCATTACAAGTTGGCCTGGCCCGACATGTGGCCTTGGCGGTTACTAACATTGATACACATTTGATGCGCTTAATTACCCTTAATGACCGAGTTACGGGCTTTGACTGCACCGTTACTGGTAATTAAGGTCACCCGATCGTGTGTCATTAACATAGTATTAATGACACTTAATCGGGTCTTGAAGTCCTTGATTCCCCTTTGAAGATCCGGAGCCATTGTGGAGTCTTCCGGAGGTTTGAGGCTGAAGATCCGACGGTTGGACACGTGGAAGCTCTGGAGCATACTGTGGGGAATAGATAGGTCCGGTGCCACCAAACACGTGTCAGTTCTGGAGCTTCCCTCGGTCTGGGGTTAGGTCTGGGGGTGTCGTTATGGTACATAGCCCGGAGCTTCCCCTTTGCGGGCGGTAGCTCCGGTTTGATGGTACACGTGGCGACCCTGGGACTAACCATGTTGGGGAAGCGGGTTCGGTTATGTCTGACATGTGGGCCTCCGAAGGTCTTCAAATCTAGTAGATGACCTTTCCTTGAGATCTTTGCAATCTCAAGGGGTATACGGTAGCCAAGGTACCGACAGTGGCCCCCTGGGCCCACCTCTGGGGAAGACCCCTTGGGTGAAGTTATTCCGCCGGAGGTGGGTCCATCCTTCGACTTTTGAGCCGAGTCTTCAAAGGTCTTCAGATGTGCCGTTGGCGATAGTTTTGGAGTTAAATCCTCGCCGCGTGGCATATCCCGGGTGCGGCAAATGAGATCTTTGGCGTGCGGATCTCACGCAATTGAAGGTCGTCGGTTCCCGATACAAAAATCGTATCTGTTCTGCGTGCCTTGTCAGGCCGCCGCCTTCGGGCTTCCCGCCTCTCTTGATGACAACCATTCGCCTGGGTAAGAACCTCGACTTGATCGTCGGGGTGGTCTTGGGCCCTCTTGTCATCGGGAGGGTGAAATTTTTGAATAGTATCTTCGGCTTCCTTGCGATTTCCATCCAAGCGTTGCGGGGGCTTACTTAAGAAGGAAAGTGCACACCGTCTGGGGTTCTTTACGCCTCTCATCTAAACTTGCGTTCGAACTCCCAAACTTGTGCTTGCTTTTCCTCCCTTGCCTCGCTGTGCTGCAATGGAGTTGGGTCTCCGCAAGAGCCACTTGAAGACCGAAGGTGACCTGAAGAAGGTCCGAGCCCTCATGGGGTGGTCCTCGGACTTCTTCAACCACCAGGTCTGCGCCGGTGGGAAGCTCCCGTTCGAGAAGGAGCACGCTGACGAGATGGTGTACTTCTCTGCGTACGCCATGGTGGGGTTGGTCCCGCCTTTTTCCTCCTTTTTCTTGATGCTGCTAGACTTCTATGGTTTGCAGCTGTACCACCTTGGCCCCCACTCCATACTTCTAGTGTCCGTCTTCGTCCACTTCTGCGAAATGTGGGTGGGCATCCCCCCTGCATTGAGCTTTTCTGGACCTTCTTCACCGTCCATACCACCAGAAGGGGTGATGAGTACCTTGGCTTCTAATACTTTGTGAAGCGCAAGAAGTGCCCATTCAAGTACCTCCGGTCGTTTCGCTCTGGAAAGTGGGACGATTGGAAGAAAGACTGGATAGTCATCCGGGTGGAGGAGCATGAGAAGCTAGAGCTGCCCGAAGGCCTCCCCAACATCGACACTGCAGTCTGGAGTGAAGCTCCGGTGCTGTCGGATGCCTTCAACCCTGCTCTGACCAGGATTCGCCAGTGTGTGGAGGGAGGAGTAACTCCTCAGGCAGTATTTTGCAATTTCCTGGTCAACAGGTGGGCACCGCTGAAGAGGAGAGAAAAACTCGCTTGGGCCCTCAACAGTGTGATGGACGACGACCGGGTCAAGACCGGGTTGAAGTCCAACATGGAGGGGGCGACCTTGGAGTTTCATCTCAAGAAGTTCCAGCATGGCATCGATGTTGCGGGTGATGACTTGACCCCGCCACCAGCTTTCCTCCCTCTGAATGTGGAAGTAGAGTTCAGCAGGGAGCTCCGGCGGACGATGCCGGTGCTTGACGACCTTGGTGTCGTCGAGAGAAGATCGACCTTCAGGGTGGTGATCCCTGGGGCTTCTGAAGGTGGCTCCGACCCTGCCCTGAAGCCAAGGACCGAAGTCGTCAGCAAGGGCAAGGAGCCGGCGGATGAACCCTCGAGCTGGAAGAGGAAGCTGAAGCATGCCGACGGAAGGTCCGTCAGGCCTGCATCCTCTGCATCAGCTCCTTCTCCCTGGAGGGGGAGGTCTTCTACAACTGCGGCGACTGCACTTGCAGCAGTGTCTTCCCGGGGTGCTAGCTCCGGGCATGTGACTCTAGCACCAGGGCCAGTTGAGGCCTCTGGGTCCGGAGGTCCTTCCCGGTCGAGGAGGGCCTCGACTAAGGAAATGCCCACGGCTGCAACAAGTTCCAGGGGGCCTTCTGGAGCTACCACGCCAGTGGCGGCTATGGTTAGCCCAGAACGCCCAAGAAAAAGATTCCGTGCAAGCTAGTGCAGAAGCCTTTCGAGGTAATCTTTAATCTTTACCTCAGACAATTGTTTTGTTGTAGTAATTGTTTTTTTAAGTTTCTTCATCCATTATCTGCAGCGTTCCCAAGAAGAGGAGTGAGGCTCCACCCTCAGCCACAGCAGCTGAAGCTGTGAGGGCGGAGGCTTCCGCTCCTGTCCCGGTGCCGCCCCAAGTGGTGGCTGAAGCTGCGGCAGCTCCGGTGCCAGCTGTCGTGGTCATGGACCTCGACTCATCCCCCGAGACTCCTGTGGTAGCGCCGTACCACGGAAGAGAAGATGCGCCAGCGGCACCTGCCCCGGAGGTTGAAGCCCCGGGTCTTGATGCTGAGATGATGGAAGCTTCGGCCGTTGAGCCGGAGGAAGCAGTGATTCCGGCCCCAGAGCCTGAAATTGTCGAAGCTCTGGCAGTTGAGCCGGAGGTTGAGGAAGTCCCGACAGTTGAGCCGGTTGCCACTGAAGACCTTCCGGCGCCTGAGACGGTTGAGGTTGAAGCTCCGGCCTCAGGGCTGGTTGTTGCGGAGGCATCAGCACTAGAACCCATGGTGGTCGAGGTGCCAACACCCGAGCCACCAGCGGAGGAGGAGCCCAGGCCGAAGCTTGAAGTTGCCCCTGCTCCGGAAGTGATGACGGCTGATGTGCCTGCTGCTGGGCCAGGGTGCCCAGATGAAGTCGCTGGCCCCCTGCCTGAGGGGGCAAATGAAGACCTGGCGGCAGGGCCTTCAGAACCACTTCCGGAGGTCGGAACTTCTTCTGCGGGACCCTCCTCGGTGGCGACTGAGGCTATCCCAGAGGACGAACCTGGTGTCGTGGAGGCTCAGGGGACCACTCTTGTGGAGTGGGACCCAATTTTTGTAAGCAAGAACCCGCTGGAACCAGCGGAGGAGGCCCCAGCAAGTCCGGACCCTATTCCCCTGTCGTTGTCCATTAACAACGCTTGCTCCTGTCTGTGTCAAGTCCAACTGGCGTTCTACCACGACAGCAAGGCTCTTGAAGAGGAGCGCCAAACCCTTAGGCGGTGGCGTAACAGGCTCTACTTCGAGACCAAGCTGGCGCAATCGAGGCTGGCAGACGACAAGGAGTGGATCAAACAGGAGAAGGTCTGCCTGGAGTACTGGGGCAAATTATTGGATGATAGGGAGAGCTTGACTCGTGCCCTCGACGCTCAATCCTGGGCCATTTATGAGCAGACCAAGGCAGCTAATAGTGCGGCTGATGATCGCCAAGAAAGGCTCGAAGCCATTAACACTACTCTCATCAAGCGTCGGGAGGCACTTGAGGAGAGGGAGAAGAGGATCGAAGATGAAGAGAAAAAACTCCTAGAGCTGCGGGATGACGTCTTGAAGAGGGAAGAGGAGCTCGCCGAAAAGGTGGCTCTGGCTGACAAGGGCCGCGAGGAACGCGCCAAGAAATTGGAGGAGCGTTGCGTTGAGGAGGAGGAGAAGGCCTGGGTGTGAGGGTAGGAACTCTACCAGCAAGAGTGTGCCATCACTACCAGGGAGATGAAAGTTAGGGGCAGGGAGAAGGACCTGGTTGACAGCCGGAACAAGATTTACCTCCAGGAGGAGGAGCTCGAAAAACTCGAGAAGCAGGTTGCTGAAAAGATTCAACAAAATGCCAAAGAGGTTGAGCGCCTTACTCGTGAGAGTTCTGAACTGGCGGCGGCCAAAAGATCCTTGGAGGAACTGAAGGGCTTGAGGACTACGGACTCCCTACAGATTTGGGAGTTCCTGAGCAAAGCCAACGACGCGCTGACACCGATGGGCTTCAGTCCCGTGCGTCCAGATGATCCGGAGCCGGAGCCGGACCTGGCGTTGCAAGCGTTGAGCTCGGTGGGTGGCAAACTCTCCAAGGTGGGTGACATCATCGCGGACCAGTTGGAGGTTGAGGGGCAGTCCCTCGCGAAGAACGTCGTAGAGTATGTGCTGACGTGCTACACCAGCCAGGATCCCCAATTCCCTCTGGACCCGGTGCTTGAAGGTCCTGTCGAAGGAGAAGGTGAAGCCACCCGAGCCAACGTGTCGGAGGTTGCTGAGAAGGTCGCCCAGTTCTTCCATAGGGTCTAGGACCATCTCTGTAGCTCCCACTTGTATTCTCTCTTTTTCTTCCCCAATTTTGTAATCCCTTGTCTCCATATGAATGAAATCCAAATTTTTGTGAATTTCATTTTTTGTCTTCAACACTTTTGTCTTCACTTGGCCCACTGGTAGATGTACACAATTTGATTATGAACATGTACCAAGAGGATATTGTATTTTGTTGAAGGCTCGTTTGCTTCGAACTTGTAGAGTGTAGGTCCGAAGTCTTCGATAGTGAAGGCCCCCTGAGGTTGTTGGAGCTCAGAAGCTCCGGCATTGACTACAGTCGGAGCTCATTAGCTCCGGCAATAGTCCCTATCAACGCGTAGAGCATCGATAGTTAACCCTCCGGGGTGTCGGAGCTCAGTAGCTCCGGCAGTGACCTTTGCCAACGCGTAGTTTGTCGGCAGCAGACTCCGCTTGTGGGGTATTCTCACCATCTTTTATTCTGCGTCGATGGCTGGCCCCCTAGCTTTACCAGAGCTTGGTTGCTCCGGTGATGCTTGTTTTCAATGTTTAACACCGATTACAAGCCACCTAGGGGGAGTCGGAGCTTCGTTAGCTCCGGCTTTTCTCCATCAACGTGGATTCTTTATTTTTCCTGCACACTTGAAGCCAAGAAAAATAGTAAAATTCGCTCATTGCCTATAAATTCGTCGCGGCTTACGATTCCCGAGAAAGTTTTAGGTCAAACACAATTCTGAATACAACCGAATGCATTGCCTTATTTCTTCCAGATCCAATTGTACTTGGACCCGCCTTACTTCGGCCTGCAGGGGTGTAGGTAGAGTGGCGTACTTAGGGTGCTTGACCAGGCTAAGTCGATAGCACACTCCGGCCCTAGATTGGCTTGGCGGCATTCAGGCGAGTGGGCCATGAACAATATTTGAATCCAAAAGAATTGTCAATACAGTTCGGATTGTACATGAACTGGTCGAACTAAAATTTCTTAAGAATTGCACAACTTTGTTATAGACAAGAAAGAGAAAAATAAAAAATGTTGAGCCTGTACAAAATAAATGCACGTGGAGTCTGTTTCACATGAATATGTCTTTCATTATAGGTCCGGGGTACAGGGGAAACAAGTACACTCTTAGGGTACGGAACCAGGCTAAGCGTGTTTAATTTCTCGTTTGACCCAGGGTAGCTAGCCACACTTTTAGTCCTGAGACTGTGACAAGTGTCGCATGAACTTTGCGGACCTTCTGGGAAAGGTCCGGCTGTTCCCCCGGAGGAACTACCTGACTCTGTACAATGACTCTATAACATACACCTCAAGTTACTACAGACTCACCTCCGTGATATTAAGTGTAGAACTTATGGAGGTGCTCAATATTCCAAGGATTTGGGAGAGGTGTCCCATCCTCGGTAGCCAAGCGAACGCTTCTGGGATGGGATACTTTAATCACTCGGAAGGGTCCCTCCCAGCCGGGGGAGAGTTTGTTTAACCCTTCTCTGGATTGTATTCTCCATAGCACCAGATCACCTTCCTCGAGCTGTCGGTTGTGTACATGCCGCTGATGATAGCACCGAAGGGCTTGGCGGTATCGGGCATTCCGAACAGCTGCTTGGCACCTTCCCTCCTCAAGGAGGTCTAGGTCTTCACGCCGAAGCTGGTCCTGCGTGGCTTCGTCGAAGGTCCGGACCCGGAGTGACCCCAAGGTGATTTACGGAGGAAGGATTGCTTCAGCTCCGTACACCAGGAAGAAGGATGTCTCTCCAGTTGACCGGTTTGGAGTTGTCCTGCTGGCCCATAGAGTGGCCGGAAGCTCTTAAATCCAGTTGGCTCCATGTTTTTTCAAGCGCTCATAGGTGCGCGTTTTGAGTCCTTTCAGGATTTCAGCATTTTCTCTCTCGGCCTGGCCATTGCTTGCCGGGTGAGCTACGGAGGCGTAGAAAACTTGAATGCCGAGGTCTTCGCAATATCCTTGAAATGCAGAGCTTGTGAATTGGGTCCCGTTATCAGTAATGATTTTGCTTGGGACTCCAAATCTGCATACAATGGATTGCAAAAAGTTGATAGCAGATTGCTTGTTTATTGTCACAACCGGAGTTGCTTCCGGCCACTTGGTGAACTTGTCAATGGCGACGTATAGGAACTTGTAGCCTCCGACGGCTCTCGGAAAAGGTCCCAAGATGTCCATCCCCCACACAACGAAGGGCCATGTAGGAGGTATCATTTGTAGAGGCTGAGCCGGTGTGTGAATTTGTTTTGCATGAAGTTGACATGCTTTGCATTTCTTCACCAGCTCATTTGCATCCCAAAGTGCTGTAGGCCAGTAGAAGCCATGCCGGAAGGCTTTACCGACCAGCGTGCGGGAAGACGCGTGGTTCCCACACTCGCCTCCATGGATTTTTGCGAGGAGCTCGCAGCCTTCTTCCCTTGTGATGCACCGCATTAGGACGCTGTTGGCACCGCGCCGGTAGAGATCCCCTTCTACCAACGTGTATCTTTTAGTCAATCTGACTATCCGGTCAGCAGATACATCATCGTCAGGAAGGATGTTGTCTTTCAAGTAGCTCCGGATCTCCGAGATCCATGCATCGGAGCTAACTTGATCATTTGAGTCTTGCGTGCTGGGTTGCTCGGAGCTTCCGGCAGCACCTACGACCCTTAATGGCTGCCATGGTAACAGGGCCATCGGGACCGTCAGCTTCGGGATGCTGATCTCGCCCCCTTCACTCAGTTCGGCAGGCTGAGTTGTGGGTTTTGACAACCTCCGGACAAAAGTTCCGTCTGGAGCTGGAGCTCCGGTTGACGCTTTCATCGAGAGTTCGTCGGCTTCAGCGTTGTGGACACGCTGAACGTGGTGGAGGTCTAGGACTTCGAAGTCCTTCTGAAGCCTCTTGACCTCAAGGAGGTAAGCAGCTAGCTGGAGATTGTTGTAGGAGCATTCACTCTTCACTTGTTTAATGATGAGCTGTGAATCTCCCTTGACCAACAACTGCTTGACACCGTATGACAGTGCCACCTTTAGTATGTAGATGAGTGCTTCGTACTCCGCCATGTTGTTGGTCGCCTTGAAGTCAAGGTGTACCATGTATTTTACCTTCTCCTCGGCTGGTGCAAGGAGAAGGATTCCAGCTCCGGCCCCCTGCTTTTGCATGGAGCCGTCAAAGTAGAGTGTCCAGTGAGGCTCGATGAAGACCGGATCTTTGTGTTCCGTCTTTTGCTCACTGGGGCCCCCAGGGTTTGATGGAGAGGGAGTCCATTCCGCCACGAAATCCGCCAATGCTTGACTCTTGATTGCTTGCCTTGAAATGAATTCGAGATCGAATTCGACCAATTCCGCTGCCCACTTTGCAATATTCCCAGTTGAATTGGTATTATGTAAGATTGCTCGAAGTGGGTAAGAAGTCACCACTGAAATCTTGTGAGCTTGGAAGTAATGGCGAAGCTTCCTGGAGGCGATGAGAACTGCATAGAGCAGCTTATGCACCTCTAGGTATTGAGTCTTGGCGTCATGAAGTACTTCACTGATGAAGTACATTGGGCGTTGGATGGTCCGGACCCTCCCGGAGGGGCCCGGAGCTTCCTCTTCGTTGACCTGGATCCTCCCGGAGGGATCCAGACCTTCTTCGGGGACCTCCGGGTCCTTGTTGGAGGGACCCGAAGCTTCTTCAGAAGCGACCTGGACCCTCCCGGAGGGGTCTGGGTCTTCTGAAGTAACTTCTTGTGGACTCAAGTCTGGGAACTGGGACCCAGACTCGCTTTCAGGAACCTCTGGACCCTCCCAGAGGGGTCTGGATTCTAGGGTTCGGAGCTACCAGAGTTGGTAGGGTGGTGAGGAACTGTTTTAGCTCCTGGAACGCCTTTTCTGCTTCTTCAGACCATTGGAATGGTCCAGACTTCTTCAATAACTTGAAGAAGGGAAGTGCCCGTTCCGCCAGTCTTGAAATGAACCGGCTGAGGGCTGCTAGACATCCAGTCAGCTTTTGGACATCCTTGATGCGGGCTGGTGGCCGCACGTCTTCAATGGCTTTGATCTTCGCCGGATTAGCTTCTATGCCCTGGTGACTTACCAGGAAACCAAGAAGTTTTCCGGAGCTAACCCCGAAGATACACTTGTCTGGGTTTAGCTTTCTGCGGGTGACCCGCAGCTTGTCGAAGACAGCCTGCAAGGTGTCAAGGAGTGACTCCTTGTTCTTGACCTTAACCATGATGTCATCGACGTACACTTCCACTATGTCTCTAATGAGTTCTTCAAAAGTTTTGTACATAGCTCGTACAAAGGTTGAAGCTGCATTCTTGAGACCAAATGGCATGGTTGTATAACAGTACAATCCATCTACTGCGATGAAAGAGGTATGCTCTTCGTCTTCCCTAGACATTCTGATTTGATGATACCCAGAATATGCGTCTAGGAAACATAGTAATTCACACCCGGAGGTGGAATCCACTATCTTATCTATTCTAGGTAGTGGGAATGGATATTTTGGACATGCCTTATTTAGTGTTGTGTAGTCAATAAACATCCGAAGCTTCCCACCAGCCTTGGGCACAACGACTGGGTTTGCCAGCCATTTTGGATGGAAGACTTCTCGGATGAATCCAGCTTCGAGCAACTTCTTCACTTCTTGTCGAATGAAGTTATGTCGCTCAACGGATTGCTTCCGAGGCTTCTGATGCACGGGCCGGGCGTCAGGGTAGATCTTTAGATTGTGCTCAATCACTTTCCTGGGGATCCCAGGCATTTGTGACGGTTGCCAAGCAAACACGTCGACATTAGCCCGGAGGAAAGCGATGAGCGCGAGTTCCTATTTGTCATTCAGTCCCCCCGATATTCAGGTGGTCTGAGCGGCATCAGAACCGATTTGGACGACTTTGACGGGAATGTCGGTGCCGCCGCTTGGCTGCACACGAGGTGCAGAAGTCGAGCCTCGTTGACGAATGCTCAGGGGTTTTGGAGCTTGCTCCTGTCTGGAATCCTCCTCTTGCGTCGTAGTAAGCGCATGAAGTTCTTCCAGAGCAATTACTCCGGCCGTGTGATCTCCGCGGATCCGAAGAACGCCTACTGGTGTTGGCATCTTTAACACCAAGTAGCCATAATGAGCAGCTGCCATGAATTTGTACAAGGCAGGCCTGCCCCAAGATGGCATTGAAAGGTAAGTTGATCTGAGCAACATCAAAGACCAACTTCTCAGTGCGATACTTCTCCCGGGTCCCGAAGGTAACGGGGAGAGTAATAGCACCGAGTGGGGTAATGGCTCCCGGACCTACTCCGGAGAAAGGTCGGGAGGGATGAAGATCCGAAGGTCGGAGCTGAAGCTTGGTAAAATCTTCGAAGCTTATGAGGTTCAGCCCCAAACCTCCATCTACCACAACATGGTGGAGCTGAATGTTATTGATGGTAGGAGATACCATCAAAGGTAACTGGCCTGCTCCAACCATGCTTCGAGGGCAGTCCGAAGCATTAAAAGTGATGGACGTGTCCATCCACTTCCGATGACGCTCCGCCCTGGCTGTAGGAGCTACAACGACCATGTCCCGACGCATTGTCTTGAGGACGCGGCGGGAGGTGATGTCCCATGATCCACCAAAAATGGTGTTCATGGTCTTCCGACGCTCGTTGTCGGAGACGTCAGAATCGTCGTTGACGGAGGTGTAAACGGCCTTTAGGACCTTTTTAGGATCCTGAAAACCTAACTCCTCTTCAGTCGGAGCTTCGTCAACTTTTTGTTTCCCTTCCCTCTGTCGGAAAGGAACTTCTTCCCGGCGCTCGTTGTAGCGCTCGACAAGGTTTTGGACCTCCCGGCAGTCTTCCAAACTGTGGTTGTCCGTCTTGTGAATTGGACACCACACCTTGGATTTGCCACCGTCTTCAGAAGACGGTCGAGGTCGCTTCTCGGGGCGTGGCCCCCGACCACCCAGAGCTATAGCAGCTGCAGCATTAGATGCGCCGGCCGACGGCTTCTTCTTGCCGTTAGTCTTTTTCTTCTTCTTGCCACTCCCGGAGGTAGTGGATTCTCCTTTGGAGGATTTTTTGTGATCCTCCGGAGGTGGTTTGGAGTGCATTTCACGGCCCTCCGCAGCTCTGGCACATTTGTCAGCCAAGCTGAAGAGTTCCGTGACACTGGTGATCTCCTTGATCGCCAGTTTCTCCAACATCTTCTTATCCCGTACACCCTGTCTAAATGCCACAATGACAGAAGCGCTGGAGATAGAAGGGATAGTGTTTCGTACCTGAGAGAATCTCTGGATGAATGATCGCAGGGATTCTCCCCCTTTTTGCATGACTGCAAAATGGTCCAGTTCGGTGCCTGGTCGGGTGTATGAACTCCCGAAGTTGGCGGTGAACTGCCGGCACAACTCCTCCAAAATGTTGATGGAGTTGGGTGGAAGGCTCATAAACAAGGACCGGGCGGTCCCAGTTAAAGCCACTGGAGAATAGTTGGCCATTACGACCTCATTTCCTCCAGCTGCCAGGATAGCAATGGAGTAAATTTGAAGAAACTCGACGGGATTAATGGTCCCGTCAAACTTCTCTGGCAGGTGAGGCCGGAATTTCTATGGCCACCGGACCATACGCAGATGCATGGCCGGGGCTGAACAGCCTCCTCCTACTCCTTGAGGAGCAGGAATGTCCTGAGCTTCTCGTCTTTCACGAGCACCCTCGATATGGACTCGGCCGTCTTGTTGATGGTATCGGCGATCAAGCTCCGCCCGGAGGTCATGAGTTGAAAGCCTTGATACTGTGTGAGTGCGTCGTGCCCCGGAGGGCAACGACGTCACTTGCTGTGATGCAGCACGTCTCCTGTTGTTGGAAACGTGCGGACCAAGTCTGCCAGACAAGGTCCGTCGCTGCGACGAGGCCCGTCCTGAAGGAGGAGGACCTTGGTTACTGATGCGGTCGGCTGCTGCTGCAACCAAGTGTTCCACATCGGCCCTCCACTGCTCCATTGCATCCCAGGATGCGTCCGGAGGTGGTGGGCGCTGAAGGAGAGCAAGTGCTACATGGAGCGCTTGTTCCGGGTTGTCATGATTCGTCGACGCAGTGATTGACGCCAGTGCACCATCGCGCTGCCCAGCTTGATTTGCTGGTGGAGGCGGCGGTGGTGGACGTGTAACTCCTGCTGGCACTGAGGTTCCTGCTGGTGGCTGCATATTGGAGGGATTGCCCCCAGCAGCTTGAACAGCAGGATGACCATTGGATGATCCAGCAGCTGAGTTCACCATTCTTGAAATCTCAGGCGCCCCTACCTGGCGTGCCAACTGTCGGTGGTTTTGATCCAGCAGATCTCCCGACACTACTAAAGTGTTTGCGGAGTTTGAAGTTCGGTGTGGGCGCGCGGAGATTCAAGAAGGTGAAATGTAAAATGACACAAGAGACACGAAGTTTTACGTGGTTCGAGCCACCTGAGCATAATACCCTACTTCACGAGATGTGTTGGTGTTGTATTGGATGTATGAACTCAACTCAGGTGACGTGAGTTGAGAGTGCGCGATCAGATCAGAGTAGGTCAGATCCGTCCAGATCCCCCCTATGTATCGTCGGCCTGTCCTTTTATAGTACAAGGACATGCCGTTACAAGTTGTCCTGGCCCGACATGTGGCCTTGGCGGTTACTAACATTGATATACATTTGATGCGCTTAATTACCCTTAATGACCGAGTTACGAGATTTGACAGCACCGTTACTAGTAATTAAGGTCGTCCGATCGTGTGTCATTAACATAGTATTAATGACACTTAATCGGGTCTTGAAGTCCTTGATTCCCCTTTGAAGATCTGGAGCTGTTGTGGAGTCTTCCGGAGGTTTGAGGCTGAAGATCTGACGGTTGGACACGTGGAAGCTCCGGAGCATACTGTGGGGAACAGATAGGACCGGTGCCACCAGACACGTGTCAGTACTGGAGCTTCCCTCGGTCTGGGGTTAGGTCTGGGGGTGCCGTTATGGTACATAGCCTGGAGCTTCCCCTTTGTGGGCGGTAGCTCCGGTTTGATGGTACACGTGGCGACCCTGGGACTAACCATGTTGGGGAAGCAGGTTAGTTATGTCTGACATGTGGGCCTCCGAAGGTCTTCAAATCAAGTAGATGACCTTTCCTTGAGATCTTTGCAATCTGATGGGGTATACGGTAGCCAGGGTACCGACAACCCCCCTCTGGTAGCTTTTCACGTGCTCATCGATCCTACGTCGCAAATTAACCAATGTTATTTGCGACGACCAAATAAAGCCGTCACAAATAGGTCCTTATTTGCGACGACCACAGCTAGCCGTTGCAAATTGTTGGGCCGGGCCCATACGTAGGGTCGGGCTCTTGTTTGCGATGGCCGTCGCAAGCCATCGTAAATAACCTTATTTGCGATGGTGGCCATCACAAATAACCTTAATTGTGACAAAACACGAGCGACGGTTGAAAAACATCACAAATAATTGAAACTGTCGCAAATAGCTTATTTGCGACGGCCCTGGCCGTCGCAAATATTCACGATTCCTGTAGTGTAAGTTGTGTCCTACGAGTCCTCTACAGAAGGACACATTCAAAGGCACTGAGTTCATTACTGTATCTACTGTGGCATCTTTCTCTGCACTATATTATATAATGACTTAAATCTCTGTTTTAGTGTGATTTTTCCTATCCAAACGTCCTCCCAAAACCTGGTATCTCTTACACTATTAACTTGGAAATATCCCAGGTTCATAAATTTGTCCTTCACCGACATTAGGCTAGACCAAAATTGGGAATCCCCTTGTCTCCTTTTAACCTGACCTATCATTTTATTATTTAGGTATTTATTTCTCAACACTTGCTACCAAATACCGTCCTTATTTGCCAATTTGAACAGCCACTTACTTAATAAGCATTTGTTCTGCACATCAATATTTTTATCCCCATTCCACCCTGTTCCTTATGCTGACACAAGACACTCCATTTTGCTAGTCTATATTTCTTTTTGTGTCTATCCCCCTGCCAGAAAAATCTCGATCTATAGTAGTCGAGTCTTTCTAACACGCCTCTGGGGACCTCAAAAAAATATAACATAAACAACACTATACTTGTCAATACTGAGTTAACTAGAACTAATCTTCTCCCCACCAAAATATTCTTACCCTTCCAGATACTAAGTTTTTTCTTGAATTTTTCCTCGACCATTTTCCAATATTTGTTATTAAGCTTCCTATAATACATGGGAATGCCTAGGTATCTGAACGGATATGAACCCATCTTGCATCCGAACAGCCTAGCGTATTAGGAAGCATACTCCTTCACATCTCCAAAACACATAATCTCGCTCTTGTTAAAATCTATCTTAAGTCCTGATAATTGCTCAAAAGCACATAAGATCAATTTTAAGTTTGCTGCCCTATTCAGATCATGATCCATAAAAACAATTGTGTCATCCGCATATTATAAAATGGACAACCCGTCCTGAACCAGGTTCAGAAGAACACTGCATATCAGTCCAGCATGTTCCACTCTGTTTATTAGTATGGCCACTATATTAAACAGAATTGGGGATAACAGGTCGCCCTGCCTAAGCCCTTTTTTGGTAATGAATTTTTTCCTAACAAATCATTAATTTTAATTCCCACATGACCCCCTGTGTATACGCCTCTATCCATTTACGCCATTTTTCTGAGAACCCTTTCATTTGTAGTGTCTCCCTCACAAAAGACCATTTAACCTTGTTGTAGGCTTTCTCAAAGTCTATTTTGAAAAACTCCATTCTTTTTTTTGAAGTTCGTGTATCTTCTCGTGCAGTACAATTACACCTTCCATTATATTCTTTCCAGTTAGAAACGCGGTTTGCGTCGTACTAATCACCATGGGAGCTATCGACAGTATTCTGTTAGTTGCTACCTTGGTGAATATCTTAAAACTGACATTTACTAGACATATCGGTCTATACTGTTGTACAGTGCAAGCATTCGTACACTTCGGCAGCAACACAATTTTACCAAAATTCAGTCTAAATAACTCTAAGATATCGACATAAAATTCGCTAAATATGTTCATGAAGTTTGTCTTAATTGTATTCCAAAATTCCTGATAGAATTTCACAGGGAAACCATCAGGACCTAACGCTTTATTTTTTTTCCATGTCTAAAACCGCTTTTTTCACCTCCTCTATCGTAAATTGTTCTATCAATATTTCGTTCTCTACCATAGATACTTGGGTAATCTCATCTCTCATGGCCACATCTAGTCGGAATCCACTTTCCTCAGGAGGGCCAAAAAGATTTTTATAATACCGCTAGAGTCGAGCTAGAGCTAATTAGTTAGCATGATAGAGTCGAGCTAGAGTGGTTGACACGACTGCCACAACAACATCTTGATCATTGTGACCAAATAGGATAGTTTCAAAAATATGTTATTAATTAAAATAATCCATGAAAAGGTAACACATCCTCCCCAATCCTTCCCTTTTGCATTTCACTGCTACAAAACCACTTATTACAAGCGCCTCGTTTTTCAAACATAGGCGGTCTGTAAAAAAATGCGACTGTGATGATAAATGATACAATTACCGCCTTCGATGATTAAACATCATAGGCGGTTTTTAATAAACAACCGTCTGGGTAAATACTTGATTTTCACATGCGGCTATTTATAAAGAACCGTCTGGACTATTACAAACATCACAAGCGGTTTTTAATAAACCACCGCCTAGGTAAATACATGATTTTCATGGGCGGTTATTAATAAAGAACTGCCAGTATTGGCTCAAACATCACAAGCGGTTTTTAGTGAACAACCGCCTGGAGTAAGACATTGTTTTCACAGACTGCTATTAATAAAGAACCACCCATGATGCTAATGGCTTGCCTTCCAACACCTGGGTTCCAAACAACATCTAGAAGCACAACTCCTAAAGCTCCTGTCAAGCTAATCCCTTCACAACAAGCTCTTGTAGATGTAAGTAACACACGAGACTCATCATTTGGATTGTTGAAAGCTTCAATTGAAGCCTAATGATACCTTTGAAGGATTTTCCCATCTATTTGAAGGATTTCTTTTCCTTCTCTCTATTTGAAAAACTTACGAAGATGCTCCTTTATCAGTTCTAATGGCTGAATATATTGACTAAAAATCAGTACTTTCTCTCTTAGTGCTTCACACAAGTGATGAAGTGAACAACTTAAATCACAAATCTTGTTTTTACCCCTTCATAGGGATTTGACCTTAATCTTTCAAGTGTAGATTTATCAATAAGTGAAGCTTTATCATCGGACATGTTAATGATAGTTATAAGCGAAGGGTTTGTCGAACCTAACGAAATCACATATTCATGTTCAAAGTTAACGTGTTGGCGACCAACTTCGAACATGAATATGTGATTTCGTTAGCTTCGACACACCCTTCACTTGTAACTGTCATTAACAAGTCTGATGAGTAAGCTTCACTTATTGATAAATCTATGCTTGAAATATTAAGGTCAAAAACAAGATTTGTGATTGAAGTTGTTCACTTCATCGCTTGTGTGAATCTCTAAGAGAGATGGTACTTATTTTTAGTCAATATATTCAGTCATTAGAACTGATAAAGGAGCATCTTCGTAAGTTTTTCAAATGGAGAGAAGGGAAATAAATTCTTCAAATGGATGGGAATCCTTCCAAGGTATCGTCAGGCTTCAATTGAAGCTTTCAACAATCCAAATGATAAGTCCCGGGTGTTACTTGCATCTACAAGAGCTTGCTGTATAGAGATTAGCTCAACAGGAGCTTCAAGAATTGTTTTTCTAGATGTTGTTTGGAACCTAGCTATTGGAAGGCAAGCCATCAGCAGAGCGTTTAGGATAGGTCAGAAGAAATTTGTATACACATACAATTTGATAACTTATGAAACAAGTGGAGGTGATAAATATGATAGGCAAGCCGAAAAGGATCACTTGTCCAAATTATTCTTCTCTACAGATGATGAATTTAATAATGTTTGAAACATGCTATCTAAATCTAAAATAGAGCATTCTAAGATGATTTCAGAGGATAAGGTTTTGGAGGAGATGACTTCATAATTTATATCATACATTTTTTCCAGCATTGACATCTTATCGCATATAGGGTTTAAAATCCTTTTTAGTGCTTCTCTCTACGCTCTTGATGTTTTCCGGTTGGGTGAAAATGTACATCTCTTCATATTGATTACATTCCTCTTCATTATCTCCCACATTCTCAACCCCAACAATATTTTGCTTTCCAGAAACAACTACGTGCATCTTCTCAGTTCCTGGATCTTGTAAATAAAAAACTTGTGCAACACGATCGGCGAGAACTCACGGGTCATCTTTATAACCCACTTTGTTCAAGTCTACCTGTGTCAGCCCGTAGTTGTCCACTTTCACACCATTAGGATGTTTGACCCGTTGGCACCTAAATACGGACATTAGCATTCTTTTGCCATAATCGAGTTCTCATATTTCCTCTATAAACCCGAAGTATGTGGTCTTCTGCCCTTGTAGATCATAAGCCTCTATACGAACACCACTATTTTCTGCAACACTTTTACCATCTTTTTCTTTAGTGTAAAATGTGTAACCATTGATTTCATATACTTGCTATGATGTCACCAAAGCAGATGGGCCAAAAGCTAACTTCTTCATTGTTGCCTCTTCTATAGAGTTTTCGTATGGTATATTTTTGTCCATTAACCATTGAGTGAAATATCTTATGTGCTCTTTCATGATCCAGTCGTATCTGCAATTTTGGTTTTTTTTTTTTGCGAAGCTCAATTTGGTGTTCCTCGATGTACGACTCGGCTACTGCGAGCTGTTGTAGTACACCAAAATGTGCACGATGTATATTATTGTAATCTTGAACGATAAAAATTTTCTTACCCACTTTACCTCTCCCACGTAGTGTACCCTCATGTACAGGTATAGGCACATCTATAGGTTTTCCATCTTTGATGTAATCAGTGCAACTCTCAATCACTTCTTCAGTAGTGTATCCTACCATAATTGAACCCTCTGGGTGAGGACGGTTCCATGCATAACCTTTTAATACTACTAAATATCTCTCCAACGGACACATATGATGTAAATATAGTGGCCCCAATGCTTTTATCTGATCAAAAGATTGTATGATTAGGTGTACCTGCATATCAAAAAAGGATGGCGGGAAACACATCTCAAGCTTGCACATAGTCTCGATGATGTACATTTTCAAATAGTCAAAATTTTCATGTGCTATCACCTTTTGCGATACTGCATTGAAGAAGTAACACAAACGTGTGATAAAAACTTTTATATGCTCAGGTTTGATGACCCTTATTGCAATGGCAAGGAACATTGTCATCACCATGTGACAGTCGTGAGAATAATAGTCCAATAAAGACAAGTCTTTCATCGAGACTAGTTTGCGAATATTGGATGAGAAACTCGTGAGCACTATGGTCCCACACAAGCATTCACAAATTGCCTTTTTCTCTTGTAGTGTCAAGTTGTAGCTGGCTGGGGGAAGGTAATGCTTCCTGTTTGCCTTTTCTACTGGGTGAAGCTCTGGTCTCATATCAAGATTTACTAGGTCCATACGTGATTATAATCCATCCTTTGTTTTCCTCGGCATGTCCAACAACATCCCAATGATGATGTCAAATACATTCTTTGTAACATGCATCAAATCGATACTATAGCAAAATTCCAGGTTCTTCCAATACGGAAGATACTTGAAAAAATTGGTTGTTTATTAAAAGTCATGTCAGTTGTATCACCCGAAGATGTACTTTTCTTTCTCTTTGTTCCTTTACATTTTTTGCCCTTACCAAAAGCAATATGAATGTTCTTGACCATCTCGAACACGAGTTTTCCATTGGTGCAGTATCTTTTTCAATTTTTTTATCAAATCATTCTTTTGTCTTCCTATACTTGTGTGTATCTATCAAGAACTGTCGGTGTCTCATGTACACCGTCTCTCTGGATGAAGTGAGGTATAGAAATCCAGTTCCATCCACGCACCTTACACAACCTTTCTTCCCTTTCATTTGTCCCGATACTATAGATAGTCCGGGATAATCATGCACGGTAACAAATATCATTTCTCTTAGCGTGAAATACTCCCGCTTGTACTCATCCCATGTACGTACCCCTTCATTCCACAATTTCACCATATCTTCCATTAAAGGTCCAAGAACACATCAATTTCGATGTCGGGTTATTTCAAACCTTGGATAAGAACAGATAACAAAATATATTTTCTTTTGTGACACAACCACGTCGGTAGGTTGTACATCGTTAAGACCATGGGTCATGTGCTGTGTATGCTCCTATTTTCACCAAACAGATTCATTCCGTCTGTACCCAAGGCAAACCTTACATTTCTGATTTCCTTTGCAAATTCTAGATACTAACTATCAAAATTTTTCCACAGGGTTGTATCACCAGGGTGTCGAATATGTTTTTCATTCTTCTTGCGCTGCTCGGAATGCCAACGCATAAGTTCAGCCTCCCTAGGGTTTGAGAACAAACGCTTCAAGCGATCAATTACTGGAAGGTACCACGTCACCAAGGCAGTAATTTTTTTCTTATTCTTCCTGTGACACCCGGTTCCGAAAAATGAACCAAGTGCAGTGTATGTGTGCCCAGGATGTTTAACACACATACACACGTGATTAACAATTGATAAATAGATAATTACTACAGGACAAGATTAATAAATAAGTACTTTTATTACAAAATTCATTATATCCTCGAATACAAGCTCTAATGAATATTAATGACAGTTACAACTAATGCAGCGGAAATAGACTAAACTGAGCAAACTAAGCAAAAGTGATAGCGCAGCTCCATGCAACACCACAGGCAAGTCGACGGCATCACACAGCCTAGAACTCTGCATTATCCTCATGACACTCTCAACCATCACCTGAAACTGTTGGTGGGGGATTGCAAGAGTGAGTACATGTCGTACTCAGCAAGTGTGGAAAGCATGACATGTGGCTGATTCAAATGACGACAATAATAATGGCAAAGTGCTAAAAAGTACATTAAAACATTTGAAAAGCAATATATAATATGTATATGAATCAAACCCATAATAATAATAAGTAATATCATAATACCAGTCCATAATTCACCATCCTCATCAATAATTCCAGATTTCACTATTTACCAATAACCATATTCAATACCGGAAATTAATCCATAACCAACCATAACCATCCCAAATACCATCCCAATACCGAGTTCCCTCTAATCATGGAAGCTGTCCAGGTGCTCATAACCGGGAGCACGACCATCATGATAGTTTTGGACATACTCTGCAGAGTTTGTACCTCTTTACCAATGTGTTTGTGATTTCATCACCTTTCGATGACTAGAACCTCTATTATGCCGTCTCACACTTCCGTCGGTGTGTGGCCAAGAGATCACAAAATAGCCTTTACAAAGGGATTACTATCCTATTTAGACCCCACTGAGGTTTCACCGGTGGCAATGCCTCCAACTGAGCACATCTTCAACCAAGGGCCCCCTCTTGAGCCATTCGGATTCCAGGGTAGTCCCACCAATCATCAACAAACCCAAACCGACTACCCCTTCCCCGAGCATCCACAATGGTCCAAACAGCACTAGCGAAGCCCTAATTAATCAGCTACGCTGCACCCATACTTGGCCTCGTGGTGGCACTGTAGTCCTGGCTTATTCTCGCATGAATCGGTCCTTAGATCTAAAGCAAGCAAACCACCATAACATCCAACCCATCCACATACCAGTCTTGCTTAGATCACCTATTACCATACCGTATTTAACCAGTTCATGTTAACCATAATCTCATCCATACATAATTATATTGAGTGGTATAGTTGTTTCCCATCCCAGTTGATTAAGCGGAGCAAAAAGGTAAGAAGCCCTTCCCGACTCTCTACCATAATTCCAGGTGACAAGGGTGGTTAAATAGTTCTAGAAAACTTCCTATCATAGGGTTCCCATTAAATTGACACGAGCATGCAGTTTGCAAACAAAACATTTATTTTAAAAAAAGGATCAATATGCTTCAAGGACACTTGCCTTGCTCTTGCGGTTGATTAGGGTCAAAGCCTTCAAACTCCTGGTGTTGTAGATCCTCCACGGCACTCTCTAGCGCAAATCCGTCTAATCCACACAATAAACATACAAGACAAGAAACACAATCAAAGAGTGCACAAATATTACTCAATATGACATGACATGCATTATTGATGCAAATGCAAGATAGTACTTGTCAATAGATTGCTTTTAATGATCAATGACTAGTTCGAATAGATTTTAACAATTTTGTATAGGTTTGGAGTTGATTAGATCAAATTTTATAATTAATTCAACACAATTTAACCAGAAAGATCGGACTAGTCTGCTAGGGACCGGACAGGTCTGCACTCTGCGAGGTCAGCATATTAGGGTTTTCTAGATCGACGTAAATTTGGAGATTAGGGGTTGAATTCACGTAAGGAAAAGAGAATAGAAGTTATACCAGGTGTTTAGGACTCCAATGAATCAAGAAACCTGGAGGTAGCACTTGGATTTTGGTGATCTAGGGTTGGTGATGAACTTGGAGATGAATTGGTGACGAAGAACGAAAGCTTGGTGGAGATCTTGATCCTCTTTCGTTTCCTCCTCTTCTTCTTCTTGCTTGGGATCTTCTTCTCCATCCTTGATGGTGGCTCTCCACGAACTAGGGTTTGGGTGGGGTGGGAAAGTGGCAAATAGATGTCAATCCAAGGGGTGGGGTTGTTTATATAGAGGTGGAGGCTAGGGTTAGATGGATTTCGAGTTTGAGAGGAGTAGAGGCTGGTTTAGAGTCCCACATGGGCTCTAAAAGAGTTAGGCATGACGTCCCTAGGCCCACTTAACGTGAAACCCAAGAAACAAGTCGTAAAACAAAACATCAATTCGGAGTCGCGAAATATCGGACAAGTCCGGAAAGGACCGGACTAGTCTGAAGTCGTCCAAAGCGAAAATCGGACAAGTCTGGCCAAAAATCGGACAAGTCCGACTTTAAACAGAGAGGAAAACGGACAAGTCCACTGGAACACCAGACTAGTCCGGAGAAGTCCAAGGACTTAGCAAATTTTCAAGGATTTATGGAATATCGGACTAGTCCGAAAGTTTCCAGGGGAAAAATCGGACTTGTCCGCAGTAAAAACGGACAAGTCCATTTTTAGTCAGAGAGAAATCGGACTAGTCCTCAGTAAAATCGGACTAGTCCGCACTTTCCTGCATTTTAAGTGCGGTTTTGTTCCAAATCAATTTTAAATGCTCCAAATCAATTTTAAACTCGTTCCTCTTGTTGTGGGTTAATGTTAAACATGTATATGAGTGTATGCAAGGCATGATGCATGAAAATGAGGGTGTTACAAACCTACCCCTCTTAAAATGAATCTCGCCCTCGAGATTCGACGTGGAAGAGAAGAGATAGGGAAATTCCTTCTTGAGATCATCCTCCAGCTCCCAAGTTGCTTCTTTTTCTGTGTGGTGCTTCCATTGAACTTTACACCATCTAATAACCTTGTTCCTTGTGACCCTCTCCTTAGTTTCCAAGATTTTGACCGGTTGCTCGGCATAAGTTGAATCTTCCTCTAATTCCAATCCTTCCATTGGCACTTGTTCTTCCGGTACTCTCAAGCACTTCTTGAGCTGGGAAACATGAAAGACATAATGTACGTCTGAAAGATGAGCTAGCATCTCCAACTTATATGCTACTTCTCCTCTTTTGTCCAAAATCTTGAATGGTCCAATATAGCGAGGTGCGAGCTTGCCCCTTATGTTAAACCTCTTATGACCCCTCATTGGTGACACCTTGAGGTAAACAAAAATCGCCTACTTCAAAGGCTAATTTCCTTCTTCTATTGTCCGCATAGCCTTTTTGCCTTGATTGGGCAGCCCTCAAGTTCTCACGAATTATTTGGACTTGCTTTTCGGCTTCTTGCAACACATCCGGACCAAATACTTGAGTTTCTCCTGCCTCATTCCATAATAAAGGTGTCCTACACTTCCTCCCATAAAGCGCTTCATACGGTGACATTTTCAAACTTGTTTGGTAACTATTGTTGTATGAAAATTCTGCGTATGGCAAGCTTTTGTCCCAACTTTTCCCATGCTTCAAAGCACAAGCTCTTAACATGTACTCCAAAATCTGATTGGTTCTTTCGGTTTGCCCATCCGTTTGAGGATGATATGCTGAACTAAAATTCAACCTCGTTCCCAAAGATTCATGCAATTTTTGCCAAAATCTAGAGGTAAATTGAGAACCTCTATCCGAGACTATCTTCTTGGGGACTCCATGTCGACACACAATATGCTCCATGTATATTTCGGCCAATCGTGCAGCTGTATATTTGGTCTTCATAGGGACAAAATGAGCTGACTTGGTTAAGCGATCCACAATTACCCAAATTGAGTCACACCCGGACTGAGTACGTGGTAATCCAACTATGAAGTCCATACCGATTTCTTCCCACTTCCATTCCGGGATCTTCAATGGTTGCAATAATCCAGCTGGCCTTTGATGTTCCGCCTTGACTCGTTGACACACATCACACGATGCCACATATTCAGCTATGTCCTTTTTCATGCTATCCCACCAATAGCAAGCCTTCAAGTCTTTGTACATCTTCGTACAACCAGGGTGAATCGAGTATGACGAGTCATGTGCCTCCTTTAGTATTGCCTCCCGGATGTGCTTTACATTAGGCACAACGATTCTCTTTCCAAGCCATAGGGTACCATGTTCGTCTTCATCAAATCTGAATTCTCTCCCTTCTTCGGTCCTGTCCTTGATTTCCTTGATCTCTTCATCTGCGGTTTGTGCCTCCCGAATTTCTTGCTCCAAGGTTGGTTTTAACTCCATCACCTCCATCTCATTTACAAATCCGAGGTTCAACCTTTCAAAATCCTTACATAACTCGGATGGTAACTCTCGAACCGTGAGTTGATGACTTACTCGCTTTCTACTCAAAGCATCGACCACTACATTGGCTTTTCCCGGATGATAGTTGATTCCCAAATCATAATCTTTGATGAGCTCCAACCATCTTCGTTGCCTCAAGTTCAGATCCGTTTGTGTGAAAATATACTTCAAACTCTTATGATCCGTATAAATTTCACACCTATGTCCAAGAATATAGTGCCTCCAAATCTTTAATGCGTGTACCACGGTCGCGAGTTCCAAATTGTGCGTTGGGTAATTCTGCTCATGTTTCTTCAATTGCCTTGATGCATATGCAACCACTTGACCCTCTTGCATGAGCACACATCCAAGTCCTTGCCTTGATGCGTCGCAATAAATATCGAAACTCTTGCTTACATCTGGCAATACTAAAACTGGGGCTGTTGTCAACCTCTTCTTCAACTCCTCAAAACTGTTTTGAAAAGCTTGAGTCCATTGGAAAGTCATTCCCTTCATTAGCAACTCCTTCATTGGCTTGTCTATCTTGGAAAGGTCCTTGATGAATCGATGGTAATATCCAGCCATCCCAAGAAAACTCCTGATCTCCTTTACATTTTGCGGGGGCTCCCACTTCAACATGTCTCTCACTTTTCCGGGGTCAACCGATACTCCTCCTCCTGAGATGATATGACCCAAAAATGACACCTCTCTCAACCAGAACTGACACTTGTTGAACTTGGCATACAATTGATGCTCCCTCAATTTCTGCAACGTAAGCCTCAAGTGTTCCTCATGTTCCTTCTCATCCTTCGAGTAGATCATAATGTCATCAATAAACACCACAACGAACTTATCCAAGTACTCCATGAAGACCTTATTCATGAGGTACATAAAGTACGCAGGTGCATTTGTCAATCCAAAAGACATCACGGTGTACTCATAAGATCCATACCATGTTCTAAAAGTTGTTTTGGTTATGTCCGATGGTCTAATCTTCATTTGAATGTATCCCGACCTCAAATCAATCTTAGAGAAGACACAAGCACCCTTGATCTGATCAAACAAGTCTTCTATACGTGGCAAGGTATACTTGTTCTTGATTGTTACCTCGTTGAGAGCTCGGTAATCTACGCACATCCTTTGGGATCCATCCTTCTTGTCCACTTATAAAACGGGCGCTCCCCAAGGTGAAGAACTAGGGCGAATAAGACCTTTCTCTAGTTGCTATTGAATTTGCTTCTTGAGCTCTGCTAATTCCATAGGAGGCATCCTATATGGCCTCTTAGTTATAGGTGCAGTTCCAGGTATTAAATCAATAACAAACTCAATGTCTCGATCAGGTGGCATACCTGGCAACTCGTCCGGAAAAATATCCAAAAATTCACACACCACCGGAATCTCCTCAATTGCGGCACCGTCCATATGATTCAGCTCCAATTGCTTTGGTGCGGTTTGAGATGCTTCAAATTCTACAGTGATCCCTTCCTCATTGGTCAACTTCACTGTCTTCGTGGCACACTCAATAACTCTATTGTGCTTCCTCAACCAGTCCATACCAAGTATAATGTCCAATCCTTGAGAATCCAAAACAATGAGGTTGGCGGAGAAGTCTACCCCTCTTATTCTAAGGCTTACTTTTGGACATACTATATTTGTCCTCATCTCTCCTCCAGGAGACTTAACCAATAGAGTAAACTTGATATGAGAGATAGGCAAACTATGCTTGGCAACATACTTCGATGCAATGAATGAATGCGATGCTCCAGAATCAAATAACATAGTCGCGGGGTTGGAGTTGGCGAGAAACATACCAATGACCACGTCATCCGCTTGTTGAGCATCCTCCGTAGAGACATGATTCACATTGCCACGAGCAACATTCTACTGTCCACGGTTCCCTTGTGGCACTCCTCCATTAGGTCTTGGGTTTTGCCTCGACGCATTGCTTCCTTGACCAAGGCCTGACTTAGGACATTGATGCGCGAAGTGTCCAGCTTCTCCGCAAGTATAGCACTTCTTAACTCCACCAGAATTATTGGGGCGAGCTTGGTTTTGAGAATTGGCACCAGCATAGTTGGCACGAGGTGCAAAAGGCATTGGAGTCCTAGGTGCTTGCATAATAGGGCACTGCTGCACGAACTGAGTTGGGCGTGGTGCATAACAAGGGCGCTGAGCAGGAATAGGAGAGCTGTAATAAGGCGCATTGGGCGGCGCAAAGCGAGGGCGCACATTACTTTCTTATGTTGTCCTTGATATGGCGCCTTTCTCTTATTGTCTTTCTCCATCTCACGGATCTTGTTCTCAACCACAATTGCTTTGTCCACAAGCTTCTGAAAATTTGCATAGTCACAATTGAGCAATTGCACTTGGATTTCATTGTTCAAGCCTCTCATGAACAAGTATTGCTTTCGGCTGTCCCGACTAACATCCTCAGGCGCATACCTTGAGTGTTGAGTGAACTTATTGAGATATTCACTCACGCTTGATCTTCCTTGCCTTAAATTCTCAAATTATTGTCTCTTCAAAATCATAACACCTTCCGGCACATAATGAGAATGGAAGCTCTCCTTGAATTCCGCCCAGGTAATCCTCTCCTAATTCTCATGAGCATTGCAATAAGCATCCCACCAATCTGCAGCTGCTCCAACGAGTTGATGAGAAGCAAATAGCACCTTCTCCCGGTCATTGCATTGGACAATAGCAAGTTTCTTATCCACGGACATGAGCCAATCGTCCGCATCCATATGGTCAGCGGCTTGAGCAAAGATCGGTGGCCTAGTCCTCATAAACTCTCCCAACCGGTTATGAGGAGGCGGGGTGGCAGTGGAGGCATGTGGGGCTGATTGTTGATATTGCCAGCCTGCAGTTGTCCCATATTTTGTATCATGGTCTACATGAGCTGGTTTTGCATAGCCAAAAGTTGCTCAATGCTAATAGCTCCTTAGGAAGGTCCTTGTCCATTGTTGTTCTGAGGTACTCTATTGTTCTCCTCCTCACCATTGTCATCCCTCTGGTTGCGAGTCCTCACCATCTGGAGAAAAGCAATAGGTAAGAATTAGAGAATGTCCCCAACTATATGCATCAAGGGATATGAAACTAAACAGCTAGCTACACTTGCCTAGGTGGACAGGACAATGCTAAAGCATCCCAAAATCCTCTATTAAGCACACAAGCAACCAATATATATAGCAAACAACAAGCCAACAAAATAAAATCGATTCCTGAGTGCTCCTATGTGCTCTAAAGTGTCCATTCTATCTAGGCTGCATCCTACAGTCAACCTGTGGCTTTGATACCAATCTGTGACACCCGATTCCGAAAAATGAACCAAGTGCAGTGTATGTGTGCCTAGGATGTTTAACACATATACACATGTGATTCACAATTGATAAACAGATAATTACCACAGAACAAGATTAATAAATAAATAGTTTTATTACAAAATTCATTATATCCTCGAATACAAGCTCTAATGAATATTAATGACAGTTTCAACTAATGCAGCAGAAATAGACTAAACTGAGCAAACTAAGCAAAAGAGATAGCGCAGCTCCATGCAACACCACAGGCAAGTCGACGGCATCACACAGCCTAGAACTCCGCATTATCCTCATGACACTCTCAACCATCACCTGAAACTGTTGGTGAGGGATTTCAAGAGTGAGTACATGTCGTACTCAGCAAGTGTGGAAAGCATGACATGTGACTGATTCAAATGACGATAATAATAATGGCAAAGTGCTGAAAAGTACATTAAACATTTGAAAAGCAATATATTATATGTATATGAATCAAACCCATCATAATCATAAGTAATATCATAATACCAGTCCACAATTCACCATCCTCATCAATAATTCCAGATTTCACCATTTACCAATAACCATATTCAATACTAGAAATTAACCCATAACCAACCATAACCATCCCAAATACCATCCCAATACCGAGTTCCCTCTAATCATGGAAGTTGTCCAGGTACTCATAACCGGGAGCACGGCTATCATGATGGTTTTAGACACACTCTGCAGAATTTGTACCTCTTTACCCACGTGTTTGTGATTTCATCACCTTTCGATGACTAGAACCTCTATTATGCCGTCTCACACTTCCGTCGGTGTGTGGCCAAGAGATCACAAAATAGCCTTTACAAAGGGATTATTAGCCTATTTAGACCCCACTGAGGTTTCACCGGTGGTGATGCCTCCAACTGAGCACATCTTCAACCAAGGGCCCCCTCTTGAGCCATTCGGATCCCTGGGTAGTCCCACCAATCATCAACAAACCCAAACTGACTACCCCTTCCTCGAGCATCCACAATGGTCCAAACAGCACTAGCAAAGCCCTAATTAATCAGCTACGCCGCACCCATACTTGGCCTCGTGGTGGCACTGTAGTCCTGGCTTATTCTCGCATGAACCGGTCCTTAGATCTAAAGCAAGCAAACCACCATAACATCCAACCCATCCACATACCAGGCTTGCTTAGATCATCCATTACCATACCGTATTTAACCAGTTCATGTTAACCATAATATCATCCATACATAATTATATTGAGTGGTATAGTTGTTTCCCATCCCAGTTTGTTAAGTGGAGCAAAAAGGTAAGAAGCCCTTCCCGACTCTCTACCATAATTCCAGGTGACAAGGGTGGTTAAATAATTCTAGTAAACTTTCTATCATAGGGTTCCCATCAAATTGACACGAGCATGCAGTTTGCAAACAAAACATTTATTTAAAAAAACAGGATCGATATGCTTCAAGGACACTTGCCTTGCTCTTGCGGTTGATTAGGGTCAAAGCCTTCAAACTCTTGGTGTTGTAGATCCTCCGCGGCACTCTCTAGCGCAAATCCATCTAATCCACACAATAAACATACAAGACAAGAAACACAATCAAAGAGTGCACACATATTACTCAATATGACATGACATGCATGATTGATGCAAATGCAAGGTAGTACTTGTCAATAGATTGCTTTTAATGATCAATGACTAGTTCGAATAGATTTTAACAATTTTGTATAGGTTTGGAGTTGATTAGATCAAATTTTATAATTAATTCAACACAATTTAACCAGAAAGATCGGACTAGTCTGCTAGGGACCGGACAGGTCCGCACTCTGCGAGATCAGCATATTAGGGTTTTCTAGATCAACGTAAATTTGGAGATTAGGGGTTGAATTCACGTATGGAAAAGAGAATAGAAGTTATACCAGGTGTTTAGGACTCCAATGAATCAAGAAACCTGGAGGTAGCACTTGGATTTTGGTGATCTAGGGTTGGTGATGAACTTGGAGATGAATTGGTGATGAAGAACGAAAGCTTGGTGGAGATCTTGATCCTCTTTCGTTTCTTCCTCTTCTTCTTCTTGCTTGGGATCTTCTTCTCCATCCTTGATGGTGGCTCTCCACGAACTAGGGTTTGGGTGGGGTGGGAAAGTGGCAAATAGATGTCAATCCAAGGGGTGGGGTTGTTTATATAGAGGTGGAGGCTAGGGTTAGATGGATTCCGAGTTTGAGAGGAGTAGAGGCCGGTTTAGAGTCCCACATGGGCTCTAAAAGAGTTAGGCATGACGTCCCTAGTCCCACTTAACATGAAACCCAAGAAACAAGTCATAAAACAAAAGATCAATTCAGAGTCACGAAATATTGGACAAGTCCGGAAAGGACCGGACTAGTCCGAAGTCGTCCAGAGCGAAAATCGGACAAGTCTGGCCAAAAATTGGACAAGTCCGACTTTAAACAGAGAGGGAAATGGACAAGTCCACTGGAACACCGGACTAGTCCGGAAAAGTCCAGGGACTTAGCAAATTTTCAAGGATTCATGGAATATCGGACTAGTCCGCACAAAATCGGACAAGTCTGAAAGTTTCTAGGGCCAAAATCGGACTAGTCCGCAGCGAAATCGGACAAGTCCGTTTTTAGTCAGAGAGAAATCGGACTAGTCCTCAGTAAAATTGGACTAGTCCACACTTTCCTGCATTTTAGGTGCGGTTTTGTTCCAAATCAATTTTAAATGCTACAAATCAATTTTAAACTCGTTCCTCTTGTTGTGGGTTAATGTTAAACATGTATATGAGTGTATGCAAGACATGATGCATGAAAATGAGGGTGTTACACTTCCCGCCTACATCGTCAGAAGTGTCGTCATCGTCACCTTCAGGGCCAATAATAAACTTATTATTCTTCTGGGACTTATTGATGTTGGTAACATATTAGTGATTGTAGTCCTTCTTGTATCTACTGACATCACAGATGGGGTATCTAGTCGTGAGCTCATGCTCTTTGCCATACATAATACAATGATTCACACAAGCGTGTATTTTTGTCACACCTAGTGCCATTAGGCAAAGGAGTTTCTTCGCTTCATAAGTGCTTTTGGGCAGTTTATTTGGATTTGGAAGAATTTTTGCCAAAAGATTCAAAAGATCAAAGAAATTACAATCGGACCATTCGTGTGTGGCTTTCAACTTTAGTAGTTCTAAGACTGCACGCAATGCAGTAAACTCTTTATCACAACCCTTTGATTCATCATATAAAAGCTTCGTCGCCGCATTATGCAATGTATCCATTTTACTTAAACCTTTACTTGCTTGCATAGAAATCAATACATGTGGTTCGATGTGATGCAACAACTCCTCACAATCAAACTCATCATCATCATCATCACAATCTTGATTGTCACTACCATCATCGATATGAACATTATCATCATCTAAACCTCTCTCATCATCTTTATCCACTTCATGTGTATCTAACTCACCATGCTCTGTCCATATTGTGTAGTTTTCTTTGAAACCTCTTTTCACCAAATGAGATTGGATTACTATAGTATCTATCCAAGCAATCTTATTTTCGCAGTCAATACATGGACATAATATTTCATCTATCTTTTGCATCTTCTCATGTCTCTTGGATGCTTCAATAAAATTTGCAACATTTTAAATGTACATAGGATCAGGTCTTGGTATGTTATAAATCCACGCTCGGCGGTCCATGCTTCAATAATAAAATTTATAATACAATAACACAATTTTTTGGTGTGTTTATATTAAAACAATGAACCTAATGAAATTAATGTGCATTTTCATACCAGATCATTTGCACCACTATAAAGTACAAATCAAGTGGAGTACACCAAAATTTGTTTGAGGATTTTTTGAGCTTTCCACTACAGGAATTCGTCAATAGGGCATCGACCATATGAGCGTCGGTTGTATATAGAAACCGACACCCATAAGCTAAAAGTGTCGGTCAACCAACGCTCTTAGCCGACGAAATATTTCAGACGCATTTACCAAGTAAGTGTGTCAGAACTGACACATTTAAGGGTTATGGGCGTCAGTTTCCCGAAGCCGACACCCTTATGAGTAAATCGTCGGCCAATGGAACCGACGCCTTTACTGCACTTAAGAGCGCCGGTTCGCGTAACACCGACGCACGTATTGTGACACGTGGTCAACATATCGAGCATGTCTGTGAGCGTCAGTTCCTTAGAAATCGACACTCTTACTCCATTTAAGTGTGTCAGTTAGAGGGAGAATGATGCATTTACTTTGCCATGTGGGCAGCGAACCATGGGCGACTATGAGCGTCGGTTTAGCGCAAACTGACACACATAACATATTTTTTAAAAAACAGCATATTTCCTCTCTCTCCCCGGCTGGAGAGCCTCCATTTTACATAGCCATCACAGCAGTATTATACAGCACAACAGTAATATACATTCACAAATATTTCAAACACAAAAATGTAGACAAGTTTTCAAATGTTTCAAGCACAAGCACATCAGTACGAAAATGAGTAAACGAAATTCAAATGTTGTTGTGGGAGCCTCCACTCGCACGTCCTGCACTCCCATCTCCTTCACTCACACCTTCGTTGTTGATGTTAAGGAAAAAATTGCAACCTTCGGGTGTTCCATGACGGGATCTATGCAATAAACAAATAAAAGAGAAACATAATAACATTTTTGCTCACAGGTATTAATAATAAGAAGTCGACTAAAACCCACCAAAGCTCTCTCATTTCCTCTCACTCTCCCTCTCTCTCTTGCACTCACTCGCTCTCCCGCTCCCTCTCTCTTCCCCTCACCCTTTATCTCTTCCTCTCTAGCTCCCTCTCTATCTATCTCTTCTTCTTCTCTCTCTCTCCCTCTATCCCTCTCTATGTCTTCCTCTCCCTCTCTATCTATCTCTTCCTCTTTCCCTCTCGCTTGTTCCTTATTTCACTTTATATCTCCTCTTACTCTTTCTCTTCCCTTTTTAATAATGTGCAAATTAATATGTGTTGTTATAATGAAAGTATTGTAACAAGTATACAATTCATGCATACTACTGCGTCTCCAACTTGTGATGGGTGAGTCTGCACCGGAGTGAAAGGCATCGGTGGGAAAACTGCATCAAGTTGTGAGATCCTAATTAGAAACATTTTAAAATTGAATAAATTGGTCAAATATGAAAATTATAGTTTACCTGGATAATTTTGCTACAATCCAAAAGCCAATAGATACATGAATTCGTAAGGTTGTAGAACACACGGTTGACCACTCTTGGAACCATGCAACACAAATGGTTACAATATTACATTATATAACCCGAGTCAATAAGATAAGCAGTTGTACCTGTGAGAAGGAGCCAACATGTTGTGTTGGGTGCATTGGACGAGGCATCATGTCGAGGTATGATTGCTGCAGCGGACCAAACTGAGAACTGGAGTTACCTTGACCCATGAACTGCATCAAGTAAATTAGTTGTGATATCTTGAGTAGAAACATTTTTAAATCGAATAAAATTTTCAAATCAGAAAATTACATGTTAGTTAAGACATATACAAATAATGCATTTGTTGCTGCAGCATCTGTGTCTATTGCTATTGTTGTTGCAGCTGCATCTGCATATCCACTTTGGTGTGTCTCAATTCTTCTCGTAATTCAGCAGCCTCTGCAGTAGATTGAAATCGACTACCACTAACATTGGACGACCGTCGTCTAGCATAAGCCTCATGCTCTACATACCCGTCGCCCAACCCAAGTTTAAAAAAATACAAGTGTGATGAACCGACATTCATTAACATAGAAATCATCATTATCTTTACACATACCTCCCACGCGGTATGAAACACCCTCATTTTAATCCATCATGCATTGCATACATTCTAATACATGTCTAACTTTAATCCGCGTGAAAAGAAACATGTTTAAAATGAATTTAGAGTAAAATCGCACTTAAGAATTCTGGAAAGTGCGGACTAGTCCGTTTTTTGTGCGGACTAGTCCGATTTCCCTCTATCCTCCATCATACTTGTCTATTTTGCTGCGGACTAGTCTGTTTTCCTCTCTGGACACTTTCGGACTTGTCCGGTCCTTTGCGGACCAGTCCGTTATTCTGGGAATCCTTGAAATTTTGCTAAGTCCCTAGACTTGTCCGGACCAGTCCCGTATTCCAGCGGACTTGTCCGTTTTTCCCTCTAACCAAGTTTGGACTTGTCTGATATCTCTCTGTCTAACTTTGGGCTAGTCCAGCCTTTTACGAACTTGTCCGATAAATCGTGACTCCGAGTTGATCCTCTGTTTCCTGACTTGTTTTGGGTTTTACTTTAAGTGGGACTAAGGAAATCGTGTCTAACTCTTTTTGGAGCCCATGTGTGACCCCACACCGGCCTCAACCCTCCCCAAACTCGAATTCATTGAAACCCTAGCCTCCACATCTATATAAACAACCCCACCCCTTTACTTTGCATCCTTTTACCTCAACTGAAAGATCACCCAACCCTAGTTCGTGGGAGCCTCCATCAAGGAGGGAGAAGGAGATCCCGAACAAGAAGAAGAAGAGGAGGAAACAAAAGAGGATCAAAATCTCCATCAAGCTTTCGTTCACCATCAACAAGTCACCATCAAGTTTTTACAACCCTAGATCGTCAAGATCCAAGTGTTACCTCTAAGACCCTTAATTCATTGGAGTCATAAACACCTGGTATACCTTTTATTCTCTTTTTCTCACGTGAATTGGACCCCGTTTCTCCAAATTCTCGTCGGTCTAGAAAACCCGAATCCGCTGTTCCTGCACAGTGCGGACTAGTCCGGCCCTGCTGCGGACTTGTCCGATCTTGTAATCTGAATTCTGTTAAATTAAATTCTAAATTGATTTGAATCATTTCCAAACCGGTATAAACTTGTTTAAACTATTAGAACTAGTTATTAAACATTATTAACAACTCATTAGCTAGTTTTTCTTTGCAATTGCATTAATCATGCATGTCATGACATATTGAGTAATATATGTGTACTTTTTTATTGTAATTCTTGTCTTGTATGTTTATTGTGCGGATTAGACGGATTTGCGCTAGAGAGTGCTGCGGAGAATCTCCAGCACCAGGAGTTCGAAGACTTTGATCCCAATCAAGCATAAGAGCAAGACAACTGTTTTTGAACATATTGATCCTGTATTGCTAGTATTGAGCGTATCATTTGGTGCACCGGGGAAGGGGAGTCGGATTGGGTTTGGAAATGGTTGGCAGGACTCCCTGGGATCTGAATGGCACAAGAGGGGGCCCTTGGTTGAAGATGTGCTCAGTTGGAGACATCGCTACCGGTGAAACCTCAGTGGATCCGTACATGCTAGTAATCCCTTTGTAAAGGCTACTTTGTGATCTCTTGGCCACACACCCAAGGAAGTGTGAGACGGAATAATTGAGATTCTATAGTCATCAAAAGGTGATAAAATCACAAACACGTGGGTAAAGCCGTACAACCTTTGTAGAGTGTCTAAAAACTATCATGATAGTCGTGCTCTCGGTTATGAGCAACCTGGACCCTCACATGATTAGGGGAAAACTTGGGATTTGGGATGGTTTGGTCCTGGTTATGGATGGTATTATGGTTTATGGAAATGGATACGGTTAATGGTAATGAAAAATCTGGCATAATGGTGATGGATATGGAATATGGACTGGTACTATGTTAATGATTATGGTTTATGATGGGTTTACTTCATATACATGTAATATATTGCTTTTCAAACATTTTAATGTACTTTTCACCACTTAGCCATTATTATATTCATCATATGAATCAGCTACATGTCATACTTTCCACACTTGCTGAGTACAACATGTACTCACCCTTGCAATTCCGCCACCAACAGTTGCAGGTCAGGATTGGGAGTATAATGGTGATAATGCGGAGTTCTAGGCCGTGTCTGCTGTCAGCTCTGCCTGTGGTGTTGATTGGAGCTGCGCTATACCCTAATTGCTTATGCTGCTTAGCTGCTTAGTTTGCTCAGTTTTGTTTATTTCTGCTGCATTAGTTCAAACTTGTCACTAATATTCATTAGAGCTTGTATTTGAGGATATTCTGAATTCTGTAGTAAAAGTGGTTAAATAATATTGTCCTGTGGTAATTTTCTGTATATCCTTATGTGATTGCACTCGTGTATGTGTGTTGAACGTCCTAAGCACACATATGCGTTCACTTGGTTCATTTTTAGAACGGGGTGTCACAAATTGGTATGAGAGCCACAGGTTGACCGTAGGACACAACCTAGATAGAATGGACACTTTAGAGCACATAGGAGCACTCAGGAATCAAGGTGTTCTTGTTTGGTGTGCTGTTTGCTATATATTGGTTGCTTGTGTGCTTAGTAGAGGATTTTGGGATGCTTTAGCATTGCCATGTCCACATAGGCTAGTATAGTTAGTTGCTTAGGTTCATATCCCTTGATGCATATAGTTGGGGACGTTTTCTAAATTCTTATCTCTTGCTTTTCTTAAGATGGTGAGGACTCGCAACCAGGGGGATGGCAATGATGAGGAGGAGAACAATGGAGCACCACAGAACAACAATGGACAAGGACCTGCCCAGGGAGCTATCAATCTTGAGCAACTATTGGCTATGCAAAACCAGCTCATGCAGACCATGATACAGACTATGGGACAGCTGTAGGCTGATAACATCAACAATCAGCCCCACATGCTTGCACCGCCACCCCCGCCTCCTCATAACTGGTTGGGAGAGTTTATGAGGACTAGGCCACCCACTTTTGCTCAAGTTGCTGACCTTATGGATGCTGATGATTGGCTCCAAGTCTGTGGAGAAGAAGCTAGCTATTGTCCAATGCAGTGACTGGGAGAAGGTGTTGTTTGCATCCCATCAACTTGTTGGAGCAGCTGCCGATTGGTGGGATTACTTATGCAATGCTCATGAGAACCAAGAGAGAATTACTTGGGCTGAGTTCAAGGAGAGCTTCCGTTCTCATTATGTGCCCGAATGTGTTATGATCTTGAAGAAGCAAGAATTTGAAAATCTGAGGCAAGGAAGATCGAGCATGAGTGAATACCTAAACAAAATTCACTCAACTTTCAAGGTATGCACCTGAGGATGTGAGTCGGGACAGCTGGAAGCAATAATTGTTCATGAGGGGCTTGAACAATGAAATTCAAGTACAATTACTGAACTATGATTATGCAAACTTCCAGAAGCTTGTGGACAAATCAATCTTGGTTGAGAACAAGGTTCGTGAGATGGAGCAAGACACCAAGAGGAAGGCGTCATATCAAGGACAGCGACAAGGAAGTAATGTGCGCCCTCGCTTTGCACCACCTAATGCGCCTTATTACAGCCCTTTCGCTCCTCTACAACACCCTGGTTATGCACCACACCCAGCTCAGTTGGTGCAGCAACGCCCTGTCATGCAAGCACCTAGGCCTCCAATGCCTTTTGCGCCTCGTGCCAATTTTCCTGGTGCAAATGTGCAGAATCAAGTCCGTCCCAATAATTCTGGTGCAGTAAGGAAGTGCTATACATGTGGAGAAGCAGGACACTTTGCACATCAATGTCCTAGGTTAGGACTTGGTCTAGGAAGCAATGCTCAAAGACAGAACCCAAGACCCAATGGTGGACAGTCGCAAAAGAATCATGAATAACAGAATTTTGCTCGTGGCAACGTGAACCATGTCTCTACGGAGGGTGCTCAACAAGCGGATGACGTGGTGATTGGTATGTTTCTCGCAAACTCCAACCCAACGACTATGTTATTTGATTCTAGAGCATCACATTCATTCATTGCATCGAAATTTGCTGCCAAGTATAGTTTGCCTATCTCCCATATGAAGTTTACTCTATTGGTTAAGTCTCCTGGAGGAGAGATGAGGACAAATATAGTATGTTCAAAAGTAAGCCTTAGAATAAGGGGGTAGACTTCTTTGCCAACCTCATTGTTTTGGATTCTCAAGGATTGGACATTATACTTGGAATGGACTAGTTGAGGAAGCACAATGGAGTCATTGAATGTGCCACGAAGATGGTGAAGTTGACTAATGAGGAAGGGATCACCGTAGAATTTGAAGCATCTCAACATGCACCAAAGCAATTGGAGCTGAATCACATGGACAGTGCCGCAATTGAGGAGATTCCAGTGGTGTGCAGATTTTTGGACGTGTTTCAGGATGAGTTGCCAGGTATGCCACTTGATCGAGACATTGAATTTGTTATTGATTTAATACGTGGAACTACACCTATAGGTAAGAGGTCATATAGGATGCCTCCTAAGGAATTAGCAGAGCTCAAGAAGCAGATTCAAGAGCAACTAGAGAAGGGTTTTATTTGCCCAAGTTCTTCACCTTGGGGAGCGCCTGTTCATTTCGTGGATAAGAAGATGGATCACAAAGGATTTGTGTGGATTACCGAGCTCTCAATGAGGTGACCATCAAGAACAAGTACACCTTACCACGCATAGAAGACTTGTTTCATCAGATGAAGGGTGCTTGTGTTTTCTCCAAGATTGATTTGAGGTCGGGATACTTTCAAATGAAGATCAGACCATCGGATATACCCAAGACCGCTTCCAGGACATGATATGGATCTTATGAGTACACCGTGATGTCCTTTGGATTGACCAATGCACTTGCCTACTTTATGTACCTCATGAATAAGGTCTTCATGGAGTACTTGGATAAGTTCGTTGTGGTGTTAATTGATGACATTATGATCTACTCGAAGGATGAGATGGAGCATGAGGAAGACTTGAGGCTTACATTCAAATTGAGGGAGCACCAATTGTATGCCAAGTTCAACAAGTGCTAGTTTTGGTTGAAAGAAGTGTCATTTCTGGGTCATATCATCTCATAAGGAGGAGTATCGGTTGACCCAGGAAAAGCAAGGGATGTGTTGAAATGGGAACCCTCGCAGAACGTAAAGGAGATTTGGAGTTTTCTCGGAATGGCTGGATATTACTGTAGGTTCATCAAGGACTTTTCCAAGATAGCCAAGCCAATGACGGAATTGCTAATGATGGGGAAAGCATTTCAATGGACTCAAGCTTGTTAAGAGAGTTTTAAGGAGTTGAAGAAAAGGTTAACAATAGCCCCAGTTTTGATATTGTCAGACGTGAGCAAGAGTTTTGATATCTATTGTGATGCATCAAGACAAGGACTTGGATGTGTGCTCATGCAAGAAGGTCAAGTTGTTGCATATGCATCGAGACAATTGAAGAAACATGAGCAGAATTACCCAACGCATGTGTTGGTGCTTGGATCCTGCAGATCTCCCGATACTACTGTTGGTAGATCGCGGAGTTGTAGTTCGGTAATGGGCGCGCTGAGATTCAAGAATGTGAATGGCAAGTGGACATGGAGATTTATGTGGTTCAGGTCGCCTGAGCGTAATACCCTACTCCACGGGGTGTGTTGGTGTTGTATTGAGCGTGTGAGTCTAGAAGAAGCTCCAGAAGAAGAAGCTCGTCTAGGTCAGGGAGTCTAGAAGTCGTCTGGAGAGGTCCCTTGTGTATCGTCGACCAATCCTTTTATAGTACAAGGACTGTTCGTTACACCGTTAGCCTGGCCCGACATGTGGCCCCGGCGGTTACACATGCTTGATACACAATTAATTTGGTTAATTACCTTTAATAGCTTGGTAACAAGCCTTAACAGTGCCATTACCGGTATTAAGGGCCATCCGATCGTGTGTCATTAATATGGCATTAATGACACTTAATCGGTTCTTGAAGTCTTTGATTGCTCCTTGAAGGTTCGGAGCCGTTGGGGGTCCACCAGCCTGATTGTTGAAGTTGAAGGTCCGGTGGTTCGGCCACGTGGCAGCTCTGGAGCTTACCATCGTGGACGGGTAGGTCCGGTGCTGTTGGACACGTGTCGGCACCGGAGCTTCCCTCGTTCTGGGGTTAGGTCCGGGGATGCCATACCTGTATCTAGTATGGAGCTTTCCCATGTGTGGGCGATAGCTCCGGTCTTATGATACACGTGGCGGCCCTGGGACTAACAATGTCGTGGAAGCAGGTCCGGATATGCGTGACATGTGAGGCCTTCGGAGGTCTTCAAATCTGGTAGATGGAGTTTCCTTGTGATCTTTGCAATCTCAAGGGGTATTCGGTATGTAGGGTACCGACAGTGGCCCCCTGGGCCCACCTCTGGGAGAGACCTTTTGGATGAAGTCATTCTGCCGGAGGTGGGTCCATTCTTCGGTTTTTGAGTCGTGTCTTCAAGGGTCTTCAGACGTGCCGTGGGTGATAGTTCGCAGTTAAACCACCGCCGCGTGCCATATCCTGGATGCGACAGGTGAGATCTTAGCGTGCGGATCTCACACAATTGAAGGTCGCCGGTTCCCGATATGAAAATCGTATCGGTTCCGTGCGCCCTGTCAGGCCGCCGCCTTCGGGTTTCCCGCCTTTCATGATGACGACCATTCGCCTGGGGTAAGGACCTTGACTTGATCGTCGGGGCGGCCCCGGGCCCCCTTGTCATTGGCAGGGTGAAGTTTTTGACTGGTATCGTCGGCTCCTCTGCGGTTTCCATCCAGGCGTTGTGGGGGCTTACTTAAGAAGGAAAGTACGCACCGTTTGGGGGTTCTTTACGCCTTTCATTCGAACTTGCACTCAAATCCTCCAAACTTTCACTTGTTTTCCATCTCTTGCTCCGCTGTGCCACGATGGAGTTGGGTCTCCGCCATAGCCGAAGATCAACGGTGATTTGAAGAAGGTCCGGGCCCTCATGGGGTGGTCCCCTGACTTCTTCAACCATTTGGTCCGCGCCGGCAAGCTTCCGTTCGAGAAGGAACATGCCGGCGACATGGTGTACTTCTCTACGTACGCCATGGTGGGGTTGATCCCACCTTTCTCCTCTTTTTGTTTGATGCTGCTAGACTTCTATGGTCTGCTGCTGTACCGCCTTGGCCCCCACTCCATTCTCCTGGTGTCGATCTTTGTCCACTTCTGTGAGATGTGGGTGGACATTCCCCCCTATGTTGAGCTCTTTCGAACCTTCTTCACTGTCCACACTACTGGCAGGAGTGACGAGTACCTTGGCTTCTATTATTTTGTGAAGCGCAAGAAGTGCCCGTTCAAGTACTTGCGGTCGTTCCCTTTTAGGAAGTGGGATGATTGGAAGAAGGATTGGATCGTCATCAGGGTGGAGGAGCACGAGAAGCTGGAGTTGCCCGAAGGCCTCCCCAACACCGACACTTCAGTTTGGAGTGAAGCTCCGATGTTATCGGACGCCTTCAACCCTGCTCTGGCCAGGATCTGCCAGTGCGTGGAAGGAGGGGTGACTTTTTGGGTGGTGTTTTGCAACTTCCTGACCAATAGGTGGGCTCCGCTGAAGAAGAGGGAGAAGCTTGCTTGGGCTCTCAACAGTGTGTTGGACGACGACCGGGTTGAGACCGGTTTGAAGTCCAACATGGAGGGTGCAACTTTGGAGTTTCACCTCAAGTAGTTTCAGCACGTCATTGACATCGAAGGTAACGACTTGACTCCGCCAGCAGCTTTTCTCTGTCTGAACATGGAGGCAGAGTTCAGTAGGGAGCTCCGGCGGACGATGCCGGTGCTTCACGACCTTGGTGTCGTTGAGAGGCGTTCGATCACCGGGTTGGCGATCTCCGGAGCTCCTGAAGGCGGCTCCGCTCCCGCCCCAAATCCAAGCACCGAAGTCATAGGCAAGGGCAAGGAGTTGGCCGAGCCCTCGAGTCATAAGAGAAGCTGAAGCATGCCGACGGAAGGTCCGTCAGGCCTGCTTCTTCTGCGGTGGCTCCTTCTCCCCAGAGGGGGAGGTCTTCAACGGCGGCATCTACTCCAGCAGTGGCATCTTCCCGGGGTGCTAGCTCCGGCCATGTGACTCCAGTACCAGGGCCAGCTGAGGGCTTTGGGTCCGGAGGTCCTTCCCGGTCCAGGGGGCCTCGACCAAGGCAACGCCGATAGCAGCAGCAAGCTCCGGGGGACCTTCTGGGACTACCACGCCAGTGGCGGCTGGGGCCAGTCCAGAGCGTCCGGAAAAGAGGTTCCGTGCTAACTGGTGCGGAAGCCTTCAGAGGTAATTTTTGATTTTTTTACCTTAGTCAGTTGTTTTATTGTTATAACTGTATTTTGAGTTTCTTCGTCCTTCATCCACAGCGTGCCTAAGAAAAGGGTTGAAGCTCCGGTCCCTGCAGCAGCAGTTGAGGATGTGCAGGCTGAAGCTCCAGCTCCAATTCCAGTACTGCCCCAAGAGGTGGCTGAGGCTGCGGCAGCTCTGGCGCTGGCTGTCGTGGTCTTGGACCTCGACTCATCCCCAGAAGCTCTCGTGGTAGAGCCGGACCACAGGAATGAAGATGTACCAGCGGTACCAGCCTCGGAGGTTGAAGCTCCAGGCTTGGATGCTGAGATGTTGTATGCTCCGGCCACAGAGCCGAAGGTATCTGCGATTCCGGCCCTAGAGTCGGATGTTGTTGAAGCCCCGGCAGTCAAGCCAGTGGTTGATGAGGTCCCGGCGGCAGACCGGGTGTTGATGAAGCTCCGGCGCTTGAGCCGGTTGTCGAGGAAGCTCCGACGGTAGAGCCGGTTGCCGCAGAAGTTCCGGGTGTAGAGCCGGTCGTCGAAGAGGTTCTGGCGTCCGAGCCAGTTGCTGCAGAGGTGTCGGCGCCTGAGCCCATGATGGTCGAAGCGCCAGCTCCTGAGCCAGCGACGGAGGAGGCGCCTGCGTCAGAGCCGGAAGTAGCTTCTGCTTCGACCGAACCTTCAACACCTGCTCTAGAATTGGTGATCCCGGAGGTGCCCACTGCTGAGCCAGTGTGCCAAAATGAAGCTCCTGGCCCCTCGCCTGAGGGGCCAGTTGTTGATGACCTGGCGGCGGGACCTTCAGAGCCAATTCCGGAGGTCGGAACTTCTGCTGCAGGACCTTCCACGGCGGCGGCCAAGGCTATACTTGTGACACCCGGTTCCGAATATGAACCAAGCGTAACGCATATGTGTGCCCAGGATGTTCAACACACATACACGAGTGATTCACAAATGATAAACAGAATTTAACCACGTCTTAACTAATAAATAAGTACTTTATTACAATAATCCAATAGTTCACGAATGATAAAACTCCAAATAATTGCAGCGGAAAATAAACTAAACAGCACGACTTCAATCCACAGGCAATTGACGGCGGTACGCAACCTAGTACTCCACGTGATCCTCAGGGTACTCCCAATTGTCTCCAGTAGCTGTTGGGGGGGATTGCAAGGGTGAGTACATGTCGTACTCAGCAAGTGTGGAAAGTATGACATGTGGCTTATTCAAACGACGAATGTAATAATGGCTAAGTGCTGAAAAGTATAGTAAAACATTTGAAAAGCATTATACTATGTCTATGTGAAACAAATCCCATCATAACCATCATATTAACAAAATATAAACCATATCAACATCACCATTATCCATGTCCAATTACCATAACTCAAATTCATATCCATGACCATAATCCATAAACCATAACCATTACCAGACCATAACCATCCCAAATCCCAATTCCAACTCTAATCATGTAGGTCATCCAGGCGCTCATAACCGGGAGCACGGCTATCATGATAGTTTTTAACACTCTGCAGAGGTTGTACCACTTTACCCACATGTTTGTGATTTCGTCACCCTTTGATGACTAAGGAACCTCCATTGTGCCATCTCACACTTCCGTAGGTGTGTGGCCAAGAGATCACAAAATAGCCTTTCAAAAGGGACTACTAGTATGTACGGGCCCACTAAGGTTTCACCGGCAGGCGTGAATCTCTGTTCTCCCACCCACGGGCCCCCTCGTGTGCCATGCGGATCCCAGGGCAGTCCTCCTCGACTCCCATTCCCCGCGCTATCCAATGGTCCATACAATACTAGCAGCGCTCCTAATTATTCAGTTACGCCGCACCCATACTTGACCTTGTGGTGGCACTGTTGACCTGGCATATTCTCGCATGAACCGGTCCTTAGATCTAAGGCAAGCAACCACCATAACGTCCAACCCATTCACAAAACCATGCTTGCTTAGATCACCCATCGGATTGACCAGTTCACATTAACCAGAACATCATTGATGTATAATTAAATGTGTAGTGTCGTTTGCCATCCCAATTAATTAAGCGAAGCAAAAAGGTAAAAACCCTTCCCGACTCTCTACCATAAATTCCAGGTGACAAGGGTGGTCAAACAAAACTAGTAAACTTCCTACCATAGGATTCCCATCAATTTGACACAAGCATGCAATTTCGCAAACAAAACATTTAATTTAAAATAGGATCAATATGCTTCAAGGACACTTGCCTTGCTCCGGCGGATGGGGTTGTTCAAGCGCTTCGAAGTCTTGGTTTTGGAAATCCTCGTATGCAGCCTCTTGAGCACGTTCCTCTACGCGTGATCATACATACAAGAAAACACATACAATTCAATATGATGCACACATAATAATCAACATGCAATGACATGCATGCATGCACAATTTAATAATTAATTTACTACGGTCGTTATTTAATTAGATGCGACTAGTTCATACGTGTTCATATGAGTTTACGGGGGTTTTAGGGTGGATTAATGCTGCTGAAAATAAAATTATGGTGCAACTAAAATCAATTCACGCCTATTAGATTCAATATGATCGCTAAAATTCGCATCGGGAACATGTCCTACCGTAGATCTGACGGCTTGACGGTCGCGGAACAAATGCGAGGCGTAGACGAAATAGATGGTGCAGCAGTCCTTCGGCGGCACGACGACGGCGGCACGATGTCAGCGACGATCTCTGGCGAACGGTGGTGCCCTCCTCTTTTTCTCCCTCTTCTTCCCCTTCTTTTTCTCTTTTTTTCTTCCCTGGGCGCAGCTCTCTGGACTCCCCTTTTTCCCTCTGTTCGGCGGCTGCTTCTGGCGGCGGCAGCATCGTGGCTTCGGTTCCTTTTATAGGGGCGTGGCTAGGGTACGGCATCGGTAGAATCGGAGGTGGTTACGGCGCGGGAGGGAGTCGTATCCGGGACGGGAGCGTCGGGCCGGGAGACCGGGCGCTCGGGAGAATCGGCGCTGGCGGGAAAATCGCGGGGGGGGGGGGGGGGGGGGGGGGGGGGGGGGCGGGGGGATTCGGTCGGGGGCGGGCGGGAGGCCGCGGAGCGGGGCCGTGCGCGCGGACGGCCGGGGCGGGGTGCGTGGCCGGATGGGCCGTTTGGCCTGGCCGGCGGGTTGCCCATTTTTTTTTTCTTTTTTTTTTCTTTTCCTTTTTTTTACTCTTCCTTTATTATATAATTTATTATATATATATACATTTTTTATATATATTATTAATATTATATATTTATTATTTATTATTTATTATTTTTATAACATATATTATTAATATATATATATATTTTTATTTTTATACATTGTTATATATATTATTTATATATATATTTATATATATTTTTATTATTATTTTTATACTTATTCCCTATTACAAGTTTTAGGCTATAATTATTGTTTTCTTTTTCTTCTTTTGCTACACATATTTGTATATGTATATGTTTTATTATTTTTCTTTTATTCTACTAGTGTTTAATGCATGACCATGTATGCAATGCATGATGCGAAAATTTAGGGTGTTACAGACCTACCCCCCTTAAAGTGAATCTCGCCCTCGAGATTCGATAGCGTGGAGAAAAGGTGAGGGAATTTTGTCTTCAGGTCTTCTTCACGTTCCCATGTAGCTTCGGCTTCTGTATGGTGTTTCCATTGCACTTTGCACCAACGGATCCTCTTATTTCTCGTGACTCTTTCCTTTATGTCCAAAATTTTGATAGGTTGTTCGACATAGGACAAATCCTCCTGAAGCTCTAACTCGTCCATCAGCACTTGTTCTTCTAGTACCCTGAGACACTTCTTGAGTTGAGAGACGTGAAACACGTCGTGTACATCAGAGAGATACGTCGGCAGCTCAAGTCGATAAGCTACCTCTCCTCGCTTGTCCAGAATCCTAAATGGTCCGATGTAACGTGGTGCCAGCTTTCCTTTGACGTTAAACTGTCACTGACCTCTGATAGGTGACACTTTGAGGTATACAAAATCTCCAACTTCAAAAGTCAGACTCCTTCGCCTATTATCAGCATAACCTTTCTGTCGAGACTGGGCAGCCTTTAAGTTTTCCCGTATTATTTGGACTTGCCTTTCAGCTTCTTGTAACACGTCGGGACCAAACACTTGATTCTCTCCGGTTTCATTCCAAAATAAGGGAGTCCTACATTTCCTTCCGTATAATGCTTCATAGGGTGACATTTTCAAACTTGCTTGGTAACTATTGTTGTACGAGAATTCAGCATACGGCAAACTTTTATCCCAACTTTTCCTATGCTTTAAAGCACATGCTCTCAACATGTCTTCCAAAATTTGGTTGGTCCTCTCGGTTTGTCCATCTGTCTGGGGATGATATGCTGAACTAAAATTCAACCTCGTTCCCAAAGCTTCATGCAATTTTTGCCAAAATCTGGAGGTAAACTGAGAACCTCTATCTGAGACTATCTTCTTCGGTACTCCGTGTCGACACACAATGTGCCCCATGTACAATTCTGCTAGCTTCGCGGTGGTATATGTGGTCTTGATAGGGATGAAATGAGCTGATTTTGTCAACCGATCCACAATAACCCATATTGAATCATAGCCAGACTGAGTTCACGGTAATCCAACTATAAAGTCCATACCAATCTCTTCCCACTTCCACTCCGGGATCTTCAATGGTTGTAGCAATCCGGCTGGCCTTTGATGTTCAGCTTTAACTCGTTGGCACACATCACAAAGTGCAACATATTTGGCTATGTCCTTTTTCATGCTGGCCCACCAGTAGCATGTCTTTAAGTCCTTGTACATCTTCGTACAGCCAGGATGAATCGAGTAAGGCGAGTCATGTGCCTCCTTCAATATTGTTTCACGAATATGCCTGACATTTGGTACCACAATCCTCTTTCCAAGCCATAAGGTACCCTGTTCGTCCTCATCAAATCTGAATTCCTTTCCTTATTGGGTCCTTTCCTTGATTTCCTGTATTTCCTTGTCCTTTGTCTGTCCTTCCCGTATTTCCTGCTCTAATGTTGGGTTGACTTCCATCGTTCCCATCTCATTTACGAATCCAAGGTTCAACCGTTCAAACTCCTTACATAACTCGGATGGCAGTTCTTGAACTGTGAGTTGATGACTTACTCCTTTGCGGCTCAAAGCATCGGCCACTACGTTGGCCTTCCCTGGGTGATAGTTGATTCCCACGTCATAATCCTTGATGAGCTCTAACCATCGGCGTTGCCTCAGATTCAGATCCGTTTGCGTAAATATGTACTTGAGACTCTTGTGGTCTGTATAAATCTCACATCGGTGACCAAAAACATAGTGTCTCCATATCTTCAAGGCGTGTACCACGGCTGCGAGTTCAAGGTCGTGCGTAGGATAATTCAACTCATGTTTCTTTAGTTGCCTCGATGCATAAGCTACCACTTGGCCTTCTTGCATGAACACACATCCTAGTCCTTGTCTTGATGCATCACAATATATATCAAATCTCTTGCTCACGTCCGGTAATACTAACACCAGCGCGGTTGTCAACCTTTTCTTTAACTCCTCAAAGCTATCCTGACAAGCTTGAGTCCATCGGAATGCCTTTCCCTTCATGAGTAATTCGGTCATAGGCTTGGCTATTTTGGAGAAATCCTTAATGAATCGGCGGTAGTATCCAGCCATTCCAAGGAAACTCCAAATTTCCTTGACATTCTGTGGCGGTTCCCATTTAAGCACACCTCTCACCTTCCCTGGGTCAACTGATACTCCTCCTCCAGAGATAATATGGCCTAGGAAAGAAACTTCCCGTAACCAAAATTGACATTTACTGAACTTGGCATACAATTGATGCTCCCTCAATTTCTGCAGCGTAAGCCTCAAGTGTTCCTCGTGTTCCTTCTCATCCTTCGAGTAGATCATAATATCATCGATGAACACTACAACGAACTTATCCAGATATTCCATGAAGACCTTATTCATGAGATACATAAAGTATGCAGGCGCGTTCGTCAACCCAAATGACATGATGGTGTGCTCATAGGATCCATATCGTGTCCGAAATGCTGTCTTAGGTATATCCGATGGTCTAATCTTCATTTGGAAGTATCCTGACCGCAAGTCGATCTTGGAGAAGATACAGGCACCCTTCATTTGGTCGAACAAATCCTCTATACGGGGCAGTGAGTACTTGTTCTTAATTGTCACTTCATTGAGAGACCTATAGTCCACACACATCCTCTGGGTTCCATCCTTCTTATCTACGAAGAGCACTGGGGCTCCCCACGGGGATGAACTTGGGCGTATAAAACCCTTCTCTAGCTGCTCTTGAATTTGCTTCTTGAGCTCTGCTAATTCCTTAGGAGGCATCCTATACGGCCTCTTAGCTATAGGTGCAGTTTCGGGTATCAACTCAATGGCGAATTCTATGTCACGATCAGGTGGCATACCTGGCAACTTGTAACACCCTAAATTTTCGCATCATGCATTGCATACATGGTCATGCATTAAACACTAGTAGAAAAAAAAAATATAATAAAACATATGCACATACAAATGTGTGTAGCAAAAGAAGAAAATAGAAAATAATAATAGGCCAAAACTTGTAATAGGGAATAAGAAAAAAAAAAAAGAATAATATAAATATATATATAAATATATATAAATAATATATATAACAAAAAAAAGGTATAATAGAAAAAAAAAATAAATAACATTAATAATATATATTATAAGAATAATAGATAAAAAAAAAAAATATAATAAAAATAATAAATAAAATATAAGTAATAAAATATATTATAATATATATATAAAAGAAAAAAAAAAGAAAAAAAAAAAAAAAACAAAACAGGGAGCCGCCCGGCGGCCAGGCCAGCGCCCAGCCGGCCGAGCCGGCACCGCGCCCCGAGGCCACGCCCGCACGCGCGAGCGGACGCGCCCGCCCGGGGGCCCCACGCCGCCTGCCCCGCCCTGGTGACGCCGCCTGCCGCTGCTCTGCAGCGCAGGGCGCCGGGCCCCGCCCCCTGTCGCGCGGTACGCACCGCCGAGGCCGCAGCCGGGCCTCGGTTTTCCCCCCCGACGCGATTTTTTCCCCACCGCGCGCGGTCTCCCGCCCTCTCCCGCGCGGTAACGTCTATCCCGAAACTCCCGCTCTCCCTCCCGCGTCCGACTCTTCTGCCGCGTTTCCCGGTGCCGCGTGACTCCCAACCGAGCCGGATACCGGTGCCGTACCCTAGTGCCGCCCCTATAAATAGGACCTAGGTCCCTAGACTTTTTCCCACGCAGAGCCGCCGCCTGGAGTAAACCCAGCCGCCGTTTCCAGAGGAAAAAAATAGCCGCCGGGAACAGAGAAGACAGAGGCGCCCAGGGAAGAAAAAAAAGGAGGAAAAGAAGGGGAAGAAGAGGGAGAAAAAGGGGAGGACACCACCGTTCGCCGGAGATCGTCGCCGACATCGCGCCGCCGCCGTCGTACCGCCGAAGGACTGCTGCACCATCTATTTCGTCTACGCCTCGCATTTATTCCGCGATCGTCACGCCGTCAGATCTACGGTAGAGTTCGTTCCCGATGCGAATTTTTGCGACCATATTAAATCTAGTAGGCGTAAATTAATTTTAGTTGCACCATGATTTTATTTTCAGCAGCATTAATCCACCCTAAAATCCCCGTAAACTCATATGAACATGTATGAACTAGTCGCATCTAATTAATAAACGACCGTAGTAAATTAATTATTAAACTGTGCATGCATGCATGTCATTGCATGTTGATTATTTTGTGTGCATTATGTTGAATTGTATATGTTTTCTTGTATGTATGATCACGCGTAGAGGAACGTACTCAAGAGGTTGCATACGAGGATTTCCAAAACCAAGACTTCGAAGCGCTTGAGCAACCCCATCCGCCGGAGCAAGGCAAGTGTCCTTGAAGCATATTGATCCTATTTTAAATTAAATGTTTTGTTTGCAAACTTGCATGCTTGTGTCAAATTGATGGGAATCCTATGGTAGGAAGTTTACTAGTTTTGTTTGACCACCCTTGTCACTGGATTTATGGTAGGGAGTCGGGAAGGGTTTTTACCTTTTCGCTTCGCTTAATTAATTGGGATGGTAAACGACACTACACATTTAATTATGCATCAATGATATTCTGATTAATGTGAATTGGTCAATACGATGGGTGATCTAAGCAAGCATGGTTATGTGGATGAGTTGGTCGTTATGGTGGTTTGCTTGCTTTAGATCTAAGGACCGGTTCATGCGAGAATATGCCAGGTCAACAGTGCCACCACAAGGCCAAGTATGGGTGCGGCGTAGCTGAATAATTAGGAGCGCTGCTAGTATTGTATGGACCATTGGATGGCGCGGGGAATGGGAGTCGAGGAGGACTGCCCTGGGATCCGCATGGCACACGAGGGGACCCGTGGGTGGGAGAATAGAGGTTCAAGCCTGCCGGTGAAACCTTAGTGGGGCCGTACATACTAGTAGTCCCTTTTGAAAGGCTATTTTGTGATCTCTTGGCCACACACCTACGGAAGTGTGAGATGGCACAATGGAGGTTTCTTAGTCATCGAAAGGTGATAAAATCACAAACATGTGGGTAAAGTGGTACAACCTCTGCAGAGTGTTAAAAACTATCATGATAGCCGTGCTCCCGGTTATGAGCGCCTGGATGACCTACATGATTAGAATTAGAATTGGGATTTGGGATGGTTATGGTTTGGTGATGGTTGTGGTCATGGTTATGGAATTGAGTTATGGTAATTGGACATGGATAATGGTAATGTTGGTAATAATTGGATATTGTTTACACTTTGTTAATATGATGGGATTTATTTCACATAGACATAGTATAATGCTTTTCAAATGTTTTACTGTACTTTTCAGCACTTAGCCATTATTATTGTCGTCATTTGAATTAGCCACATGTCATACTTTCCACACTTGCTGAGTACGACATGTACTCACCCTTGCAATCCCCCTCCAACAGCTACTGGAGACAATTGGGAGTACCCTGAGGATCACGAGGAGTACTAGGTTGCGTACCGCCGTCAATTGCCTGTGGATTGGAGTCGCATTGTTTAGTTTATTTTCCGCTGCAATTATTTAGAGTTTTATTATTTGTGAACTATTGGATTATTGTAATAAAGTACTTATTTATTAGTTAAGACGTGGTTAAATTCTGTTTATCATTTGTGAATCATTCGTGTATGTGTGTTGAACATCCTGGGCACACATATGCGTTACGCTTGGTTCATATTCGGAACCGGGTGTCACAAATTGGTATCAGAGCCGCGTTGACCGTAGGACGCAAGCCTAGGTAGAATGGACACTCTAGAGCACTTAGGAACACTCTTCTAATATGCTATTTTTGAAAATTTTTGCTGCTGTTTTGTTTCCTTTATTTTCGGCCGCAAAAAGTATTGATCGCTGTTGCATTTTTGATAAAAATTTTCAGAAGTGAGCAACATTAAGTTCTGCTGTTTTGCTGTATAAATTTTTGCGAAAACGGTGTGTTTTGCTGCTATTATGTGTGGGTAAAATTATTGTGTTGGTTGCTGTAATTTTTCCCTTTATTTTTCGTTCTTTTGGAACCGCTGCACCGCTTTTTGTCCGCCGTTTAGCTGCTGAAATTTTCAGATTTGTTTTTCATTATTTTTCTAATGTATTCTTGTTTCTTGTAGATGGCCCGCACCAAGACAACCCCCCGTAAGTCGACCGGTGGACTCGTGCCCCCGCGTAGGTTGGCTAGTCGCTCCCCGGCCGTCGACCCCCGTCACCCGGTGGTGATCCGTTCTGACGGCAGAGCCGCAGGACAGTTGCGACACCGTCTCCGTGCCCTACTCCGAGAGGCTGGCTACCGCCACCACAGTCTCTCGCTCTCCTACCACACCACTGGAGTGCAGCGCCCTGGCAGGAAGGAGTGGAGCTGCAAAATTTATATCTACTACGGTGACGAGTTGGTGAAGACCCACAGCAGCCCCGCTTGGAGGAGCTCCCGCCGATCTGCAGAGCAGGATGCTAGCTGGGAAGCAGCCACTTTCTGGAGCCACGCCCGCCGTTTCCGTCTGGAGGACACGGTTCACGCCTTCGTCCCGCAGCGTCCCAGTGGCACTGCGCGCTTCGTCTCCAGACACGTGGAGAGACCCCTGGACCTCCCGCAGTCTCGTCAGACTGTTGGCGACGTGACCCAGCTGAGTGCCCGACTTCAGAGGGCGCAGCAGGAAATCCAGGATGGACGCGACCTCGCCCAGCGCCACGAGGCGATAATCAGGAGGTATCGTCGGATCACCGACGAGGACCCGGACGACTACGCGTCCGACACCCCGATGTGGACCCCGGACTCTCCAGACCGTCGCAACGGTCAGCGTGAGTCATCCTCTGAGGAGTCCTCTGACGAGGAACCCTCCAGTGTGGCGTCTACCGCACCACCGCCGCCTGCTGCCTCACCACCCCAGGACCCACAGGACCCCGAGGACCCCGACGACGACGACGACGACGACGAGGACCCGGATGAGTTCCCGCTCGACGACGACTAGTCCTCGACCTATGCCACGACTCAAGGATAGGCACACCCCCATTAGTAAATAAGAGCGATGTAGATATACTTGTGTGGCCTTGAGTTGTATTACTTCTTTTAGGATCTTTGTAAATTCTGTTTGGTGCTTGTTTGAGTGCTTGTGTGCTTAGTAGAGAGTTGTGGGATGCTTCGGCAATTGTCCACATCCTCTTAATATAGGTCTATATTAATAAAGGATTATTTAGTGTCACATACCTTGATGCATATAGTTGGGACGTTTCCTTCCAAATTCTAAATCCTTCTATCCCCACCTTTCTTTCGCCAACAGATGGTGAGAACTCGTAACCAGAGGGATGCTAACGATGAGGAGGAGCGCAATGAAGTACCTCAGAACAACCAGGGACATGCTCATGGAGCTATCAACATTGAACAACTATTAGCTATGCAGAACCAGCTCATGCAGACCATGATACAGACCATGGGACAGCTGCAAGCTGGCAACAACAATCAGCCCCACCTGCCTCCACCACCACCCCCGCCACATCACAACCGTTTGGGAGAGTTCATGAGGACCAGACCGCCTACCTTTGCACAAGCCACAGACCCAATGGAAGCTGATGATTGGCTGAAGTCCGTTGAGAAGAAACTTGCTATTGTCCAGTGCACTGACAGGGAGAAGGTTCTCTTTGCATCACATCAACTAGTTGGAGCAGCCGCTGACTGGTGGGAAGCTCTTTGCAACGCTCATGATAATCAGGAGACAATCACTTGGGCTGAGTTTAAACAGAGTTTCCGTTCCCACTATGTACCTGAAGGAGTTATGATATTGAGGAGACAAGACTTTGAAAATCTCAGGCAAGGAAGGATGAGTGTGAGTGAGTATCTCAACAAATTCACTCAATTATCAAGATATGCTCCAGAAGACATCAAAACTGATAGTAGGAAGCAGTATCTATTTATGAGGGGTCTCAACAATGAAATTCAAGTCCAGTTACTCAATACTGATTATCCAAACTTCCAAAAGCTGGTTGACAAGGCTATTGTGGTTGAGAACAAGATTCGTGAGATGGAACAAGACAACAAGAGGAAGATGTCACATCATGGACCGCAGCAAGGAAGCAATGTTCGCCCCCGCTATGCACCACCTACTGCACCACAATACAACCCCTCTGCTCCTGCATACCGCACTGCCTATCCGCCCCGCCCAAATCAGCCACCGCAGCAACGCCCTGCCATGCAAGCGCCTCGCAATCCTGTTCCACCTGCGCCGCGTCCTAACATGGCGGCAAATGCTCAAAACCAGATGCGCCCAAACTTCCCCAATGCTATGGGTGGTAAGACATGCTATGCGTGTGGAGAACCCGGACATTTTGCAAGTCAATGCCCAAGGAGAAACAATGGACCTATGAACAATGCACCAAGGCCAAATCACTCGCGACCAAATGGAGGAGCACCACAAGGCAACCGTGGACAGCAGAATTTTGCTCGTGGCAATGTCAATCATATCTCTACTGAGGAAGCTCAGCAAGCTGATGACGTCGTGATTGGTATGTTTCTCGCCAACTCCAACCCCGCGACTGTTTTATTTGATTCAGGAGCATCTCATTCATTCATCTCGTCAAAGTATGTTGCCAAGTACAATTTGCCTATATCTCATATGAAGCAAACTATGCTAGTAAGTTCTCCTGGCGGAGAGATGAGGACAAATATAGTATGTCCGAAAGTAAGCATTAAAATAAGGGGGGTAGACTTTCTCGCAAACCTCATAGTATTGGACTCCCAAGGAATAGACATAATACTTGGAATGGACTGGTTGAGCAAGTATAATGGAGTCATTCAATGCGCCGAGAGGATTGTGCAGTTGACAAGTGAACATGGTACACGCATTGAAGTTGAAGCAGCCCAACCTGCAAGAGGAAAAGCGATGCTGAATCACGTGGAAGAAGTGACATTGGAAAGCATTCCGATCGTTCGCGAGTACC